>JARGCV010000057.1:1350000-2550000 GCA_034064705.1 Bothrops alternatus
ATAGGAATTTGGAATTAAGTCCATAATGTGTCTCCTCAAATAAAATTGACATCATGGCTGGTGTGATGGCGCAGACAGTCACAAAATAGCCATTGATTAGAAGGCAAACTGGTGAAGTTGCTCCCAGCTGATGTTGGATCTTTCTTTTTCCTGGATGTTTCCAAATAGAGTAGTCGGTTGCAGGACTCCATCATTTTTATCCTTTTTAAAATATCTCTGAGGCTGAGAGAAAATAAATGATGCTTGAAATGGCTATTTGGCGTAATAGCATGCCAGTGCCTCATTTGATTTAATTAAAAAAGATCCTTTTAAAAAATTATGGTTGGGCAGAGAGCCAAGTAGGTACCAAGAGAAGACTGCATGGGCATTTTGATGTCCCAGGCACCAAGTCACTTACTGTAACAGATCCTCACTGCATTGTATTCCTATCAAATATGCAAGGAGAGAGCAGGCCCCTAAAATGCATACATAATTCAGATTAAGATATAATCCCTATACATCACAATTACTGTTTGTCTTCACATTGGACTTTGGAGGCTCCAGTCTAAAGGAGGCTCCAACTCTAAAGGATTTGACAATGGGATAAAATGAAGCAGGCGCAGTTCCCTAATAGGTATCTACAGAATATAGAATAACAGAGTTGGAAGGGACGTTGGAGGTCTTTTAGTCCAACAAATGGTTCTTGAAAAGCTCCAGTGATGCAGCACCCACAACTTCTGGAGGCAAGCTGTTCCACTGGTTAATTGTTCCCACTATTAGGACATTTATTCTTCGTTCTAGGTTGCTTCTCTCTTGTCCATGCTCTCCATGGCACACTGCAGCTTATCCAAGGCAGCTGGCCAGGCACTGAAGCACTACTGAAAACAGCAGTCTCTGTGTGTGCCTGCTATGCACTCACCCATCAGCCGTGCTCTCCACGCCTCAGATAAGCTGCAGAGCACCATGGAAAGCATGGCTGACGTGGGCAAGGCAGGTGCGCATACAGACTCCATTGTTTTTAGCGGCGCTTTGGTGCCTGGCCAGCCGCCTCGCATCAACTGCAGTGCGCCGTGGAGAGCATGGCGGACACAGGCATGTGCAAGGTTGGTGCGCACACAGACTCCACTTTTTTCAAGTGCCATTTTAACAACTGGTTCACGGAACTCAAGAAAAAAGTAGGTATCGGTTCTGCCGAACCTATGTGAAATAGCTGAATTCCACAACTGGGTTGACCTCTTTGTGGCACTCCTCAAACATTGGAACACTGCTATCATGTCACTCCTCGATATAATGGAACTGGAAAAGGTGCAAAAAAGGGCAACAAGAATGATCAAGGAAATGGAGCGCCTCCCTTATGAAACCAGATTGCAACGCCTTGGTCTCTTCAGCCTTGAAAGACGGCGTTTAAGGGGTGACTTGATCGAAATGTATAAAATCATGCATGGGATAGAAAATGTGGATAGAGAAAAATTCTTTTCTCTATCACACAATACCAGGACAAGGGGGCACTCCCTAAAGCTTATAGCTAAGAAAGTGAGGACAAATAAAGGGAAATATTTCTTCACCCAGAGGGTCGTTGATTTATGGAATTCACTTCCTGAAGGGGTCGTGACAGCTGTCAGCCTTGACAGCTTCAAGGCAGGGCTAGATAGATTCATGGATGCAAAGTGTATTGGTGGTTATTAAAACAGATGTCCATGTGCCGCCTCTATGTTGGTTGAGGCAGGCAGGATTCCCTTGAGTACCATTTGTTTGGGGGTCAAGGGAAAGGGAGGGTTTTGCCTTCTCTTTCTGCTCAAGATCCCCATGTACATTTGGTGGGCCACTGTGTGACACAGAATGCTGGACTCGATGGGCTTTGGCCTGATTCAGCATGGCTCTTCTTATGTTCTTATGTTCTTATGTTCTCTTCATTAAACTAGACATACCTAATTCCTGTAACTGTTCTTCATATATTTTAGTTTTGGTTTCCTAATCATCTTTGTGGCTCTTCTCTTCACTCTTTTTAGAGTCTCAGCATCTTTTTTATATTGTGGTGACCAAAATGGGATGCAGTATTCCAAGCATTATGGAGCTGTAGTAACACTTCACGTGATCCAGATTCTTCCCTCTGTTAATGCAGCCTAGGATTGCATTGATTTTTTTGGCAGCTGTTGGCTCACATTTAAGCAACTGGACTATCACTAGATCAATAGGACTTCAAGATCCCTCTTTTGTGGGGGTTTATTTAAATGTATGTGCTAGATATCTCCTTCTGCCTTTTCTCTCATATCACTTGCTCATATCACCTCTATCCACCCTGGGGAATTACTCCCAGTGCAAACAAAAGCTTTGAATTAGCATTTAGTATCTGTTATTTCATCAGTAGCCAAAGGCATAGAAGATGAAGGGGAAAAAAAATCTTTTAAGTGCATGAGTTGGTTCTTCATTTTTCCTGCCTCCTAATAATGATTTTCTTGAATTCTTGCCATCATTCCTTCCATGGAGATAATGCATCTTCAACTTCCTCAATGCCTATGTTGGTTGTCTGCCTTCCCCTCCTCCACCAACAAAAGAGGTTCTCCCTTCCTTTTTCTTACTTCTTGCTGATACAAATAACTCCTGCAGTGAATGGGCGGCCCTGGACCACAAAATGGGACCTCAGGAAAAAAAAATAATCAACTGTCATGAAAAGAAATGGCTCTGAAGAAAAGAACAGATTTTCAAAAGGTCAGCTGAACCACTTACATGGTGAAAATTATAGCTTCAATCTGTCTTACATGTGCAGGGCTAAAAGACTCCCTGAAGAAAAGACACAAAGCAATGGCATAATACAGCTTTTAAAACATTACAAAAAAAAATTCTTCTTTTAAAAAAAAAACTTTCTATTTTTCTTTGGTCCTATAATAGCCTTCCCCAATCTTCAGTTGTATTTGCCTGAAACTGGAACAGGCAAACTTTTTCCAACCAAGAAACATGTTCTTTAAAACTTGGATTGCTCCAACAGCTGCAGACCTGTGGCATTTGGCCTGGGAGAAAGGAGATTAGGGATGATGGGAATTGTAATCTAATCTCCTTCAAGGCAAACTACACTTTTCCAGTAAAATGCAATGTGCACAAAATATTTTAATGGGCATTTCACAGAATATGTAGATGCCATTCTCCCCCTTGACTGAATTGCCAGTGTTTTCTCTTCTTTTTATTAATCCTTTTCTCTGAGCAGGAGTACCCTGTTTGGAAAGATTCAGGATAGATATGTAATATACTAAAAGTGTAAATATCCCCAAGGGCTTCATTCCATTGGTTTTAAGGGGAGAGTTTAAAAAAAGCACATGGTTTCCTCTCCTACCTATCCTTCTGGAGCTCTCTTTGTTTAACATTCCACTTGTGAAAGATATGCTTTGAACACTTTTATTATTTCTTTTTTTTTTAACAACAGAATCCTGGATATCAAAACACTAGTTCTGAGGATAACAAAAAATATCGTATTTCTTGTAATGTCTGAACTATTGTTCTCAAGAGACCACTCTTTGGCATCTTAATTTGTCTTAATTAATTCTTCTGTTACATGTTATATATCAAATGATAACTTCTTTCATTTTTGAAATTATTAAGGCAAGACAGCTGGAATACCTGATGTATGTTGATATTCCAAAATCCAACACACTTTTGCACACTTTCTTATAAGTAGCAATAGCACTTAGCAAGAGCACTTAGACTTATATACTGCTTCATAGTGCTTTATAGCACTCTCTGAGCAGTTTACCATAATTGCCCCTAATAATCTGGGTACTCATTTTACCAATCTTGGAAGGATGGAACTGGTAGTGGACACAATTAGTCTGCAATACTGCATTCTAACCACTGTGCCACCCCAGTTCAAGTAACCACACATTCAGTGGAATCAATAGAAAGAAAGAAAGGTAGAATTGAGAAGCAAAGATATGTAGCCCTAGTACATCTTGTGCTGAACTTCTTACTCTAAGATAAGATAAGATAAGATAAGATAAGATAAGATAAGATAAGATAAGATAAGGTAAGGTAAGGTAAGGTAAGGTAAGGTAAGGTAAGGTAAGGTAAGGTAAGGTAAGGTAAGGTAAGATAAGATAAGGTAAGGTAAGGCAAGGTAAGGCAAGATAAGATAAGATAAGATAAGATAAGATAAGATAAGATAAGATAAGATAAGATAAGATAAGATAAGATAAGATAAGATAAGATAAGATAAGATAAGATAAGATAACCTTTATTGTCATTTTTTTACTGTGGGCACAACGGCACACATCAAAAATGAAATTTAGTTGCCTGCTCTCAAAAGTGAAACACATACCTGACATAGACCTAAACATACTATATACAACATACTGTATATATAGACCCACACCCCTACATATACATAGCAAATAAATATTAAATATTAAATACTGTCCATCTTGAATATATAACGGAAGGAGGAAGCTTGAGACTTCACAAGGTTAATGTTGTATGGAATGAAAGTATGGCTGAATCGGGATGTTCTGCTACGGATACCACGAAGCCTCCTCCCAGAATGTAACAAGGAAAACAGGTTGTGGTGAGGATGTGTAGTGTCCCAGATAATCTTGCGGACCCTGCTCAAGCAAAACTTCTGTGCTATGTCCTGGATGGGAGGGAGGGAACTGCCAATGATCTTTTCGGCCATTCTCACCACTCTCTGCACCGCCTTCCTGTCTGAAGCAGTGATGCTTCCAAACCAGACTGTGAGGTTGTATAACAGGATGCTCTCGATCGTCCCCCTGTAGAAAGTGGTCAGGACAGGGGAAGGAAGATGTGCTTTTCTCATGTGACACAGAAAATGCAGGCACTGCTGTGCCCACTTCACCAGTTTCTCACTGTTGAGCGACCAAGCCAGCCTACTCGTTAGCTGCACACCCAGGAATCATTTCTGGAATGAACCAGATTAACAAGATCTTTACTAGCACCTTAATTTAGGCAAGAGGGAAGTCCTGAAAAAGTTTAAAGATGTTAACCTTGGACAGCAAATTGCCTCCCTAGCTTATTTTTCAGTTTTGCCTCAAATGCTGTTGAAACTCATTTAGACCTATTGAAAAACTGATCAATTCCATTTACAAACTGTTTCTATTCTTGCTGCTGTCTCTGTCCTTTGTTGCCCTCCAACACTTTCTCCTGTTTAATGTGTCTCCTTGGTGATAGACAGAAATGCTTCTTCTGTAGAGCTATGCAATACCAGGTGAATAAACTCTCTAAGTAAGGAACAAGGAACAAGATCCTACTGCTAACCTTAACCTTAACCGAATATAAGGACAAGGTGCCATGAAAAGTCTTTGTTTTCAACTTCTTCTGAAAGCTATTGGTTTATTTATTGGAATATTTGAGTTATGTACATTTGGAATTTCCATTTTCTTCGAAAACTGAGAAAACAGGTGTTGCTTAAAAGTTCCATTCTTACTTAATTCAGTCTGTACTGCACTGAACTCCATTAAGAATTCAGGAATCCAATGTAATTTTTTACTGCATTGATAAGTCTACGAGTGGAATGCATAGCAAGAGAGGGTAACTAACAGCCTTTCATAGGAAAGCAATTGAGAATTAATTGCAAGACATTACAGTTTCAGTCAGATTCACAGCTTTCTTTAAAACTGTTTCTCTGTCACATAATACAGACTGAAAAGCCACTTTTGAGTATCTACTTCCATCCTATGATAGGTGTTGCTTTCTGAAGTGTGGATTTCAAGCCATCTGGGAATACATTTTCCCAGAAATTAATCTCAAAGTGACAAAAATCACACCAGTGTATTTGCATAAACCTTGTTTTGTCTTAACACATATAGAATGCGCCCGATGGCTTCATATACCATTACTATTCCTACAAGTGAATTAGCCATTCAAATGGACCCGAATTTTAGATTGCACTTGCTTTTCTACCTTTATTTAAACAAATATGATAACTTCTGCAGACGTCCGGCAGACATGTAAGGAATTGTAGCATGTATAATCCCAGCTTCCTTATGTATTGCTATTTTTTGTTCAAGCATCACATCTGGAGAAGGATGACACTGTAAGAATGCTTATCTTAAAAAGCACAAGAGGATTTGTACATATTTTTTAATGTCTTTTTGATTTGTGAGGCTTGTAAAACATCTCAGCCAATTCTTCCCAACTCAGGTATTTTCATGGAATTCGGCTCATAACATGATGCATCAAATATCTTGTTGGTTTGAAATGAAAAGTAACAGTTAGCTTTGAGAACTGCAAAGAAGTTGTTTCTACAGCAGACAGAGTTAAGTCCATTTATGGAGATACTGGAGATCATAATTCCTTAAAAACAAAAAATGTATTAGTGCCATTTTTTTCCTTTACAAGCAATAACATTCTAGTGTTTTTCTTTTTCTTTGCAAGCTGTAAATTCTCAGTGTCCTTTGAGTGTTTGATAAGAATTAGATTTTGTAGCCTAAGGATCAAAGTCAGAGACATTTTTATTTATTTTATTTTATTCAGATTTGTATGCCGCTCCTCTCCGAAGACTCGGAGCGGCTTACAACATATATATATAAACAATTGAACAAATCCGAACAACATTAAAAATACAAACCCCATACATACTCATCAATCACACCACAATCAACAATCATCCCCAGGCCTGCCGGCAGAGGTAGTTTTTTAAATTCTTTCGGAAGGCCAGGAGGGTTGGAGAAACGCGGACTTCAGGAGGTAGTTGGTTCCAGACTTCAAATGAAGAGAAAGAGAAAGGAAGGAGAGAAAGAGATAGTACTACCCTTTTCAAACCATTTTGAGATACGGTTTGCAGATTTTGCAATTCCCAAAGGTAATTTTCAACAGGCAACTTGGACTTTCTTTCTTTTCTTGAAAATGTTTCACTTCTCATCTGAGGAATAATTTTTTCAGAACAGAAGAAGCTTCTTGGATGAGAAACAAAACGTTTTCAACCATGATGTCAACTCTACAACAAACCTAACTGCAGCCATTTTTGCTCGTTGTAGTTTGCCACAAGAATGGGAGGGGTGCGGAGGATTTTTACTAGTCTAAACATTTTACTGACCTGTGGGAACCAAGGTCATTACTGTCAGTTAGGTGGGGGTGTGAACATTTGGTTAGAAAACCTGCCAAACTCTTCTATTGGGGAAGTAGCCAATTGCATAGCATTGGGATGGGAAGTTAACTTTGTAATATTGTTTCTCTTTGAAAAGAACTTCAGACTTGGTTTCACTTTTGACCTTGCCGATACTTTGTAGCCAATAAACATGTTCTTTGAGGAAATCTCAAGCCTTGGAGTTCTAATTTATTTGGTCTTGTTTATCAGAACCTTGACATTAAACCAAGTCTGAAGTAAAACATAATGAATGACTGAAAATCTCCATAGATAGATTTTGCAAAATTCAAATGTAGTTTAATGCAGCTTGAATCCAATAGATTACTTTTTGAAACAATATGAATGAATTTAAGCTGTCTTGAATTTATCCAATACAGACCCAGGTTTTTAAGTGGACACATGGCCTACAGTTCATGTTACATTTCATATACATTTTAAAAGCATTCTTAAGGAAGTCAGTCTTACTTAGACTAGTTTATTCTTACCCATTTTTCAAACCAAAGTTATTTTCAAAGCAGACTATAACCTGAAAGCTTATACCTATTTACTAGTGAAGGATACACTCTTCTTGGTTATGAATGAGTAATCCAGGCATCCTATGGGACTGGTCAAGAATGGGAAGGAGGCTGTTTAGCTGTGTAAACCTTTCTGCAGACAAGTTTCAAATCAACATTGTAGCCCCTTCTTTTGTGACCATCAGCAAAAGTTGCATTGCATTTTCTTGTATCAATTAAAAAGATAACAATTCATTATTAAAACTAAAATCACTATACTGTGAACAGCCCTATTATTGAATATGCAATATGATTGGATTAGTTATCTGAGACCAGTGGTATGGCTCATAAATTTCTACAAAGAAGTACAGCCTACATTTTATAAGCAAAATAACTTTCAAAGAGTTTTTGGTCAGCAGAAGACTTGTCACTGCACTGCTAGGGTAATTGTAGAGAAGATTTATGTATTCTAGACCAGTTTACAATATATGGAATTCTGATTAAACCTAGTGTTCTGGATACCTGGGGTATTGTGTAACATGGATAATAGCTTAACTCTTGTAATCTTTGATGCTGCAAAATCCAGAATAGGTTCATTCAAATCCAACAGTCTAGTTTCTTAAACATTGAGAATCTCTGTGGATGTAAATAAGAAAAGTAATATTCAATTAGTGGATCAGAGGAATGCTGTGGACATAATTTACTTGGACTTCAGTAAGGCATTTGATAAAGTAGATCACAACCTACTACTTGACAAGATAGAAAAATGTGGGGTAGACAGCATCACCGCCAGATGGATCCGTAGCTGGCTGACCGGCCATACTCAGCATGTGGTCCTCAATGGAACTGCATCTACATGGAGGGAAGTGTGTAGTGGGGTGCCCCAGGGCTCTGTTCTGTGCCCAGTGCTCTTCAACATCTTCATTAACAATTTGGATGAGGGGATAGATGGGGAATTCATCAAATTTGCAGATGACACCAAGCTGGCAGGAATAGCCAACACTCCAGAAGACAGGCTTAGGATACAGAAGGATCTGGACAGACTTGAACACTGGGCACTATCTAACAAAATGAAATTCAATGGTGAAAAAAAGCAAGGTTCTACATTTAGGCAAGAAAAACCAAATGCACAGGTATAGTATAGGGGGTACCTTGCTCAATAGTAGTAACTGTGAGAGGGACCTCGGAGTCCTAGTGGACAATCACCTAAATATGAGCCAGCAGTGTGCTGCAACTGTCAAAAAAGCCAACACAGTGCTAGGCTGCATTAACAGAGGGATAGAATCAAGATCACATGAAGTGTTAATACCACTTTACAATGCCTTGGTAAGGCCACACTTGGAATACTGCATCCAGTTTTGGTCACTGCGCTGTAAAAAAGATGTTGAGATTCTAGAAAGAGTACAGAGAAGAGCAACAAAGATGATTAGGGGACTGGAGGCTAAAACATATAAGGAACGGCTGCTGGAATTGGTATGTCTAGTTTAATGAAGAGAAGGACGAGGGGGGACATGATAGCAGTGTTCCAATATCTCAGGGGCTGCCACAAAGAAGAGGGAGTCAAGCTATTTTCCAAAGCGCCTGAAGGCAGGACAAGAAGCAATGGGTGGAAACTAATCAAGGAGAGAAGCAACCTAGAACTAAGGAGAAACTTCCTGATAGTTAGAACAATTAACCAGTGGAACAACTTGCCTCCAGAAGTGGTGAATGCTCCAACACTGGAAGTTTTTAAGAAGAGACTGGACAGCCATTAATACTTCATGTGATCTTGATTCTATCCCTCTGTTAATGCAGCCCAGCACTGTGGTGGCCTTTTTGGCAGCTGCAGCACACTGCTGGCTCATATTTAAGTGATTGTCCACTAGGACTCCGAGGTCCCTCTCACAGTTACTACTGTTGAGCAAGGTACCCCCTATACTATACCTGAACATTTGGTTTTTCTTGCCTAAATGTAGAACCTTGCTTTTTTCACCATTGAATTTCATTTTGTTAGATAGTGCCCAGTGTTCAAATCTGTCCAGATCCTCCTGTATCCTAAGCCTGTCTTCTGGAGTGTTGGCTATTCCTGCCAGCTTGGTGTTGTCTGCAAATTTGATGATTTCCCCATCTATCCCCTCATCCAAAGCGTTGATGAAGATGTTCCTTATCAACAACAACTCCCACTCAGTTTATTTTCAATAAAATGCTTGCTCTACCCTGTCTCCTCAAAGATTGATTTACAGTAAAAAGCTTCTTGTAATGGACTGTATGAATGACCTTGTTAAGCATGGGGGAAGAGATGGTGCCTAGGAAACAATCAGACAAGAGAAGCAGGATCAAGTAGTTATTATAAGTGGCAGCAGAAAGTTTGTACATTCAGATTTACAAAATCCTGTTAAGCTGAACTGGTTCATCTACTTGTGTTTTTTGTCTGGGTTACCTGGGAGGGCTGACACATGCATTGTTTCCTGGCTTATATGCCTCCCCAATCTGAAAGGCAAACAAAAATCTAATTCTTACTTCCCCCTTTTTTTTCTTCCCCCATCCAAAATTAAGGAATAACTTCCCAATTTCCCTAGCAAAACAGACAAAAAAAAATCACAAATGTCCTAATAGCTTCAAGAAGAAAGAAGAAAGGCTAACAAATTGAATTACCTGCCCTGCTCCAGGCCAAGATCCTGTCTCAAAGCAGAACCAAGAATCACCCACCCCCACGCAAATCAAAAATTTCATTGGAGCAGGACCCAATTGGGGCTCAGCTGCTGTCTAATCAATCAGAACCCAGGGGGAACAAAGAACAAATCAGAAATGAGTAATCCAAAAATGAGTAATCCAGTCAGAAGTCAGCATGGAACAATGGACCAAGGAACCAAGACAACCAAAACCCCCAGTCAAGATCAGAAAAAACCAATCAGAGACCAGCCTTCACCAACTTACACCAATTGGAAACCAGTCTGCTCACCTGGCTCTAAAGATAGGAGCCCAGGGAGTCCCTGCTGAATTGCTTCAGGTCTCTGGAGCCGATTATCTCACCTATGAGGAAGACAGCCATAATTGTAGGATCCAATCTGGTTGGTCACCGGGACCAGAAGTTTTGTCAGCTTCCAGCCTCATGCTGGAGCCCATCTTCAGGGAATTGAGAATTGCCAGTGAAATGTCAGGAAAAGTGTTATCTAGATCATATAGAATCACTGGATTCTATAGCATATTACTACCCAACAAATATTGGCCCAAACATTTGTACCAAATACCCTCCATGATCTGTTGATTGTTTAACTGATTGACTTTAAAGTGCCTCCTTCAGAGCAGGGCTCTTCATGGTGGTGCAGAGACTATCCTCTCAAGCTTCCTCCTTTCTCCTTCTGTGAGTGTGAGTCTATACACATGTTGTATATAGTATGTTTAGGTGTGTGTCATGTATGTGTTCACTTTGAGAGCGGGTAACTAAATTTCATTTTTGATGTGTGCTGTTGTGCCCACAGTAAAAAAATAATAATAAATCTTACCTTACCTTACCTTACCTTACCTTACCTTACCTTATCCTATCCTATCCTATCCTATCCTATCCTATCCTATCCTATCCTATCCTATCCTATCTCATTCATGTCATGTCATGTCATGTCATGTCATGTCATGTCATCTCATCTCATCTCATCTCATCTCATCTTATCTTATCTTATCTTATCTTATCTTATCTTATCTTATCTTTAAACTAATTTTATATAGGCAACCCTTCCTCCTCATCTGATTCATCTGACTCGGCTGCTGGATCTGCTGGCAGGCGAGGACTCACAAAACTATAAGGGACAGCACTAATAGCTGTTCCAAGGTCATGAGCCAGCGCTGTCCGAAGATATTTCCGCAATCATGTGGCCAGCATGACATCATGGAGCACTGTTCCCTCCCCACAGAAGTGATACCTACTTATCTATTCGCATTTGCATGATTTAGAACTGCTAGATGGGTAGGAGCTAGCAGGTGCTCATCCTGTCACACGATGCTTGTGTCTCAAACCTGGGCTGTTGGCTTTCCAGCTGACAAGCCCAGCATCTTAACCACTGAGGCATCATGGCATCTGAAAATTCCGGCAGTTGTAGTCCTAATATATCTGAAAGACCAAGGGTGATACTGATTATTCTAAATGCAGTATTATTTGTCTTTGTGGAATCCCTACATCCCTCTTTTAAAGAGTTTACAGGAAAAAGATTGGATCTTAGAGAATGATGCTTAATTGAAACTGAAAAGGGTTCACTGCTCTTAGAAAATTGCCTGCTTTGGTGTATATTTAATTTACATCCCTTGAGAATCATTGAAGAGGCTGAATTTGTCTCCTGCAATACTTTTGCCAACAACACTGTTACAGAATATCATCTTTTTTCTTTCTCTTTTATTTCTTTCAATTTTTAATTAAAAATTGGAAATCTATAGAGCTAGTAAATATCTGGCACGGCTTGGTCCATGGAGTAATATTATCTTGTATTTCACACTCTTTATCATTGAGAGATAATGTCCTTCTAACTTCTAATACTCCAGGATTTGATGTTTATTTGCTAAATATTAATAGAAATGATTCTTGCTTTCACAATTACTCTATGTGACATGCCTGGCTTTTTATTATTACGAATGCTCAGTTTTTAATATTTGTCTGCACTGGTTTGACTTAAAAATCTCTTGGAAATTTTATGTGTGCAGTATATGTGACAGATAGATTTTGTCAGTGGCAAGTGGTTTGTATGCTCTGCAACTTTAACCCACCCAAATTCTTTCTCTTCTGATCTTTTCTGATGAGCTGACATCAAGCATGTCAAATAATTTAATCTCTGCAATCAGTCTCAAAGTCAGTTTAATATAGAACTGTATGAGAGAGATAAAAATCAGGAAGGTCTGGTTTAAATCTCATTTCTGCCATAAACTCAGTCATTGAATTACAGTATATGTCAGCCACATGTCCCCCACGCTTACATGGCTGAAATGGGAGTTGTGGGGAGATATGGGGAGAGATTGAGGGTTGTTGTAGTGATCATCAACAACACAGCTTTTAATATTTCATTCACAGCACATGAAATATATTTATTTCCATTAAATCCAATTCTCAGAAACTGCCTGGAAAAGTCCCTGCAGTGACTTTCTTGGTAAGGTTTTCAGAAGTGGCTTGCCATTGCCTCCTTCCTAGGGCTGAGAGAAAGTGACTGGCCCAAGGTCACCAAGTTCTAGGGCAGGACTAGAATTCATAATCTTCTGATTTGTAACCTGATGCCTTAACCACAACACCAAACTGGCTCTCATATAAAGTATAACAACCTAACAAAAACCAATCAGTTTTCAATCACTGAAATAGCAAAACCAGTTAAACATTCAAACCCATGCCATAAATTGCCAATACAATAATTCAGCTAAACAAGAATCCATATTAGTACAGTTTAAATGTCAGAATTTTTGCCTGCAAAGCTTCAATTGAGATTTTACAGTATTGCATTCCTGTAGTCAGTTCTCTCCAATACATCCTGGCCTGAAAGAAATATATTTAAAATTTTTCTTGAGTGTGTTTAAATCAGTTTTATATTAGTGAATATTAGCCACCTCATTGCACAGCCAAGGAACCATGTTCAGAAAAATTCTTACCTTTGAAGAAAATGAGGAAGAAGAGCCAGCCAGAAGTTCTTGGCAGGCTGAATTAGACAGTTGAGGAGGGCTGTGCTAATCAAAGAAGAAAAATTGGATGGAGGATTGTACCACTGAATCTGAGGCTAATTACAAATTAAGCCCTTGCTCTCATAAAGAGACAGTGAATCATGGGGTGAATAAAAGCCTAAAAAAATTGTGCAAACAGGATGCAAACAGTTCACCGGCAGGACACAAAGACCAAAATAATTTGCTCATCCCTGAACTACAATATTCAATAAATGACAGGGTATCTTTGAATCCTTGTAAGTAACATACAAAAGATAAATATTTATTTAAAGCAGCGGTTCTCAACCTGTGGGTCGCGACCCCATTTGGGGTCAAACGACTATTTCACGGGGGTCGCCAAGCACCGCAGTCTGCCATTTTTTTTTGGTCGGCCATTTTTTTTCCTATCGCGATGCGGGCCGTCGTGCCGTGCATGCGTGATGCGCCCTGTCACGCCATGCATGCGCGGTGCAGGCCCGCCATTTTTTTTTGTCGGCCATTTTTTTTTGGTCGGCCATTTTTTTTGTCAGCCATTTTTTTCCTATCGTGATGCAGGCCGTTGTGCTGCACATGCACGATGCGCCCTGTCACGCCGCGCATGCATGGTGCAGGCCCGCCATTTTTAAAAAAATTTTTTGGGTCGGCCATTTTTTTTTCGGTCGGCCATTTTTTCCCCTATTGCGATGCGGGCAGTCACACCGCGCATGCATGATGCACCCCGTCGCACCACGCATGCGCAGTGCGGGCCCGCCATTTTTTTTGTGCGATGCGGGCCGGTTGAGAACCGCTGATTTAAAGGATCATGTCTGATTTTCTGCGAGTGGAGGTGAGGAAAAATGGAGAAACCATGATAATTTAAAAATGAAAATTATGGATTATGAGTGATGGGAAATGTTTATGAGCTGGCTGTGCATATTAATATTAATTTTGTTAAAACTAAGCTGCTATTTGTGGTAGAGTCATACATTTGCTCATTTCTTCCATCTATTATTCCTTCTTATTTCTTCTCTAAATGTGCTTTGATTTATGAAACGAATTCTACCAGTTGATGGAGCTTTATGAAGACTTGGTTAGGAAACTTCCTTCCTCTCGAAAATTCATTCTTAGTCCTTCTTGAAATGAAATCTAGTTTGAGCTTTAAAGATTCTGTTTTTGTCTTGAACCTCAAGGCGAGACCATTACAAAACAAAGAAGTTAGAAATTGCTTGTTGTGGCCAAACAGTGAGTGCTAGCATGAAAAGATCCAGAGCTAAACTTGTTTTTTGAGAACCTTCATGGAAGCTCTTAATAAAGCAAGAGAAATACTGACTTTCCATTTGTCACCTTATAAAATCCTATGATTCATCACCATGAAATTTCTGAAAGGGACTGATCAAATCATCAGACAACATATATTAAAATGTGTGTGTTTGAATGAAAAGTCAGGCTGGCCTGACACATTTTTATAACATTCACACGCTTTCAGCAGCCCATGTTGGAATATATCTGATTATTAGTTTAAACATATTTAAAAGCTTTGGTAAGCATTTCCAAAAGAAGTCTAGCCTGCTGTCTCTGATCTCAGTATTCAAACAAAAAGAAGAAGGAAGAAGGAAGAAGGAAGAAGGAAGAAGGAAGAAGGAAGAAGGAAGAAGGAAGAAGGAAGAAGGAAGAAGGAGGAGGAGGAGGAGGAGGAGGAAGAAGAAGAAGAAGAAGAAGACACAGTTCTAAAGTAATGTAAACTTTGTTTATTCTTTTGATAATGTTATCAAAATGCTTTGTTTACATTTTGTTGTTTTAGTAAGGAATGTTAAAATATTGCAAGACCATTTCTACAGAATATAAGCTAGTAAATGACAATGCTATAAGGCAGAGCTGTTGTAAAAGCACTTTTTGGCAGGTGAAGGAGGTTAGTAACATCATGGAAACAATCTTACAATTTAAAATTAGCCCTGCAATGTACCACCAATGTACGTGTAATATGGAGAGAAAAATCTCAACTATCCAATCTGACAAACCAAACAAGCCATTATTAAAAACACTCCCCACAATATTAAAATATATTCAAGTAAAGCCATTTCTGCCCTTATTTGCAGTTAATTAGTTCAGAACTATTTCCAATTTTGAAAAGCCTGATATAAAAGGAAAGTGTGGGCCAGGCTGCCCACCCAAACCCATCCTTCTGCTAGACTTAAATCACAATTTTGTTCACACTTCTCTAGAAAGCAATCTGATGAAAGTTTATGGGAATTACTTTTCAGCAGACATGTACAAAACTGAGCTGTTAATTTATACTCAGTTACTGAGTGCTGATGCAATGCAAGAGAGATTAGCTATCCATTTGTTCTTTGGCTTTGTGATTTTTTTAGGTCCCTATTTCTAATTGACTGTAACTTTATTTGCTGTGTCTTAATAAGTTTCTCCTTTTTAAAGAATAATCATATTTGGAAGGGGCCATTTTGATTATGAAATTCAACCTCTGACTCAGTAAAGGAATCCATGTTAAAGCATGTCTCTGCTTGAAATACATCCAATAAAAGGGAGTCCATTACCTCTCTGGACAACTATTTGAAGGAAAACCTCTCTCCCACTACATCCACAACCCATCAGGACAGGATGGCAGGGTATGTTGCAAGTCCCATCTATTAGGGATGTGCATATAGTGGGACCACAAGAAAGGGGCTTCTTGGTGTTGGCCCCTTCTCTATACAACATCATTCCTTTGGAGGTACAGTTGGCCCCCACCTTGTTGCTTTTCCAAAAGGCCCTGAAGACATGGATTTGCCAGTGGACCCGGGGACTATGAATGGAGATGAGTCTAATAAAGTGGTTGATTTCACTGTGTGGCTACTGCCGCCGCCATGAGATGGGGTTTATATTGTATTTTGGATTTTTAATATTATGCTGCCTTGAATCACCTGTGTATGAGTTGAGCAGCCATATACATTTAATAAACAAACAAACAAACAAACAAACAAACAAATAAATAAATAAATAAATCTAAACTGATTCCACCAGCAAACTGATGTTACCCATTTGTTCTGAACTTTAAACCCCAGTTTGTTTTCTTGGAGCTTATGATTACTCCTCCAGCTGCTGCATTCTGGGAAGATGAAGAATAAGTCTTTGATTATTATTATTAATATTAATAATAATAATAATAATAATAATAAAGTTGAAAGGGACCTTGGAGATCATCTAGTCCAACCCCCTGCTCAGGCAGGAAACCCTATACCATTTCAGACAATTTTGCATATCTCCTCAGGAAGTGGAAAACTGCTTCCATATTCCACAGGTGAAAGTTTTCCGAGTTTCTGTTAAGCTGGGGGTGAAATTCTGCTCTTTCAATCTATTCTTCACGATTGTCTGGTAAAACTCATCTCTTCTTATCAGTGAAATACAAATTTAATTAATAAACATTTCTCATAAATAAATCTGGTGCCAGAATAGGATCTAAGTATTTCTGCTGTTTATTGGTCATTTGGCATTCTTTGGCATCTTCATTGAGTAATTGGTATTCTGTTCCATTTCTCTTTCTTTTATTTGAGGATATCTGAAGCAGTCCTTTTTTTTTTTTTGGTTCATTGCAACCTTGGTTAACCTCAGCTCACTTTAAACTTTTCTTTTTCTACTTTGGGATGTTTTTGGCACAGGAAAGTAGTTTTTTTTTCTTTTAAAAAGATCAAATGAATATGTTCCATCCTTCACTTGCTGTAATAAGGAAGCCTTCAGATGCAGTACACAGCAGGTGAGGTAGAATATCTGAATCCAGGGGTGTAAATAGGAAGGGATTCAAAACAGTCTCTTTGTTTTTTACCTCTCTCTTTATACACACATACACAAACACACACACAAACATGTTGGCTTTGCATTAGAGCAAACACACCAGTCAGTTTATGAAGCAAAATTTAGCTTGATGTTTATTAAATATCAGCAAACATCAGAAACAGTTCATTGGTAAAAGTAAGAGAAAAGGCAGGCAAAAACAAAAAACAAAGAGAGAGAAATAAATAGCAGGACTCCTCTTCTTATATGTTTATTACTTTAAATCAGCATTTAATTCTGGAAGATTCAGAATTGGTTTGCCACTGCTTGCTTTCTAGTTTGAAAGGTCAGTTGGCTTTGTGCCTATTGTGGGACTAGAACTCATGATCTCCTGGTTTCTATCCTGGTTTCTAACCAGGGGTGTGCAACCTTAGCAAATTTAAGACATATGGACTCCTACTTCCCTAGTCAGCATACTAGATGAAGTCCACAAATCTTAAAATTATCAAGATTGGTCATTCCTGCACTACACCAAACTGGCTTGATCCCTTCTCTATTCTATGGCATTTAAGAAACAATTTGGTGTGTGGGAAGGATGTATCAAACAAGGGACATAGTTAAAAAAACACCATCCAGCATATTGTAACCAGGAAATTCACAGAAAAAAATTATCTTCATTCAGAAATTAACATCAAAACCATATTTGATGGATGTAAGATTTCTCTTTTAGGGATTCATGTTACCGGCCAGGTTCAGTCGTCAAGCGACTTCTATGAATGCAGTTTGTCAATTGGTGATGTCACCCAGCCGGTCTTTCTTGGTGAAACTCAAATTAAGTAAGGTATTATAAAGATAATAATTTTTAAAACAAAATAAAATAACTTGAGGAAAGATAATAGCTACTTCAGTGAACTGAAGAGAAGCATGTTTGAAGGGTTTGAATGAAAAATGTTTTTCAGGACCAAAAAGGAATTAAATCAAAGCCATTGTCCTTGGCAGCAGGCATAACACAATTCAGATGAAGAGACTCAACAATGAGTATATTTCAAAGGAATCATTGTGTAGAAGAATTGAGATTCTCTTTCTGATCTAAGTAATTTCAATGTCTTGGCTATTGTTCTGGTCTTCTCCAATTGCCTTCTGGATGCAGATTATGTAAGAGTGACACGAAAATAATTGTTGAATAGCCTAATCTCATTGTGTATTCTCTGAAAGTGTTTTGCAGCATATTGTATTCTCCCTGCTTGTATTCTGAAAATAAATGAAGGGAAGCAACATTAATGGATTGGTGTCTATGTAATAAAAAGATCTTCTGTAAATCAAGCTCATTTCTCAGCAACTTTATGGAGGGAAATTTTATTGTAAACCACCCAGAATCATTTAAATGAGATGACTAGTCTAGAAATATGATGAAAAACACAAACAAGCAAACAAATATATTTTTCTTGACTAAAACACGGACATGTGTTGTCACGCCTTCACCTTCTCTGGCCAAGCTACAGGCCCTGAGCCCGCATAGGTTTGAGATTGGCCAATACTGGCTACGATTGTAAGATAGGCTTTAAATTGGACATCTGTATAATATGGAGATGTAGCTCATCAGCATTCTTTTTGTGGTAGACTCCTTATTTGTATTTTTTGGCAATCTGCAGGATTTTAAGGGACAAAATGCAAATGCTTAAAATAATTTACATAAAATTTCTGGAACTACTACCTACATGGACTGTGGCTACATTCAAATTGGCCTGAAGAACAATTGTACCTCTGAAAAAGACTTCATCAGGATTGATGTTGGCTGCCAGGGGCTCAAAACTATAATAGGGTACTTGACTGCAGCTTGCAATAAAAATGTAAATCCCATAGCCTTTAAAATTTCTTATAGACCCTTGAATGATATCATCCATAAGCTTCTTGTAAAAGTTAAAAAAGGAACAGAAGGCCTAACTCAGGGGTAGGCAACCTTGGTTCTTTTATGACTTGTGGACTTCAACTCCCAGAATTCCTGAGTCAGCAATGGATGCTGCAATGGTCATAAGTGTGAAAAATGGTCATAAGTCACTTTTTTCATTGCCATTGCAACTTCGAACATTCACTAAACAAACTGTTGTAAGTCAAGGATTACCCGTAATTTGCTTTTTCCCTTGTGGGTCTATGCTTTGGAGAAAAAAACAACATGCAGCTGAAGCTGACACTGGGATCTTGTAATACTTTAGGAGAGGGCTTAAAACATTTTCATTTACCTACTTTAAAACAAGATTTTGTTTTTATGTTGTATATGGAGCTGCCTAGAACCATTAATGGGAGAACATGGCGTAAAATTACTTTAAATGCAGCAAAATAAAACTACAGGTCAGTAGCAATGATTGTAGGGGCCTTGACAGCCCCCCAAACTTTGACTTACGACTATTCATTTAGCAACTATTTGAAATTACAACAACACTGAAAAAAGAGACTTATGATCACTTTTCACACTCATTTGTAATGGCTGAGGCATCCCAGGATCAGGCGACCGCCATTTGCAATTTTCCCAGCAGGCTTCCAACAAACAAAGTCAATGGGGGAAGCTGGATTCACCGAACAGTCTTGTGATTCACTTCACCACTGCAGTGATTTGCTTAACCACCATGGCAAAAAGGTCATAAAATTGGGCACGACTCCTTTAATAACCACCTTGCTTAGCAAAGGTGCCAAATGTGGTTGTAAGTTAAGGACTTTTTTTCTTCTTCTGTGTATGTGAGCGAATGAGAGTGAAAAAGGGAGAAAACCTCTTTCTGTTTATGCAAACTAATATAAATGCTGAATCTGCATGTGACATTTTTGCATAGTTGTTGGCAATCACGGCGGTCTGTTGGCCTCTTCTTGGCAATGACAGAGTAAGATTTTTTCCCCCTTGCTTAAGCCAACTAAACACCACTGTCACCTACTACAGATGGGACCCAACAAAGAGTTCTAATAGAGACCTGGGGTGCAGTACTGTATTATGATTGCCTATTTAGGTGGCACTGTAATTGACAATCATGAAAAAATAAATACATAAATTACAGGAGGCGTGCTTTGGGGAACCCTGGAGAGAGATCAAATATATTGGAATGCTTTCGCCTCTTAAGAGCTGGCAAATGAAGCAAGACTTCTGTTACACTAGTATTAAATTCAAGCATATAAACTAAAACTGTTAGAGATCAAGATGATCTTCCCCTGACTGTGTTTTTTTTAAAAGCACCAGCTGTCTATCCATGTAACTACAGCCTCAAAATGAAATGAAGGATTTTCAATTTTCAGAACAGAGCTAGGGTTGTAAATTGTAGGAAAAAGTAAAGGTACAGTCTTTCTTTAAGTATGTGTAGAGAGCTTTCTAAAGTGACCAAGAATCCCTGGAGAAAATGGGTGATCTAGACCCCAGTTGATGTTCAGTTCTTGGTAATGATTTCTCTCTTTCTCACTCTATGTGTGTGTATACAAAATGTACCTGGAAAGGGGGGTGGTCTCTTATATGTGAACTTCTTCTTCTTCTTCTTCTTCTTCTTCTTCTTCTTCTTCTTCTTCTTCTTCTTCTTCTTCTTCTTCTTCTTCTTCTTCTTCTTCTTCTTCTTCTTCTTCTTCTTCTTCTTCTTCTTCTTCTTCTTCTTCTTCTTCTTCTTCTTCTTCTTCTTCTTCTTCTCCTTCTCCTTCTCCTTCTCCTCCTCCTCCTCCTCCTCCTCCTCCTCCTCCTCCTCCTCCTCCTCCTCCTCCTCCTCCTCCTTCTCCTCCTCTTAAGGCCCTTATTGTCTCTCGGTTCGATCTACTTCACAAATTGTAAGAGATAAAATTGTGGAGATAAAATAAGGGTAGAACCTGATGTAAATTGCCAGGAGCTCTTGGAGGAAAGGCAGATATACAGTAACTCAAATAATTGAATAAGCTACGACTTAGTGCAATATATCCATTTAGTTGTGACTTAATCTACCAGTTAACAAAATGGTTGCTTTAACTCATTGTGTGGTGCAGCTATTGTTTGGAAGTACGCAGACATCCTATACTCCCTGTGACCTGGAAAAAAAGTTTGGAAAATTTATTTTACATCTTGAATTCCTTGGATAGTTGATAGCATATTCGTTGTTTCCAGGGAGCTGAAAATCAGCTACAGAGCGATTTTTTTTTAAAAAAAATAATTTTTCCTTGTTAACATATGATCACTCTTTCTGCTCTTTCTGTTTGTTGCTCTTTTTTACTACCATTGTGACATTATAGCAATCAATATAGCTGGCTAGGATTTATTCTTCTTGTTTTTCCATTACACAAATTAACAGATCAGTCAAGTCTGATGGGAAACATGTAACGTGGGTTGGTTTGCTTTTCTACAAATAATTATATACCATGCACTATCACTTCGGTGCTTCCAACATGGGGGAGGAAATCCTCAAAGTTATTGAGTGATGAGAAAAATTTCCATTCTGTTTTTAGACAACAAAGCACATATAATTGTGTTGTAATAAAGAACTGAGTGATATAAAAGACAATCTTCAGAAAACAAAGTTTATTTTAAGTGCAGCTCAATTACAAGCAAAACTGCATAACCACTATTTCATTTCATTTATTTTATCTTTATTTATATACTGATATATTTAAGAAGTTTCTTTGTCACTTTCATGGCAGGAAATGAGTTAGGGAGACTTGCACATTTAATATATAACTTTAGCACTTTAGAATTCTCCTGCAGGAGAAGGGCAGTGTGGACAACCATGGGATCTGGCAGGGTGAGAGCTGTGAACCATAAACACAAAGCTTTCATTGTGTCCCTGCACAACAGATACAATGCCCTTGCTGATCTTAATAGGGAAATTAAGGAGACAGGTAAAGGTATTTGTGATGATAACTCAAATAAGCAGGGGATCGTGGACTGAGATGAAGAACTTGTTTCCAACAGGGAGAAGTGCGAATCAGGTATTACACACCAGTCATGCAAGAACAGAAAGGCATCCAAAAAGAGAAGCCACCTTCTGGTTGGTGATTCAATTATAAGGGATGTAAATTTAGGAAAGGACACTGAGGTTTCAAAAGAGGTCAGATGTCTCCCAGGTGCTACTGCCAGTAGGGATAAGAAGCGTATTTCTAAAATAATTAAGAATACCAGCAAGGACTGTGATGTGAAGGCTATTGTACATCTTGGCACTAATGATCTGTCCCAAAAAGATGTACTCTCTGTGCAGAACGATTTCCAGAGCTTGGGGCAGGAACTTAGCAAAATAGGCTGTAGGCTAACTTTTTCAGAGGTTTTACCAGTGTATAAAGAGCAAAATGGAAAAGGCCAGCGTATAGCACAATTCAATATGTGACTAAAGGAGTGGTGTAAAGGGGAAGGCTTTGGATATATTAGTCATGATGTCAGTAGTTGGTCCCATGAAAAAATGTATAAAAGAGATGGTTTGCATCCATCAAAGAAAGGGACTGAATTACTCAGCTATAAATTCACAGATTTTCTAAAGGAATATTTAAACTAAACAGAGGGGACAGTGAGTTAATCAATACAGAGCATCCCTGACCCCGGCAATCTAAAAACAATAGGGCTATTAGGGCATGTAACATAGATATGTGCGTAGACAAAAATACCAACCATGCTGTCAAGCAAAATCAAACTTTTAATAACAAGTGCCACACAAAGTGCACTAACCAAATAGGTGGTAAGACAATAGGGGAACTAAGGCACCACTCAGGTTATGTAGAAAGTAAACACAGGGTCAGTCATAAAGGACTCAAATGTCTGTACACCAATGCACAGAGTATGAACAGCAAACAAGCTGAACTAGAAATTCAGGTCAGTGAGGGCAGATATGATATTGTTGCCATTACAAAAACATGGTGGGATGAAACCCACAAATGGAACACAAAGCTAGAGGGATTTAAATTATTTTAAAAAAACAGATCAAATAAAAGAGGAGGTGGAGTTGCATCTCCACAGAAATAGAGCTCAACAATAACAAAAACTGTCTTGAATGCATTTGGGTCAATATAAAAGGGAGAAAAAATGACATTGCCATAGGTGTATACTATAGGCAACCCAACCAAACAGAGGAAATAGATGAACTTTTTGCTAGTCAGCTAACTAAGGTATGTAGGAAGCACATCACCATAGTAATGGGGGACTTTAATTACCCTGACATCAACTGGGAGACAAACTCTGCACCAAGTGGAAGATCAAACAGATTCCTGACAAACCTAGCAGACAACTTTGTCTCCCAAAAAGTAGAGAAGGGAACTAGGGCATTAGCCATTTTGGATCTAATTCTCACTAACAGAGATGAAATGATGTTGAAGGCACAGGAACCTTGGGAGGTAGTGATCATGCAATATTGGAATTCAACATTATGGAAGCACAAGCAATAGAACATAGTCAAACTAGAGTTTTGGACTTCAAGAGAGCTAATTTCAATACACTTAGAGAGGGCTTGGGAAGGATTCCATGGATGAGAATCCTCCAGGGGAAAACAACGCAAGAAGCTTGGGAAATTTTGAAAAGCAAGATAATAGAAGCCCAGTCTAGCTCAATACCAACAAAGAGGAAAAATAACAGCTCTCAAAAGAAACCAGCATGGCTGCATAAAGAACTCTCTGACAAATTGAAAGATATAAAGGATAAGTATAGAAAGTGGAAAGAGGGGCATATAACTAAATCAGAATATCAACAAATAGCCCGAGCCTGCAAAGATGAAGTGAGGAAAGCCAAGGATCAAAATGAACTAAGGCTTGTGACCAAAGTCAAAAATAACAAAAAAAGCTTCTTTCAACATGTAAAAAACAAGAAAAAAGTGAAGGAAACGATTGGTCCATTAGTGGATGAAAGTGGTAAGAAGGTGACTAGCAATAGAAAGAAAGCAGAACTATTTAACTCGTTTTTTGAATTTGTCTTTACACAAAGCGAAAAAGCAGACCAACCTATCAAAAATAGTGCCATAAAAAACAGTATAGAAACACAAGTTAAGATAGACAAGAAAATGATAAGTGAGCACCTGTCCAGCCTAGACGAGTTCAAATCACCAGGACCAGATGAATTACACCCCAAGGTTCTCAAGGAACTGGCAGATGTGATCTCAGAACCACTGAACTATATTTTTCAAAGATCTTGGAGCACTGGGGAACTACCAGAGGACTGGAAAAGAGCTGATGTAGTTCCCATCTTCAAAAAAGGAAAAAAATGGATCCAGGAAATTACAGACCTATCAGCCTGACCTCAATACCTGGGAAGATTCTGGAAAAGATAAACAAACAACAAATCAGCGAACACCTAGAAGCAAACAAAGTCATTAGTAAAAGCCAACATGGATTTGTCAAAAACAGATCATGCCAGACAAATCTTATTGCATTCTTTAACCAAGTGAGAAAATTAGTGGATCAGAGGAATGCTGTGGATATAATTTACTTGGACTTCAGTAAGGTATTTGATAAAGTAGATCACAACCTACTACTTGATAAGAGAAAAATGTGAGTTAGACAGCATCTCCACCAGATGGATTCATAGCTGGCTGGCTGGCAGTCCTCAGCATGTGTTCCTCAATGGAACTGCGTCTAGATGGAGGGAAATATGTAGTGGGGTGTCCCAGGGCTCTGTTTTGTGCCCAGTGCTCTTCAACATCTTCATCAATGATTTGGATGAGGGGATAGATGGGGAACTCATCAAATTTGCGGATGACACCAAGCCGGCAGGAATAGCCAACACTCCAGAAGACAGGCTTAGGATACAGGAGGACCTGGACAGACTTGAACACTGGGCGCTATCTAACAAAATGAAGTTCAATGGTGAAAAAAGTAAGGTTCTACATTTAGGCAAGAAAAATCAAATGTACAGGTATAGTATAGGGGGTACATTTCTCAATAGTAGTAACTGTGAGAGGGATCTCGGAGTCCTAGTAGACAATCACTTAAATATGAGCCAGCAGTGTGCTGCAGCTGCCAAAAAAGCCAACACAGTGCTGGGCTGCATTAACAGAGGGATAGAATCAAGATCACGTGAAGTATTAATACCACTTTACAATGCCTTGGTAAGGCCACACTTGGAATACTGCATCCAGTTTTGGTCACCACGATGTAAAAAAGATGCTGAGACTCTAGAAAGAGTACAGAGAAGAGCAACAAAGATGATTATGGGACTGGAGGCTAAAACATATAAGAAACGGTTGCTGGAATTGGGTATGTCTAGTTTAACAAAGAGAAGGACGAGGGAGACATGATAGCAGTGTTCCAATATCTCAGGAGCTGCCACAAAGAAGAGGGAGTCAAGCTATTCTCCAAGACGCCTGAAGGCAGGACGAAAAGCAACGGATGGAAACTGATCAAGGAGAGAAGCAACTTAGAACTAAGGAGAAGCTTCCTGACAGTTAGAACAATTAACCAATGGAACAGCCTGCCTCCAGAAGCAGTGAATGCTCCAACACTGGGAATTTTTAAGAAGAGACTGGACAGCCATTTGTCTGAAATGGTGTAGGGTTCCTGCCTGAGCAGGGGGTTGGACTCGATGACCTCCAAGGTCCCTTCCAACTTTATTGTTGTTGTTGTTATTATTATTATTATTATTAATTAATTAAACACTTAAACTGATTTCTTTTTTTCTCTCCCAGATGGTTTAGAATTCATTTGCATCTCTCTATAAAATATTTTAATAAATATTTAATAAATAGATTTTAATATTTGTAAGCCACCCAGAGTCGTCAGGATGGGCAGCATACAGATCTAATAAATAAACAAACAAATAAAATGTAAAGTCTTATTGCTGTTCATGTCAAAGAGAAAGTCTTTGTTGAAGTCCATGAGTCATAAAAGAGCCGAGGTTGCCTACCCCTGCCTTAGAGGAAAGTCGGATCACCAATACCAGAAATGACCAGAGAAGCAAGGCTTATCAAGAGCTTCAGGTGATGCACACATACCCCTCCCCTGTAGTTCAACGATGGCACAGTGGTTAAGTGCAGTATTGCAGGCAAATTCCTCCCCACAGCCTGGAGTTCGATCCTGATAGGGATCTATGGGGCGGTATATAAGTCTAAATGCTATTGCTATTGCTATTCATAATCAGCTTCTTCTGCCACAAACTGTTGTTTACTCCCTAAGCAGCTGGACAGGGCTGTTTCAATCACTTCCCCACTTCTTGTGTGTGTTGCTACTTCTATTTGACCAAAGGGAAACTTCATGATATTTTTCAACATTTGCAGAAATTTGGTGGATGAGAGGATTGTTATTGCATCAGATATTGAGCAGATTTGAACCATGCTGCCAGAGTAGCCAGTATTGCAGGAAGTTGTTTTTGTTTTTGTTTTTAATTTGCCTTGCTAATGTTTTCTGCTAGAGATGTGCTGAAGACACAAGGCAGCAAAGCTAGAAGATTTATCTAGTTGCTTTGTAGATCATCTACAGCCCAGCACATTCAGGCAATGCCATTTGGCCATAAGTCCGAACAAATGCAATGGAGGCAGGACAGAGGCAGCAAATTTCATGTCAGGTTTTGGATGGTTTTCTCCTGACCTGGGTATGAATTTGAGGGGGAAAGCCCATTATGTGCAATCCCAGGTTACTGAGCTTGGAACGGAGCTGACAGGAGATAGTGACAGTTTGTGAATATATTAGCAGGGTTGAAAATGATGCCTCTTTCGATGTTATGTTTTTTTAAAAGCTGGAGGGATATTGATTAAGGACTTTCCATACGGTCACTCTTTCCACCCTTGGAAACAGTTTAAAAGTTATTTTTGCCTATTTGAAAATGCTAGGAATAGGGTCCAAATATAATTACCCTGTTGCTGTAGATTTTGCTGCAGGAAACTAACTTTGCACCCTTTCCATACCAAAGAAATAAGAGGGGAAGGGGTGTGAGGGGAGCTCCAAGCAGCCTAAGGGTTTGAACACAGTTTGGTAATTCTGACACTCCTGAATTTGGATTCTTGACTAACTAACCAAAGAGAGAAGCAACCTAGAACTAAGGAGAAACTTCCTGACAGTTAGAATAATTAACCAGTGGAACAATCTGCCTCCAGAAGTGGTGAATGCCCCAACACTGAAAGTTTTTAAGAAGAAACTGGACAGCCATTTGTCTGAAATGGTATAGGGCTTCCTGCCTGAGTAGGGGTTGGACTAGATGACCTCCAAGGTCCTTCCAACTTTAGTATTATTCTTATTGTTATTGTTACATTATTCTTATTGTTATTGTTACAAAGGCAAGTATCCTTTGAACTAAGCACTTAGTGACTTCATGGACAGGCCTTGTGGTGCTTTTTTGGCAACAATATAGATGAAGTTTGTCATGGGCTCTCTCTGGGATGTTTTTCTAATTCCCAGCTGATCTTGTAGTTCTAGAATTTTTTTGGTGGGTTCCCAATGAAATACTAAAGAGGCCAACTGTTTAGCTTCTGACTCCAGATATGATATGATAGGATCCTTTTTGGCTATGATCCTGTATGTGATATAACTGGTACTTCCATAAATATGACCCCCTCCAAACCCAAAACTTTTGTGAATTCCATGGGCCTTCTTACTTCTGAGAAAGAATATCTAGGACTGCTTCAGAAAAAAGAAATTGGAAGAGAGCCAGGGATCTGTATTGTTAAAGTGTTGGAGAAGGGATGAAAGATCCAAGTTAACTTTATCGTATTCTCAGCCCAGGGACAGTCACACTCTCTCTGATAGCCTAACCTGCCTGACAGGTTGCTGTTGTATAGAAACAACACAAGGGAGGAAAGAGCAATTGAGCTCCTGTACAAAAGACTAGGTAGAAATCTAACAAGAAAAATGGCAGGTGGGAAATAAGAGGTGGGAAATAACCACAAGGGATTTCTTGGGAAAAGGGGTACCTTCTTCTGAACTGAATAGCAGTATAGAATGTAACCCCTCTTGTTATACTGTATGTTATAATTAAATAGTTTGAATCAGAATTTTGGAAAAAACAAGTGAGGTGGTTGGTTCCTGAAGATGCAAACTTCACGGTGTTCTAATGGAATCTTTCTCCCTTATCTGTGTTCCAAATGTTAGAGATGAACACCTGGAATCTATAATTCAGTTGCTCAATTAAAATTGAATAAATTGTGAAGAATAATTTATTAAAAATGAAAGCAAATATCTTTATACTTTGTAAGGAACTTGTATACAAAGAGGCACAGATTAAAATAAAAAGCCAATCACAACAGCGTCTGCAGGAGATTTTTTTTTTAACAATCATGATTTATTTAACAAATCTATACAGTTGCTCATCTCATATATGACACTTTGGGTGATTAACGGTTAGCCACAGAATAAAAACAATCAAACTAAACTAACATGAATAACATAGCAGTAGAGAACGCCCCTGATGTCCCATATTTAATGCAACCATGACCAAGAAATGGGCTCACCCATAATATCTGGGCTCCATCTTGATGGCAAACCCAAGTTTTCAATGTCTGATGAGGGGAGTCATTTCCAGAGCGAAGGCATCAAAGCAAAAAAGGTGCACTTCATCTGGGTCCTGTCAGATGGTGATCTCTCATGGATGGGATCTAACAGGATAGGTAGACACCGGTTGAGAGAAACAGTCCCATAGGTATCCCAGCTCCAAGCCATGAAGAGTTTTACATCTAACTACCAGTGTCTTGAATTACATCTGGAAGCACATTAGTGGAGCTGAAGTGAATGACCACATCCATAATTGCCCATGCAGCCAATAATAAACAGATGATGACTTCAGCCATGCAACTGAAGTCCTGCTCATGTCAGGTGTGAAGAATCTGGACCATACATTAAGTCACAGTTAAGAAGATTTATTGCTCTAGTCTATACATAAGACTCTAGTCAACTAATATTCAACACTAAATTGATGGTAGATAAGAGTCAACGGAATTCAAGAGGAGTTGGATCTAAACCATTTGATGCAATGTAACAATTCTAGGCTGATGACTTGCTTAACTCCATCCCCTGGCTCTGCGTGTTCTTCTCCTACAATTTCCTTTTTACATGTCACATCACACATTAAAAAGAGTGAGGGGTTTTCCCTCACTGTGGACATCCAGGACTACAGAATGTCATTTTAATGTAATGGAAGGTAGCTTCTTTCATCGTTATGCTTTTCGAAGAATATATCAAGAAGTATATCTAAGAATCATTGAAAGCATTCATAACTATCCTCTTTGGAGATAATTATAATTTGTACTAAAGTGAATGCAACCTGAAGTTTTAATTTATGAGTAGCATTTCATGTCCTTCACTTAAGGAGCAAAGATAAGCCTATTTTGATAAGATGGCTACAGCTCCAGTGGTGTTTGCTAAAAATAGACCTGGCACTTTCAGTCATGAAATGTGAATTCTAAAAAGCCCATTTTTTGCTATATTTTTTAGTCCTATAATGTCAGATTTCACTCAGGGGAAGAATTAATGCTAATTTGGAACAAATGCATCTTTTCTCTGATGCCACATAGTATGCCTACTTTAAATGGGAAGGTCTTGTATTTTCAGCCTGGTGGTGTGGCAATGAGGAATGAAATTCTTCCAATAGACTTGCCATTGTAATAGGAAATTACATGAATTAAGAAACAAGTCATGTTTCCTGATAAAACAGAAGTATAAAAGATAAACAGTGCCTCATTACCAAGTGAAAGGCACTACTGCTGATAAACTTTTTTGTTTCTGTTTTAGTTCTATTTTTTTTCTCAAAGAAAAGAGAGACTTTGATGAATTATCTCCCCCCCCCTTTTTTTTTTTTTTTACTTTATTTGGCTTTGAGACAACTTCGTGGCTTTTCTGGTCGACACTGAAAAAGATAAGAAGCTCAGACTTGGCTACTACTTGGGAATGAGACCATCAGGAGACCCCAGGACATAGACTACATCCAGAAGTTAAACAGCCTTTTTGAAGCTACTAAATCCTGCTTTTGAAAGATTTTGAAGGGCCAGAGGTAATGGGCAGAAACAATAATCTTGAGGAGGAAGAACCACAACCATGATAAAGATCAGATAAAAGAAATCTCAGTCCTGGGAAGAAGTGTAATTTGAGAAAGCACCTGAGACACAACCCACCGTAGTTCTCATTAAGATAAGGGAGGGAGAGTTACACCATTCTGTTAGTATAATCTTATAATTAGTTTGTGTGTCTGGTTTCCAAGTTTGGTCTAACTGTAGAGTCACATTTGCTTTCATTACAATTAATAACACACACAAGTACATTGTGTTTTTGTTATTATTGTAATTCTTATCATTGTGATTCTAATAATGTACTGCTGATTGATTTAACATTTTTTTTAAAAAAATGACAAAATAGCTTGGACACCTTACAGAGGGAAGCAACTCCCCACTACTATATTTCCAAAGAATCAAAGACATGTCAATAAATGAAGATAAAATCATGTCTTTATTTGATGTCACAGCACTTTGCACATCCATAGATCCAGAATTAGTCAAAGAACCCATGACAGCAGTACTAGCACTGATGATGTTACATAGTCTGGTAATGAAATGTCTTCAAGGAAACACCAATTTCAGAGAGTACCAAGGACCCCAAAGTTATCTTAATATCTGTATACCACTGAGATTCCATTATGATTGAGGCAGTATAAATTGGCTAAGCAAGCAAACAATTTTGCTATGGAAGAAGCAAACTAGTCCTGTATTGCTGCCAAGCAAACAACATGGATGAAGTTGTTGTAATCACTAGGATGTGGGTTAGTTTGATGGAATTTCCACTATTCCAAATGTACATTTCATTGTCAACAGGCCTATTACTCAAGTTATTGAGTTCAAATATCTTATTGTCGTTAAGAAAAAATTGGGAACCAGGCTCGATGTTGTGCTTTCTTTGAGTTTTGGCTTAGCCTGTTTTATGAACTCAATCATTGTGGTTTATGGCTTAGGATGTTGTGTGAACTGAAGCCATAGTGTTTTCTCAGTAGTTTGTATTGAATAACAATGACATCATGAAATAAAATGAGTTCAAATGTGCCCATCAGTAATTTGCAGCAGTTCTCAGGGTTTCAGATGGGACTTCAAGATTCAACTGGAAAATGAATCTATTTTTCATGTTTATATCTGCCTGTCTATATCTATCATATCTGTATCCAATAATTATGATTCTTTTCTTATTGGTACTATAAATTAAAAAATAGAATGAATCTTATCTGGAAATCATATCATAGATCCAGAAAAAAAATAAGTGACCAGCTGATTTAATTTACTCAGTCCATTCATTGATCTAGACTCATTTTCTTTAATCAGTACTTTTTTTTTTACTAAATGTCATCCCTAACATAGCTCAAAGTAAGCAAAGCCATTGAATTTAGTGAAACATCTTACAAACATTTAACTGTACCATTATATATGATGTAAACATTTCAAAATTATTCTGGAGAAGTGTTAAAAATGAGGTGACGTATGATTTTCTATTGTATTAAGTTAGCTCTAAATTTTTCCAGCTCTTGAGGGCTGCAAAATAATATGACTGTCAAATATAATTTGGCATTTCATCTCTTCATACAAAATAAAGTACTGCCTTCTTGGTAAAAGACAACTGCTAAAAACATCCATTTTTCTGAAGAAATTGTCAACATATTTTATTTGGCTTAGATTTTAGAGAATGTATTTTGTTCTTCGTATACTCTTCCAACCTGTCAAATCTTGTTCTGAAACATAAAAGGTTTGGTTGGTTTCCCCTCCTACTTCACTCTGGGTTCACTTCTCTTTCTCCACTTTTCAATTGCAAATCCTCACATCTGATATCCTAAGAATTGCTCCTTAAATCCTCCTTTACTGGGGAAACCCCAAATCATTTGGTCTTCTATAACCACTAATTAAATAACAGCTGCCTCCTTGTATGTCACTCAGAAATAACAATTTGCCTTTCATTTATCGTACAGAAAATCAGGGCTTTAGTTGTAGAAGTTCTTGGAGATTGAAAAATGGTGCCATAAAATAGTGGAAACCAGTCTTCTTTATGCTCCTATTACAGAAATAGTCAATATTTTATATACTACTAAACTACATTCATGTAGGAGGCACCTACCAAGGTGCTTCCAGGTTGAAAGAATTAGCCAAGGACATCACCATTGCCCAGAGGATGCCTGAGTGGGTCCTTTCATGTCCCTGATATTCCCCTCCGAAGTGGTACCTATTTATCTACTTGCATTTGCATGCTTTTAAACTGAACATAAGAACATAAGAACATAAGAAGAACCATGCTGAATCAGGCCAAAGCCCATCGAGTCCAGCATTCTGTGTCACACAGTGGCCCACCAAATGTACATGGGGATCTTGAGCAGAAAGAGAAGGCAAAACCCTCCCTTTCCCTTGACCCCCAAACAAATGGTACTCAAGGGAATCCTGCCTGCCTCGACCAACATAGAGGCGGCACATGGACATCTGTTTTAATAACCACCAATACACTTTGCATCCATGAATCTATCTAGCCCTGCCTTGAAGCTGTCAAGGCTGACAGCTGTCACGACCCCTTCAGGAAGTGAATTCCATAAATCAACGACCCTCTGGGTGAAGAAATATTTCCCTTTATTTGTCCTCACTTTCTTAGCTATAAGCTTTAGGGAGTGCCCCCTTGTCCTGGTATTGTGTGATAGAGAAAAGAATTTTTCTCTATCCACATTTTCTATCCCATGCATGATTTTATACACTTCGATCAAGTCACCCCTTAAACGCCGTCTTTCAAGGCTGAACAGACCAAGGCGTTGCAATCTGGTTTCATAAGGGAGGCGCTCCATTTCCTTGATCATTCTTGTTGCCCTTTTTTGCACCTTTTCCAGTTCCATTATATCCTTCTTGAGGTGCGGTGACCAGAACTGTACACAGTACTCCAAGTGTGGTCTCACCATCGATTTGTACAGAGGCAATACAACACTTGCTGACTTATTTTCGATTCCCTTCCTAATCATGCCAAGCATGGAATTTGCTTTTTTTTACTGCTGCTGCGCATTGGGTTGACATCTTCATCGAGCTGTCCACCAAAACCCCAAGATCCCTTTCTTGGGTTGTCTCAGAAAGTTTGGTCCCCATCAGTTGGTAAGTATAATTGGAGTTCTTTGCCCCGATGTGCATAACTTTGCACTTGTTTAGGTTAAAATGCATTTGCCACTTTGTTGCCCACTCACACAATTTCGAGAGATCCTTCTGGAGCTCCCGACAATCAGTTTCACTTTTCACAACCCGGAACAATTTAGTGTCATCAGCAAACTTGGCTACCTCACTATTAACTTCTACATCCAGATCATTGATGAATAAATTAAAAAGTAAAGGCCCCAAAACTGAACCTTGGGGTACACCACTTCTCACTTCTTTCCATCCGGAGAATTGTCCATTTATTGCCACCCTTTGCTTCCTACAATTTAGCCAGTTACCAATCCAGGACAAGACCTGTCCTCTAATTCCGTGGCTGGAGAGCTTTTTTAGGAGCCTTTGGTGAGGGACTTTGTCAAAAGCCTTTTGAAAGTCAAGATATACAATATCAACTGGGGCCCCTTTATCTATGTATTTATTTACACCCTCAAAGAATTCTAACAAGTTAGTAAGACATGATTTGCCTTTGCAGAAACCATGTTGATTTTCTTTCAGCAATGCCTGTTTTTCTATGTGCCCTGTAATTTTATCTTTAATAATGGTTTCCATCAGTTTGCCTGGAACTGAGGTTAGACTGACTGGGCTATAGTTTCCTGGATCACCTCTGGATCCTTTCTTGAAGATCGGGGTTATATTTGCTTCCCTCCAATCCTCCGGTACAGTGCCTGATCTTAGAGAAAGATTGTATATTTTAGCTAGAAGTTCAGCAATTTCACACTTGAGTTCCTTGAGAATTCTAGGGTGGATGCCATCTGGACCCGGCGATTTGTTGACGTTTAGTTTAGAAAGGCATGCAAGAACATCTTCCTTGTTTATCTCTATCAGGTTTAATTCTTCTATTTCCCTCCCTGGGAAAACTAATTCAGTGGCAGGCAAATGTTCTCTATCCTCCTCGGTGAAAACGGAGGCAAAGAAGTCATTTAGCCTCTCAGCAATCTCCTTGTCTTCTCTGATTATCCCCTTCTGACCATTGTTATCAAGTGGCCCAACTGATTTTCTGGTTGGGTTCCTGCTTCTGATGTACTTAAAAAAGGTTTTGTTATTATTTTTAATATTCTTGGCTATATGCTCCTCAAAGTCTCTCTTGGCTTTCATGACTATCGCCTTGCATTTGGTCTGCCAGAGTTTGTGATCCCTCCTGTTCTCCTCGGTAGGAAGAGCCTTCCATTTCTTAAATGAGTTTTTCTTCTTTCCAATAACCTCCTTTACCTCATTCGTAAGCCATACTGGTATCCTCTTGGACTTTCCAATCCTCTTTCTTCTTTTAGGAATGCATTTTATTTGAGCCTGCTATAACGTATTTTTAAACAGTTTCCAAGCATTTTGGAGGGATTTGACTTTTTTTACTGTTCCTTTTAGTTTCTTCTTTACTATTTTCCTCATTTTGTCAAAATTCCCTCTGTGAAAGTTTAAGGTCTCTGTGTTAGTTTTCACTGACAATTTGCTATCCATGGTTAAGTTGAAGGTTATTGTGTTGTGATCGCTGGTTCCTATGGGCTCGGTTACAAGGACATCATGAACCAAATCCTGTGCGTTAGTTAGAACCAAGTCCAGGATCCCCTTTCCCCTGGTAGGTTCCATGACCATCTGCTCAAGGGAATAATCGGCTAACATGTCGAGGAACCTTGTCTCTCTTTCATGTGTAGAACAAGAATTTACCCAATCTATTTGGGGATAGTTGAAGTCCCCCATTATGACTACCCTATTTCTTTTTGAGGCCTCCTTAAATTCATTTTCCAAATAGCAATCTGCCTCTGGAGTTTGGTTGGGAGGGCGATAGCAGATCCCTAACGTCAGATTAGTTTCCTGTCCTGGGATTTTTATCCACAATGTTTCTGTGGGTGAGTTTGAATTTTCTTGAATTTCGAGTTCATGAGATTCTAACTCCTCATTTATATACAAGGCCACGCCACCACCATTTCTCCCTCTCCTGTCCATCCTATACAATTTGTAACCTGGAATCCTTGTGTCCCATTGGTTTTCATCTGTCCACCAGGTTTCTGTTATGCCGATAATATCAATATTATTTTCCTTCACCAAGCATTCCAATTCCCCTATTTTTGCTCGAATGCTTCTAGCATTTGTGTACAGACCTTTATATGTAATTTTCTGGTGCACTTTCAACTTTGACTGTGGATTTTGACTGTAGAATTTGGTTGCATGCTAGGTGGGCAGGACCTGGGACAAATTGACTAGTGCTCATTCCATTACACTGCTCACTTTTGGATTTTGCACTGCTGAGCTGTCAATCTCTTGATAGTATTTTGACTCAGCAGCCTAACCACCTGAGCCACCATGGCTTCTTTAATATTTTATATTATAGAATGTAAAATAAAAGTATTTGGGAATCTAACTTCTTGCTCAGTGCAGAAACTAAATTGCCTGAGCCATTAAGCATGCCCAGTTGGTATCATTTGTTTAAAGCTTTGTTTAAAGATGACCCTCATTTTAGAGTTTTCCTTTTTTGGTTTTATTTCTGCAAACTATGTGCCTCTGATGTCTCATGGAAGGTGCCTCTTCAGTTACAGCAAAATATACATTTGGTGATTGTATTTGTAATCAGGGGCTGCCTATGTAGGCAAGTGTTTGTGCCTGTTTCATCTTACAATTCTATTCATTTCAGCCTGTAGCAGATTAAAATAGAACCCTTGAGGATGATCCCTCGGTACTATGCTGCATAATATTGTGTGGTGCTATTTACCTTGAGTGTCTATGGAGTGTCTATTCATCTTGAGCTGTGTTGTATCTAGCTTGCCTAGAACAGACAAATGCTGATAAAGGTTTGGCCATGATTGGTTTGAAATTGTTTATAGAATGTTATGCTCTCCATCTGCAGATTATTTCTCCTGCTATTTGAAGTAGGATTATGACGTCAACAGCTAGCAATTTCCAAAGTTCTGTACAGAAAGAAGATAAAAGCTATAGTTTCCTCCTCCCTACCCTAGGATCCATCTCTTTGTCTGCTGTAAACATAACTCAACTCTTCTATAATCAGATTAGTCTGGCTAGCCGCTAGGTAGAAGAGGAGAGGAGAGTGCCTAGCTTTTACAGTTGATTGCTGAAAAGAATAGAAAGAAGAGGAATAAAGAAAAATCTTTAGACAAGTAAAAGAATGCTTTCCATCCAGCATGGTGAATTAATTTAGTAGAGGAAAGAGAAGAATGTGGGAAGGTCAGGATAAGGTCAAGCTTATTATTATTTGTTAACAATAACAATTTATTGAAATTCATGTAATAGGGCTGGCGTTCAAGGTGGGAGGAACTTTGGAAACACCAGCATGGGGAATTCTGGAAGCTGAAGTTCACACATCCTAAAGTAGCCAAGTTATTGGACAAATTACATTAAATGTTCAAATGGATTGCCCCAAAGTCTTCGGGGCCTGACTTCCTCTATGGTGAAGGATGGTCATTGGGTAATAGTCTTGCCTTTTACACTGAAGTTCTATATTAAAACTCCTTATCTCCAGGTAATATATTGTTAGGTCATGAGAAAGAACATTGCTTGAGTTTAAAAGCAGGTGTTGCTACTCAGGCCTTATCCCTGGCGAGATGGGCAGTATACAAGTTTAATAAATAAATAATAAATAAATTGCCACTTGTACTTAGCAGTGACACAAACAGACCCTGGCACCATCTCTTTTCTGCTGAGTTCCCATTACAGGCCTTTATTTCATCCCAGCCCATGAATGAAATAGATTTAAACCATCCTTAGCTATGCTTGTAATAAGGTACAGATAATTTTTGACTTACAACAATTTGTTTAGTGAACTTTTGAAGTTACAATGGCACTGAAAAAACTGACTTATGACCGGTTCTCAGACCTGCTCTCGTTGCAGCATCCCCATAGGCCTGTCACTAAAATACTCTGGCAACTGGCTCATATTTATGACATTTGCAGAGGTCATGGGATCGCTTTTGGCAACCTTCTGACAGTCAATGGGGAAGCCAGATTCATTAACAACTGTGGCAAGGAAGGTCATAAAATGAGGCAAAACTCACTTAACAAATGCCTCACTTAGCCACAGAAATTTTGGGCTTGATTGTGGTCGTAAGTTGAGGACTGCCTGTAGTCCTTTCCAGTTAAGGTAAGATGTGTGAAATCTGTTGTGCCTCATTACCTTTACATAAGAGTCAGAATGTCTATGGAGATTCTCAGTCATCCAGGTCATAGTTATCCCAAAAGTGCTTTTTCAAGAGGCAACTGGACTTCCTTGTTTTTCTTTGAAGACATTTCGCTTCTCATCCAAGAAGCTTCTTCAGCTCTGACTTCCCCACCATCCAGTCAGAGCTGAAGAAGCTTCTTGGATGAGAAGCGAAACGTCTTCAGAGAAAAACGAGAAAGTCCAGTTGCCTCTTGAAAAAGCACCTTTGAGATGAGAGTCAGAAATAGATAACCGATCCCAAGTTGGGATCCTTGGTTGTTTTCAGGTTGATGTGAACATGTGGGCACTTTTTCTTCAATCTGCCTTGTCTACTTCTGTTATGCAAGTGCCTCTTTAAAGAGCTGGATCCAGCAGCATTAAAACATTATAATTTTGGATTGAAACAATAGTAATTTAGCACAGAGGCTCCTTTTACATCCTCTGGCAATCCAGCTGTAGCTGCATATAAACAGTTCCCAACCCCGGCCACCTGTCTCCCATATAGCTCATCGTGACAGACTGATACTGCCATTTTCTGTCCTCTTGGAATGGTGGATAAATTGGCAGCCAAAAATTTTAAATAAGAATGGATCTAATTTGTGCAATGAAACCAAAGTGCTCACTTAGCAGTAATGCCAATGCGGTAACCATACAGCCCTTTTTGATTTTAGGGCAAGGCTGAACAAGTGAAAGAGTGAAATGATGCAACCAACCTCCTAGCCCCATTGCTTAATCTATACTACAGATATTCCTTGGCTTACAACTGTCATTGAGCCCAGAAGTTGTTGCAATGGTCAAGGCATCATGCGGCTGGACCTGATCTTTTGACATTTTTTGTGGCAGTTGTTAAGTGAATGGAACAGTCATTAAGCAGTTGTTACAGGAATCCATTTTCCCTAATGGATTTGTTTTTTGTTTTTTTTTTGCCAGAAATCAGTCGTAAATGCCGGAAACTATCAAAAAAGTTACAAATCACAGTCATGTGACCATGGGATGCTGCAAATGGCCATAAAGGTGAACCAGTTACCAAGCAATCCAAATGTGATCTTGTGAGCGTAGGTGCATGTGCGGCCATCGTAATTTTGAAAACAGATCATAAGTGGTTTTGAGGCTGAGAGTCCTTCATAACTTCAAATGGCTATTACCGGTAGGAAATTGCTTGTAAGTTGAGGACTATCTTTTACCCAGAGCAAACTGGAAGTCTATGTTTGATGCCTGTTACTGAAAGGAATGGGAAGAAAATCTTAAATAAGCATTTTGCAATTCATCTATAATTCATCTCAGTTCGTAAGTCCACTCTGTTCTTTGTACATTTTTTTGCCCATTTGGGTTATGACAGAAGGGGGTATATGAGGAGCAGCAAAGGAAGAAAGTTTAGGCAGAAGCTTGTACATAGTCCTATCTCATTCCTGCTGCCAAACTAGTGTGATTAGCATCTTGCTTGTGCTAAACGGCGGGGTTGGGGGAAATAGCAAAACTGGAAGGAAAACCTGTTGCTTCACTTCTCCCATCCTGTACAGTATACTGTGCATATAATCAAAAAGCACCATTCAGTGGTGCCTCAAGACAATACAATAAAGGCAGCATAGGGATCATCAGTGGATGTAGCAGATTTCACGCTGGTACAATTTTCTGCTGATTCAAAGATGGAAAACATTTTAACTCAGCAGTGGGAAAGGTCTCCGTAGTTGATAAGACTGGAGCACACCAGACAGTTCACTGGCATTGGTCCTTTGATGTTTAATCCATATCAACCTTCTAAGGATCAATCTAATTTTTCTGTCTTTGAAGACGTCACATTTTTGTGACCTGAAATTTGGTGACAGCATGGAAATAAGGATAAGAATAAATGTATTTTAGATAAAGATGAATGAGTTTAATATATATCACTTGGGATAATGAAACGGGTATAATATAAATTTAAAATATAAATATGTCTAAGTTTACATTAGGTGTAATGTGGGTCTTTTTGTTAAACTTCCAAATATCCCAGAAAAGGAAATTTGAATTTTTTTTTACAAAGCGCTTGTAACCCACTGATAGATTTCATGGTCAGCCCTGAGGACCGAATTAGAAATTTAGCATGGATTGTAAGTCGCAATTATACTCTATACTTGGCATTTATAAAAATGTTCATTGAACTTGTTTGGCTATGACAGATGTTGCTTCACAGATTGATAAACAAAAACCTTCACCTTTTTGATTTTCTTTATTCAGTTTCCTCTGGGAGACTATAAGTAATTATCCTATAGGAAGCTTGAAACATCAACAAACATCAACAAACTAACTATGGCCATAAACTGGCTTAGAGATATAACTATATCAGATATTGGTATGCTCAAGTAAAGTTTCAGACCAATAATAATATAAAATGACATTAAACCCTTCTAGTTCTTTTGTCAACATCCAAAACTGTAAGCCAAAAGGAGATGACTAATGCTCCAATTATTTACTGCTATTAAGGTTCAAACTACTAACACAATCATTTATAATATTGTCCTTGATGAAGAATATCCATGAAAGACTGCAGTTCTGAATATAGGAAGCTGCTTAGCTTACAAAATGAATAAAAAGAAAAAAAATAAAAGCAATCTGTTTGGGTATTTTACATTTTTGAATTAAAATATTACATTTCTCATTTTAAAGAAAAAAACAGTACCATGTTTACAATAAAATCTCACAAAAATGCTAAATTTTTACATTCAAATTAGTATAGTTGTTTGAATATGTATTGGGATTGGGAGAACTAAGATTAAATCCCATAAACTTTATTGACAAGTTCCCTTCTGTCATTTTGTTTTGGCTCTGTTTATTTCACAAGGTTGTTTAAAAGATAAGCAGTGATTCTGCTCCCTTAGAGGAAACATGGGATAATAATAATAATAATAATAATAATAATAATAATAATAATAATAATAATAATAATAATAATAATAGTAGTAGTAGTAGTAGTAGTAGTAGTAGTAGTAGTAGTAGTAGTAGTAGTAGTAGTAGTAATAAGTGCCTTGGGTGCAATCCCAAAACAACTGGAGCACCACTTGAACAACACTGGCATTGATAAAATTGCCATTAGTCAATTGCAAAAGGCAGCCTTACTAGGAACCGCCTCTATCCTGCAACAATATCTGTAATACCATCAAACATCCACATCTGCCTATCCCAGGTCCTTGGTAAGGACTCGATAAGTAGAAAAAAATGCCAAATCCAGTCTGAACATCTAGCTGACTGTATGAATAATAATAATAATAATAATAATAATAATAATAATAATAATAATAATAATAATAATGTTAGAAGGGACTTTGGAGGTCATCTAGTCCAACATCCTGCTCAGGCAAGAAACCCTATAGTACCATTTCAGACAAATGGCTATCCAGTCTCTTCTTTAAAACTTCCAGTGTTGGAGCATTCACAACTTCTGGAGGCAGATTGTTCCACTGATTAATTGTTCTAATTGTCAGAAAAATTCTCCTTAGTTCTAGGTTGCTTCTTTCTTTGGTTAGTTTCCATCCGTTGCTTCTTGTCCTGCCTTCAGGTGCTTTGGAGAATAGCTTGACTCCTTCTTCTTTGTGGCAGCCCTTGAGATATTGGAACACTGCTATCATGTCATCCTTTGTCCTTCTCTTCATTAAACTAGACATACCCAGTTCCAGCAACTGTTCCTTATATATTTTAGCCTCCAGTCCCCTGATCATCTTATTTATTTATTTATTTATTTATTTAATTTGGGTTTGTATGCCGCTCCTCTCCAAGGGAGTCGGAGCGGCTAACAACATATATATAACAGTGAAGTACCATAAAAAACCCAAACAAATATATCTAAAAAAAAATCAATTAAAAAAAACACACACATTCAATTCAACAATCAACCACAGTCATCCCCAGGCCTGCCGGCAAAGATGAGTTTTTAGATTTTTCTGGAAGGACGGGAGAGTCGGAGAAATGCGGACTTCAGGAGGCAGTTGGTTCCAGAGGGCGGGCGCCACAACAGAGAAGGCCCTCCCCCTAGGGCCCGCCAAACAACATTGTTTCGCTGACGGGACCCGGAGGAGGCCAACCCTGTGCGCTCTCACCGGTCGTAGAGAAGTATGTGGCAGAAGGCGGTCCCGTAAGTATCCTGGTCCCATGCCATGAAGGGGTTTATAGGTGATAACCAACACCTTGAATTGGGCTCGGAGACCAATAGGCAACCAATGCAGCATGCAGAGTTGTTGTGATAAATGTCCATTTCTCCTTTAAGAAATCCTTCTCAGCCTGGATGGGCTTCCCTTTCCCCCCCCTTACAGGCTGTCAGCTGACAGCTGTACTAGGGGGGTGGAGGAGAAAGCAGGGAAAAGTTTCGTTTGTTGAAAAATACGTCATGCTTTCAAAGTGTATGTTTTAACTATCTGTGTAATGTAATTGGCTGTAAATCAGTAGGGTGACAATTTGTGGGAAGAAACCTTTGATGTGTAATAAAAAAGGAGGCCTGGCTTTTGCCAGGGCTTCCATCCCGAGACAAACTCAGGTCTCTGTCATTAATCATGGTTGCCGGGACGCCACGGACACACTTTCGCAACAAGTGGTGACCCCGACGTGATAACCCTGAGAGGTTATACGTCCCTGGACCCTCATACTTACCGCCCGGACGTGGCCAAGCGCACTTCATCAGTTCATCGCTGGATGAGGACTGACCCCTCGTAAGTATGGGTGGAGATCTCTCAAAGGCACAGGAGATGCATTTCAGTGAACTCACAGAGATAACCAGGAAGAATTATGTTTATTTTACAGCTAAGAAGCTGACAGAAGGAGATTTAAGATCTCTCCTTGAATTTATTTGGAAACACATTCCTTTCTACCCAGAGGCAGGCTGCCTTAAAGTTGAAACCTGGAGGAGAGTGGGGGAGTTGTTACATACAAATTCTAGGGCCCTCACTTCTATTTTAGCATCTTGGAGAGTAGTGTTAAAAGCTTTGGAGATACAGGAACAACTATTATTAAAAACATTACTGAATCCATTGAATTATAATGAAGTTCAACTTCTTCCCCCTGCCAGTGAAACTCCAGTAACAATTAAAAATCACAGCAAGGTTTTCCCTAGCAATGTTGAGTTGTGTGATCCTCCAGCTCTGACCAAAACAAGTAATTTTATTCAGGAAACGTTACAGAATGATTATGAAACAGGAGAATTGAATGCTGAGGAAATGACAAGTTTATACCCTTTAACTGTGGGCATGGATGCAGAAATTGATAATGGATTTGCTCACAAAATGATTCCAGCAGATTGGAAGGCATTAATGCAAATGATTTTAACACCTGCGCAGTATGCAGTTTGGGACTCCCAGTATCATATTCAAGCTATTCAGAGAGGCACTGCTCAATTAGTGCCAGATCAAATTTATGGCTCTGGACAGTTCACTGCTGTTGAACAACAGCGAGATGCTATTCCAGATGCAGCTATACATGGTGTAATTTTAAAGGCTGTTTTTGCTGCTTTAAAGGTAGTAGATGAGAGTGGAAAATTTGGCAAAAGTTTTACTCAAATTAAACAGGGAACTACTGAGCCCTATGATGAATTTATAAATAGACTAAAAGATAGTATTGATAAAGAAATTGATAATGAATTGGCTACACAAGAGATTTTGATGAAATTGGCTGTTGAAAATGCTAATGCAGACTGCAAAAGAGTTCTGCAACCCTTAATTGGCACTGGTCAAAAGACACTTGCACCTACATTGGTTCAACTACAACAATATTTAGGAAATATTAATTGGTTAAGGCCATATATAGGTCTTTCTACCTCGACCCTTTCTCCTTTATTTATGGCATTAAAAGGCCTCAAAAATCCCACAGATGTTGTGACATTGACCTCCGACCAGCTATTGGTCATTGAGAAAGTCCAAACAGCCCTCAACACCCAGTGGACTGATCGATGTGTTGACAATCACCCTGTGCATTTGAATGTGATTTTTGATCGACCACCCACAGTGGCAATTACTCAATCTAATGAGCCTTCAAGAAATTGTTTTCACTCCATCTATGACTTTGGCTGAAATTACACATCGTGGCCACACGATGGCGCCAGATTTTTGGAATTGAATTTGCAATTATTTTCTCCCATTTTCCTTAAAATTGTGGGAAACTTTGATTCAAAATAATTTGGTTTTGCAATTATTGATTGGTGATTGGCCTGGTCAGGTTTTTTTTGTCATTCTCCAGCAGATCCATGATTTTTGGCCATAAAAAATTTACCTTTTGCTTATATCTCTCCTAGTTTGGATGAGACTTTGTTGACACTATTTTTGACATTGCAAAAATTTATTGAGACAAGATATTGTCCTTATTTTATTGCACATATCCGGAGTCATCAAAATTTTCCAGGAATTCTCAGGCGGATATGGCAACACACAAGTTATGACTATGCAACAACCCACTCCCTGGGATAGTCATAACTATTTTCATCAAAATGCCAAGGCTTTGGCTAAACAATTTGGCATAACCCACGGGGAGGCAACAGCTATCATTCAACAGTGCCCCAGCTGTTCACAACAAGGACTGTCTATTCCAATGGGTGTGAATCCCCGTGGACTTGAGGCATGTCAAATTTGGCAAATGGACGTTACCCAATATGCATCTTTTAGTCCATGGAAATATATACATGTGACTATTGATACATATTCTGGGTTCATCCTTGCTACTCCACAACGTGGAGAGGCAACTAAACATGTCATCAATCATTGTATTCGAACTTTTAGCACTCTGGGTACTCCTAAAGAATTAAAAACTGATAATGGATCCGCATATTGTAGTCATGGCTTTGCTCAGTTCTGCAATCGGTGGGACATTATTCATAAATTCGGCATTCCTTACAATTCACAGGGGCAAAAAGTAGTGGGACGGGCCAATTCCACCCTTAAGCACATGCTTGACAAATTAAAAACAAAAAAATGGGGAAAATACCCCCAGACTACCTGGAGTGCAAAATCATCTTAATTTAGCTTTATATACTCTCAATTTTCTAAACCACCTGGCACAACACCTAATACAGCTGCGAGCAGGCATTTTTCTCCCCTTCCAGATGCAGCAACCACGGTTCGACCGCTAGTTTGGTATCGTAAACTACCAGACCCCCAATGGAAAGGACCAGCTGAACTTATTACCTGGGGTCGTGGATATGCTGCGGTGCAACATGAAGGCAATACGATATGGGTTCCTGGCCACAATATTCACCCTTACAGTGTACAGCCAAAAGATTGCAAAGACTCTGGTGAGCCCAAAGTGGATGGACAATAATTTTGGAAGGACAATAAAAAGTTAGTGCCTTAACAAACCATACTGACTGCTGGATGTGTATGATGTCACCATCGGATGCCAGTCAAGGACTTTTTCTTTAGTTGGACTTCCTTTGAACAACACTGGAGCCAGTGAAGGTTTTGTACATATCAATGTGGTAGGACATTATATGCTGCCACTTAGGTTTTATTATGTAGATTTTGTATTAGTGTGTTTTAATTTTTCTAAGGGAATTATTCTTTTAAGTATATCTCTCTCTTGTAATATCACCTTTAATATGCCTGATCATTGTGATCAAAGCAATAACAAAGTGTATGCAAAATGTGATGATGGAGAGTACAATGCAAGTGTATTGGGTTTGTAGCTATTTAAATGGCGCACGGAATTAGACTGCAGCCAATGACAGTGATGGCCGTTGAAATGCTTAATGAAGAACAAGGACAAATCCCTCCACCAATATCTGGAGATCATAAGCATTGGGGATATTTGGAATGCATTCTGGCTTTGGTTACCAAATTTTCAATGGTTAAGAAATTTGATAAGTATTATTTTGTATTGTTATATTATTCCATTGTGGATGCTTTTATATTCAATGTTTGCCTGATATTTTTGCTATGATGAAATCTTTTATACCAAAGAAAAAATTGTCTCAACAAATGAACATTAGTCAACAAGTATTCGAGCGGATGCCAATGGATAAACAGCCACCTCAGTTGGATGAAATCGAATACATGGACTGAAAGCCTTTGCTTATAAACAAAAACAAAAAAAGATGAGATGTTGTGATAAATGTCCATTTCTCCTTTAAGAAATCCTTCTCAGCCTGGATGGGCTTCCCTTCCCCCCCCTTACAGGCTGTCAGCTGACAGCTGTACTAGGGGGGTGGAGGAGAAAGCAGGGAAAAGTTTCGTTTCTTGAAAAATACGTCATGCTTTCAAAGTGTATGTTTTAACTATCTGTGTAATGTAATTGGCTGTAAATCAGTAGGGTGACAATTTGTGGGAAGAAACCTTTGATGTGTAATAAAAGGGGAGGCCTGGCTTCTGCCGGGGCTTCCATCCTGAGACAAACTCAGGTATCTGTCATTAATCATGGTTGCCGGGACACCACGGACACACTTTCGCAACACAGAGTGTTGGTGAAATGTGGGCATTTCTTTGTTGCTCTTCTCTGTATTTCTAGAGTTTCAACATCTTTTTTACATCATGGTGACCAAAACTGGATGCAGTATTCCAAGTGTGGCCTTACCAAGGCATTGTAAAGTGGTATTAACACTTCAAGTGATCTTAATTCTATCCTTCTCTTAATGCAGCCTAGTACTGTGTTGGCTTTTTTGGCAGCTGCAGCACACTGCTGGCTCATATTTAAGTGATTGTCCACTAGGACTCCAAGATCTCTCTCACCGTTACTACTATTGAGCAAGGTACCACCTATATTATACCTGTGCATTTGGTTTTTCTTGCTTAAATGTAGAACCTTACTTTTTTCACCATTGAATTTCATTTTGTTAGATAGTGCCCAATGTTCAAGTCTGTCAAGAGCCTTCTGTATCTTAAGCCTGTCTTCTGGAGTGTTGACTATTCCTGCCAGTTTGGTGTCTCTGCAAATTTGATGAGTTCCCCATCTACCCCTCATCCAAATCTTTGATGAAGATCTTGAAGAGCACTGGGCTCAGAACAAAGCCCTGGGGCACCCCACTACACATTTCCCTCCATGTAGATGCAGTTCCATTGAGGACCACACACTGAGTACGGACGGTCAGCCAGCTACGAATCCATCTGGTGGTGATGCTGTCTAACTCACATTTTTCTATCTTATCAAGTAGTAGGTTGTGGTCTACTTTATCAAATGCCTTACTGAAGTCCAAGTAAATTATATCCACAGCATTCCTCTGGTCCACTAATTTTGTCACCTGGCCAAACAATGCAATAAGATTTGTCCAGCGTGATCTGTTTTTGACAAACCCATGTTGGCTTTTGGTAATGACTTTGTTTGCTTTTAGGTGTTCACTGATTCGTTGTTTGATTATCTTTTCCAGAATCTTCCCAGGTATTGAGGTCAGGCTGATAATCTGTAGTTTCCTGGATCCATTTTTTTCCTTTTTTGAAGATGGGAATTACTTCATCTGTTTTCCAGTCCTCTGGTAATTCCCCAGTGCTCCAGGATCTTTGAAAGATATAGTTCAGTGGTTCTGAGATCACCTCTGCCAATTCCTTGAGAACCTTGGTGTGAAGTCCCTCAGGGCCTAGTGACTTGAACTCGTCTAGGCTGGACAGGTGCTCACTTACCATTTTCTTGCCTATCTTAACTTGAGTTTCTAATCTGTTTTTTATGGTACTGTTTTTGATAGGTTGGACTGTTTTTTCTCTTTGTGTAAATATGGATGCAAAAAATGAGTTGAGTAGTTCTGCTTTCTCTCTGTGCTTGTCACCTTCTCGCCACTTTCTCCCTCTAACGGGCCAATCATTTTCTTAACTTTTTTCTTGTTTTTTTTACAAGAAATGTAATAAGCAAAAAATAAAAAAAGAAATAATGGTTCATTTCATAATGATCAACGATCAACATTCATTTTTTTTCATCTCATGGAAAATAACTCTGGTTGATTTCCAGCTCTTGCTTCTTAAAGCTTAAGTAACAGCAGGCAGTATTTGTGGGCCCCGAGTTAAAAGTTATGTAGTGACACTCATTCTTTTTCTGACACTTCTCTCTTGCTTTCTGTCCCCCAAGCAGTAAAGGAGAGAATTGCTTTTACAGAAGGCCTTTGACAGTAGATTGAGGTTAGTTTCCTAACCTAATAATTATCAATCCATTGAAAATTATCAATCCATTTGAATGGGAATTAGTGAGAACCTACGTGAAGTTGTATTATACCTTTTGTTATTGACTTGGGCATGCCGTACAAACAGTATTTATACTTGTTCTATTTATGGGTCACCCTTTGGGTTGTCATAGCAACCAGATGCTATTCACCAGATTCACATGTGGGCCTTTGACAGGAACAGTAGGTTTTAGTACTCCATTTGGTGACTCCTGGTGGCACTGACAACCTCAAGCTCGGATCAATGGCAGTTATGGTGTTGTACACTGGAACATGGTATTCCAGAACAATAGCACATTGGGGAGAGTACAGAATTGAAGGAGCTGTTAAGTACATGGAATCTTATGCAGGGAAGGGAGAAGTTCCATTATGGGATTAGAGGTTTGTGTGAGTGATGTTGACTGTGGCCTAGCATATGGAGATATTGAACATTTCCAAACCATGTAAAACAAGTTGTGCTTTTTAGGGAATATTCCCACTTCTCCATTAGGTGGTTTTCCTTCCTTCCTTCCTTCCTTCCTTCCTTCCTTCCTTCCTTCCTTCCTTCCTTCCTTCCTTCCTTCCTTCCTTCCTTCCTCCCAACCTCCCTCCCTCCCTTCCTTCCCATGCACATTCTACATTTCCATATTTCTAATTCATTTGTCTTTCACAACAGCTATTCCATTACAGCTAGTCTGAGAACTGATTGGTACCAGCTAGAATTCTGACACTGAGCAATTGCAGTATAGGATAGCCATTTTACTTGTCTGACTATGGGAAAGAGAATACTAACAGTGGGAGCATTATAAATTACCAAAGTTCTGAAATGCTTCTGTGTGTAACTCCAGGATCCATGCTTCTTCCCTTAGCAAGGAACACAACTGGCATGGGTTAGAAGGAGGATTCAGGCATTACACGAAGGCACATTGTGAACAAAAAGCTTCTTTATTGATCTTCTCCTTACTACCAGCAACAACCAAAAGGCACGCAGGTCTTTTATACTGTCCTAAACCCAGACAGCGTCAGTCAATAAGAATCTGGCTGTTTTCGCGCCTTGCGCATACGCACAAGGCTGGTGACAGCCAGTCTGGTCCCAGGCAGCTTTTGGTCTGCCCGGGAGCATTTGCAACATTTCTGAGCCTGCTGAATACTTCAGCAGGCTCAGGTCACAACAATAACAATCTGTTTTATTTTACCAAAGACATGCCTTTCTGTAAAAAAAATATATGCATAATTTCTTTAAAGGGCTATTGAAGTCTGGTCAAATCCAGAAATCCTCAGCAAGGAGAAGACTTTGAAGCTGTCCCATCAACAGCTGCTGAAAACTAATTATATAATCACAATCTTTGTCATAATACAAGTCAAACAACAGCATTCAAATGACAACATTCTTGTCTGTATTTGCAGCTACCCCTCAGAAATTGCATAGACATTAGAAGATTTTCTTTTCAAATCAATTTCTCTTTTAGTTTGTTTCCTAGATGTTCAATGTTATTAGGAGCCGCTAATGAGCTTCTTTCCTGGCACAGATCTTGCAAGTATAGAATTATATTTGATTTTAGTTTGAGGCAAATGTGATACGTTTTTCTGTTCTCCACGGATCCATATTTTAGTAAGCCTTGGGAAGGACAAATGGATTAATGTTAAAAGCATCCTAAGGCAGTTCAGTTTATTAAGAAGAGAGTGACCATCCTTGTCTCTTACTTGTCATAGCACAAAGATGCTTTACTAACATCTTTGAGGGATGTGTCTTCATATATCACTTCTATCTCATTTCCAGCCCATTCCTGGGACATCCTAGATTAGTTGTTCCACATTGGAAGTAGTATTTTCCTTCTTACAACATAAAACCTCTTGTAGAGAAAGCCTAGGGTACTTGGGAATGAAGCTGCTGAGAATGTGGTTAGAGACAGTGTCTGCGGAGATTCTCAGTCATCCAGGTCATTGTTGTCTCAAATGTGCTTTTTTCTTCAAAAGGCAACTGGACTTTTTTTTTCTTTGAGGAAGAAGAAAACCTTTCTCTTCTCATCCAAGAAACTTCATCAGTTCTGATGGTGGGGGAATGGGAGGATGAGTACTGACAGTTGAGACTGGACGGGGGGGGGGAATGGAAGGATTGTGTTTCTTTGCAGTCGTCTGGTCATTAGCACTCTCTGAGAGCTGTTGAGGCCACTTGAGGGTTTATCTGTTCTCTCGGGGTCACTTGAATCAGGTGCAATTGGTTGTGGAATCTTCTTGGAACTCTTGAAAGGGCTGTGATGTAAACTGGAGATAGCTGGTGTCTTATTCCTCCCCCTCCGTTGAGGGAGGGGTGTTCAGTTTTAACATAGATGGATTCTTTTACACCTCTTTCAAAGCAATGGTTCTCTCTATCCATATACACAAATGAGCAAAGCACTCTTAGAGACAGTGCTTTGCTCGTTAATAACTAACTGGGCATGCCTGCTGTGGAAGCTGTCATTGCTTTGTGCCATTTTTGCTTTGAGACAGATTTGGTGTTTTCTCTTTATACTGGCATATCAAACTCCAAGGAAATTAATAGATCTGTCCACCAGGAATACTTATGTTTGGTGTGTATGTTCTGCATGCATGTGTGCGCTGGGGAGATTATAAAGTAACAAAATACATCACACAAGGGGGGGTGATGTGGTGGAATGGAACTAGAAGAAAGAAAAGGCTTCTTGTTTAATCAAAAACAATTTGCAGGGTAAATTGACTTCAGGAAGGAGAAAGGAAAGAAACACCTGAGGCACAACAGCACAAACAAACACTCTTTGCTTTGTATTTTAAGTCTCCTCCATGGGCAGAAGAGTAGGTGGATGGATAATTAAGTCTATCTATTTAATTGACAGGACTGTTTATCTCCCAGGACACTGATAATCCATCTAGAAGTCTATGAAGAATGGAGTCCAATTTGCAGTAAACAAGATGACCTCTAGATGGCAGCATCTAGGAAATCATTTCATGCAAATCTCTAGCAATTAATAACCCACTAACCACAAATGGGCACCTTATATCTTCTGATCTTCTTTTTGTCCCCTTTCTGATCTATATGGCTGAAAATTACCAGCCCAGTTTCCTGCAATTTTGATGTAGGAATCACAGAAAAAATGAAGCATCTCCCCAAACATAGACTTATAAACGGAACTAGTGTGGAAGAGGTTTGCCATTGCTTTCCTCTCAATTTACTAACCACTTCTATGCTATTACTAACAAACAACATGGTAATGATGAGATTTCACTTTTTAAATTACTTTTGGCATTGTATTTACCTTCCAATTTAGCCAGTCCTAGGATTTCCTACTATTTGTTCATGTTCACCTTCAGAGCTAAAGCAAGTTTAGACAAATGATGTTTTACTTATTTGATAAAATGTAGAACTGCCCATTTCCCTTATAGAGGGACTCTGGGCGGCGTACAATAAAATATTAAAAGCTGAATATAATAATCCAAATAAGAGGCTATTACCTAATGAGATAATCTAATCTTTATAGAGAAACAAAGGAAGCCTCCAAAATTTATCATAACTCTGCTTTAAGAAAATTATGGTCTCACTCACATGTGCCATTGACACATATGTGACACTGACAACACAGTTATATGTTGCTTCTAGCCCCAAAATTGGCTATCCCTGTATCCTTCAGTTAATAGTAGAGGCATAACTAATTTAACATTTTAGTTGGTCCCTCTTATTTTTTGTCCTGATTGTACCTTGTTTGGGAGATGGGGTCTCAGCCTTCCATCTGAAATGGTTGTGCATCACTTATCAGCATCATCCGTCTTTACACAAAGGGATAAAATTGTCCAACCTATCAGAAACAGTACTGTAAAAAACAGATTAGAAACTCAAGTTAAGATAGGCAAGAAAATGGTAAGTGAGCACCTGTCCACCCTAGCCAAGTTCAAATCACCAGGACCAGATGGATTACACCCCAAAGTTATATCTTTTAAGGATCCTGGAGCACAGGGGAACTATCAGAGGACTGGAAAAGAGCTGAAGTAGTTCCCATCTTCAAAAAAGGAAAAAAATGGATCCAGGAATAGCCAACAGTTCAGAAGATAGGCTTAATATACAGGAAGATCTTATAGACTTGAACATTGGGCGCTATCTAACAAAATGAAATTCAATGGTGAAAAAAATAAGGTTCTACATTTAGGCAAGAAAAACCAAATGCACGGGTATAATATAGGTGGTTCCTTGCTCAACAGTAGCAAAGGTGACAGGGATCTTGGAGTCCTAGTGGACAATCACTTAAATATGAGCCAGCAGTGTGCTACAGCTGCCAAAAAAGCCAACACAATGCTAGGCTACATTAAGAGAGGGATAGAATCAAGATCCCATGAAGTGCTGCATCCAGTTTTGGTCACCACGATGTAAAAAAGATGTTGAGACTCTAGAAAGAGTACAGAGAAGAGCAACAAAGATGATTAGGGGACTGGAGACTAAAACATATAAGGAACGGCTGCTGGAATTGGGTATGTCTAGTTTAACGAAGAGAAGGACGAGGGGGGACATGATAGCAGTGTTCCAATATCTCAGGGGCTGCCACAAAGAAGAGGGAGTCAGGCTGTTTTCCAGAGCGCCTGAAGGCAGGACAAGAAGCAACGGGTGGAAACTAATCAAGGAGAGAAGCAACCTAGAACTAAGGAGAAACTTCCTGACAGTTATAACAATTAACCAGTGGAACAACCTGCCTCCTGAAGCTGTGAATGCTCCAAAACTGGAAGTTTTTAAGAAGAGATGGACAGTCATTTGTCTGAAATGGTATAGGGTTTCCTGCCTGAGCAGCATGTTGTACTAGATGACCTCCAAGGTCCCTTCCAATATTATTATTATTATTATTATTATTATTATTATTATTATTATTATTATTATTATTATTATTATTATTATTGTTGTTGTTGTTGTTGTTGTTGTTGTTGTTGTTGTTGTTGTTACTATTATTTATCTGCAGTTTCTCTAACCTTCTTGTGGACCCTCTCATTCACCTGAAATTTACAGAATAACAGAGTTGGAAGGGACCTTGGAGATCTTCTAGTCTAGTCCATTCCCCTGCCCAACTCTATACCATTCTGGAAAAATGGCTGTCCAATCTCTTAAAAACCTCCACTGTTGGAGCACCCACAACCTCTGGAAGCAAGCCATTCCACTGATTAATTGTTCTCTCTTACAGGAAATTTCTCCTTAATTTTAGGTTGGAGTTTTCTTTGATAACTTTCTGTTTATTATTTCTTGTCTTGCCTTCTGGCGCTTTGGAAAATAGGTCGGTCCCCTCTTCTTTGTGACAGCTTCTCAAATATTGGAAGATTGCTATCATGTCACCCTTAGCCCATCTCTTCGTTAGACTAGACTAGGGGTGTCAAACTGCCAGCCCGTGGGCCGGTTGCGTGAAGATCGTGTCCACCCCAGCTCCGGCAATGTGAAAAAAGTCACGATAAGTCACAACACGTCATGTGATGTGGCGAGTTTGACACCTGTGGACTAGACATACCTAGTTCCTGCAACTGTTTCTCATATATTTCAGTCTTCAACCCCCTAATCATCTTTGTTGCTCTTCTCTGCACTCTTTCCAGAGTCTCAATTTCTTTGGAAGGCCTATAATTCACAGCATATTTTTTTTGGGAGATAGGGAGAAAAATTGTCAACAAGTGAAGTTCCATTTTTCAGTTCAACAACTGAAAAAATTGTCAATGAGTGAAGTTCCATTTCTATGGCACTGTCCATAACTAATAACTCCCAGAAATTTTCCCATCTACTCTAGCAGACTCCATGCTGAATGGGGAAACAATAGAGAAATAACATATAACTAGCCAGTTAAAAATTCAGAAAAAAAGGAAATAAGGAAATGACTGAAGGAATACAGAGTGAATATATAAGAGGTTATGATGTCAATGAACCTTCAAATGCCACAGTCTGGCACTGTCAAGATGTATTTTTCTACTTTTCTTTGTTGTTACACCTCTCTTTTCCTGAGAAACAGCTTGGCTAAAGAAAAGCCTTTTAAATGCTAGGATATTCCCTCTAGGTGATTGTTAAGTTTAACAAGCTGTTTAAGAACAGGCAACCCGTGTTATCATTATATTTTTGTCTCTAGGGAGATTAGAACTGGGAAGTATTTTGAGTGGTTAAGTGTTCATTCAGCATGTGGGCCTCAATTCAGCCTTGATAGTTACTACAAAGAAGCTATAATATCAAGATAAAACATACATCTGTTTGACCTTTTCGAAATGACAAGGAGCCAAGAAGGGGAGGGGGGAAATCAAATGAAAGTACTGCATCTGTTCAACTTTCTTCTATATAGGCTTCTTGTTCTTTTTTTTTTTGAGCCCATATCTGTTAAGCTTCAGTTCATTTAGTTATAAAAGTAGCACTTACTTTCCTGCAGATAATGATTTTTCTATCTTATGTCATTCATTTCCCACTGACTTCTGAGTTCATTTGTCACTTGTCACAATGAGCTGTTCCTCGCTGCTAAGTTAAACTATTACTTACCAGTCCTTGAACTGCCACAAAACTATACTGCCAATATGCTGCCCCACTGGAGATCCATTCTTCCCATAGACACAGTGCTGCCAAATGAGGATTCATTATTCATTATTTAGAGCATATTTAGAACAGGGATTGAGTTTATTTCCTTTATTTCCTTCCCCCTCCATCAAATGCCACCAGTTACTGTAGTAAGAAACCATCCACAAAATACTGCCTTGCCTTTTCTTTACCTTGAAACTTGAGAGTCAGGACAAAACAGAAAAGACAAGCACCAATTGTTGATAGTTGTGAAATTCTTAGTGCTTTCTGAGCTTGGTTTTTTCTTGAAGATGTTTCATTACCCAGTTAGGTTCTACTGGTGATGTTTACTAGCTGGGTAATGAAACATCTGCAAGAAAACAACCAAGCTCAGAGAGAACCACGGACCCCACAGTTCAACCTCTGAGCTACAAATATTCACTTCTACTGATAGTTTGTCTTACAAGCATAAATATGTTCATAGTCATGAAGTCCACTGGAGGGAGGGAATAGAAGCAGGACATACATCATGCTCCATAATGTGCTTGCATGATGACATTATATGCAAATACACAAGGGGGAAGAGCTTGTATCATGAGACCATTATACATGTTTCATCACCCTGATGAAGTGTGGAAGAGAGGCATGACAGATACCTCATAGCATCTGGTCATAGCATCTTGATATCTTAAGGGACATGAAAGTCTAAAAGCTATTAATCTTTTTTAAATGGACTGAGAAAGTTTGGAAAACAGAAAAAGAGATAGTTATTTGGAAAAAAATATCTTTGTTTCTTTACTTTCATTGGGTACTTGAGCTCTTTCTGCCAGCATAAATGAGGGCCAAATTTGACAAGATGAAAAGTGTGCAATTGTCTTCAATTTATCTGATTTTCATTTTCAAAATGAGGAATGCAGGTTTGGGATTCTTCATGAATGTTGAAGAAATGGAACCCTTCACAAATGCCTTCTCTAAAAATATTTTTATTGTCCCTACCTATTGTTGAGAGGGAAGTGTTATTTAGCCCCATTCCTTTTTGTCCACAACATAGTCTGATTATTTTTTTAAAAGGAAAACAAGCTATTTTGAATGTATCTAGTTTGGCTCCTATTCGAAGAGTTTCAAAGCACATCTGTGGCAGTTGGATTCAGTCAACATAGATACTTCTTTAATGCTGTTGTTAATCATCATTTTGGAACATGGTAAATGCATTTACTCTGAAGAAAAACAAAAACAAAACAAAACAAATTTGTGGTTTGTCTGATTGCACAGATTTCATTCCTTTGCTTTAAATTTTCCAATGATAGATACTCACTCTGTAACAAATAACAGACTCCTAATTATGCACAGAGATGCCCTACAGAGCCAATCAGCATGTAGCAGTAGACAATTTTGTAGCTTTTCATGGATGAACTGGAAGATAAGTACTCCATATAAAATTAAGCCAACCTGCTTTCATCTCTCATGTAGCATGATTGATGCCAGCCCTCCAGGTACACCAGATAAGTAACATGGCCAGAGAAGTGAAGTCTACTTTATTATAAGGCTATATTAACGGAATTTTGCAAGTCTGAAAGTACAGATCTCCTGCTGTCACTTTTAACAGCCTGATCAATTAGGGATGGTCATTCCTGACTTTCTTTTTCTGACCATTAAGCAACTGTTGGCTCCTTCCCCTCTTGTTTGATCATTCCCAGGCAACGTCTCTTTCCCTCATCCCTCAAAGTTATTTCCACATATCATTGCATCCAGCCATCAGCCACAGTCAAGGACAGTACTTATTGAGGCACTTAATGAACCTTGACAAATATACATGGGAGGAAATTGAACCAATGTATGTGATCAGGTAAGGGTCAATCATAACTGAGCTCCATCAGTTATTCTCTTCAGTTTCTCTTAAGTGACAGGAGCTGAGAGAGCAGGGAAGATCCAATAAAGTTGAATATGCATTAAAATAACTGAGGAAAAACAGGCAGGGAAATCCAAGATGGCCAGGAGTAAAACAAAAGATAATGAGAAAAGAGTTTTCTTCTTAAAGCTACAGCAGCAAGAGTAAAAGACATAGAAATACAAAATCTCCCTTTAAAAAAACTGTGCTGTTCTTTTCACTTGCTGAAAAGGATCAATCACTGCTGAACAACAATCCTTTCTGCTTTGTGCTCCTGTGAAAGCCTTCTCAAGTAATCAAACAACAATCATTACCAGTTGTGTTGCTGATATTAACCCAAGCTAGCGTCTTGGTCCATAAAGCACCCATTATCAACATAGGGAGTAGCCTATCAATACTATTACCAGGCATATCTGTCAAGGGATGCTGGAGAAGGTAATAGAAAGAACACAAAAAACAAGATGATAGCAAAGTAGTTTGTCAGTTCAAGTGCCACCTTGGGATATTTCTCAGAAACAATTCCATTTCAATAAATGTGCATTTGTGGCTCATTACTATGCATAGACCAAGTGTCTTCCCTTAAGGCGCTTTTTGCAACGGGGATGTCTCCATTTCTGGCTGCACAGGATCATAAATATTTGAAGAAATTGCAAAACTGATTTCCTGATAAGGAATCCACAAAGCATTTTTGTTGATGGTTTTAAATAACAGGCTTCTGGTTAATTCTTTTTTTTTTAATGGCAAAGTTTTACATTTTTATTGATCTTCATGTCCTTAGGATGGTGCTAAACTATCTGCCTTAGACATTTAGTGAGACAGGCCAGAGAAAAATGTAAGTAACTATGATAATTACAATCAACATTTGCCCAGAGAATTGCTTGGATCTATTTAAAAAGTTCCCAGTGTTTGAACTCAAGGTGAAAAATACTTTACCTTGACTCTAGAAGTTCAAGATAGTCCATCCTGTACTCTTCCTCCAGTTGCATTTTCATAACAATAATAGGTTGCGTTGAGAGATTGCTATCCAAAAGTAATTATATGAATGGACTTGAATGTGAAATACCCCATATGAGGATACCCCCATCATCATACACATGCTACAGTACAGAAAGAAAATAGAATCTGGCCCCAGTCTTTTGAATTCAAAATCTTCTGATTACTTCTTTTGCTGAGTCTTGGCAGATATAGCTATAGCTTCACAGAACCCTTGTCAAAATAGCACTTAGACCAGGGGTTCTCAACCTTGACAACTTTAAGACTTGTGGACTTCAATTCCCAGAATTCCTCAGCCAGCAAAGCTGGCTGAGGAATTCTGGGAGTTGAAGTCCACAAGTCTTAAAGTTGCCAAGGTTGAGAACCTCTGACTTAGACCTATATACCACCCCATAATGCTTTACAGCCATCTCTAAGCAGTTTACAGAGTCAGCATATTGCCCCCAACAATCTGGGTCCTCATTTTACCAAACTTGGAAGGATGGAAGGCTGAGTGAACCTCGAACCCCCTCAGGATCAAACTCCATGCTGTGGCTAGATGAAGCAAAAGAAGAAGAAGAAGAGCAGGAAAGTTGAAAACCCCCATTATTCCTAATCTCTGTATGGTGAAGAAATGGAGCAGTAAAATATCATTAATCTTCTTCTTAAAAAGAGACAGAAAGAAGGGGAGAGTAGAGATGGTGTTCAGCATTCCTTTAGCTTACATTCTCCATTATTTATTATATATACCCTTGCTGAAAAACATCTGAACAGACACTAGGTGGCAGGAAAAATTGCAGGTGATTTGTCTGTATTTTTTTCAATCCAGATAAGATATTTCCATGATTTGTTTGCCTTATGTTTATCTTCCTCATTGTTGAGTCTTAGATTTTAGATATCTTGAGGCCAAAAGTCATTTACTTACCACCACCACCACCACCACTACCTCCCCCTCCTCCTCCTCCTCCTCCTCCTCCTCCTCCTCCTCCTCCTCCTCCAAGTTGATTTTTAAATAATTAAAAATTCCTATGAGCGAAGAAGTCAAAAGGTACCAAGTCAGTAGTCTGCAGTAACTTCTATTCACTGGTATGGGTAGCAGTGTGTTTTCTCCTTCTCCTTCTCCTTCTCCTCCCTCTCCTCCTCCTCCTCCCCCTCTTCCCTGTTTTTCTCTTCTTCTGATATTTTCTTCTATTCCATTGTTTCCAATATCTTTGGGAAACAATTTCAAAGAATAATTTTGAAAGCAAGGTGCCTAGATTTTACTGTGTAGAAAATTTAGATATATGTTTTTAAAATCACTGTAAGGTAATTAATTCAATATTAATTAAAATCACTGTAACATCATTAATCAATTAAGGCGCTCATTTGAAGTCATTGTAATAACTTGAATTTCTGGCTCATTAAACCAACAGTAGAAATCCTGCATGGCATCAGTTCCTTTGCTGAAGAGTTTCAGATTCTCTTATGTGACCAGTAAAGAAGAAGGAAGTGAAGCAGAAGAAGCAACTCCAGAATTCTTCAGACAATATTGCAACAGAAAGTAGTTATCAACTAGCTTTTACGCCTATTTGAATCTGCAGAGCCATTTATGCTTCCTTTGTTTTTATGAGAGTGGTTCCATCCCAATCCTTTTTAGTGGTAATTAATCATGGATGCATCAAAGATCTATGAAATATAATTATTGGTATTTATTCTCTGCCCTTATCCCTCCTAATTACTGGTGATTGTTGAAGCATCAAGAGTGTTCCAGTTCATCAAGCAGAGAAACAATTAAGAAAGGAACACATGGCATCTGCTTATAATTTAAAATCCATGAACACACCAGCAGATTGTGAAGGTGTAATGGGGACCACCTTTTGGACATGTGGGCTAAGCTTTGCTGTTTATTCTGTTGCAGGAGAATCTAAGCTGATTTGGAAAAAATAGTAATACTTTTTTTTCCTGTTTTCAAAAGGAACAAAGTCTAATATGGAGAATTTCAGACTCATTAGTATTGTGAATATCAGTAGGACAAATATTCTCTGAAAAGTGGCATTAAATATGTTGGAGATTACTATAACCTTCTAGATGGGCTCAGTGTACAAGTCTCAGAATTCCTAGCCATTATGCAAATTAAATGAGATTTCTAGAAGCTATATGGTCAACAATCTGAAAGATATCAGATTGGATAAGGCTGATGGGAGGCAATATATTATTTCTGTATTCACAGGACCATGTTGATGATGGAACTTACTTGAAGTTTAATTGGAATCTCTTTCCAATACACAATCTGTTTTTTATGATATCATTTTTCCTTCTGCACCAGGGAAACTGCCCTAGAATAAAGACCATTCATCCATCTGCCACATACTGAACTCTGCTACACTATTCTTCATCGGACTGGCAATATGTTACAATCTGTTGCCAATGGAGAGTTAACATAATTCATTGGAACTCGTCCAATTTGTTTGCAGACCACCTTCTGAAGGCAGCTGGGAATCCAGTCTCTTCAATGGGGCAGCAAAGAACAGACAAAACATGCCACTTTCATCTGATGCAAAAATGATGGTAGGAAAAGACCATATTTTCTACCATTTGCAGAGCTCTGACATATTTGATTGCTACAAGTGGTTGCCTGATTGCAGGCATCTGTCCATGAGCAAAAGAATGCGCAAGCAGGTAGCCAGGGATAATGATCATGGAGGGGGTAATTCTAGCAGTGTTGAATTCCAGCAATGACTGAGGTGGATCTGGCAGGATGTCAGGACACCCTGCCTGCACCCACTAACATGGCCTCAGACTCTGAAGTCCAGCCACCCAGCCCTAAGCAGAGCTGTGCTTTAAAGATACAGTGGCAGAGCACTGATAGACTGGCCATAAAACAGGCCAGCAGGAGAGTAGGCTCTAATCTGTAAGGTGTTCCAGATCTGCAATGGGGTCATGGCTCAGCTTGGCTTATTTGTTCGTTTCTCTCCCTGAGAGAAAACATTGGGGCAGCTTTGCAAGCTTTAGTTCTGTCATGTTTATCTTCTGTGCTTTGAACTCTGGATTCCACCTCACTGTGTCTCTTCTCTTTTCCCTTGGATTTGTTGCTTGTTAGGCAAGATTCCTGGTCTTGACCCATGCCAAGCAATTGCAATTCATAGATGTAAAAGGGACTCTTTGCTTCTAGAAGTTCTGCCTGAGTTTGCCTATCTCTGGATAACGGCAAGCATCCAACTTGCTATCTTGTTGGCTTGAAGTCAGCAGTGCTGGCACAGAAAACTCTACCATTTAGGAATCTCAAAAATAGGTTGGTGTGTTTCACTGGATATAGAAAGGCCTTTGATTGGGTAAAGCTGTAGAATATGCTTAAAACAATGGGAATCCCAGAACATCACATTGTCCTCACGCAACACCTATATCGGTGGTTCTCAACCTTTTTCAGGTTGAGACCCCACTTGCCCCGCCCATGCGCGCCGCGACCCCGCCGGAAAAAAAAAATTAAAAAAAGAAAAAAGAAAATAAAAAAACAAACACAAAATGGCGGACCGCGACGGGCGGATCCGCGCATGCGCGGCGTGCGCGTGATGGGCCGATCCGCGCATGGGCGGCGTGCGCGCGCCAAAAAAAAATAAAAAAAAAATTCAAAAAAAAAATTCAAAAAAAAAAAACACAAAATGGCGGACCGCGACGGGCGGATCCGTGCATGTGCGGTGTATGCACGCGACGGGCTGATCCGCGCATGCGCGGCGCACGCACGCAAAAAAAATAAAAAAAATAAAAAAAATTTAAAAAAATTTCAAAAAAAAACAACAACAAAATGGCGGACCGCGACGGACGGATCCGCGCATGCGTGGCGCACGCACGCAATGGGCCAATCCACGCATGCGCGGCGCACGCACGCCGAAAAAAAATAAAAAAAATAAAAAAAATTAAAAAAAAACACAAAATGGCGGACCGCGGTGTCCGGCGACCCCCGCGAAACGATCGTTCGACCCCAAATGGGGTCGCAACCCATAGGTTGAGAACCACTGACCTATATGAAAGCCAGGACATTACAGTACCGGCAGAGTATGGTGAAATACTGGCTTCCAGCTGGTAAAGGAGTGAGAAAAGGAGGTATCTTCTCTATAATGTGCTGTGATGGGGGCACAATGACTCTGGTTAATGACACTAAGCTTGTCAGCTAGAAAGGTTTGAGACCCGAGTGCTGTAATGTGAGCTCTCATTACTTGCCCCAGCTCCTGCCCCCTAGCAGTTTGAAAGCATACAAATAAGAGTAGATAAATAGGTACCACTTTGGTGGGACGGTAACAGTGTTAATGGAGATGAGCACATACACACCCCCAGAGTTGGACAAGGGAAACCTTTATCTTTACGTGCTCTGAAAGCCACACTGTAATCACCTACAAAATGCTTGTCTTCCTAATAAATAAAATTTATTTGCCCAGAAACATCACGCGTAGACGAGACAGCTTGGACTGTGAATAAAAAGAAGCTGGGGTGTATGGATTTGCTTCTGAAGGGCATCTAGTTAAGATGGGGCAATTTAGATATTATTGAGCCAGATGGCCCATTTGCCTGGCTGATCCATTCCTTTTTACTCAAGGGAGAGGTATGATGCAGTATGTTCTTACTTGGGATTAAGCCTCCTGAAACTACCTTTGAGTTAATTATTCAGATGCTCAAAATGTATGTTGCAGTAATGCTTACCTCGTTAATCTCAGAACAAGTTTTGAAAATTGCTTCTAAAAACATACCTTGCATAATTGGGCAAAGCATCGGTATGTTTTGATGAAGACCTTCCATAAAGGTGTCTTACGAGTCGTGATGCTCAATTACTGAAAACAATTTAACAGCAACATTTCCCTGTGCCAGTCCGCAAGGAAAGCAGGAGTAAGGGCAAAAGCAATTTTATTACCTTCAGATAATAAGTCTCTAAGGAAGAAGTGCCAAAAAACAGGACTAGCAATTTAAGTCCGGAGAAGTAGATATTTTCCCTTGGGCAGACATGTATTTATATGTTTATCAAGCTTCTGCCCCAGTGTGAGCCAACAACTCTCCATAATTTCCATAATATATAATGTCACAGAATGATTAAAATAGGGATGTCCAAACTTTGCAACTTTAAGACATGTAGACTTTAATTTCCAGAATTCCCCAACCACAGCATGGGAATTGAAGTCCAGAAGTCTTACAGTTGCCAAGAGTGGACACTGCTGAATTAAAGGGAGACGCCAGTTAAATGTTAAGAAGCCTTCCTAAAAGTAAAAGCAATGCTACCAAAGATTGAGAGAGGTTCTCCTTCATTGGATGGGCACCATACTTTAAATAGTAATTGCTAGGAAATGACTCCAGAGAAGATCTGGGTCCATCACTTTCTGGTCCTGCTTTGAGCTACTTGACCATTGTGTTGCATAGAATGTTGTACTCAGTGACCTCTTAACCTGATCCAGCAGCATTCTTCTATTCTTATATATATCAAAAACATTTTCTGCTCCAACCAAAGGAACCAAAGAAACAAGCAGTCTTCTGACCCCAAAAGGCAGAACAAAGAATACAATTGAACGAAGCTTGTGACAATGCTGCTCTGTAGCTTAATTAAACAGCCCTTACACAGAGTTATTAGGTGTAGCAAAACACACATGATTCGTGGATCCCCTGCAGTTCCATCTTTTGAAAATTAGAATTTCTTCAAGAAGGCAAAGGGAATTGAGGAGGGGGGAAGTCCCTGGCAAGCTTGCCTAATTTTTGTCAGTACTATGCAGAATTCCTGCTGTCCTTTCTGACACCCATGCCAGCCTCGTACCGTTATTAAGTTCTAAGCCCAGCAGGAATGAAGCCTTTTAAAATAATATATCGCACACAAAGTGGTGGGAAGGCAGAGATGTCATTAAAGTACATGGGTGATTAAAAAAAAACTACAGCTGTGTAATTGTAAGCTTTGGGATAGGAAGAATAGCTGTATTTCTCCTCAGTGCCATTTAAAAAAACATTGTTCAATAGGGAGAAGAAAAAAACCCCATAAACATCTAGGCATCATTCAGTGGCAAAAGGGGAAGATTACCCATCAAAATAGTCCATCTGTTCCTGTCTGCTGCAATTTAATAAGAGGTTAAGCGGCAAAGAATATGTTGGAGAAATGCATTGAAATGTATTGCATCTCTGACAAGTGTTTTAAAAAGCAACCTCTTGGCAATTTGGTTGTCAGATGTTGATAGAATTCAAGAGACTAAATAACCATCAGGGATCAATTTGTTGAGCTGTTTTTCCTTGAAAAGAGATAGAGAAAAAATTAGGAACATATATTGTTCATTGGCCAAGGCAAGTATTGAAATCAACACTTTATGGATCCATTATTAGTTTGTGAATCTATCAAAGTGGGGGAGGAGGAGAATGTAAGGGCTATGGGAATAACTCTGGGGAATAGGAAGAAGAGCCACAGCCAAAGCAAATGGTCAGATAAAAGAAAACTGGGTTCAAAGCAGATGGCAATATGAGAAAACATCCCAAACTTGATCCTCCATAAATCTCTTTAGAATAAAGGCAGGGAGATGGGGAGGCAGCTTTAGAGTTGCAAGATTCTGTTTCTGTAACCCTATAATAAAATTAATTTTTAGTATTGATAACTTTGGTGTTCAAATCTAGTCTACCCCAAAGGACTGATGGAGGAGGAGGAGGAGGAGGAGGAGGAGGAGGAGGAGGAGGAGGAGAAGATGATGATGGAGATGCATTGCTGTCCATCCCAATAAATAAATGTTTCTGCAAACTACTGTCTTGGTGCCTTTTGACTTCCTTGCTCATAGGAAATTTTAATTGTTTAAAAATCAACTTAATAAAAATGGGAAATTGGCATCAGAGATGCAAAATAGCAGCATCTTTATTTCTTGTAATCCCCTTTGACCCAACTATGGACTCCGCCTCCCCACCCCAAGCTGGAAAAGGACCCCATGGGGCAAATGGAATTTGTGGCTGGAAGGCCATGCAATATGTAATCCTTTCGCTAGGATAGCATTGTGACATGTACAGTACCAAGGCCAGAAAATATGACTTTAAAAGTTGATTCAGAAAAGCTATATCTACATGGAAGCCATACATTTAGTAAGAAATTCCCACCCAGATTCCTGGGCAAAGAAATTGGATGGGTTGTTTCTCTTGATGTTTCCAGCAAGAGGGGAAATAATGCAATTATTTCTTAAGGCTAAGACTGCTCCTCTAGTAGTCGCAACATCATCATAAAGGATTCATGGGAAAAGTGATCTCCGTTCCCTGGGATTTAATTGAATTGTGAGAAAACAGGGAAACTGAAGATTGCTGAAGAGAAAATTGTCCAGTGAAAGGACAAATCCAGAAATATCTCCAGTCAAATATATTTCGTGGCTCATTATCATGTTCTACTCCTGAAAATCTCTCTAATGTTTTTCTTCTCCTTTGAAAAGAATGTCACTAAATTGAATGAGAGCTAGTAGAAAAAACACCACATAAGTATATATTTGTCTTTATTTCTAGTAATAAAGGCAAATAAATCTTTAAGGCCTGATGGACGAGTGATTCTATCCCAGTGATAGGGCTTTCATTGGCATCCTGTTGATCATTGAATGTTAGAGTAGATGGGCTTTTGGTCTGATTCAGAACAGCTGTTCTTAGGCTGTTATGCTAAATTCTTTGTAATACAGACAAAATGTTCTAAGACCAAACAAATTCCACTAAAGCTAATGAGAATGATTCCTAATAGGCATATACTGAAAAAGAGCTGTGGGAGGAGATCAGAACTGAATTTTGTATATAAATCCAGAATCAGAACTCAGTTATGACATTATGGAGGTTGAGTTGGATCCTTTAGCAGCCATTATTCATAATAACATGGATGTGAATAATAGTACTGATTAATTAGAAAGATCTGCCCACCAGCTCTACATGTGTGCCTTTGTAGGGTTTAGTCTTATGCAAATTTCCTAACAAATGTTTTGTTTGTTAACTATTAGCAATGCTCTCAGAGTATTTTGAACTAAAATGACATCCCTCTGTGATTAAGGAATTAGAGACATAGGTGGTAGAATATGGACAGAAAACAAAGCCACAACTTGCACTAATCAAATATATTCAATTTTAGATTGGAGGAGTATTGGTGAAAGTCAGAGCATGCATAGTCTTATTGTGCTGATATAACCCAGGAGTAAATACAGTAAACAGTGGTCTATATTAAATGGTGGTTTATCTTAGACTATCTACAATATCATACACCAGGAATAATATACATACATGTCTTAATACAGCAGGCTCCAACACACAGCAGTTACAGCAGGAAACGAAAGAAAGCAGAGCCTTCCCTTTATACATAGGCTGTTAAAGAGACATAGACCCTGCTTTGTCATTCCCATCATTACATCTTACATCTTACATTACACAAGCTGCTTAACTGTTAAATCAATACCTTGACAGTAAATATATCAATTTTTTTTTACTAAGTGATGTGCAGTGGGTAAGAAAAATGACCTGGGGGATGGTAGGTTGGAAAGAGAGAAAGAGAAAATGTCATTAAATGAATGGTTGTAAGTCAAGGACCTTGCTTCTTCCTGCATGTATTTCTTTCAAATAAACCAGAAATATAATTTTCTGTTCTAGTTATAAAATCTGTTTCAATAATCAGATTAGATTCCCACTCTTAAGAAATGTAGTCTCTCATATATGTATATGCACTTATAATATGTGACAATGGTCTTAGAACAGCAGTCTCTAACCTTTCCAACTTTGTGGACCGGTGGTCGGGGGGGGAGAGGGGATGGTTTTGTGCACCTATGCGCTGCTTGAACAAAAACGCAGCTTGCAAAGCCTGGTTCCCAAGGGCCATTTCTTGGCTCCAGGTTGAGGCCCAAGGGTTGGGGACCCCTGTCTTAGAAGACAGAAGGAAAAGTTGCAGACAGGACAACTTGCATGCAAAAAGATATCTCAGCCCACATATGGAGAGAGGGTGTGAGAAGGGATCTTCCCTAGTTTTTGGAGAATAAAAGGAAAGAAGGGGAGAAATACTTTTAGTCTTGCAAGATTCTGTTCATGTAACTTTACAATAATGACAATGCTAGTATGCTTGGTTGTGCTTCTTTTTGTTGGACTACCTTGCAGGGCTAACATGCACACAACCACCCTCTTCAAAGTTCAATTGAAATAAAGAAGCAAACTGCTAATAAAGCTTTTACTTGTCTTTCTGGAATGACGGGGTGATTAGTTCTAGGACACAATACATGTTCGGAAGCAATGGAAGGACCAATGGACAAGAGACAAGGACAAATGATTAACTTTATTTATTTACTGAAGTGGATGAAAGATACTCTATATTTATCTGAACAGCAGAGAAGGCAGACATCTTAAAAGTAAACTGGTTGATTTAATGTCATTTATTCACAGGCTGACAGCAGCAAAAGTTGATCATCTAGAAATTAGAAGAAAGGGGACCATCTGAATTTTGTAGAGAAAAACAGCAGACATATTGAGTTCTGAGAACTTGCTTTTCAAGTGTTTAGGAGAACTGCTTTCTTCTATGTTTGATCAATAAGTCCATAAATAAATTCAGACTTCAAGATAATGCCAAAAGTCTCCAGGGGACTCTTTATCTAAGAAGAAACAAGCTCAGATGAGCCATTTGTCTCAGACTTTAACACTGCTCAAAGAAATGTGTGTACATAATTATTGAGTTTTGGAAGTTGTTTCTTTGTACAATTAAGATATGACCATAATAAATTGTGTACTGCTTGCAAGCCATTAAAAAAGACCATATGGCTAAATTATTTCAGAAGTTGACGTGGAAGCTATTTTTATTTCTTAATAAATCTGTACTGTTACAATTTATAAGGGATTTTATATTTTTTCTCCTTGTGAAATAGTTTTAATTGGATAGCCAAAAGAAAAAACTGGCTCTCTCAGATCTGCTGTAACTCTGTTTAAATTTCTCTGTTTTCTTTGACTTCATACTACAATTTCTTGGTTAGTATACCAAACTCAGAGCCGGTTTGGTATAGTGGCTAGTAGAGACGGTGGGTTCTAGTCCCAATCCCAAAGGCACAAAGCTAGATGGATAGCCTTGGGCCAGTCAATTTCTCTTAGCCCTAAGAAGGATGAAAGGGCAAACCATGTTCAAAAAAACCTTTCCAAGAAAACTGCAGGAACTTGTCCAGGCACCACCACCCCACCTCAATTCAATTTTTTAGCTATACTGAAAAGTAAAGAGATAAAAGTCTTCCACCTGTCACTTCCAACAGAAACCTTGGCTGTTTGGGTTACTTGCTAGTCTAAAGAAAAAAAGAAATAGCGGAGACATCATAGCAGTATTCCAATATCTGAGGGGCTGCCACAAAGAAGAGGGGGGTCACATTATTCTCCAAAAGCACCAGAGAGCAGGACAAGAAACAATAGTTGGAAACTGATCAAAGAGAGAAGCAACCTGGAATTAAGGAGAAACTTCCTGACAGTGAGGACAATTAACCAGTGGAACAGCTTGCCTCCAGAAATTGTGGGTGCTCCATCACTGGAGATTTTCAAGAAGAGGCTAGACAGTCACTACTGCTTGAGCAGGGGACTGGAGTAGAAGACCTCCAAGGTCCCTTCTATTCTATTCTATTCTATTCTATTCTATTCTATTCTATTCTATTCTATTCTATTCTATTCTATTCTATTCTATTCTATTCTATTCTATTCCATTCCATTCCATTCCATTCCATTCCATTCCATTCCATTCCATTCTATTCTATTCTATTCTATTCTATTCTATTCTATTCTATTCTATTCTATTCTATTCTATTCTATTCTATTCTATTCTATTCTATTCATTGCTGCCCTGTTTAAGGTTGCTACTCTGTAGCCAGCTGAGGAATTAACATTAAAAATCATAGGATCTTTTTTCTTGTGGGCTGTAGAATGTTTAACTGATCAGAGCATGTTACATTTCCTATCTCTTCCAACCAATCTTGCAAATTTTAGACAGTTGGCTACGGCAGATTAATTTTTTGGAGCAGTTATTGAAATGTGCTTGACTCAGTCTCTCAGTAATAACTTTAGGAATTAGAGAATACATGATAATATCTATTAATAAAACACCTTATGGACAGCATTTGGGTAAACAGCCATGTGTAAATTAAGTGATCTGCTCTACTCTTCTTTGAAAGAGATACAATATAAAATATTGCTTATGTATATACTTTCTATCGCATATACCAGTACTCCTTGACTTGTGACTATAATGGGATCAGAATTTCCCTTGCTCTGCAAGTTGGTTTTATGTAAGTTGGGCCGATTTTGTGAACTTATTGCTATGGTTGTTAAGCGAATCACTGCAGTTGTTAAGTGAATCACATGGTTGTTAAGTTTGGCAGGGAGGAAGAGAGTTAAGACAGCCACTCCCTACAGTTCACAGAGTATACCAGGGGTCTTCAAACTTGGCCCTTTTATGACTTGTGGACTTCAACTCCCAGAATTCCTCAGCCAGCAATGCTGGCTGAGGAATTTTGGGAGTTGAAGTCCACAAGTCATAAAAGAGCCAAGTCTGAAGACCCCTGGAGTATACAGTTAGTTGCTTTAGTCTGGAAAGATTCTGTCTATAGGCGAACAACAATAAAGAGCTACTCAGAAGTTCCTCCACATGTCATTCTTGATACTTTAGGACTGATTAGGTTTATGGCTTAGCATGTTATGTGAATCCAGCCAATTGAGCTTTGTTCAATAAAGCTTTGTTAAGCAAATACCAGCTTAGAGTGACATGTGCATTAAATCACAGGACATGGCTATAGATCGAAGTGAGACATGAAAAGCCCCTGTTAATCAGTTAATGAAGTGGTTAGGCTTTTTCCATCCCACCAGATCCTGACTTCCTCCTCCTTAATGTCCCAAACCTCAGTTTTGCAACAGAAGAAGCTGGTTCCTAATAGTCAGTAATCTGCTTGACTGATTTGGAGAAAACTCAGTTCACTTCTGAAGCAAGTGAAAAGTCATTTTGCAGTATTAGGAATGTTGCAGTTTGTAAAAAGCTTACATGGAGATATTTTCCTATACTCCCCCAATATCTTTTTTTTGTGTTTCTTCAGAATAATTTCAAGATCTATTTGAAAACAGTTGGAGGAAGAAACATGTCTTGAAAATTCATAAGGATGCATTGCTATCTTGAAGGCTGCTGATGGAAATCTTACTTTGGCTATTTTTCATGCATTTTTTTGTTGTTGGTTTCGTTCTGTTCTTCATGTGTTTTTCCTGCTGTTAGCAAATTAATCTTGTTCTCCAAACACAACTTATATTGCATGCCTCTCCAGCTTAAATTGTGAGGAAATAAATATTTACAAGCAGCAGGAAACCAGAACATATACAGAGTATTTCTCCCAAGGCATTTTATGAAAAATAATTATACTGCAAAGCAGTTTCTTTAAAAATAGTTGTTCGAATTGGCAACAAACTGAATCAAAATGCAAGCTTCATTTATAAACCATTTTCTTTTATTGCTAAATATAGTGTGAATGAAAGTGCAGCGCAGTAGCAATATAAAATAAAGTTTAAATGATCTGAATGGTTAAAAGAACAAATTGTAACATTATAATCATTCAACCAGCATACTCACCTGAAACAAATGCATACATTTTGCTCATTCCAGCCAAGAGATGTCAGTTTTTCTTTTTACAATTTTACCAATATTTATAATTTTTTCCTGATCCACAAGAGGTGCTTTATTCATAAGAGGTTTCACATTTTTCTCGTCTTTATCAGACAAATATTAAAAAAATGTATTGTGAAGGAACATTTTGATAATACTATCAAATAAATCCAAAGGTTCATTATAAAGCACAATTTAACAGTTTAATTATTTATTAGCACAAAACCTCTTTAAACATTACATCTATTCCAAAAGAAAATGATTTTCTTAGCTGTAATTCCCCATAACCCTTAGCACAAAGGGCAAGCTTAGACATGTTGAAATGTTCATTTATTGCTACTGGCCGATCTGCTTTGGAGTATTAAGGGAAAAGGAGTAGGAAAACATTTTTAGCAAAAAACAGATAAATTGCTTTTCCTTTGTTTAAAAATGGTCCGCTACTTCCTGCTTCCATCTTTTTTCTCTTAAAAACACTGTATTTCTCACTTCAGAGGTTACCTTAAAGAAAGAACATGTTAAAGAATTTGTTTTCATCTTTGTGCGGAGGAAAAAAGGACTCTTCTGCATGATCTTAAAAATACCACCAATCCTCCTATTTGCAAATTCAAACAAGATATGAAAAAGATATAAAATCGACAGGTTTTTTTACAAAGAACAGACCCCATTAGATAAAATTTTATTAAAAACAGATGAGAATTTGATTAGAAAACTCTATAAAAAAATTTTAAACTGGAAGATGGAAGAACAAGTGAAAGAAACAATGGTAGTATGGGCAAAGTACTTTGGACACTCTATAGATTTGGAAGACTGGCAAAAACTTTGGGATAAAAATATTAAGCTTACAAAAGCGGTAGCATATAAAGAAAACTTATATAAGATGTTTTATAGATGGCATATGACACCAGTTCGCTTAGCGAAAATGTTTAAAAATGTTTCAGATGCCTGGTGGATATGCCCTATCGCTAAGAAATATTGGTCTAAGATCCATAGATGGTTGGAAAAGATGATGAAACTACAGATAGAATTTAAACCGGAATTGTTTTTGAAGGAATATTGAGACCTAATCATGGTAAAGAGAATGACTTTGATATTGCATGTTTTAACAGCTGCAAGGATAGTATTTGCCCAATTTTGGAAAAATGAGAATTTACCATCTGACCAGATTATAATTACTAAAATTTTAGAGTGTGCAGAAATGGATAGGCTAACATTAGAGATGAAAGAAAAAGATGACTCAATTTATTTTATAACTTGGGAAAATTTTTTATCAATGGTTAGAGACACGTTAGAACACGTTAGGATTCCATATTTTAGAACAGATGACTGATCTTTAACCGAGTTCAAATTAGCATGTTGATGATATGATTATTTTTTGTGATTTACTGATTTTCATCTGTTACTCTTGATTGTTAGGATTTTTTGAGATTTTATTAGTAGTGTTTACTTAAAAGATCAAGGTATTTGTTTACTAATTGTTTTTAATATGTTATAGTCTAAGCTTATGGTAAAAATGCTTGAATATGATATTTACTCATTATTATGATCCGGATGGTAGCTTGTTTGTTGAAATATGTGATTGTACCTATCCTTATTTTACCCTAAATCCTTTATTCCCTTCCCCTTTCCCCCCACCCCCTCCCTTTACCATACCTGTATCATTCCTATTTTTCCTCATGTATATAAACTTAATAAAATCTTGTTAAAAAAAAATACCACCAATCCATCAAGGAGTGAAATTTAAGTCACCTTAGTATTCTTGGGATTCTTCAGGCTAATGTTGTTGCTGCCTTTAGGGTAAGCCTCAGTGATTTAGGCCTGAGAAAAAGATTTCTGCTACAGTCTTCACTTATCCACTTTTCATGACCTTAATCTTCTGAACCCATATGAGGGCAATCCTTGGTTGCCTTTCCTACCAACTTGATGTGCTAAATGGAGTGAAAATCAGAACCCTGCACAAAGCATTTGTGGTTTTTGCAATAATAAATCCCTCATCCTACTTATATCCAAAAGAGAAAGAAGGAAAATAAATTAAAATGATAAACCAAGTAGTACTGAATTTTCCTGTAGTGCTAAGAGCAGAAGGAGGAAAAGAAAAGAAGGATAGGGGCCGAATTCTTATCAATTTAGCACCTGTTCCTTCCTCTAGTGCAGCGGTTCTCAACCTTGGGGTCGTGACCCCATTTGGGGTCGCATGACGATTTCGCGGGGGTCGCCGGACACCGCGGGCCGCCATTTTGTTTTTTTATTTTTATTTTATTTTTTTTATTTTTTTGGTGTGTGCGCCGCGCATGCGCAGATCCGCCCGTCGCGCCGAAAAATTTTTTTAAAAAAATAAAAAAAAATTAAAAAAAAAACAAATGGCGGCCACGACGGGCGGATCCGCGCATGCGTGGCGCGTGCGACGGGCCGATCCGCGCATGTGCAGATCCGCCCATCACGCCGAAAAAAAATAAAAAAAATTAGAAAAAAAAATAAAAAAACAAAAAAACCAAAATGGCGGCCGTGACGGGCGAATCTGCACATGCGCAGCACGCATTACGGGCCAATCCATGCATGCACAGATCCGCCCGTTGCGGCCGCCATTTTGTTTTTGTTTTTTTATTTTTTAAAAAAAATTTTAAAAAATTTTTTTTCCGGCACGCGCGCACACGCGCACGCACCCGGGTTGGGGTCGTGGCGCGGATGGGCGGGGCAAGTGGGGTCTCAACCTGAGAAAGGTTGAGAACCACTGCTCTAGTGAAAGGTAGCTGCCAAACCCTCAAGTTCACATTTTCATTAAAGTACCTGAAGCTCAAGAGCTGGGAGGAGAGCTCTAATAAGCAAACTGATTCTCAAACAGACAAACACACACTTTGTCTTTGCTGTACTTTCAGCTACGCTACAAGTTAACTGGAAATATATCAAGCTTAGCTCCCCTCAATGCCGCTGGCACTGTGGTCTCAGACTGCTTTCAAATCAAGCAGAATTTTCATGTGGAAAAAAGTGGTCCTAAGGACAACATCAGCATACTTTCCAACAGCATAATATTACATTCCTTGACTTCTCCTTGTACTAAATAGTAGATAATTACTTTTGCTATGTTTTTATTCCAATTTACACTGGGGTTAGAATTTATCCTTAGTGGAGTGGTCCCTGTGCCCTGTGAATAAGCTAAAGTAGAAATAAATATTTTTATATTTATATTATAAATGCAATACATTTATATTACATTATAGTTATATTTGATATTGATGAATATCAAATTAAGGAATACATGTAAGGAGCTTCAGCTACTGTATTTTATGTTTTGTGTATTGGTGTGTGCTTGCATAGTAATAGTACTTATTGCTCTGAATTGCACACATATATGTATATACACATATCTAATATTACACTGTATGTAGTTATATATAGTTATAATATTTTTGCAGCACTTTATTGCTCTGAATTTCTGACTATGCTATTGTACACATCCTTAAAATGAAACCTAAGCCTTGGACCAAAACTTAACTATCAGAAAAACTTGTCCTTCTTGCTACAAGTAATTTTAAAGAAACTGCATTAAGAATTTATGAGTAGGACAAATAATGTGCAGCAGCCTCTTGCTTTCCGCTACACATGGAAATAGTTACATCTAACAAAATTGATGGAAGTTTTCATTTTGGCCTGTAAAAAAAAAATCTCTTGTTGAGTTTGATTTATGATCAAACTATATTTGGAGCATTTTAATCATGGATCTAATGCATTGGTGCTGACATAAAATCAATACATCTTAACACTGGTTGCTATATGGCATTGTGTGATATAGGAGTTGGTTCCAGATGCTGCATACAGAGACAAATGGAAGGATAAAATAGAGAAGAGACTACACAAGTTGCTACTGCAGATTTTTAAGGCAGCAAGAAATGCATCAAATTGGATATTAAATCAGGGTTCAACACTACTGTCTGCACAAGTCAGGATCAGATTCAGCTCCTCTCTTTCCCTCTCATCTCCCCTCATGTATAGGAGTTTCCTCTTATCCTGTATTTTGGGAAAAAGTGGTTCCAAAGTTCCCTTTCAGCATAGCCAATTATTTGCCTTCATTGGGAAGATGGAAGGGGATTCAGTGATGGGATTCAGCCAGCTTGCACCAGTTCGGCAGAACCGGTAGCTAATTTTTTGTTGCCCAGGCCCAGAATGGACTTCTGGAAGCAGCATCCATACAGAAAACTGGTTGTTCACATATTTGAATCCCACCACTGTGGAGATGGCTTGATGGAAAAGGCAAGCAGGGATTTCCAGACAAGAAGAACCCTTCAATGATGGAAGCACTTAAGCAAGAAGGTGGTTATCTCCCTAAAATGAACATTGTTATGCAAAATACAGAAGGGAGCTTGGAGGTCTTCTAGTTCAAACCCCAGCTCTAGCAGGAAACCCTATACATTTTAGGCAAATGGCTGTCCAGTCTCTTCTTAAAAGCCTCTGGTGTCAGAAGTAGAACTGCTGCAGTATGTGTCAGAGGTCCTTAATTTAGATTCCTGTCAAGGCATTACATTTGTTATCTTAAACAGTCTCTTCCAGCTCAAGGATTCTTGGATGTGAAATCCCTCTTTGCTTCTATAGTACTAAACCAAGGTTTGAAATTGCATCCGAATATTTCCTAATAGTGAAATATACCTTAGCAGTGGAGAATCTGTTATTGTAATAGTTATCATCCATATTTGATCTCTTTGCCACAGGTACTGCTGAATCATGTAATGCAGGGGTCCCTAATCTTTCTGTGTTGGTGGCCTGGTGGGAAAGGGAGGGGCAGGCACCTTTATGCATGCATGCACACACATGCTAATGTGGCTGCACACGTGTGCATGCGAACGGGGCCGTGAGCATGTACGCTCCACAAATAGGGCTGCTAGCACGGTGCAAGGCTCGCGGCTCAGCTAATGGCGCAAGGGGGGGTGAGCGGTGCACATGCACACTGACCAGCCACTCATGTGGCCTGGTGACCAAGAGGCTACAGCCCGGTAGAGGGCCATGGCCCATAGGTTGGGGACCTCTGCTGTAATGTACTTCTATTCTACATTTTAATCAAAAAAAGCTCCCAAGTGTCTTCTAAATTATGACAATGTGAAATCTCCAATCTCTCAGTTTGGAGATTCTATTTCAGTGAATCTCTGGATCAAACTACTTTCAAAATCAAAATGCCAAAGTGATTCAAAGCTTCAAGTCAGACCAATGTCTGGAAAATTTGTATAGTTTGCCACATGTTTTCCCAGCTTTGACTTGTTCAGACAGTACTCCTGAACCATGGTTTCACATCTGATCTGATCCATGTTGAAGTCACAAAAATCAATTATTTGGCTCAAGACATTCAAAATAGATTTTTTTTCAAATCACATCAAATCATTTGGATGATCCAAATCATCAACATTCAAATTACTTGAATTCGATCAACCTCTATCTGCACACTTATTACAAATGTTAACAATCCCTGCCTTCAGGTTTCACAGTATAAACTGTATGGCAGCTAGAGAAAAGGAATCAGAAAGGAGAAAGGAGAATAAATAAGGTCAGCATCAGCTTCAGGATTAAGTTTCTATTCAAACTATTACATATTCCTTTCCTTGACACCTTTAAACACTGTTGAATTAGAATTCAGTTGTCAGTGTGGTTGGCTTTTATACATGTGGTATGGGAAAAGGGGACAAGTTTTTTCTTAAATCAAGCGGGAATTAGGACAGATTTGAGGGGCCAATAAAGCATTTTTATTTTTTATTAAGGTCCCCATGAACTTTTTAAAAGCTCTTCACTTACCCACAGGTAATGAAGTTTCAGGTCCATGAACACTCAGCATTCTTGTCAATTTACGTTTCGCATATAACGAAAGACAAGGACCCAGTTATCATATATTAGAAGGACAGTGTTTTCCATTTAACAGCTTTCAGCTTTGTACTGTACTCAAAATTAATGCCATCATTAGACAGCAAGAGGTTACATGATTTAAAACTCTTGGTATTATCAGACTGAAGTTATCCATCACTCTTCATAATGCACTACTGATTAATGCTTCTCTGAAGTTCTTAAAGATGTTTTTGTGTAAGTATTTCCTCCAGTGCTGAAAAACACTGCAGTGAAGAGTTCTGTCACAATAAAAGTCAAGGTTATACTGCTGGATGATCAGTAAGGAGAAATTAAATTATGGGATGTACCCTCTTTCCCTCATATACATGTTACATAGAACTCTGTAAGATTTTATAGCTGCAATAATGGTTCATTATTGTAAGGCAGAATTAAGCACCTATTTCAATCACTAAAGAGATATATGTGGGATACACTTTGTTCTGTTTTGTCCTTGGTGGGACACCTGTGTGGTGTAAGCATGATTTTTCCCAACTTCAATCAGTTAAGTAATCTTGAGAAATAGATACTCCTTAATTTTGAGAGGGCCTTATCGCTTGGAATAAAAAGACTCCTTAACCCTAATGATTGTATTCTTGGCAGGTCTTCCTAGCCTTGAATCTTGATGCATTCAAGATAAAATGGACTTGTCTTCCTTGATAATATACAGTGAGAAGAAACTGGTGTGATTAATTATGAGCCTTTGTAAGCTAGTCATAAGCCTCCATGGTTTGTAGACCTAACTTAGAGTGTATGTTTGTTGTGGGAACAGGGTTGATAAGGAGCCCTTCCCAAGGCTGTCAGGTTGTTAGGTCTTCACACCTCTTCTTCTGCAGCTAGAGATAAGGCTGATGGCTGGAGGCACATTCCATTCTCACTCCAGTCTGGCATCCTGGGAAATAGATCAAAGAGCAAGAAGGTAGAGGAAAGCGGAGAGGATACATTGTAGTGCCCATAGCTTCCCCCCTCCCCCCAGGAGTATGGCAGAACCTGCAGAAATAAAGAATAAAGAAATCACCCCTTCCCAACAACTGGATTCTGACAGGAGTTCTTCCAATGTCAATGCATATTAAACAAAAAACAAAAAACATACCCTGGAGACATCCCTGAGTTCTCCTATGCTGCTTCATCTTTTTTTTTTATACCAAAAACATGAAATGAAGAAAAAACATTACTGTCTTTGTGACAATTCCTTATCAGTGATGTCTGAATAATGTTAAGCATGTGTAAAGCACTAATTATGTTTTATGCTGATTGTCATAAAATGTAACAGCAACCTTGATCAGTTGCTGATTAATAGTTGTATGTTGAAGACTCTGAAGAGGCTGTTCTGGAATATGAATGGTAATGCCGTCTCAGTCTATAGGAGGAAAAATTAAAAGTTACTTCAGAAATTTATTCCCATTTCCCCTGCTGAAGAAGATGCTATTGTAGTCAGTGACAGATATACTAAAATCCTTGTAGCAGTTTCGGATATTTGGCTGAAAAGCCTAAAAATTTCAAACCAGGCAGCCCCCACTTAGAATGGCAAGCAAGTTGCTAAAAGTCCAGCTTAAGAATTTCCCTGCTCTGCACAGCTAGGATGGCAGCCAAGGGGTAGCTAAGATGAAAGCAATTCAAGCTTATTTGTAACAAAGGAGTAGGTAGAACACAATCTATGCGGTAGGCAGTACCATACAGCCAGTTTCATTGTATGAAATTGACTCATCAGATGTGGATAGCCATTAAGAATATTAAGTAGGTATTGAAAGTTTGTGTGTGTGTGTGTGTGTGTCCCTGTGTGTGTGTGTGTGTGTGTGTGTGTGTCTGTGTGTCGGTGTCCCTGTGTGTCTGTGTGTCGGTGTCCCTGTGTGTCTGTCTTTTGAAAACATTTATTCGATGTTTTCAAAAGAGTAGATATCAGATTTTGTTTGTAAGTGATGTAAAAATTTAAGGGTTTACTATCTGATTTAATTTGGTTTTGTGAGCTACTGGTGGTGCCCCTTTCAGAATAAGATTTCAATATACTCTACATTAGTAGATTCATGGAGACATCTTTACATATTAAAGAAGTTAAGATACTAAATTAATAAAATATTGATATTTTACAGCAATACAGTAGCATTTTCAGGGTTTTTATCCATTTCTACTTGATAATAAAGTAGTATTATATTATAGTTTTTTGTAAACCAGTGATTTTTACTGTACATTTACACAATATATTTTAGCTATTAAGTATTGGTAGTTTTTAATTTGTTTTTTTAAAGGGATGGGTCTTTTTCGTCTTTTATTTTTGGGGCAGCCTATTTAGTTTTGGTGATTTATTGTCTTTAGCATGTTATTGTTTGTTTCATTGTTTATCATCTGAATTTTTGTACTGTTTACTTTTTGTAATCTTCCTATAAAATACAATATAGTCGGTGAAAAAAAATCAATTTTTCAATTTCTCTTTGCCTTTAGGTATAATGATTCTTGTGCCATATAATTTCCATAAACCTGCAGTATGGAATGAAAAAATACCGGTATTTGGTGATTTTTTTAAAAAGATGGGGGACTACTTGGTTTTGTATTGATTAAAATGCAAATGATGGACGTAAAATGAACAGCAGATGCCAAACAAATGCCCTAGGGGACAAAGAAAGAAAACAACTTCAGTAAGTTTTATGGTATGACTCAATGAATGTACTTGCTCCTTTTTTTTTTTTTTTGCAATTTTCCTGGCATAATAAAAGCTAGAGGGCATTAAAAACAGGCTTGCTAAAAACCTATCTCACCATTAATTAAACACTATGACAAGAAAGTAACCTTGTAAATTCTTTAACGCTACTAGGATTTATGTAAAGTTCATTCATGCATTAGATTAAATGAGAGAGCAATCATACATTACTTATATCTGTACATCCCCAGTTTCCTTTAGAGAGCAAAAGATTTATAAAGACAGGGAATTTGGTGGCCCTGTCCATCAAAAGATGGAAGATGACCCCCCTCCACACACACAGAACCAGACATTAGTGAGTGTTTGGAGGCCAGGACCTCTACTATGACACCGGAATTGATATATATATGGGTGATTATCTAGAGCTGACTGTAAGAAACCCAGCTAATCAGTAGCGTATAAGTAGTCCTTGACATATAACCACAGTTGGGAACCAGAACTTTCATTGCTAAGCAATGTGGTTGTTAAGGCAGTTGCACATCATTTTACAAGATTTTTGCTTTAAACAAATTAAACAAATCGCATACTTATTAAACATTGACTTTGCCTATCAGGAGCTGGTTAGGAACATCACAAATGGGAATCACATGACCCAGGGTCACTGCGACCATTTTTAATGCAGGCCAAATGCCTGAATTTTGTTCATGTGACCATGGGAACAGTGATCATGCTTGAGGACTGCTTATAAGTTACTTTTTTCAGCACTGTTGTAACTTCAAACAGTCATTAAATGAATGTAATAAATGAATGTAAGTTGAGGACTATACGTATTCCAATAGCAGATTGGTTGATTAGATTAATTGGAGATATGGAAACTTCCCTTTGGCTGAGAATGAAGGGGGAAGGCTAATCAATCCCAACAGAAGTGGGATAACGCTAGACACATCCCCATAGTGTTGAACTAAGAGATTTTATGGGAAACATCAAGTGGGACATTACATGAGAAGAAAGGCAGACCAAAGATGCTTTTCTCTAAATCGCAACTGGACTTTCTTGATGTATCTTGAAAATGTTTCACTTCTCATCCAAGAAGCTTCTTCAGTTCTAACTAAATGGTGGGGAAAGGAAAAGTTTTATACTTTTATCAGTCAGCCAGTCTTAAATGGATATTTGATTTCTTATTCCATCTTTCTATAGTCTTGAATTTTTAATTTAGTATATGTTAAAAATTTATAAAGCATAATAGTGATTTTATTTGTTCAATTTATATTTCCACCCCTTTTCTCCAGAAACTTAAGCCATTTTATATCGTACAGTGGTACCTTGCTACTCAATTGCTTTGAAACTCATTGAATTTGGTACTCAATGCATTTCGACATGAAATTTTATCCTATAGTACTCATCATTTGTTTGGTAAAGACACAAGCTAGAACTTGTTGATGTCCGCTGCCTTGTGGCTCCCTACATTATTCCTTATAGGAAAAATTTGTTTGGTAGTCATCGTTTTTGGTACTCATCATGCCTCCTGGAACCAATTAACAATGAGCACCAAGGTACCACTGCATTTTCCCCTTATTTTTTGTGTAATTAACAGGAGGGGTCTATGTAGTTAAAATCACTGTGGGGCTTTTTTCAGAAAAAGCAAGAAGGCATTGTCTTTTAATTGGTTAATTACTTTCAACTTATTTGATTTAGTTTACTTATTTGATGCATTTAAAAACTTTCTCCTGAAATTACATTGCTCTACAGCAGGGGTTTTCAACCCCCGGTCCGTGAACCGGTACCGGACCACAGCATGCCAGCAACTGGTCTGCACAAATAAGCAAAGGCCCATCGCAGGATGGAGGCTACACCTGAAACCACGCTCCCTCTGGGCCACAAAAAAACCTCTCCTCACAGAACTGGTCCCTGATGCCCAAAAGGTTGGAGGCCACCACTCTAGACGTAGTCTTTGATTGTCTCCATGGGACAAACTTACTTGCTAGATACTTCTGACCAAGCCTGAGAATCCTGTTTCCTCCTTTGGGAGGAAACTTAAATATAATTAAAACTAAATATTCCTTTTTAAAAAAAAATGAACCTCCTGTCTGAGTCTCACAAAGCTGAATGCTTCATCAATCATCAGGTCACTATACTGCTGAATTCAAGGCAGTTACTCTGGTCGTAATGACATCACTATAAAACTTAGAAGACCTTGCAGTGTTAAGTCATAAAAATGTCAACTAAATATAAGGACCAAGGTTGTTCTCCCAGTACAGGTTTTTTCAAGTAATATTTCATGTTCTTGTCTTACTTCCTGAACCAGATTTGCAAGTCTTTTCACAACAACAATATTCCAGGTATGGCTCTCCTTCTCTAAAGATAAATCAGCACTTTTCTAACTCTTGGCAACTGCTATCATGAATAAATTAGCAATTATATTCATTACAAAATTAATAAATGAATTATTAAAATGCTTTTGATTTTATGCTTTTTTACTGTTGATTGTAAGCAATCCCAAGAATATGTAAATATTAAGAAAAAAAAGTTGCATGTACAGGTAGTTCTCAACTAAGGACCACAACTGAGCCAAAAATTCCTGTTGCTAAGTGAGACAGTTGTTAAATGAATTTTGCCTTATTTTATGACTTTTCTCGTCACAATTGTTAAGTCAGTCACTGCAGTTGTTAAGTGAGTAACTTAGTTGTTAGGTGAATCTGGCTTCCCCATTGACTTTGCTTGTAAGAAGGTTGCAAAAGGGAATCACATGGACCTAGGGAGACTGCAACCGTCATAAACATGATTCAGTTGCCAATTATGATCACGTGGGGATGCTGCAGTGGTTGTAAGTATGAAAAATGGCCATAAGTCACTTTTTTCAGTGACCTTTGAATGGTCACTAAATGAACTGTTGTAAGATGAGGACTACCTGTATAAGCAAAGGTTAAGGAAAGAGGATAAGAGTTTAGCACAATTTCAAGTTTGCAACAATAATTATAATAGTGGCATTACTTTAATTGTACTGATAGTAACTTTGAATTTATGGATAAGAAAATTTCATGGCAATGTTCAAGTGATGGTCCCACAGCCATTCTATCCTAAAGTTGCTGCAAGGTGTTCTATTACAGTGCAGCAACAGAAAGCCTGGTAGCAGAGAATTAACTATTCTGGTGAACTGACATAAGCTGGAAAACAAGAGAAGATGATTCTTTGAGCAACTTACTTGCTTATTTTCTATAAATATGATAATAGAAGGTGAAGGAGGTGATCATGCTAGGAGAAAGCCTCCAAAACAGACTTCACAATCCGAACCGTCTCTGATGCAGCACTCCACTAACTCACGCCTGGTAAAATAGTTCACAACCCTAAATTCTCAAGTCTCACCACCTGGTGCACAGTTTTTATTCTATGGATGCTCTAGCCTCAGATATATAAACATCCATCTCATCTAACATCTGGAATAAACCAGGGTTCTATAACCTGAACCTATCTTCTGTTCTTGCATCAGTCTTGGATAGCAGTATTTCAGTACAGTAGGTGATAACAGTGTGTGAGATAAGCTTCTGAAATGTTCTTGTTCATAAGTAAATCAGCTCTACAAAGGTCCCTACCAAATTAATTAATAGTTCCATCATGACAGTTCCTGGTTCAATGCAGCTGTTTTGAACTGAAAAATAAAATATCCTTACAAATATCACAAAGACTTGTTTCTTACATTACATCCGGTAGTCGGCCAGTATACTCCTGATAGAAATGTTCAGCCAATTATCAATTTGCTATACACTTTATATATGCGGTTTTAATTTTAAAAAGGAAAGGAAAATGTCTGTACTTGTCCCACTTCAACATGCTATGGCTGAAGATATGAAGAAAATATATAACAGGATAGAGAGAACTGCTAAGTAGGAGGGATCAGGAGACGAACCAGAACAACTGAATACTCTGTGTTCTTGTTGAGATCTCTGCCTTTGGTAGCAACCTTAGAACATTTTCTCCTAACAATAAACAAAAAGGCAGTAAGTAGTTTCCAGGGGTCTTTTAGGCACAAAACACAAACTCATATACCCCCTCCCCACATACAAGAAAACCCCTCAATACAAGTAGCCTTTGACTTACAGCAGTTCATTTAGTGACCATTCAAAGTTACAACGGCACTGAAAAAAGTGACCTATGACCGTTTTTCACAGCTATGACCTTTCCAGCATCCCCATGATCATGCGATCAAAATTCAGATGCTTGCCAACTGGTTCATATTTATGTCTCTAGGTCACATCATCACCTTTTGGGATCTTCTGACCAGCAAAGTCAATGGGGAAGCCAGATTCACTTACAAAGCGGATTACTAACTTATCAGCTGCAGTGATTCACTTAACAACTGTGGCAAGAAAGGTTGTAAAATGGGACAAAACTCACTCAACAAATGTCGCACTTAACAACAGAAATCTTGGGCTCCATTGCGATTGTAAGTTAGGGACTACTTGTATTGTTTTAAAAAGAAGAAGCATTTAAAAAAAACAAAGAATTATGTGATGCTGACACGTGAACCCGATATAATTAGATCTGTTGCAAAATTGTTGGCTTCTAATTCCATTTATTGAAAGACCAAGAATAGGAAATTCATGTATGGTGATAATATGGGATTTTTTTACTGGAGAATTTCTCAAAGAATAACAGTGCACTGAGTCCTTTGATGAACCTATTTTATCAGGTGGAGCCAGTACCACTCCTGCAGCAATCAATAAGCTTGTAGATCACTTTTCTGAATTCATTATTATTATTATTTGCTGGAGAGGATGCTTTCTCAACTCATAAGTAAGTAGAAGTGTAGTATGTCAGACAAAACAAAGAAGTAATGAAACCCTGTAAAAATACAGTCTTGAATCTTGCTAAGGATAAGTCGAAGCAGGGCTGCCTTAATGAACTTGCTGATAACACAAATATTAACCTAACTCATTTTTTCCTTGCAATAAACCCAAGTAATGAGACTTTGTGATCTGCTTTCTTGGGGTGGGGGGAGGCTGAAACTTTCCAGTGTCATACAGTAAGCCATTTTTATTAGCACTCAAATATTTCCATCTGCATTTCTGTCTTGCCTTTTCAATAAAAAGCTTTCTTAAAATAGCATTTTTAATATATATATATATAGCTACATCTTTGATCAGAGAACCAGTTTGGTGCAGAGGTTAAGACTAGACTAGACTAGACACCAGGAGACTGTGAGTTCTAGTCCTGCCTTAGGCAAGAAATGTCTTTGGAGATTCTCAGTCATCCAGGTCATGGTTGTCCGAAAGGTGCTTTTTGGGGGAGGCAACTGGACTTCCTTTGTTTTTCCTTGATCCAAGAAGCTTTTTCAGTTCTTCAGAAATGTCTTTAAGGAAAAACAAAGAAAGTCCAGTTGCCTCCCAAAAAAGCACCTTTGAGACTTTATAGGCCCTACCTGGAGCCTATAAGTCTCTCTGAGCCCTTGCAAGAAGCCAAAGACAAGCTATTTCTGGAAATCTTGCCAAGTAAACAGCAGGGACTAATCCAGGCAATTGCCAGTTGTCAACAATGACTCAGGTGCTGGCACATATAGCACCCATATTCAGATCCATCTTTCCTACTGATAGAATACTGTCAAGGTGTGATTACAAGACGTTTTAAAGGGAGAACAGCATTACTTATCACATTCTAGGCAGTTGAGTGATTAGGTTATTATTGAGTTTTGTTCTTCTACAACACGGGTGTCATGATGTATCGTGATTTTTTTCCGCATTGCTGGAGCTGGGGTGGGTGCGGCCTCCGCATGATGCAACTGGCCGTGGACTGGCAGTTTGACACTCCTGTTCTACAACAAACATAGTTAAATAATTAGTCACTCGTTAAGCCAAATTTGATTCCTGACGACTGCATGAATAATGGTTGACTTATACCCATTAATTTGTAGTTTTTCCAAGAATATTCCAGTAACTTCTTTCATCCTGTGTGTTTATCTTATCCCTTGACTTTCCCATTGAATTTGTTTTAGTAATACTTTAGGATATAGATTAGGATAACTGTTGCACTGTAAATACATGTAATGAGCATATAAAACTTGTTTCTGTTATTCTTCTCATGCTTTGTATCACATATGTTTTAAGACTGGTAGTAATGCCAAGCTGGTTTTAAATATATGTAGAAGTTAATGAGAATTGCAATGAAATTGGGTAATAAAATTTGTCATCTAAGGAAGGGGAATATGTCTCACACAGGAAATAAAAATTATCTATCTCTTGAGAGAAGTATTATTCCTTACTAAAAAAAAAACCCTTCCCCAATCTGATGCCTGCCATAAAAATGTTATGATTCATGTATCTCAAAGCTATTAATTGTGAAAGACTTATCTGTAATATGAATACAGTTATTATTGCATACTGCAAATGCTCCTTGAAACTCCAAAACATAGCAGAAGGGACAAACAATAACAGTTTCCTTTAAATATACTAGCACATAGGCACATAAACATTTTTGGAAAAAAAATGTTGTGAACACATTCATATAAATGGATACTATAGATTGCAAGATCAGTCACAAAACTCTAATTTTCTACAAAACTTATGGGAATGCCCCATGTTACCTTTAAGATTATTTCAGGATTCACTCCTTACACAAGTCTCTCATTGCTTGTCTTCTCTTGTAGATGAACTTACTTCCAAAGCATAGGTTTGGTGCTACCCATCATTTTAATTTTCTAAATGTGTCTATGGACCCATATAAGGTCAAGAACATTCCTGAGATATATTCTTGGTGTTCAAGAAAATAGTGGGTTGAGAATTTTTTTTGTTTTAATCAGGTGAATCAGGATGAACATGTCTATGGTCATCAAGTATGGGCTCTATGACTTTCCTAATGCCCCTATATCATCCAGTATATTCTCAGCTTTTGTTTGAGTGGAGATGATAAGAAAGTGCTGTTTGCAAGCTGAGGATCTTGGCTGTCCAAGGCAAATAGAATACAAGCATCTACAATCTGCAGCAAGCAAAAGCAATGGAGATGCAACCTCTCAGATTTACAGCACTGTGGGATTTCATTGCAGATCAGATGGATTGTGAAATCTTAATACCGTAGTAAGTAAGTCTGGCCACTAAACTCTAAACTTAGTATAGCCTGAAACTTCAATATGTTGGGTATGAAAAATATGTTGTCCCCCCAAAGAGTGAAAATCCTAATTTTTAAACAAGCCTACTATCAAATCTCCGTCAACAGGGGGAACTCTAAAATGTCATTTTCCTCTGTTTTGGAGCATCCAATTTTTTTTTTAAAGTCCAGTTTTGAACTTTTTATATCTTTACTTATATCAGCATAATAGAATTTCAAACAATGCTACTGGAATCTCCCAGGCTCTCCTCTCCCTTTACACCAGGGGTCCTCAAACCTGGCCACTTTAACACTTGTGGACTTCAACTCCCAGAATTCCCCAGCCAGCCATGCTGTCCAGGGAATTCTGGGAGTTGAAGTCCACAAGTCTTAAAGTGGCCAAGTTTGAGGACCCCTGCTTTACACCATAGACTGAGCAATCTCCTTAAAGGCACATGAATGCTTCAAAAGTGGAGTACCTGCTTCCTACCATCCTATTTTTCTCCTTCTCTTGACAAATGCATTCACTGTAGCGCTCTTTATATAGTCTCAGAGAATCTATCTTTTCCCTCTCTCTTCCTGACCATCTTCTTTCGGACTACACCTCTTGTCCATTTTTTTCAGCATCTCTGAGCTTTGAACCTGCTGGGCATTTTGTTTTCTGGTGAAACCTGACAGCTTCTCGCAATCCATACCGGTAAGCTGCCAAGTCACTCCACAGCCCAGGCTGCCTGCTCCCCTTTAAGGAATAGGCATCTCAGCTGGGCAAAAGTACTGCAAGCAGAAAAGCCTCAAGCTTTCCCTCCTCTCTCTTGGGGTTTAAAATTTTATCTTTCCAACAGCAGAGGGGAAAATTCCTCATTATCATACTCCAGCCCAGGGGCTTTTATAGATTTCTGAATTATTTTTTTCTCTTACCGCCAAATTTCTCTCTGTGTTATACCCCCCTCTCACCATCTGACCCACTTAAGAGCAGATAAAACTTTTAACTTCAGGAAGTTTAACAAGAGCAAATTCCTAATTCCTGCATCCTGCTTTATTTTAACCTTTTTTCTGGATTTTATCAATGTTACAGTAACTATGGCTACATCGTTAATCACATTCCGTATTGTCCATCCAGAGATGTCTATGTCTGGTTCAAAAAGTGCAAGATGGTGGATGCAGCCCTGCAATCAAACTCAGCCTGCTTACATGTTTTTATGGCTATGTTCTCCCACTGATTTGACAATTACATTGGAAAAGATTAGTGAGTTTCTCTTATATTTCTTCCTGCTGTTTATCTTCTCCAGAAGTCAGCTCCAACCCATTCACATTATTATCACTTTAAAGCTTGGTGGCATTTTAAAAGGCCATTGGACCCCACCATCAAATCAGCCAACATGCCTCAAATTTGCCAATCCATACAGGGTTTTAGTTGTTTTGCAAGATTTTATTTGAGAATGTTGAAAATTCATACAGAATTTCATGGTCTTTTGCTTGAGGTGTTGTGGAACTGTGCAGTTTTTATATAAGATTTCATCATATCTGAAATCTTGTGACATTTGGTGGCCTCATGAATTTCGGCCTACGTATGCCCTTGAGGGGGTTACAGGTTCACTATTGTCTATGGGCATATTGTTCTAAACCAACGGTTCTCAACCTGTGGGTCGTGACCCTATTTGGGGTCGAACAACCATTTCATGGGGGTCGCCAAACAACGCAGTCCGCCATTTCCCCCCCCTTTTCCTTAGCTGTGCTACTCCCTCTTATTCTATTGGCTTTTGAAAGCCAATAGAATAGACTCTCTTGAATAGAATCTAATTCTATTGGCTTTCAAAAGCCAATAGGAATTGTCCAGGCTGTCTCTGCCCTGCAGAGCCCGCCAAAAGTCCCAGTCTGCAAACGGTGCTGCAAGTTGTCTGCAGCGAAGGCGAGCTGTCTGGAAGTTTCCACCTCTCCCTGCTGAGCAACTACTAAAAATGTAAGTAAAAGAGGGCCAGGGTAGGAGGTGGGAGGCCGGCGGGTGCAGGGAGTGTTGCTGGCACGTGTGGGGCCCGGCGGGTGCCTTACCTCCCTTGGACTGGGCCAGCTGGTGGCCCAGCCCATGGTCGCCCTGCGTCGTCGCTGCCATGGCCACCCAGGAGCACTGGGCCTGCCTGCCGCCGCCCCGAACGGGCGGTGGCCAAGGTAAGCCTAGCGGGGCAGTGGCAGGTGCAGGGAGGGTTGCTGGTGCGCGTGGGGCCTGGCGGGTGCCTTACCTCCCTTGGGCTGGGCCACCAGCCAGTGGTCGCCCTGCGCCGTCGCTGCCCCTTGCCAGCTACGCCTCGGCTGGCGCAGGGGGTGGCACCACGCATGCGTGGCGCTCCCAGGCAGGGAAATACAGGTAGTCCTTGACTTACGACCGGTTGGGAGTCACGGCATTAAAAAGGTTGAGAACCACTGTTCTAAATCCTGATTCACGAACATATGATATGACTTTATAGATCATAGATCATAGATCAAGACAACCAGTTTGTTTAAGGCAGCAGGCTAGAAACCAGAAGACCATGAATTCTAGGCCTGCTCGCAAAATTAGCTGCGTGATCTTGGGCCAGTCACTCTCCCTCAACCTTAGAAGAAGACAATGATGAAAAATGTTGCCAAGAAAACTGTAGAGGCTTGTCCAGGTAGTTGCCAGAAATCTAAAATGACTTGGGGGCTCAAAAAACATATCATGAGATGGACTTCCGGTGGCTGCTCCAGCGTCGTTACAGCCTCCTTTAGAGGCTCCGAGCTCTTGGGCTTGTAAAGCCGCAAAAACAGCAAACATCAGCTGTTTTTTGTGGTGAAAAAAACCCCTCTTCGGGCGAAGAAGGGGTGAAGAGCATCGAGCGGGGGTTGAGCTCCTCTGAAAACCCCCTGAAAAAGCTTTCAGGGGGAAAGAGAGAGAGCTCCCCAGGCGCTCGAAGAAGCTCCAGCCCAGAGATGCGTCTGGCTACGGACGGGACCAGGTGCCGCGAACATCAGCTGCTTGAGAAAAACTTTTAAAAGAGACCTAGAAGCAGGCAGATTGAACACAGGAGCTTATACTGCAAGTATTTTTCTATATTTCACTTCTGATCAATTACTTTCACAATCAACACAATGTATCCAAGATGGCGATCACTCTCACTGTATAGAGAAAGTTACCGGAAGTGAAAGTGGAAAGTGAAAGCGCAACGCAAGAGAGATCGCTAAGAGACAGTTTAGACTCATATCTTAAAAATTTTACAAAGTGTACTTAAAGAAGACAAAAAGAGGATACATTTTGGCAATATATGTGTAAGGATTTTTCCTCTGCTTAAAGAAACCTTGTTAACAGTGGACTGAATATAGAATGGCTACCAGACAAACAAAAATAGTTCCCTCAAAGGTGGCAGCATCCTCCCCAGCTCAGCCCCCTAAAATACCAGTAAATAATTTTCCTGCTCCCCCATCTTCCTCAATATCTACAGAGTCTCAGACCCCCCTGTCTACTCAAGCCTCTCCAGAAATGCTTACTGTGAAAGATTTACAGGCTGCATTGTCAGCAATGAATGAAAATTTAGAGAATAGGCTTGATAAAATGAATGACAATTTTGAAAAAAGGTTTGAAAAACTGGAGAAAAAACTGGAGAACAAGATTGAGGAATTGGAGAAGAAGATGGAGGAACAAAGCAAAGATTTGGAGAAGAAGATGTAGGAACAAAGCAAAGCTGTGGCTGATGATTTAGAAATAATCAAAGAAACAATTCAGACTCACAATAAGGAAATAAGAGAAGATATTGTGGAAACTTTTAAGGGGGTCTGGGAGAGCGTTGAAGAAAAGGTGGAGGAGGTTGAACAACAAGTAGAGGGACAACTTACTGAGATGAAAAGTGAAATACAAGACCACACACTGATGGTGCAATATAACCAGTTGATGACAGCTATTAGGATCAGAGGGCTGAGAGAGGTATCAAATGGGAAGCAAGAAGACTTGAGAAGAATTTTTGAAGAAGCTTTGGGAAAATTTCTAGAAGACAATGCAAAAAATTTCTCTTGGCAGATTGATAGAATCCACAGAATTAACTCATGGATGGCAAGACAAAGAAATTTACCTAGAGATGTTGTTATTTATTTTGTAACAAGGGGATTCAGAAATCATATTCTTACAACATCTTACAACAAGAAATTAAACGTAGCTGGTCAGGATGTGATGATTTTGAAGGAGATCCCTCCAAAGATGTTAAGAGCGAGAAAAGACTACGCATTTTTGTCACTGAACTGAAAACACGTGCTCTACAATTTTGGTGGGAGGTCCCAGCTGGACTGTCATTACTTTATAATGGTAAAAGATACCGCTTGAACTCGGTCGGGAAAGCAAAAGAATTTTTTGAAAATGTGCTGAAGGCTGGGGGACCCCCACCCACATCACCAAAAAGTATAGATCTGTCACAAGAAAGAGGAATGGACTTAAAACAACGACCACAATCCCCGGAGACACAGCCCTCTGCAGCAACAGGAGATGATAAAGGAGCTTCTCTGGAGGCGTCTGCACGGAGTATTGATATCCTTCAACCCTTGGAAGTAGAAAAGCCTAAAGATCAAAGGCAGACGAGAGCTACTATTAAACGTATGGGACAACAAGAAAAGCACCAACAAGGCAGTACAAGTACAAGTCTGGAAACCATGGGAGCTCGACCAAAGAAGAAATCAGGGGGAAAAGTGGATTTGGTCTTGCAAAAGTTTTCCAAAGCTAGTCATGTCAAATAAATATTTGACATGGAATGTTAATGGTTTAAACTCTCCACAGAAAAGGAAGAAAATATTTCATTACTTGACTCAAGGTAAAAATGATGTAATTTGCTTACAAGAAACACATATTAGAACTACTGACCAGAAATACTTAATAAACAATAAGTTAGGCACACATTTTGTTGCAGCGGCTGCTGAAAAGAAGAATGGAATTGTCATCTATGTGAAAAACCATATAAGAGCTAAATCAATAGAATCAGACTCACAAGGTAGATACCTAGCAATCGAAATTGTAAAAGATGATAAGAAAGTTCTTTTGATGGGCATATATGCACCAAATCAACAACAAGGAAAATTTTATAAATTGGTACATAAAAAGCTAATACAATTTGATTATAGATCTTGTATTTTAATGGGAGATTGGAATGATGTTATAGAGATAGGTTTAGATAAAAAGAAGACATCACCAATTCCTCAAACACGTTCCAAGTTGCCCAAATCTTTTTTTGATATAAAGGATGATTTTGACTTGATAGACATTTGGAGAGAAAGACATGGTAAAGAGCAAGAATTTACCTTTTTTTCAGATAGACACCAGTCATTTTCTAGAATCGACTTTATATTAACATCAAGTGATTTGCTTTTTAGCTTAAAGAAGGTGAAAATCCTACCCAAAGTTTTAACAGACCATAACCCAGTTTGGATGGAATTAAGGGTTGGACAGAGACCTAAGAGATCCTGGAGACTTAATGAAAACTTCTTTAAATATGATATAAATGTGAATGAATGCAAAAACGTTATGAAGGAATTTTTTTATCTTAAATATGAACAAGGAAACACCTATAGAAATGATATGGGACGCAAGTAAGGCATACATGCATGGGATTTTAATTGATATGAACAAAAGGCACCGTTGTAAACAAGAGCAAAAAAGGAAGGAGTTAGAAGAGGAAATAAGTAAGAAAGAGCAACTATTAATAAAAAGACCGGATGACAAAAACATTAAAGAGGGGATCAAGATTTTACGGAAACAATTTGACTTGTTGATGGCAGATCAAGTTGCTAGGAATATACAATATGCAAAACATAATACATTTTTTAATTCTAATAAACCTGGTAGATGGTTGGCTTATATATTAAGGAAAAAACAAAAATCCCGTATAATTGAAAAAATAGATTATAAAGGGAAGGAAGCGTTTCAACAAGAAACGATCAAGAAAGCTTTTCTAGAATTTTACTCCAAGTTATACGCTGAAGAGAAGACACAAGATAACGAGATAGATAAGTTTCTGCAAAATGAAAAGGTATTGATAATCACCGATGAACAAAGAGATAGATTAAATGCATTGATCACATCAGAAGAAATAATTTCAGTGATTAAACAATTGAAAATGGGAAAATCCCCTGGGACTGATGGGTTAACAGCGACCTATTACAAGTACCTTCAAATGGAGATGGTGGAACCTCTTAGAGAACTATTTGTCAACATACAAGAGGGTGGTCAGGTTCCACCGTCATGGAAAAGAGCCTATATCTCTCTAATTCCTAAGGAGGGAAGAGACAATGCTCAACCAGAAAATTTTAGACCTATTTCATTATTGAATACGGATTATAAAATTTTTGCAAAAATTTTGGCTAACAGATTAATGACAGTGTTACAAAAAATAATTCACTCAGACCAAACTGGTTTTTTTATAAGGAAGACAGATGAAAACTAATGTAAGACAACTTCTTAATATAGTAGAATACTTGGAAAAGCATATCCAGGTGCCCGCTGTTCTTATGTTTTTGGATGCAGAAAAAGCCTTTGATAGACTGAACTGGTTGTTTTTGAAAAAATTAATTGGTGGGATGAGAATGGGAGAACAGTTTATTAATTCCATATTGGCAATTTATCAGAAACAAACAGGCCAGATCATTGTGAATGGGGACTTAACAGATTCATTTAATATAGAGAAAGGTACTAGACAGGGATGTCCTTTATCCCCTTTGCTGTTTGTTTTAACGCTGGAGGTTTTATTGAATAAGATACGAGGGGCAGATGATTTAAAAGGTATACGGATTAGACAACATGGCTACAGATTATGTGCTTTTGCGGATGACTTGCTTGTGACACTGACTCAACCAGCACAGTCAGCCAAGAGATTGATGGAGATAATTAAGGATTATGGTAGGGTATCAGGCTTTAAATTAACTATATCCAAGACAAAGATGCTAGTTAAAAATTTAGATAATAATTCAAAACATGACTTGGAAAGAATAACGGGCTGTGAAATAGTTAAGAAAGTTAAATACTTAGGAGTTGATATTGAAGCTTCTAATGGGAAGCTATATAAAAATAATTATGAAGTTTTGTGGAACAAGATACAAATAGAACTGGAGAAATGGAAAAAATTACAATTATCTCTGATGGGCAGGATAGCTGCAGTAAAAATGAATGTATTGCCAAAATTTTTATTTCTTTTTCAAATGTTACCTATACTTAAAAAGGATGCGAACCTGGAGGAGTGGCAGAAGGGTATTAACAGCTTTATTTGGGATGGCAAGAAACCGAGGGTTAAATTAAAAGTTATCCAGGATACAAGGGAAAGAGGTGGTTTAAAAATGCCCAATCTTAAGTTATATTATCATGCTGCGGTTCTAGTTGCGCTAAGTGACTGGGTTAATCTATCCATTGACAGAATACTGAATATTGAAGGGTATGATTTACTATATGGTTGGCACGCATATCTAGTTTATGACAAAAAGGTGGATAAGAGCTTCAAGGAGCACCTACTGAGAAACTCTCTGTTGCGTGTCTGGAAAAAGTATCAGTACTTACTAAATGGAAAGATTCCCGTTTGGACGGTTCCCAGACACGCAATAGAGAACATAAACATAGTACAAGCTCAAGATGTGGTGCCCTATTGTAAACTCCTAATTAAAGAAGGGAATGTGTTATCATTAAAGTCCTCGAATATGCTAGGAGATGAAGGAATAGTTTATACTTGGTTTTCATATTTACAATTGCAGTCTAGATGGCAAAAAGACTTGAAGATGGGTTTATCCCAAACAGATGAGAATTTAATTAAACAAGTTAGAGACCAAAGGTCTATGCATATCAAAAGAGTGTATAATGTATTGATAGAAATTGACTCCGAAACTGAACTAGTCAAGGATTGTATGATAAAGTGGGGACAAAATTTTGGACAACCTATTATGATGGAAACGTGGGAGAGAATTTGGGTGAAAAATGTAAGATTTACGCAAGCGCAACATTTAAGAGAGAATTTTTACAAAATGTTTTATAGATGGCATCTAGATCCGAAAAAACTATCATACATCTACCCTGACCTCCAATCTAAATGTTGGAGATGTGAAAGTATGGATGCTACCTATTTTCATGTATGGTGGACCTGTAGAAAAATTAAAGCTTTTTGGAGAAAAATATGGTGGGCTCTTCAGAACATTTTGAAAAAGCGTATTGAATTTCTACCTCAGTTGTTTTTGTTAGGTATTACAAAAGACTGTACCACCTTGGAGATGAACTTAATTTTGAATTTGATTACAGCAGCAAGACTGCTGGTGGGACAATACTGGAAGAAACCAGAATTACCATCTATTGAAGAATGGACCTTGAAAGTCATAAATTTGGCAGAAATGGCCAAAATATCTGCATATTTGAAGGATCATTCAAATGAAAAATATATGTTGGACTGGAAAAAATGGATAGATTACATATAAGGGAAATATCAATCTAAGAAACTGTATCTAGCCTATAGTTAAATGTTTTATATGTTGATTGAAAAATGTTTACAAGTAGAAAATGATTGTATTAAGTTGAGTTGCACTCAACCTAATTTTTTCTTTGTTTCCTCTGTTTACATTTACAAATATATAATTAATAAAAATTATAAAATTAAAAAAAAACATATCATGGATCAAACAAAATTTTAACTAGATGTGTGATTAACTATATTGGATTAACCTAATCCAGTACTTAACACTCTTCTTTCTTTTTTGTTTTGAAGGTCAGCTGGAGAAATGCTCTGCATAATTTACTGATTTATATAATTGCTCATCTCACAGCTAAACAAGCAACCTCAGTGTGGTCAAATGTGGTGAAAATTTCCTCTGGGATAAAATAAAATAAAATCTCTTTCTGACAGGGCATAGCTTCTGTTGATCTTGTGGGTAGAACTCTCTGGTTTTTAAGGCAATGTTGTGGGATGCGGTTTGCCACTGCCTCCTCCTGTAGTATCTCTTTTCTAGAGGGTCTTTCATCCTTATAATAAGCAGATCAAACCCTGCTTAGCAGTTGAAGATCAGGCAAGGTCAGTGAGATGCTGTTTGGTTTAAATTCCTTGGGGTTTTTTGTTTTTTGTTTTAAAAACCACCAAAACATGATAAAAAGCTTCATGACAAAAAGTTACTAATTGTGAGACTAACAACAAGAAACAGGCATTGGAGTATCTCCTGGCAGGAGGTAATAAATGTAAACTTTTGTGCCTACAAGTGCCTTCCCTTGATGGAAGTGCCAATTAATTAACTAGGTGTTTGATAATGATTAAACGAAGATGATATTTTTTAACAATGCTTGAACAGAAAAACATCAGATGAGTGCATGGCAATGAATTGAAAGAAGGCACGATATTGCAAAGAGCATCTGTTAATTTATTAAAAGAGGCACCCTTTCAATCCACTAATTTATCACAGAGATTCAGGCATGTTGGAAAAATTAAATTGATTAGCTGTTTTTCAATTAAAATCCTACTTCAAAGTTTGCTGCTTTTTCAAATAACTTTTAATACTGTTATATACAAACTCCAGCCAATTGTGAGCATCTACGGGCCAGGTGTGTAAATTTTAAATAGTCAACTTGTTTAATACCATTTTAAATTGATTGTTAGATGCTGAATGATGTGGGGGGGATTGAATGTTTGTGGAATGAATCGGGTTGAATGGATGGTTAGCTTATTGTTTTAAATTGTTTGTTTAAAGGGTAGTTTTTTGTGGGTGGGATAAATTAATGATATGGATGGAGTTGTGGTTGAGTGGAATGAATGGGATGGACTGGCTAGCCTGCCTGGCGCGGCAGAGGGGGAGGGGGAGGGGAGCGCTGGCTCTGGGGTGATAGAGGGCCAAAGTATACCGGTCTTGCTGGGGAGAGGCAGATATGGCAGGGGCCACAGGGTAGGCCATTCCCGGGGAACAAGAGCTCGCTGTTTAAAAGCAATCCCTTGCTCCGACCCTGTGAGTTCAGCCCGAAGTACTGGTGATGGGGGAAATCCGGACCCTGGGCTCAGGCTGCTGCTGCTCAATGCCAGGTCGGTTGTAAATAAAGCTCCCCTCATCCATGATCTTCTCCTGGATGAGGAGGCCGACCTCGCATGTATGACCGAGACCTGGCTGGGCCCGGAGAGAGGAGTTCCTCTCTCTGAGATGTGTCCAGCTGGGTTTCAGGTATGGCATCAGCCACGACCCCAGGGAAGGGGGGGAGGAGTGGCTATTATAGCCAAGAAGACCTTTAGCCTACGCAGGCTCGCTGTTTCTGAGATTGCGGGTTGTGAGTTGCTCCTTGTGAAGTTGGACCTAGGGGTTCAGGTGGGCTTGTTGCTCACGTACCTGCCTCCCAGCTGCGTGTCAACAGTCCTGCCTGCGCTACTTGAGGAGGTTGCTGGGCTGGCGGTTGAGTTCCCCAGGCTTATTGTCTTGGGGGACTTAAATCTTCCATCGCTCGGCGAATCCTCTGGGTTGGCGCAGGAGTTCATGGCCACCATGGCAACCATGAACCTGACTCAGGTAGTTCAGGGTCCGACTCACGAGAGGGGACACACTCCCGACATGGTATTCCTCTCAGAACAGTTGAGCAATGATCTGAATTTAAGGGGCTTAGATATTTTGCCTATGTCATGGTCAGATCATTTTCTGCTACGGCTTGTTTTTAAGGCTCCACTCCTCCCCTGCAGGGAGGCAGAACCGATTAGGTGGTTCCGCCCCAGACGTCTGATGGATCCAGAGAGTTTTTAGAGGACGCTTGGGGAAATACCGGATTCTCTCATTCACAGTTCGGCAGAGTCCCTGGTTACGGCCTGGAATATGGCTGCGAAGGGGGCTCTTGACCGGATTGCGCCACTGCGACCTCTCTGTGGTAGCAGACCCATGAGATCTCCTTGGTTCACTGAGGAACTCAGGGGGATGAAGTGCCAGAAGAGACGCCTAGAGAAGCGATGGAGGAAAAGTAAATCCGTATCTGACCGAACACTTGTAAGATCTTATATCAAGACTTATCAGGTGGCGCTCAAGGCGGCAAGATGCGCGTATCATTCTGCCTTGATTGCATCTGCGGAATCCCACCCAGCCGCCCTGTTCAGGGTAACTTGCTCCCTCCTTAATCAGGGGGGGGTTGATGCACCCTTGCAGGGTAGTGCTGAGGACTTTAATAAGTTTTTCGCAGATAAAATCGCCCAGATTCGGATGGACCTTGACTCCAATTGGAATGCAGTATCGGCTGATAATGATTCAGTCGAGATGACAGGGACTCGTCTTGATCCCGTTGTGTGGGAGGAGTTTGACCCGGTAGCACCTGATGAAGTCGACAAGGCCATTGGAGCTGTGAGCTCCGCCACCTGTTTATTGGACCCGTGTCCCTCCTGGCTGGTTTCGGCCAGCAGGGAGGTGACGCGGGGCTGGGTTCAGGAGATTGTCAACGCTTCTTTGAGGGAGGGGTCCTTTCCGGCTCCCTGCAAGGAGGCAATTGTGCGCCCCCTCCTCAAGAAGCCTTCCCTGGACCCAGCTGTTTTAAACAACTACCGTCCTGGGGGGGAGCTTTTGACCCCCTCGGAGAAGGTCCGCAACTTGGGCGTCCTCCTCGATCCACAGCTAAATCTGGAACATCATCTTTCGGCTGTGGCGAGGAGGACATTTGCCCAGGTTCGCCTGGTGCACCAGTTGCGGCCCTATTTGGACCGGGAGTCTCTTCTCACAGTCACTCATGCCCTTATCACCTCGAGGTTTGACTACTGCAATGCTCTCTACATGGGGCTACCTTTGAAAAATGTTCGGAGACTTCAGGTAATGCAGAATGCAGCCGCGCGAGCAGTGTTGGGCTTGCCTAGAAATGCCCACATTTCGGCATCACTCCGCGAGCTGCATTGGCTGCCAATTGGTCTCCGAACCCAATTCAAAGTGTTGGTTATGACCTATAAAGCCCTACATGGCATCGGACCAGGTTATTTACGGGACCGTCTGCTGCCTCATGAATCCCAGCAGCCGGTTAGGGCCCACAGAGTTTGCCTTCTCCAGGTCCCGTCAGCCAGACAGTGTCGCCTGGCGGGGCCTAGGGGAAGAGCCTTCTCTGTTGCGGCCCCGGCCCTCTGGAACCAACTTCCCCCGGAGATCCGTGTCGCCCCCACCCTCTCTGCCTTTCGTAAATTGCTTAAAACACACTTTTGCCAGCAGGCCTGGGGCAGCTAACACCTTGCCCCTAGCCAGTGTATGTTTGTGGAATGATTGGTTTCTTTTTTAATTAAGGGTTTTTATATTTATGTATATAATGTAATTTCTATCATGTTGTGAGCCGCCCTGAGTTCTCCGGAATAGGGCGGCATAGAAATTAAATAAATAAATAAATAAACTATGTAATTGAAGCTTCATTACTTTTTTATGTGATAGGTACAGAAAATGAATAGGGCTTTAATTGGGTGATTACAGTTGCCATGTTGACTTTTTTTTTTTTGATCCCTGGTCATCTCTGCACCTATGCACCTTGGAAAAAGTGTTTTGTGGCCTATTCTCACATTTTATGGTTATTGCACCAGCTTTGTAGTCACCTGATTGCAATTTAGGTGTCTGGCAATTAGCTTGTATTTATATCAGTTTGCAATCTTTTTGCAAAATGTTGGGGAAGCTGGGTTCACTTAATGACTCCATGATTTGCTTAAGGACCACAGGGATTCGCTTAACAACCACAATAAAAATAGTTGGAAAATTAATTACAATTGCCCCAATTTATGACAGAAATTCTGATCCTAACTGTGGTCATAAATCAAAGACTACTTGTTCTTACTTTTGTGGGGGCCAGAATGAGCTATTAAGCAAATGCTTTACATGTCTCGGGTACAGAAACAGATTAATCATCTGAATGCTGTGTCATACTAACTTTTATATCTTTGGATATGGAATTATTTATATTAAACTGTAATAGAATTGTGTTATACTGTAGTAAAAAGAGTGAAAGAAACTTTTCACCTCAGAGACAAATGTAAGAGTAAATGCTCTTTGTTCAAGACAGTTCCTCAGAAAATGGACATTCTGAGGAAAAAGTACTGCAAATATTCTTAAATCTCTATAGTAACCATAAAGGGAATGTGTTACTTAACAGGCATACAGCAGATTTGGTTTAAAATATACAGGTAGTCCTTGACTTACAACCACAGTTGGGACCAGAATTTCAGTCACTAAGCAATGCAGTTTTAAGCAAACCATCATATGACCTGATCCAATTTTATGGCTATTTTACTGTGGTTAAGGGAATCATATGATTGTTAAAGGAATTATGTGGTTGATAAGCAAATCCAGCATCACTAATCAATTTTGCTTGTTGGAAGCTCTCTGGGAATGTCACAAATAGTGATCACATGACCCTGAGATGTTGAAATCATTGCCAACATGTCATCACATGACCAAAGGGCTGCTGTGATGATTGTGGTTTCAAGGATTGATTGTAAGACACTTTTTCCGAGGCCATCATAACTTGGGATGGTTGTTAAATGAATAGTCGTAAATCAAGGACTAGCTGCACAGCAATAAGATAAGGTAAGACAAGACAAGACAAGATAACTTTTATTGTCATTTCTTTTACTGTGAGCACATTGACCCACATTAAAAATGAAACTGTTGCCTGCTCTCAAAAGAAAGTATGTATTTACATACACAACACACATATATACATACATATATCTATATCCCATAAATATATATGCATATAAATATTAATCACTGTCCATTTTGAATACATAGTGGAAAGAGGAAACTTGAGAGTTCACAAGGTTGATGCTACATGGAACAAAACTGTGACTGAATCTGGATGTTCTGCTTTGGGTACCACGGAGCCAGCCTCCTCCCAGAAGGTAACAAGGAAAACAGGTCGTGAAGAGGACGTGTAGCGTCCCAGACAATCCTGTGGACCCTTCTCAAGCAACATTTATGTGCTATGTCCTGGATGGAAGGAACTGCCAATAATCTTTTCTGCCATTCTCACCATTCTCTGCACTGCCTTCCTGTCTGAAGCAGTGCATAAATAAATAAATAAACAGTGTTATTCAGATCATCTAATAAAATCACAAAACACTAAGCCAATCAAGTAATTACATATCCAAGGCTGCTCATTTAGAATATTTAGAATTTTACTTGTTCTTTGCCTTTTAAAAGAACTTGCATTGCAATTTCTACTGGAGGCAAATCAGAGTGATGTCTGAATTTGTAATTTCAAAAGACGAGCAGCTATTGAGTCTCTACCTGTCTTGTCTACCCATTTACTTTGCCCTCATTGTGGTCCACTCTCATTAGCAGTTCAGCCCTAGATGAGTTCATTCAGAAATAGAAGCCAAATTGTTCGTCTAACTCAGGGTAAGCAGTAATGGGAAATATTTTTGTGATTTTATGGTATGTTTTTTTAAGGCAGCCAGAATCTCACAGAGGGCAAGGCACCAGTAGAATTAGGGGCATCTGGGGTGGAAAAATGAGTCAAGATGGCCATGACCATGTGATTGGAGTCCTGCACAGACTTATTTTACACAGACACTCATGAAACTGACTCAGAAAACAGCAGGAAAGGAACTGGAATTTCTGCCCTTTTAAACATTTGTTTTACAAGATTGGAGAGATTAAATTAAAGTCAGTATATTCCCAATGAGAACTGAGTACACTGGTTTCATTTGTTCCATGTAAGGATTGTAACAAATGCAGGCTTTTGGTTTGTGAGAATAGGATGTTGACAAACCTGAAGATGGCATGAGAAGTTTGGTTTTGTTTTTTAAATTTGGAAGTAGCGATTCACCTTAAATGATTTGCAGATAATGGGCCAGATGCAGTTTCTTGGTGTATTTCTCTCTTTTTTCAAATTCAGCACAGAGTAGCTTTTCTCCCAAAGAGATTAGCCTTGTGATAGCATAAGAATTTATTCACATGTCACCCTCAAAAGTCCTTTTGTAAAGCCACTTCTGAGATCAATTAGCTTTTGAGAAGAAAGGGAGAAAGTTCTATATAACAGTTCAAGAAGAAAGCCTTGTCAGAGCCATTCATTTATTTGAATCTCTACTGACTGATGATCTGCCATCTAGTGATTGCATAGATAGATCTTCAGGATGATCTGTCCCAACCTGGTCCTTCATGTTTTCCAAAGGGACCCTCCCTGCTGCTGAAATTCTTTTCCTTCCTTCCTTCCTTCCTTCCTTCCTTCCTTCCTTCCTTCCTTCCTTCCTTCCTTCCTTCCTTCTTTCTTTCTTTCTTTCTTTTCTTTCTTTCTCTCTTTCTCTCTTTCTCTCCCTCTCTTCCTCGCCCCCTTTCCTTCTCTCTCCCTCTCGCTCTCCCCCTTATAGCTGCCCATCTCTGTCAATGACTCTGGGTGGCTGACAGTTAAAAAATATATTACAATTAAGACACAAAAACAATAAAACATCGAAAATAAATATACATAGCAGTCTAGATACTTGGCCAGTTAGCAGATACAGCCAGGAAACAGAGCCCTTGACACATTCAGCACCCCACGCTCAGGAACATAGTCTGGTTTTTAGGGCCTTAGGAAGGGTTAACAGGGTTGGGGCCATTCTAATCTCTGAAGAGAGGATGTTCCATAGAACAGGGGCCACCACAGAAAAAGTCCAACTTCTAGTCCCTACCTGCTGACGTTCTTTGGCTGATGGGATTCTACTAGATCAGTGGTTCTCAACCTTTTTCAGGTTGAGACCCCACTTGCGCCGCCCATGCGTGCCGCGACCCCGACCCGCGGTCCGCCATTTTGTTGTTTTTTTTTGATTATTTTTTTTAAAAAAAATTCATCCGCCATTTTGTTTTTTTCTTTTGATTTTTTTTATTTTTTTTTCGTCGTGCGCGTGACGAAAAAAAACAAAAAAAACAACAAAATGGCGGACCACAACGGGCCGATCCACGCATGCGCGGCGTGTGCACGACGGCCCGAACCGCGCATGCGCGGCGTGCGCACGACAAAAAAATCAAAACAAAAACAAAAAAAATAAAAAAATAAAAAAAATGGCGGACCGCGCGACCCCCGCAAAACGGTCGTTCGACCCCAAATGGGGTCGCAACCCATAGGTTGAGAACCGCTGTGCTAGATTGTATTGGACTGGTAGAGATTCTTGGAAAAATAGATGATACCTCAGGGGAATCCCTCATTGTTAACTTCTGAAGAAGCTAAGGTATTTGCACAACATCTCCAAAGTATCATAATTTGAACCTGGTCATTTACGCCGTGAGTGAAAACTCTGAATTGATTTGCTTTATGATCCATTTATTTGTTTTCTTGGTTATCCATGGTATTCTCAGCAGTCTTCTCCAGCATCAAAGTTTGAAAGCTTCAGTGCTCTTTCAATCTTGCTTTTCATAGTCCACCTTTCATGTGATTACTGAGGACTGACCCCAACTTGATGATACATAATCAATTTCTAGTTGCTTGATAACAGCTCTCTGTTGGGTTAGGCATACCTTTGATCAATTCCATAACTATTTCTTCTTGGGGAACCAAACAATATTTCAAAGGTTTAGAAATGTTGCATTTTTATAACTAGAGCATGCATTTAGCATTTGTTGATTACTAGAATAATAATGTGCATTTGCTTACTTTATGTTTAAAATTGCTCTGAGCATTTCTGGCAGTAATTTCAAGAAAGGGAGATACTGGTAGTAAGTTTTATATAGTTTTAAAACTACAAAATCCCTTTTGCTCATTTTTGTTGCAATGCAATGCAATGATTTTTTTTAAAGTAATCCACATTTAAACAGTCTTTGAACATTTCCTCACTAGATGACTATAATACTATTCACTTATTGTTGAATCAGCAGAAAATTATAGTTGCCTGAAATATACTGTCTGTATTCCCAGTTTTTACTGCCTCTGTTCCCACTCATTGCTGTACTTGACTTCTCTCTGAAGTATTGGATGACCCAAAGGATTTTACATAACTTTGATTGATGGAGTCAGCTGAAAGCTGTGCTGGCATGAAGTCTGCCATGTCCTGTTGCCAATTTGTATCTTGCTGGCATTGCCTCAATTGTAAGCTGGTGAACTTCGAACCTGAAAGCAAAAAAGAAGTTTTTGGAGAACGGGCATGCATTCTGTACCTATTGGTAGCAGTGTTTTCTCCCGGGTTCACAGGACAGCTGCATGATCTCAGGAAAATATGATGTGTACAGGCAGTCCTTGACTTATTAGCCATGGTGGTGCAGTGCTTAGAATCCAGTTTTGCAGGCTATCTCTGCCTACTGCCAGCAGTTTGATTTTGACCGGCTGAAGATTACATATTAGTGTTCTATCCTTCTGAGGTCAGTAAATGAGGACCCAGATTGTTGGAGGCAATATGTTGACTCTGTAAACCACTTAGAGAGTGTTGTAAAGCACTGTAAAGTGGTATATACGGTAAGTCTGAGTGCTATTGCTATTGCTATCACCAGTTGTTTTATGACCATTCACATTTACGATGGGCCCAGAATGGGTGTTATATGGCTGGTAAAGCTCCCCCAGGCATTGTAAATGTCATGCTGCCTCCTGAAGACTTTGACTGCATTTTGGGCTTTTGACAACCTGTTCACATTTATGACGGATGGGGGTTTGAAGTCTGTTTCCCCAGTGCACTGAGGGGTTTCTCCTCCTCTATGCACGGGGAAAGGGAAATCCTATCATGTACTGAAGAAAACGGCCCTAAAATCTGATGAAAATGCTAGTGAACACCAACCTTCCCAAACAATGACGTATGCTAACATTCTCATGATTCTTCAGAAGGCCAAAATTGTGCAATTTGGAAAGGAGCCTTCTGACCCATCATGAGAAGGGGGCCTGCTTACAGGATGGAGGAGGCTGCCTCAGTAGTCAGCAGCTGCCTAACCATGCAGAGGTAAGTGGACCCAAATGTGGGGGTGATGGTAGTGGTGAGATGCTGGGCCTCCTAGGCAAGGTGGACAGAAAGATGGCCTGGACATCCTGCCATTCCCAGGAAGCCCTGGCCCTCTTCCTCGCACTCTGCTTACCCAATTTCTTTTCAAGATAATGGTTTACACATCTCAGAGTCACTCTTCTCTGCTATCAAATAAAGGGGCAACATATTATTTTTAACCTGATCATACCCAAGGAGGACTTAAGGTTGCCTCATTCATGGATTGGTGTTGAGAAGAAGGGAGCATTGGAAACAAAGGGGAAAACGATGTTGCCAAGATACATTTCTACCATGGTTAAGTACAAGGAGTTCCTATTTGCTGTCTACTTCTCTTCCCAACCAATCAGCTCTCTTTGCCATCTCACTCCTCCCACAATCTGTATTTTACTGCAGCCTTGTCTGCATAGTGTATCTGGAATCTATTTTATGTGTCTTATTTTCAAGTTGAAAAATATATTTCCATTTTTTTCAAGCTATGTCTGCATTATTTTCTTGACGATAGTATCTTCTGTGATGTTTGTTTTCAATTTCCCATTCTAGTTCTCACCCCTGGAATTCCTAGCATTCTCCCTACTAAGAATTCACCAGTTCTGACTCATTTTAACTTTTTTCACAATGTTATGACTCCCTGATCACTTGTTAGAGAAGTCAAATACTTTACCTCTGCCTTTCATACATGGATATTTTCTTTCAAAAATCTAATGTGGGACACAACCCTTCCAGCCAGAAATATATGTTGCTCCTTACTGCTTTTTCATTTTTAAAAAAATATTTTAAAATGTTTTTTACATTTAATGTTCATTATGTGTTCCTACTGTCTCGAAGCCTCCAGAGCAACCTCACTTCGTCAAATTTCTTCCTGGCAATGTCACAATACACTCTGAGACCTGTGTCTTTGAGTATTTAGAGGTAATCTTTGACTTACAACCCACAGTTGAGACCAGAATTTCCATTGTTAAGCAAGTTAAGTGAATTGTGCCCAGTTTTACAATCTTTTCTCTTTTGCCACAGATGTTAAGCAAATCCCTGCAGTTATTAAGTGACTTATGCTATCATTAAGCTAATCCAGTTTCCTTCATTGACTTTGCTTGTTGGAAACTAGCTGGGAAAATCGGCAATGACAATCACATAACCTTAAGATGTTGCAACAGATGTAAATACATGCTGGTTGCCAAGCGCCCAAATTTTGAACATAGGACTGTGAGGATGCTGCAATGGTTGTAAATGTGAGGACCGGTTGTATGTCACTTTTTTCAGTGCTATTGTAACTTTGAACAGTCACTAAACAAATAGTTGTAACTCAAAGAATACCTGTATTTAATTTTGTCTTGTGCTCTTTTTACCTCCAACCATGTGCCCTCTAAACCAGGGGTTCTCAACCTTGGCAACTTTAAGACTTGTGGACTTCAACTCCCAGAATTCTGGGAGTTGAAGTCCACAAGTCTTAAAGTTGCCAAGGTTGAGAACCCCTGCTCTAAACTCTCTTCTCCTCAGAGTGTTGATTTTTGACCAACTGTTCTATTCATATGATTTCCCAATTATCAATAATTAGAATGTAGAAGCTGGTGAAAGTTTTTGAAGACACTTCAAAGCTTGGTGAAAGATCAAATCATGCAATACTAGGTCAAGACTATAAAGAGAGAAAAAAAGGAATTTAAATTTGGACAATTTGATCAGGGATAAACTGTGTTTGAAATTTCTAATAACTCCCAATGGACTTTTTGCTGGATCAGATTGAAAGGATTATGACTAGTGGAGTGCACATAGACAAGTTAGGTTATGGGTAAAAGAGGGGGGAGGTTTGTCTGTAATGTTAAAAGAGGGTGAAAAATTATATTACCTTCCTTTTTCCCCTATCTGAACTTTTACTTTTCTTTTATGTATATAAATGTTGGCATACAAAGGATACCAGATTACTTTTGTTCAGTGGTGGGATTCAAATATGTGAACAACCAGTTCTCTATGTGGATGCCGCTTCCGGAAGTCCATTCTCGGTTTGGGTAAAAAAAATTAGCTGCCGGTTCTGCCAAAGTGGTGTGTACTGGCTGAATCCCACCACTGCTTTTGGTCATCTTCCATGCTTTAACCACGAGAAACTGTTGTATTTTGGTGCACACAAACAGAGCCAGTGTTGGATTAGGACCAAAAGTATAATGCGACTCCTTTCCATGCATTTGTTCTTCACGATTGCTATCTAAGGGGATATTTCTGCTTTCTTTTAGCAGTCATGATTCACAGTCTTCAATCCATCAGCTTTTTCACCTGCAACCCAATCCTTCTGTTTCTTCCTCTTCCTACCAACTCTCTCAGGCTTTATTGTTACCGGACTCCATCTTTCCCTCGTACTCTTGACCCTTCCTGTTCGTTCTGCTCTATGTCTCCTATAATGTTTCCTTCAAGTGTTCCACCATCCCTGTTCCAATATCTCAGGGGTTGCCACAAAGAAGAAGGAGTCAAGCTATTCTCCAAAGCACCTGAAGGCAAGACAAGAAGCAATGGATGGAAACTAACCAAAGAGAGAAGCAACCTAGTACTAAGGAGAAATTTCCTGACAGATGAACAATTAATCAGTGGGACAATCTGCCTCCAGAAGCTGCAAATGCTCCAACACTGGAAGTTTTTAAGAAGAGACTGGACAGCCATTTGTCCAAAACGGTATAGGGTTTCCTGCCTGAGCAGGGGATTGGGCTTGATGATGTCCAAGGTCCCTTCCAACTTTAATATATATATTTTAGGTCATTAGAGTTTGGGTGGGGGATGTAGATTTTAGGGGTCTTTGTCTTCCTAATCTCATCAGCTTCTAGCTTCCTGGCTCCTATCTTTCTGAAAGGATTATCACATCTGCATTTCTAAAAGCAGGCCTCTGTCTAGTTTCTGCTTGGGGCTAATAAGAAAAACTGGGCTTGCTTTTCTGCCTTTAAGAATATATTTGGGGAAATATATTCTGCCTTTTTAATATCCCCCAAAATATTTCTTTCTCTGGATTCTTCCCACACTATGTTCTCTGAAAAAGACATACCCAGGGGTCCTGTCTTTCTACACAAAACCTCTACAGAATATGAAGCTTATTAAACAAAACCCCAAATTCTAGCGTCTCAGTATAACAGAAGCCTCTAGAGAAAAGACTTCCTTGCAATTAAAATACCTACTCCAGTCTTTGCTTTCATTTTAACCTTGCAATATTTTCCGCATTGCAGACTGTCTATTTTATTACAAGTGCCAAACATTGTCCTAAAATGTCCAGCTCTTTCCATGCTGCCGTTAACAGTCTTAATGCTTGAACATTATTCTGTGCTAAGTACTGGCAGCATTTGTTGATTTAAAGGTAATATCATTGTTCCTCTAGCTTTCTCCCGTTACTGGCTGAATCAGCAAACTAGACGCATGCTTCACACAATAATGTGAAGGCCGCATAGTTTTATCTGACCCCCTCTAGTATAAAACCTTGAGGTCTAAGGCTAGGATTGAAGTGGGAACATAATGCAATACTGGGATAGTCTCTGTTGACACTTATTCTAAAAACATTTGCTAAAGTCCCATGACCAAAGCAAGATTTAGTTCTGAATAAACACACATTGCATTGCATTGCACTGCACTGCATTTTATTGCAATGAATGAATGAATGAATGAATGAATGAATGAATGAATGAATGAATGAATGAATGAATGTATATATCACCCTCTCATTACCCAAAACAAACTCTGTATTGCAGGGAAAGTTTGGTGTAGTGATTAAGGCACAGAACTGAAAAGCAAAAGTCCATCCTTGGCTGTGAAAACCAGCTTGGTGACCTTGGACCTGTCTCTCTCTCTCTCTCTCTCTCTCAGCCCTTGGAGGTCTTCTAGTCCATCCCCCCACTCAAGCAGGAGGACCTATACCATCTCAGACAAGTGACGGTCTAGCCTCTTCTTTAAAATCTCCAGTGATGGGGCAGCTTCCGGTTAGATGTTGCGGTGTCACAGGCATGGGAGGAACTGAGTGAGACTTTATCCTCTATGACTTTAAGACTTTTTCCTGGAAAAAAACACCCAAAGCAAAGAGAGAAGGAAGGGGAATTTCCACCCCATTCCCTCAAGAAAAGAAAAGCGGTGAACTAATTGCTTGGGGGAAAACAGAGAAAATTACAAGAATACTTTGGAATCAATACAGATGTATAGCTATAGGGACTAAAAGTGCTTTTGAGACTTTTTTTTAGAAAAGAGACTTGAAAAGCTTGCAATATAAGTTTGGATTTTAAAAGCTGGAAGATGGCATCAACAACATCTAGTGGTGAACCACGGCACTACAATCTATTATGCTTAAAGGAAACTTGGCTTGAAGCCCAGACTCAGACTTTTGTTGTCCTTAGAAATTTTCACTTTTGAAGACTGCAGCTGGGAAAAGGGAAAAAAACCAAATCTCTTGGGCTGCTTATCTGTGTGGCAGAGATGATGAACTATTTTGAAACTGGCCTGCCTGGATTATGAATACAAATATTAACTGACTTTTAGAGCTGTGTCGTGGAGCTATTTCTCTATAGAAGAAATATGCATTACTGATTGAGATGATAGAATATTTTGGATTATAAACCTTTGATGAACAACTTTTAATTGCTTTTTTTCTCTCTGGACAGAAAGGGTATGTCTTTCATTGGACAGAAAAACCTGAATTTTGTTTATATTTGTTTAAGGGAGGCTTAAGGACAGACTGATAGGCTGGCTCGATAATTTGGAGTTCAAATGACAATTAACTGAAACTTTTTAAATCCCTAAATAGATTGGACTATAAAGACCACATACAAAAACAAAATGGATGTTCCATACCTAGCCTTAAATGGTAAAAAACCATCTCTTAACACTTGTTGATGAATCTCAGAAAGAAATTCTTTCTATGTTGAAAACAATACAAGGGACAATATCCTTAGCTCATGATGAGACTAAAAATAACACAAATGAACACTACTTGTGCTCCTAGCTTCTTAACTTTATTGCCTAGCTGTTTGTAATCTCTCACTATTGTACTCAGGTTCTTTGTTGTGTCATTCATCCCAATGTGGAGGAGGAGGAAAGGGTAATAATCTGTAGGCCTAATTATTTTGGTTAGGTTCTCAGCCATATCTTTGATTTTTGCTCCAGGGAGACAACATAGCTCCCTGGAGTGTATGTCTGGTCTGCAGAGGGATGATTCTGTTCCTTTGAGGATAGAATCTCCTATTACCAAAACTCGCCTTCCTTTTTGGGGGGCTGCAGTCTGGAGTGCTTTTCTGTTTATCTCAGGTGTGTTTCTTGATGTGACTTTTTAAGGGATGTTTGAAGTTGTTTCCTTGCTAGGTGTCTGCATGTTTTCTTTGAGGGGGAGGTTGTGGGTCTGCATGTTTCCATCTAAGGGGAGAAAATGATTGCTCAGTTTTAATGGGGTTGCTTCTGGTTGGGTTGGATTGGGCAGAAGGGATTTGTTAGTTGTATGCTGCTTCTTTCTTTGAGTATTGTGTTTTCTTCTGTGTGTGAAATTCCTCCATTTGTCTTCCTCCAAGGATTTATCAGTAGGGTCAAATCCTCTGAGAGTTCTTTGTTCATTATTTGGTTTGGTTCATTGGGATTTGGCTATATAAAGCCTATCATGCCATTTCATTTTATAGCTCTCATATGCAACAATAAAGAAGATGCATAGAGTTTGACACTCAGACTGAAGTCCAAGGTGCATTAGCCAGTGAATATGTTTTATGGAAAAGTATTGGACTTTTCCATGGCTAGAGTCAGGGCAACAACTTGGTGTAACAAATGATATCTCTTTTATATTCTATGTTGCAAAGGTTCGTCTGATTTTGTGGCAATGAAATATATTAAATTTCATTCCCACAAACTAACCCTGTGCATGTACATTATTTTCAGTTCTTTTCCATCACTAACATTAAATAATTACACATTTCTCTTCTGTCAGATTGATATATATATCTCATTTTGCAGTTGCAACCTAATGTAATGTTAACAAGGTTTCAACTTTTCTTTCCTCCCTCCCCACCCATCAGTAAAGTTGTGAAAAAAATCACATTGGGGTGTGAGGGGAAGGGTTGTTGTTGTTACTGTTGTTTTGAGAATAATTGCAGCAGGAGGGAAATGTCCTCTTCATGCACTTGTGTGTGCACAGGTGCACATACACAAATACAAACATAGTGATCACTTTCTCTCACAAATTACCCAGGTGTCCATAAGGATTTGGGGGAAAGTACCCACTGGCATGAATAGGACTTGCCTTTCAGAGCTTGATTGCTCCAGAAGACCAATGAAAGAGAAATGGAGAAGGAACTGAAGAAACAATAAGAAGAGTAAGAGATGTTGGATACATCTACTTATCTATCAAATTCTTTATTTAAGGACACCTGCTATCCTACTTTCCATCTCTATCTGTGGGTGTACGTATAGGTACGTATAGGGGTTAAAGCTGAAATGTCTAAAGCCCACTCCCTTTAGGACAGTCCTTATGAACTGGAAACTGTGTGTGTATATAAGAGATTTGGGTGTCGTGGTTGGTGTCCATGCATGTGTATGTGTGTGTGTGTGTGTGTGTGTGTGTGTGTTGCTCAAATTTTTCAAGATGGCAGATACAACATTGCATTGCCATGCTTCTTTTGTATATCCATGCACAAAAGGGCAAGTCTTCTCTTGCAAGGCCATGCCTGTCATCTCACAGATTTTGAAATGTGCCCTCAATACCTACAGGTGGGGTTACAGTGAATCCATACCAATTTTCACTGCCAAATGATGGCAGCTTTGAAAGAAAGGAAAAGGTCTTCACCATATTGTGTACTGTTATCTTAGAGTGAGAAAATAAGTGCCAATCACGTCAAGGTCAAGGTTATACTAATTCCACTGATATGTTCATCTAGCTTCCTGGAAGCAACATGGAAATAGCTTCCCTTTGCCTCCTTCTATTAACTTTAGCCCTACTATTTTCTGGATCACTGTTTTTCATCCTCAGCAACTTTAAGATTTGTCGACTGCAACTGTCAGAACTCTCCAGCCAGCATGCTCTGGATGCTTCCTTCCTCATACTAATCAGGCACAAGACTTTTAGCTTCTGAGCTTCTGCACTAGCTGAGACATCTCTGAATGTACTATTGTACCTAATGTACAAATTATCCTAACTTCATAGACCAAGTTCACATTGTTCATTCAGCCCCTTTCTGAATCATTTTAAAATAGATACTTATTTGTCTCATCACTCCTTCAGATTTCTCGTGAAGTTGATTTTCCCTATCTTCTGTCTTTCTTGTGAATAAGACCAAAAACATACTTTTTCACTTGCTCTTTTTTTTTTTACACCGATGTCTGCTAACTAAAACAGCAATTAGAATTCAGTGCTAATTTACTAACAAGTACAAATTATTTTTTGGGGTTTGTACTTGAGGTCAGATTTAATTTGGTTCCTGAAGTATGCCATCCAAGGCTCTTACGCATTTTAAATTAGCTATATACCAAAGAAGGCTGTGAGTGTGGAGGGAAACCCAGGAGTTTCTGGGAAAGTTGTAGCTTAGTAGAAGAACCCCTCCATTCTATGTAGCAGGCCTCATTCATTTCCTAGGAAGACCAGGAAAAAATTCCTTCCTAAAATCCTGGAATGTGAGTGCTATTTGCTACAGATAATATTGGTTACATCAGTGTTTCTCAACCTGAGCAATTAGAAGATGGATGGACTTCACTCCCCAGAATTCCCCAGCCAGCAAGCTTGCTGGTTGGGAATTCTAGGAGTTGAATTCCACCCATCTTGCAATTGGCCAGAGGAGAATACTGAGCTAGATCATTTAACCATGTGGCTCTCCTAAGATTTTTTTTAATGTTCTTAGTGAGTTCTCTCAAGCATGAGGTATATACATAGAACTGATCTTCAATTTAAGGAAAAGAATAAGTGAAGTCTCCTTTAAGCAGTGCATTTTGAGATCTTTGAACATCTCCCATCTAATGTATGGCTCTGATATTCTCTGAAGATCTTAACAGGGCTAGTTTTGATTAGCTTCTGGGTCAAGGGCTATTGATACAGGGATCCTGAAACCTCACAATGCTTCTGATCTGGAAGTCAGCTGATACTAGAGGACCAATCCAATAATGCTGTCTAATACAAACATTTCTAAACCTAAACTCTACAGAATATTTTTTTCAGAAACTTGCAAGATTTTGTTAATGTACTTTTTTACAATAAAGTGCAATTAGATTATCTGTTTGTATTTCTTGTCTGGTCTACCTGGTAAAGCTGGAACCAAGTCACTGAAAATCTCACTTGGAATACTGCATCCAGTTTTGGTCACCACGATGTAAAAAAGATGTTGAGACTCTAGAAAGAGTACAGAGAAGAGCAACAAAGATGATTAGGGGACTGGAAGCTAAAGCATCCAAGGAACAGTTGCTGGAATTGGGTATGTCTAGTTTAATGAAGAGAAGGACAAGGGGGGACATGATAGCAGTGTTCCAATATCTCAGGGGCTGCCACAAAGAAGAAGGTGTCAAGCTATTTTCCAAGACGCCTGAAGGCAGGACAAAAAGCAATGGGTGGAAACTAATCAAGGAGAGAAGCAACCTAGAACTAAAGAGAAACTTCCTGACAGTTAGAACAATTAACCAGTGGAACAACCTGCCTCCAGAAGCTCTGAATGCTCCAACACTGGAAGTTTTAAAGAAGAGATTAGACAGCCATGTATCTGAAATGGTATAGGGTTTCCTGCCTGAGCAGGGGGTTGGACTAGATGACCTCCAAGGTTCCTTCCAACTTTATTATTATTATTATTATTATTGTTGTTGTTGTTGTTGTTGTTGTTGTTGTTGTTGTTGTTGTTGTATAATTCACCTGCTGTCTTCTTTATATCCTGATAACTTAGAGAAGTTGTCTCTTGTTCTGCCCACTATGCAGCTGCAGACTAGGCTCCCTCTTATTTAACCATCTAGGCAACATCTCTTTGCCTGGTCTCCCTTATGCCATTACAGCTACCAAGCCACTATATGAAGGCAGAAACTGGGGCTAGGGAATGAAGATCTAGAGAGTGTTTGAGACTTCAGTCTTTTTTTTTTTGGCAACTTTTTTTTTGGTAAAAATTTTTTTATTAAAACAATCAACATTAAACATAAGATCATATTAAGAAGCAATCATCATATAACCTGAAATACAACACTAAGTATTAGTCTTTGTAAACGTCTGGTTTAGTAAACATTCCTCACTCCTCACGTCAAGCCTCAACTATACGCCTGATACATTTTATTTGATTGGTATTTCTCTTATATATGGTCTATCTACTGTTTCTAGTCTATCACATATTGTTCATTCGAGCTTCAGAAATAAATTCGTCTCAGTAGTAGTGCAATCTTTTATGATCCCTAACAAAAGATCCTGAGGTAGAAATTCAATAACCTGAGGTAGAAATTCAGTACGCTTTTTCAATATTAAAGCAATCAACATTAAACTTAAGATCATATTAAGAAGCAATCATCATAAAACATAAAAATACAACATTAGGTATTAGTCTTTGTAAACGTCTGATTTGGTAAACATTCTTCACTCCTCACGTCAAGCCTCAACTATACGCCAGATACATTTTATTTGATTGGTGTTTCTCTTGTATATAGTCTATCCACTGTTTCCAGTCTATCATATATTGTTCATTTGCGCGATCCTTCAAATATGCCGAAATTTTGAGACTTCAGTCTTTTACTCTATAGGCTCAGTCATCCACTACATACAGTTTAAAAAAACGATACAAATTAGTAGAGATATATCTTTCAATGGCTAACAAGTATGATACTTAAATGCAGGAACAGGGAGCATAAAGCTTACAGCTTTTGTTAGATATCCTTAGCTGCAACTAATTAGTTAGTGATTATTAGAGTTATTGTCCAGAAATGAGGCCGGAAGTTGCTGACTTATTGTTGAGGATGTACATCCAGGAAGGACATCATTTTAATTTATCTTGCCTGAATCCTTTTTTGAAAATTCACCCACTTCGGTGCCAAAATCATATTCACTCTTAATTTTCTAAACCGGCATTCTCATTTTTCCTATCAAAGCCCTCTCACTTCTTACCTTCAGCATCTTCTCACATTTCAGAATAAATTGCCAGGAAATACTTCTTCTCTTCAGTTTTTCCTATAAAGATAATGTATCCTTAATATTATAATGATGCAATTGTTAAAATGGATCAGCCACACAGCATAGCCCCAAGACTTAGGCTATTCTCTGCAACTCAGTGCTAACCTATGCAATCCAGCATTAGCATATTGGTATTCATAGGAAAATGCCTACTTTGATTTATATATAATACACATGCAGGAAAAGAAAATGGTGTGGTGTAGTTAATCCACTTTGTCTATTAACTAAAAGGAGATGGTTGTTGAAATATTAACTGCTTTTTGGCCCAGGATGTCCTGAAACAAATAAATTGACATAATATCAGTGCCCTTCAATTTACTTATTATTTTCCCATTTTATTGGATTCTGCTTGTGGATTTGTTTTCATCTGATACAATAGGAGCTTCTTTTATTCAAAATTTGTTTCTCACCATAACACAATCTTGAAATTCACATACAAACTATGTTGTCAAGCTCTGGGGAAATCAGGAGATTCAGACAGTTCAAAGGAGTATAAAGACTTATTGCAAGCTTAAGTTCTCTACAAAAATCTGAGCCACTAACAGCCAAGGGAAATGAGCAGGAATTAAGAAGGCGTTCAAGGTGGGCTGGACTTAGATCTCTTTTTGTGTGCACAGGGACTCATGACTGATGATGCTTTTGACTCCTCTCTCGGGCTCAACCTGGTCATTTCCTACATATGTACAATCAACCGGCATTTATAGTGTGATGTTCTATTAACAAATCTTAGAGGATGAAATTCTGTAGGTTTTTACCTCTTCTTATTGTTTCAGTTTGTCTCCTTTTTCCCAGCTACACATTCTACTACCATCACAGTTTTAAGAAAATGTCTCATGGTTTAGTTATTGAAGAATGTCCAGTTCTCTCTCTCTCTCTCTCTTTTGGCAACAATTGCAAGATTGCAAGATTGAATTTGCATTGATGATTGTACATTTTCCATTTTCAAGGTTCATGCAGTGTCTATACAGGCATGGAAATGCATTTCTGAAGCTAAGCAGGATACCCAGAACACTCATTTGCACATTATTCCAGCTCACAGCAATTCAACAAGAAAATACACTGATGACCATTGTGATTAGCCAGGCAAGCAGTGTCCAGGAGAAGAAAATATTCTATGGTTTCCTTATATAGAAATGTCCAACTGGAAAACAATTTCTGTAGACTTTTTATACGCGTTTAAGTCCAGGGGAAAAAAGAAGATTGCTAAATCAATGGTGGCTAAAAATAGGTTGAGAATATATGATAGAGATTGAATCACAATCCTAGATGTCTGTAGATACAGAGGAACTGCTCGAAGTTGTTCAAACTTTTAAAAACTGTATCCAAACTTTTTTTTTACCCTGTCTAGATTGGCAACCTTTGACTTGCATTTGGGTTTTTCTAGGTCATAACATTAAAAATGAATAAATACTGTTTTAAAAGTTGATTCCCAGAACACATAATTAAACTCTAATAAAATAACAGAATAACAGAGTTGGAAGGGACTTGGGAGGTCTTTTAGTCCAACCCCCTGCTCAGGCAGGAAAGCCTATACCATTTCAGACAAATCTGTTCTTAAAAACTTCCAATGATGGAGCACCCACAACACTGGAAGTTTTTAAGAAGAGATTGGACAGTCACTTGTCTGAGATGGTAAAGGTTCTCCTGCTTGAGCGGGGGGCTGGATTAGAAGGCCTTCAAGGTCCCTTCCAGCTCTATTCTATTCTATTCTATTCTATTCTATTCTATTCTATTCTATTCTATTCTATTCTATTCTATTCTATTCTATTCTATTCTATTCTATTCTATTCGCAAGTGGTTCCACTGATTAATTGTTCTAACTGTCAGGAACTTTCTCCTTAGTTTTAGGCTGCTTCTCTCCTTCATTAGTTTCCATCCATTGTTTCTTGTCCAGCCTTCAGGTGTTTTGGAGAATAGTTTGACTCCCTCTTCTTTGTGGCAGCACCTTGGATATTGGAACACTGCTGTCATGTCACCCCTAGGCCTTCATTTAATTAAACTAGACATACCCAATTCCTGCAACTTCCTTCCAAGTGCTCAGATCTCTAAGAGTTCAAACATTTTGTCAAGCATTGGGCTTTTTTGGGGAGGAGGTTTATATATTGGCTATATTGTTTTGTAACATATATCCTATAGAAACATACATAAATATATCCTGCCATTAGGTTTCTACAGATGCTTATGGCGACATAAAATCACACTTTTTAAACAATGGGATATATGAATTGTACATAAATTTTCTTGAAAGCTAAACATGGTTTTTTTTTACATCCTATCTAAATCTAAATACTACAAGTGAAGTTCAGCTCATATTTGTATTTTCATAGAAAAGGCTGAGATTAGAGCTAGGGTTTAATATAGGCCATTTCATATTCTATTCTATTCGCAAGTGGTTCCACTGATTAATTTTTCTAACTGTCAGGAACTTTCTCCTTTGTTTTAGGCTGCTTCTCTCCTTCATTAGTTTCCATCCATTGTTTCTTGTCCAGCCTTCAGGTGTTTTGGAGAATAGTTTGACTCCCTCTTCTTTGTGGCAGCACCTTGGATATTGGAACACTGCTGTCATGTCACCCCTAGGCCTTCATTTAATTAAACTAGACATACCCAATTCCTGCAACTATTCTTTATATATTTTAGCTTTCAGTCCCCTAATCATCTTTGTTGCTCTTCTCTGCACTCTTTATAAAATCTCAACATCTTTTTTACATCGTGATGACCAAAACTGGATGCAGTATTTCAAGTGTGGCCTTACCATTATAAAGTGGTATCAGCACTTCATGTGATCTTGATTCTATCCCTTTGTTAATGCAGCCTAGCACTGTGTTGGCTTTTTTGGCAGCTGCAGCACACTGCTGGCTCATATTTAAGTGATTGTCCAGTAGGAACTCCAAGATCCCTCTTGGAATTCCTAAATCTCTTTGCTTCTGGCTCCCAGAAATCAGATATGACTGATCAAGAATCAAAGGGAGGATGAAATGGCCAAAAAGAACCTCTCAGATCTTACCTCTTACTGGGAACCTGATGCTGGATGATAAAACACTAATTTAACACTGGTAGAGCTAACAATCATTTAAACTGTATCAAGATTCATTGATCATTCTCCTTGGGTGCCAAGTAAAGTGACATTGGCCATGTTTTGCTTGGTGTAGATATAGGAAGTGGGACTCAGTACCTCCAGCTTAAACTTATTTTGATTCCTGGTGACTTCTTGAAGCCAATCATGCAGTTGGTTTACCACTGTCTTCTTCTGGGACATCTTTTCAACTTCCAATCTAAGCCCACAAATACCATCGAAAGATTAACTAAATCTAACTTTTGTTGGCTTTTTGACCTTGCATTAAGTCAGTAGGCTAGCTGAGCTACCGGAAACCTTTGTTTCTGCTGAAGTTGCTGATTATATTTGCAAAAGTATTTGCCTCAGATGGGTTGGGTTAGTTATTGATTTAAAATGACCAGAATGCGGTCATTTTTCATAAACTATCTAGATTTCCTCAAGACCATAAAGGACAATCTACCCAACAATGTTTCATACAGAAGCCTGCTCTTGGCTGATTGTCCATATTTCCATATATAAATTTTTGTGACATATAAATTTGCTGCAATTCCTCTTGGTAGCTGTCAGGTTTGTTATTGCAAAATGCTAGAAAACTAAAATACATCTTTCATTCGACCAGTAGTAGGTCAAAATTGGTCTGGCTGAAAAATTAACAAGAAGAGTCTGGGAAAACCTTACAAAGAATAAATGTATTCAAAATCCGGTTACATTTATGGCTATATTAAAATAACTGTTCCTATTGGATTATATTTGTGCAAAGGAGAACCTGGAAAGCAATAGTGACTACAAACTTTTCAAATGCAGTGTTTCTCATTATTATATATGCATTCCTAATTATCTGCCTATCAATCTATCTGTCTGTCCTTCTATTGCAGGGGTGTCAAATTGATTTCATTGAGGGCCGCACTAGAGTTATGGTTAACCTTGGGGGGAGGCGTGGCCGGGGGGGTCATAGCAGGGCTGGGCGTGGCCAGGGTGGGGCTGGGGGGATCCATTGTCTCCAGCTAAGAAAGGCGAGACCAGGGCAAGCACCATACCCTTGTCCACCAGAGGAACCCTGCTGTCCCTTTCAGGCCATGCGGAAGACCCCCAGTGATGCAGTGCAGGGCAAGCACCCAGTCCAGCCTTTCCCAAGGGGCACCCGGCTGCGCTTACCTCCTCAAGGCTGCTGCTGATTGGCTCACTCTCCTTGGCCAAGTCGCTCATGGTGTGTGTGGGAGGGTAAAATGTGTGGGTCAGAGGGAGGTCCACTCCCTCTCCCCACGAGGAGATCCAGTTTTGTAACCAAAGCATCCTCAGAGATAGGATGGAAGACCACCAGGAGAGGTCAGGAGGATGGGACAAGGGGATGGCAAAAGGGCAGCAGGGCTGCCCATGGCCAAGTGCTAAGGCAGGAATTTCCTCAGACCCTTCCTCCCTCTCATTATAACCTTCTTTCCTTCCTTCCTTCCTTCCTTCCTTCCTTCCTTCCTTCCTTCCTTCCTTCCTTCCTTCCTTCCTTCCTTCCTTCCTTCTTTCCTGCCTGTCTGCCTTCCTTCCTTCCTGCCTTCCTTCCCTGCAATTCCAGGCTCTTGACAGCTTATCCTAGACCTGGAGAGTTTGAAGACAGGCTCCTCTGGCTTCATTCATCAACCAGAAGACTAAGACACAAAGAGGCTGTATCTCATTTTGGCAAGGGAAGCTCAACCTGCACTCCAATTTATCAGCAAAGACACAGCAGTTTCTACGAGTTTACATTGCTCTGGTCTGCCAAATCAAACATTCAGCTCTTCTTGGCAATTTTGCTGGCCAAAAGACTATTTTTCTGACCAATTGCCAATTCTTTGAACAACTGCTGGTCAAGGAAAAGCACAAGCAGAGAAAAATCAGCTAGGCACAAGCTGGATACACATGCTAATCTTATAAATGCTACTTTGAAGAATTGAACTCTATCCTCTTCCTTTTTCTCAGGGTCTCCACTGTCCCCATTTGTGTCTGCATGTGTGTTGTGTGTGATGTAAGCTATTGGAGGCCAAATAATTGCCTGAAAGACAGAATGAAATTTCAGTTTATAAATAAGTAAGAGTATAGAGCAGCGGTTCTCAACCTATGGGTTACGACCCCATTTGGGGTCGAACGACCATTTCACGGGGGTCGCCAAACACTGCAGTCCGCCATTTTTTTTGGTCGGCCATTTTTTTCCCCATTGCAATGTGGGCCCGCCATTTTTTTGGGTCGGCCATTTTTTTTTGGGTTGGCCATTTTTATTGCGATGCGGGCTGTCGCGCCGCGCATGCGTGATGCGCCCCGTCACACCACGCATGTGTGATGCAGGCCAGGGTCGAGCCCCAGAAAAGGTTGAGAACTGTTGATATAGAGCCATGGTGGCACAGTAGTTAGAATGCAGTACTGCAGGTTACTTCTGCTGACTGCTGACATCCTGCAGTTCGGCACTTCAATTCTCACCGGCTCAAGGTTGACTCAGCCTTCCATCCTTCTGAGGTTGGTAAAATGAGGACCCAACTTGTTGCGGGCAATATGCTGACTCTGTAAACAGCTTAGAGAGGGCTGTAGCACACTGTGAAGCATTTATAAGTCTAAATGCTATTGCTATTGCTATAGATAGAACCAGTACATTTTCCACAAGACACATTTCCATTGCAAAGCTCCAACGGATACATTTGGGTGTAGTTGTGTATAGGCTAGTCACAGCAATACTTTTAAGAGCAGTGCTCTCTTTTAAAAAATGCCAATTTACTCCAAATCCCCAAAGTTGTTGTTTTGACTGTTTCTGCAGCAGCAATGTAAGCATTACAATACTGTGCTGCTTACTCTTCCAGATGGAACAACCCTCTTCCCTGGGCAAAAAGATGCTGGAGAACCACCCCAGGATGTTCCCTTCCATATTTATTCATGGCACAAATGTGCAAAGTATGGCTACAATACACATATTGAAATATGCACCAGCCGCAATAGCTGGTATTTTCATCAGGTTTTTTCTGAACCAAGAAAACTCTGCTGCATCTTATGATGAGGTAAGCCCAACTGTGATTATAATCCTCCAATTTTACCTTCCTCCTATGGGGATAATGACTGGTTTCTAAAACAAAAAGAGCTATATTTAATCCTAGAAAAAGAAGGGAAATTGGTGGTACTGTATTCGTACACCACTTGCTTTCCATTCTGTAAATCTATGAGGTGCACAGAAATTCAGTAAGCCTCAATATCTGATTATTTTGGGGGCTGGGGGGAGAGAAAGTCTTTGGTGGAAGGAGTCATAAGTAAAAGAATCTTTGCTTCTCTTTGTTTTTCCCTTCCCTCTTTTGCTCCATGAATGTGAACATTGAACTTTGACCACTTGTCCTTGACTTACAACCAGAACTGGGACATGAATTTCCATTGGTAAGCAAGGTGGTTGTTAAGCGAGTTGCACCCAGTTGCATAACCTTTTTTTGCCACGGTTGTTAAGCAAATCACTGCAATTGTTAAATGAACCACATAGTCGTTAAGCGAATCCCCCATTTCCTTTGCTTGTCAGAAGCTGGCTGGAAAAGTAATAAGTGGTGATCACATGACCCTGGGACCCTGCAACTCTTGTTAATACATGCTGATTACTAAATGCCCGGATTTTGATCATGTGACCATTGGGATGCTATGGTGGTCATAAGTGTGAGAACCAATCATAAGTCACTTTTTTCAGTGGCATTGTAACTTCAAACACTGTCTAAACCAGGGGTCCTCAACCTTGGCAACTTGTGGCAACAGTTGGCTGAGGAATTCTGGGAGTTGAGGTCCACAAGTCTTAAAGTTGCCAAGGTTGAGGACCCCTTGTCTAAACGAAGGGTTGTAAGTAAAAAAAAATACCTCTATTGTAAAAAAAATTAAAAGGCAGCAGTATGGCAAAATGATTTGTCTTCTTCTCTATTATTATGTAAATATGGGGAAATAAAATAAAAGAGATTGACAATGCTAAAGTCAACAAATTAATTTCTAGCACACTGAGGTAAGATTAAGGCCTTCTCCATGAACTGTCTTGTTCACCAACATGGTGTGATTTTTTCCAGCTTCTTCAAAAGGAGCATTATTTAAAACGCAAGTGGTTTAAATAATGTAAATGGAAGGGTAGATGTTTCTACCTGAGTTCCTGCAAGTCTATGATTTTATGGGCATGTTTTTTAAAACACCTATTTGTTTGTTTAAATACTGCTAAAACATATGACTTGGAAGAGGGCAACATGAATAGCACAGAGATATTCCAGCAGATCTGAATAAAGAAGAGGCTTGGCATTAGCTTCTGTGGTTATTTATTTATTTATTATTTATTTAATTCGATTTCTATGCCGCCCTATTCCAAAAACTCAGGGAGGCTTACAACATAGATAATAACATATATTATGTTATAGATAATAACATATATTCTCCAAAGCACTTGGATGGAAACCTATCAACAAGAGATCCAGCCTAGAACTAAAAAGACATTTCCTGACAGCAAGAACAATTCCCCTATCCTGAATAGGATGGAATGGTTTGCATTCATCTGATAGAACTTTAAAGTTCCAACTAATTGGCCTCATCAGTTTCTGTCAATAACCAGTCAAACTCAGGAAAAGAAGGGCTGATTCTGATATGGACCATACCCACTCACCTCAGTCTTACCCAGTCCTTCCTGTTCAGGATAGGGATAAGCAACACTTGAATATCTTTCTATGATTGTGATACTTAATTACTGAACAATTGCAGGCACTCCATCTGGATGTGCCCAGAGCAAATGAATCATACCATAAATGGATCACTTTGAAAGAAACACTGAGGTTTTGAAATAGACCATCACAGGAAAGAGAGGCATGCTCTTCTTAATTTCATTATCCCAGCAGCCCTTTACCATAAAGAAATATGTTTTACTTAAATTTAGGTCTGCCTGAGCTATTCAGCAACTTGGACAACAATGCCCTCCAACAATTTTGATCACCTGAAACTATTTCTACTTCTTTGCACATAATTCTCAAGATTTGCAGAGCTTCTGTAAATCTTTTGCACTGGGTCCATTGCCTCTCTTTCTCTTCCCTCCAGGAGGTAGCTGATTTGGGAGGGCATTCATTAGGCAAGCATGGAACAGGACCAGAAACATACCCTGCACTCTAATATAATGCCCTGTAGTTTGTGCAGGATGCTTCTTTGTAGAATTTCCTCAAGGGTAACAGAATAACAGAGTTGGAAGGGACATTGGAGGTCTTCTAATCCAACCCCTACTCAAGTAGGAGTTCCTTTACCATAGTGGACATGTGTCTGTCCAGTCTCTTTTTGAAAGCCTCCAGTGATGGAGCACCCACAACTTCTGAAAACAATGTGTATTTATTTTTGGGGCCTGCCATTCTGTTGGGAGGGGGATGGTTGCTTGGGGAACTGCTTTGCTCTGCTCTGTGTGAGAGGCCTCCCTCTGGATGAGAGGAATATGATCTAAAAAAACATCTGCCTTATCTCCAGATAATGGATCCTGGGACCATTGGGAAACGAAACCAAGAGAGATCTTGAGAAGCCCGCTGAAACTCCAGCTTCTCATAACATGGTGGCACCTGTGGATTGGATGGAATTCAGCTGGACAGTTGGACACTAGGGGGAGCAGTTGTAAAATGCCTTTTTGATGTAATCCTTTCATGCCAAATCTCAGACCTTGCTTTGCTCTCTTGCCATCACTAACTCTCAATAAAAAGTTCCTTTTCAGACAATGCCTGTTTCAAGAGTTCTGCTTTCTTGGGAGATCTAGTTGAGGCAGGTCCTTACACTAATGCCAAGCTTCTTCTGTATCCAACTCTGGTGGAATGTTTCTGTGCTATTCATCTTTTCATCTTCCAAGATTTATTGATATATACAGTAGTACTGGTGGTAGAATGATAGAAATTGGCATGGATGTCGTCAGCAACAACTAAACTTGATATAAAGGCATCTTAAGTTTTTAAAACCTATTGTTATGGTCAATTTTGTTCTAACTGTCAGTAAATGTAGCCAGAGGCCTCAGGAATAAGAATCTGGATCCCGAACAAGCATAATATAAATGAATGAAATACATTAATTGTATAAAAAGAAAGCTAATAGGTAATAGGTTTTTTATATTTTTTTATTGTATACCACCCAGAGCCACATTTTAGCTATATAAATATAATGAATAAATAATTAACAGGTTAGGATAAATGAGATTTTAAAGTGCATATTTTTAAAAGCTGTGCATGGTTCAAAAAGAATTCAGAAGTTACAGGTCTGTGAGAGCCAGAAATCTTGCTTGTTTGTAGGTGACCACATACTTATTTTCCACCATAATTTGCAAATAAATTATTTTCAAATCAGACAATGTGATTGTCTGGATTTGTTTTCTCATTTTGTCTCTCATAGGTGAGGTCTACCTATGATGACAATTACAGGCCTCTCTCATCTTTTTAAGTGGGAGAACTTGCACAATTGGTGGCTGACTCAATACTTTTTTGCCCCACTGTATATCCTTCTTTGTAGCAATCCTCTTTCTCAAACCATAAGAAAACTGCTTGCTGCAGGTTCCCACTGATTTCTGGGTTCTTTCCATTGCTTCAAAGCTGCCAGGATTAATTATATCACTAAGAAATAAAGCTGGGTAATAATATATAACAATAAGGTTCTTACCCAGAAAAAAAAGGTAGCCTAGACCAATTTTCTTGACAAAGAGAGAGAATGATATTTGCATAAGTAACTTCTAAAGGGTAGGGGAAATGTGGAGACTTGACACTCTTTGAGTTTGGTTGTTTGCTTGCAGACATTTCATTACCCCACTAGATAGCATTACTTTCTTTTCAAAATTGTTTTCTCCCAATTATAAATAAAGGGAAATAGTGAGAACTTTGTGGCAATTCACATATTACTAAACTACCGATCTCAGTAGTCTCAACCAGTGAATAGCAATTTAGCTATATTTGGGAAGCCATTGTTTCTTGGCTCTCAACCAACATTACCGTCCTTGGATCCAATAGCCAGCTTCATCTATTGCAAAAAATGATGATGTGGTTTCTTGGTGGGTTAAAAAGATGGGTGATTTTAAAGCCATATTTGACTTGCCTCCTCAACCTGATTTCTGGTTTAAGAATTCCAATACAGATTTTTTATGGACATGGACTAAAGACTCTCAGAGGATTCTGTCAATGCCAACACAACAGGAGGATGCTATCTTAGGAAGACTGGCTTTGAGTAATGGGAAGGGCCATCACAACTCATTCAAGTAAGCATGGGTGAAACAAACTATGGCTCATTGCAGTGGGTTGTGAATGTATGCTGAACAGATCTGTACCAAAATTCAGCATTCACTAAAATAGTCTTGTAGCTGTATTCTCAGATACCCAATTGGTAGCAATTATTTTAAATACAGCAGATCCAATTGCTTGATCTGCAAAGGCCATTTCTAGAGCAGAGACTAGTTAAGCAAGTCTACCACCTTGTGGCAGAAATGAAGATAGCAGATCATTTGATTTCAAGGTCGTTATTGAGAAAATGGCAAATAGTACATTGTGGATAAACCACTGGGTAAAAAAAAATACTTTGTGAGAATCACTCTAGCAATTATACACTTTAAAAACAATAAATTCCATGAAAATGATTATTGCATCATTGCTCTATAAAATGTTATGGCTTAAAAATCAGGCTGTTTGCTTTTTTTTTTTCCAGATTACATTTACTTTAGCATTTTCAAAATCATTTTTCTCCTTCTCCTGGCAAATCTTCTTTTCCTTTTTAATCTATGAATCTGGTAGAAATATAGGACATGACCAGTTTTATTTTTATTTTGGGGGGTTGGGATATCAGTAATGGAGGTAGTCTTACTTATGGAAATAGAGGTAGCCCTCAAGTTACAACTGAGTTCTCATGGTTATAAACCAAGCCACCACTTGACCAGGCCCAATTTTACAACCTTTTTAAATGTTTGTTAAGTAAACACTGTGGTTGTTAAGCAAACCCATTGTTCACTATTTGTTTGGTGGAATCAGAAGTAAACTCTGTGTTTTTGGCAAACCCATCATAAATAATGTCCTCAGAGTGCTGCAAACAGCTGTAAATGTAGGGTGGTTGTTGAGCAGTCAAAATGCAATCATTTGAACAAGGGTGGGGTAACCTGTCTTTGGAACTTCAAAGCCAGGTTGTAAGAAGCTTTGGGGGGTGGGAGGGGCTTCCGTTGTAACTTCAAAATGGTGGCTAAGCAGCTGACCATAAGTCAAGGACTAGCTTTTCAAAGGCGCTGAACTATACCAGACTGAAACACAAGGATCATTAATATGGCATAGTAATTAAGATGTTAGGTTAGGATTTTGGAGATCCCAGTTCTAGTCTATTCTCAGGTCATTTTGAGTCCATTGCTGTCCCTCAGCTCAACCTACCTCAGGGTAATTTGTGTTGAACAAGAGGAAAAGGGAAGTACTATGAATGTAACTTTGAGCTGCTCAAAAAAGTTGGGCTATAAATGCAATACATTTTGTAGAAGAATACACAGAAAGAAAGACAAGGTAATGAATGAATTTATTACAAGAAATCAAATATGGGAAAAATAGATAAATAGAATTTGAACTCTGGAAAAATTGTGAATATTCAGAAGAGAGAAAAAAACACGGTGGCAACTGGATCCAGAATCTCTACATGGTGACTAAAACTGTCATATTTAAAATGATTGGTGATCTTGTGCCATTCCTCAAGGCATGCAAGCCTTGGGGGATGGTGAATAGCCCCACAGCCTAGCAATCTCCAGATCTGCTTTGTACCACGTACCTTCAAGCAATGCTTTCTTTCTGTTGACAGACCACTGGGGTCTACCTCAGGCTGTTGTTGTTCACACCAGGCCTCTGTTTTTTACTGCAAACCAAAGACTTGTGGCAACTTCCATGATATAAAAAAAATATTTTATTGATTTAATCATATTTCCATCCCACTGCAGTCAACAGTCTCTTGACAGAATATCACAGAATATCAAACTGATAAAATACCTTTGATATAAAATTCCATAAAAACAACAAACACAGACACCCGCTAAATCTAAAGATACAAACAACAAAAATAATAGTTAAAGATGGCACGATAAACTCAAGGGAAGGCTTGTTGAAACAGCGCTGTCTTTAAAAGCTTCCAAAATATAAAGAGGGGCTGATCTCAATAGAAGGAGCTGCTTTACAGTGTCAGAGCTGCCACTGAAAAGCAATTCAAACGTTCAAATAAAATATTCAGCATAAAACATTCAGCATAAAAAATATTAACAATATAAAATCGCAACCCAGTGAATCATTCCCAACAGTCACAAGAAGAAAAAAGCAGGGGAAAAAAATATATATGAAAGAATAGAAGATGGTGTGAATCATGAACTTGACTAAAACGCTCTCTGAAACAGCTCTTGTCATCTAAAATTCAACAGACAGTGCCCAATTGACCTCTCTCCAGAAACTATTCAAGGACACTGGCATTAAAAAGCAGGGCCTCAGTTCCCTTCATCTCCCAGAACCATTGATTAACTACTCCCAGAAAGCACTGATGTACTCACCCTTCATCTCCCCAAAATATGAGAACTTCTCCCTAGACCAGTGTCCTTGGCAATTTTAAGCTGTGTGGACTTCAACTCCCATAATTCCCCAGGCATGTCATGACATGCCTGGGGAATTCTGCAAGTTGACAGCCATACAGCTTAGAGCTGTCAAAATTGAGAAACACTGCCCTAGACGATCTAATACACGGGTGTCAAACTCGCCACGTCACGTGACGTGTCGCGACGTATCACGACTCTTTTTCCATTGTGGGCAACGGGGTAGGCGCAGCTTCGATATGATGAAACTGGCCCACAGGCCAGCAGTTTGACACCCCTGATCTAATAGGTCGAGCTGATTCAAGTTGAGGCAAGCACTTCTGTAGGCATCCAAAGACCAAACCATACAGGGTTCGATAGGACACTACCAGCCAATATTGTTATTACAGGTTCTCAATGAAACACACAGGCTGATGAATTTTGGACTAGCTGCAGCTTCCAAGTTAGCAGCCCCATGGAGAGGAGGTGTCGCAGAATTACTAAGTGGTAATGAGGCTCGTATTGCTGTCACCAAATCTTCCCACACCAGGTAAGCCAAAATCCCTTCCAACCATGGCTTTCTTCTGCTGCTTGAATAGGACCCTCAGCTGGCTAGTCTGTCCTATTCACAGGTGGTGCAAGCCCTTCCAGGCATAACTCTGGCACTGATATCAAAAAGGCTTCTTTGCATTCTTCTCTCTTCCTCTCCTGTGTCCCACCCTCTCTTGCTTCCCAATAGCAACTCATCTCTGCACGGCCTTTAATGCAAATCCTGGGGTGAAAACACGCGTCCAAGTGATCCTCTACAGAGAGGAGGCTAAACCAGGCCGGAGTATCAAGTTTTCTGCTCCATTAGAGCTGTCCTGGGAGGTATAAATAGACTTACTAATTGCACTAATATTAATATTGCTACAAGCGTTACCAAGTTTCATTACACAGGGAGTGGGATTTGGCTGTGCTGAAAAAAACAATATGAAATCTGGCAACAGAAAGGAACAGGAACAGATGTCTAAGAGGGTCTGTTCCATATGCTTCGTTCGCATGTGCAGGCAGATTTGCAAACTTAGTCGCCTAACTCCACTGCTGGGAAATGCTTACTACACTGCAACTACAAGTAGTCCTCTGCTGTCTACTGTCTGGGGAATTCTGGGAGTTGGAGTCCACAGATCTGAAAGCTGTCAAGGCTGAGACACCATTCTAAGCATTCAATGTTGCTGTAAATCCAAAATCCAGCCACATCCCAAATACCATAAAATATACAGGATTCCACAATAAATGCTACAATTTCACCTTGCCCAGGCCCTACAGAAGAGGCACTGGGACAACTCTGCCTGTCTTTCCTAACCCATCTTTCTGCCCAGCAGTAAGTGAATTATGTGACAGGTTTAGCCCAAGCTGGGTATCATGCAGACTGCACAGTGCTAATAACTTACCTGTTTGCAACAGAGGGCTGAGTTCACAGGCAGACTCCTGTGAAGCCAGGCAGAGAGATGAAAGGGAACAAAAGGGTGGCACTCATGTGTTCTTCACCACGCTTTAGCTTCTCATGTGTTTGGAAGTGGTAGTGACTACCCTGAGTAGGTGGTAAGCTTCATGAATGTGTGAATGAGGATATGAAGCAGGTCAAATCAAGCTTGAGATAAGGAATATAAAGAAGGTTTTTTTCCCCAAAATATTTTATTGGTTTTATAATTTTAACAAAAAATACTTAAGACACACTGTGGTGGTTGGGTGAACAAAAATTCCAAAATACAAGCACACATGGACAGCTCAACTTAATACATACACTGTCATCTCTCTATTTCCCTCAAACAACATAATAAATTTAATGTATTCCATTTCTATCATAAATTTCTATTACTACTAAACCTGTTTTAAAACTTTTTCAATTTCAATTACCATAGTCAAATATTATTTTATATAAACAAATTATCACTATAAAGAAGTTTTAAAAAGTAACATAATAGCAGTCTTCCAATATGTGAAAGACTGTCACGGGTGTACGTGTGTGTGTGTGTGTATGTGTATGTGTGTGTCAACCTGTTTTCCAAAACACCTGACAAGAAGTAATGGATGGAAGCTAGAGAGAGATCCAACCTAGAATTAAGGAGAAATTTCCTGTCAGTGAGAAGAATTAATCCATGGAGGATTAATCCACAAGGCTGTCTGGAAACAGCAAGGAACCAGCCCCTGCTGCATTGGCCCCGCCCTCTGGGTGCATGCTGGGGAGGTGCCATCCTTTGTGAGGAATGAAGAAATGCACCATCGCTTGGAAGTGGCCAGCAAATGGCTCTCACCTGCTTCACATATCTGGCTTGATGGGCTCTGGGGGAGGGGTTTCGGCAGGCAGCAGGGCGCTCTCCTCACAGCGCCGAGAGGCTGAGCTGGGTGGCGCAAATCCAAAAAGAAGCATGACGCCGCCCAGCACCCAGCCTGCCAAATTTCGACAGGCAGTGGGGCGCTCACCTCACAGCCAAGAGCTGAGCTGGGTGGTGGAATCTGATGAGAAGTGCAATGCTGCCCAGCCCACAGCCTGCCCAGTTTCAGCAGGGAGCAAGGTGCAAAGCTGGCGAGCTTCGCACCTCCTGGCTCAGCCTCTCAGTGCTGTGAGGAAAGCGCCCCGCTGCCTGCCGAAACTGGCAAGGCTGGGGGCTGGGCAGCCTCATGCTTGTTTTCAGATTCGTGCCACCTAGCTCAGCCTCTCGGCGCTGGGAGGAGAGCGCCCCACTGCCTGTTGAGACCAGGCAGGCTTGGGGCTGGGTGGCATCACACTTTTCAGATTCGCGCAGCCTGGCTCAGCCTCTCGGCGCTGTGAGGAGAGCACCTCACTGCCTGCCGAAACTGGGCAGGCTGGGGGCTGGGCAGCATTGTGCAGGTAACATTGACTCTCATGCTGCTCATGGCATCCTCTCCCCCAGAACCCACCAAGCCAGATGTGTGAAATAGGTGAGGGCCATGTGCTGGCCACTTCCAGGCGATGGTTCATTTCTTTATTCCTCACGAAGGGTGACAATTCCCCAGCTGCGTTTCCTGCCTGTTTTTCTCCCTCCCTCATCTCAAATATTTTCCCACCACTCTGTACTTAGAAAGGAAGGAAGGAAAGAAGGAAAGAAGGAAAGAAGGAAAGAAGGAAAGAAGGAAAGGAGAGGGAGGGTCTGAGGGAAGTCCTGCCTTAGTCCTGCCCTGCTGCTCTTTCTTCATCCCCTTGCCCCCTCCTCCTGGCCTATCCTGAGATCTCCCATCTTATTGCTAAGGAAACTTTGGATTCAAAGCCAGGTCTCCTTCCAAAGAGAGGGAATGGGCCTCTCTCTGACTTTGCCCTCGTACCCATCTTGAGCAACCTAGTTAAGGAGAGTAAGCACAGCAGCAGCAGCAGCCTTGTGGAGGAGGTAAGTGTAGCTGGGCATCCCATTTGGGAAGTGGGGCTGGGCTTGGTGTCGCAGGTGCTCAAGGGCCAGGCTGGGCGTTTGACTTCTGCTGCCCAGGGCTCCGAGCAGCCCACTCCACCATCCATCCAGCCCCTCCCCCTCATGGCCTGAGAGGAACAGTGAGGCTCCTCCAGTGGACCATGCCTTGGCACTTGCCCTGGTCCCACCCCTTCTGCCAGAGGCCACACCCACCATCCACGCCCACCCAGTAGGCTGCACCCACCCTGGTCACATCCACCCGCCCCCCCCCCGAGGGCAACCGCAATGCTGATGTGGCCCTCAATGAAACTGAGTTTGACACCCCTGCACTAGATGATCTCCAAGGCCTTTCCCAACTCTGCTATTCTGTATTCTGTAAATACAAACATCTATAAATGCTCTGACTCAAAAAACATAAATCATTTTTGCTCTGCTCTTGAATTGCAACCTGAGGGGGAAGAGAGAGAAAAGTTGAATGTGTATAGCATTTTACATACTTGACATTTAATCTTAAAAGAAGCAATAGTTTATCAATCTCTCAGTTTGTTCTCTGGGGGAGGGGAAGGGGGGGAAGAGAAGGAAGAGAAGGAAGAAAACGCTGCCCTCATGTGGCAATGAAATGAAATTATCTTGCCTAAAATGAAGATGGAAAAAATGTAAGGAAGTTTCCAAAGGGATGACAAATAAATTAAACTGTATATCAAACTGATCTTCTAAGAGATAATGTGAAAGGAGCTGAATCAAATTTTAGCATTCTATTTTGAATCATTCCTTTTGTGAAATGTTTCCTATGAAACGCCTTGCTCTAATTTACGATTTTCCAAGGTTTACTATTCCAGGATTCCCTTTATCTTTTTCCTGGATAAGTAGATTCATTTCTACACAAAGGAGCAGACTGCAGCAACCCACTGATTGCAGTCACACCACCTACATTACCTGGATGTCTTATACAATGTATTGAACCATAAGCTAACCAAAAGGGTTGGATCCACTCTCATGTATATACGTACATATACAGTATACGTAGCTCATGCAAAAGCCAACCAAGGTTAACTTTAACCAATTGCAAATGCCGTCACTGGGTCTTCAGCTGATCTGTTTAAGTGGACTGTGAAAACAAGAGGCTGTATTGTCAAAGGATTTGTCCCCATGTTCTTATAATTCTAGCATGAAGATGCCTCCTCAGCTACGTTTCAGACTCTGTTCTCATGTTGTTACTTCTCCTGATCTCCAGTTCACAGCAAGGCAGCTTAAAGTTGTCTGTAGCAGTTCCATTTTTTAAAGTAGCATTTTCCCTTTTCTCTTGATACAGTTCTTATTGTGAACAAGATCCACGACACTTCTTCAATGAGGTTCTTGATGATACAATTGGCCATTCCAGCTGCCAAATGTTCCCTCCATTCTGATCCCTGGCCCTCTTTTTGACACCATTTGACACCTATGTTTTCCTGCTACCCTTTCTAGTCCTAACATCTCCTGCTCAAATAGCAAGGACTGGGAAGAGTAGCAAGCAAAACAGTGGATATTTTTGTACTGTATATAGGTGTATCTGTCTTTGGTAGAGTGCTTAGACCAGATTCTGGCTGATTTAGAATTTAGTTTTAGTAATTTGCAAATTATGTGAGGCTTAGAGGCATTCTTAGAAATAAAAGGGGTGTTTGAAGCCAGCAGTTTACTCCATAGTACACCATCTAAAATTAAGCAATTAGCCTTTTAAAATAAGGTGGAGTGAGAATCTTGTCAAGCATCAAAATAGACACCCATAGGCACTGCACTGGGGATACTGAAGCCAGGCAAATAGTCTCAGATCAATAACTCTGACTAACTGGCAAATGATGCCATGGATCCTAGTCATAAAAAATGCCTTAGAGTTATGATCCCTTAAGTATTACATTAACCATATCACTTAATATTAATGCTGGTCACTCTAAACCTGGAAACCTATTCAAAATAAGAATTCTGAAAATGTATGTACTCTATGTGTCAGACAATAAATTGAACTGACACTAAATTCACAAAACATATTTAGGGTCAATTTGCATTTTGATTCAAATTTCAAAGTTCTGAGCTCCTGAGGGTCCCTTGAAAAGTTCTGCCTCTGAAAATGAAATATTGGTTGCTCTTAAATATGAAAACTTCTTTAATTGTCTTGTGTAACATTATTAAATTTAGCTTTGATTTATCATACTAAACACATCGACAGCATGAATGAGTTTTACTGAAAAAAAATTTGAATTCATAACTTTAGAGGGATAAGGTCCTTCATCATATTTGTGTAAAGATGATTTTAGCTGGTCCAGGAGAATATTTCTAACATAGCTGTGGAACCTTTCAAAGGAATCTGATCAAGTTATCACTTTGAACTGAATCTTTGAAACAATTTGAGGTAGCAAATTGAGCAATTTAATGGTGAACAAGAGATTCAAAGGCTGTCATTACAGTTTTTTCTCCATGCACAAAGCTGAAGAGAGTCAAGTGATATGAAGGGTTCTTTGACATTTACAGAAGCTGCCTATGAGTTTCTCACCATCTCATTCAGTTTTGACCCTCATACACTTGGAGAAGGCTCTTTGGCTGCTCATGCTACTTGTCAGTGTTGTATTGTCTGAAGAAATGGTTATCTTCATTGCATGAATCAATCTGAAGTGTGCTAGACAATTTGGGGCCCTCCAAACATTTGAATTTCAACTTCCATCATCCCCAGCTAGCATGGCCAAACAAAGAAACTGGAATATGTAGTCCGAACTCATGGAAGATTACTTACTAAAGCTTCCTCCTCCAATCACAGAAAGAATGAGGGAATTAAATACTGGAACAGTTGATATGTTGAATAGACACGAATGAATCAAATGTTACTTGTTTTATTATTTATTATTTTACTAATTGTCTGAACCAATCATCAATTTCAATTAAAAACACAAAAATCATTTTTATAGATACTGTTCTCATATATATGTATTTTATATATAACATATAAGAATATGCCTCCTATTAGAAAAGCACCTGGCCCTATGCCAGTCCCAAAAAGTATGCAACACACACAAACACACACACATATATACATATATATATAAATTTATGAAGAAATTATATTCAGTGTGATTTTTATTTACTTTTTTGTTTTGAGGACTAGTTCCCATCTTCCTGTAATACTGATTTTTTTTATGCTGAAAAAGATAAAAATATAAACCCACATTATGCTCATAATGTAGTGAATGTTTTTTGGAGAAAATCTTATTTCTAACTGGACACTGATACATTTTTCAAACAATAAAAATTGGGCCAAAGGATGGAGAATTTTATTTATTATGCTTGTAAGTGTTTCACAATATCATGGACAATACAAAATGAAGGTTCATAAAACATCTATAAAGTGTTCCAGAAACTCAGCCTGGTGTTATAATAAGGAAATAAAACAGCAGGGAAGGATCAAGAAATTTTGTTTAACATAAATAGAAAAAAAATAATTCATCTGAGGAATTCTGCCCATCCCTTGAAGATCATGGCTAATGAATGACTGTAGAAAGGAAGGAAGGAAGGAAGAAAAAAAGAAAGAAAGAAAGAAAGATTCTATGAGGGCTTCAATGTATGTCTTTTTTTTTGCTTTAGATATGAGGCAAATAGGATCAGCACCATCAACCAAATTCTGAAAAACGCCAGTGTGACCTGCATCTTTGAAAGCAAGGCAACCTCTTAGAACTACATAATTTAGTCTTTCCTCTTGATGAGTGCTGAGCAGTTTCTAATTATCAAATAAATTTCCCTGGGACAATCATGCTGGTAAATGTTTTTCTACACCAGAGTTCTCAGGATATACACTCAGCATCTTTACTGCTGTTGCTTTGTACTCCAACACACGAGGGGAGCCCATTAGAGAATCTTCTTGCTTCCTTCCCAGTTTACTTTCTTCATTCTCTCATTTCTTCTCCTTTGATATTGTACTCTCTGCTTTCTTCTTGCAAGGCAGCAGCTCTGGCAACTTTTGTAGAATTGTTCAACTCTCCCAACCTCTTAGCTATATCATCACTCAATAAATACAAGAGACTTCTACTTTCCATCAATGAACAATTTTATAATGTTTTTTCTTCTCATTTGAAAGGTCATCTAAAGCAAATTTTCCACCATCACCTGGACAGACAACTGGCAGGAAAGCAGGCAGGTTTGATGGGATGAGTTTAGTTCTGCAACCGAGCTCTCCAAGAAGGAAAAGTACAAGCATCTGTGTCATGTTATTAACACACTGAACTGACTGATTCAGTAGAGCTACTGGATATCAGTTTGTCAGCTACTGAGAAGCGAAGACACACTTACAGGTAGTCCTTGAAATATGACCATAATGGAGCTTGGAATTTCATTATAAGTCATGATGGTTGTAAGCCAAGGAGCTCACATGACTGACTTGATTTTACAACCTTTAGTGCAGAAACCATTAAGTAAAGCCTGTAATTGTTAAGTGAATCAATACAATCTTATAAATATTTTTTTTTTTGCCAGACACTGGTTGAAAAGGCCAGTTTCCAGCAAAAAATGTTGTAAATCACGTCATGTGACTGCTGAATGAAGAGCCCTAGTGGCACAATGGTTAGAATGCAGTACTGCAGGCTAACTCACTGCTCACTTCCAGCAGTTCAATCCTGACCGGTTCGAGGTTGACTCATCCTTTCATCCTTTCGAGATCAGTAAAGTAAGAACTCAGATTGTTGGGGGCAATATGCTGACTCTTTAAACCACTTAGAGAGGGCTATAAAGCACTGTGAACTGGTATATAAGTCTAAATGCTAGTACTACTGAATGCTGCAAACAACTGTAAAAGTTGCCAAATTCCCAAAATATGGTCATATGACTCCAGAACTGAGTTGTATCTTTTAGGGGGTCTGTCATAATTTCAAAGAGTTACTAAGAGGTCTGTCATTAAGTGAGGATTACCTTTAATAAGACCTTAAGCCAGTGGTGGGATTCAAATATGTGAACAACCGGTTCTCTGTGTGGAGGCCGCCTCTGGAAGTCCATTCTGGGCCTGGGCAACAAAAAATTAACTACCGGTTCTGCTGAACTAGTGCAAACTGGCTGAATTCCACCACTGCCTTAAGCAGGGAGAGAGCCAACACATTGGTTCATGTATTTGTCTTTTCTTAAAATAAGATTATGCTTCTGGATCCAGTAACTGTGACTGTACGGGTGCCAGGATGGGATGGATGTCAGAAAAGTCAAAATGGTGGCCGCAACCATGTGATGAAAGATCTCCCCCTTTTAAACATGTGATACATATAAAGGGGGGGGGTTGATCACCCAGTTGTGTCTGCCATCTTGACTTTTTTGACCCTTTTTCCCTACAGATGTCCCTGTAATTTAGATAACCTGGTTAACTTGTCAACTGCAGAAAACAATAGGCTGCTGATTTTTTTAGCCCCTTTAAAAACCCTGTACCCCAACATAACAGTTAATTATTTCTACATAAACTGACAAGATGCTCCACAATTGCTTTATAGCAAAAGAAGCCAATTTTTGCATCAACAAACTCAGCTCAGGCTCTCAAGAACTCTGGCTCTGCATAGGAGATGTTTGGCAGCCATTCACTGCTCACTCGCCTATATGTGGATAAGTAATTACTGGTAACCGGATCTAGAACTGGAGAAATTGGTGGCTTTTTTTTTTCATTTCAGCTAAGCACAGATGGTAATTTGAACATTTGCCTGGGGATGATGTCAACATAGGATGATTTGTAACCTGAGGTCCATCCTGTGTCTCCTTACATTTCATTGGTCTAATATATGCATGTTTTCTTCCATGGTTCATAAGCAGAATAAAAACAGTCTTTATTGCACAAGTCAGAAATCTCTGGTTCTATTGATCAAGGATGGACAAGTTGCGCCTTGGCACCAGGACAAATATAGGCTGACTCACAACAACTCCCTTCCACAGGCAATGCAGTGTATTTGTTAAGAGTTGAATTACAGTCGAGAGACCCATCAAGTTTATGGGCTGGGAAAGCATGGCCTTCAAAGATCTGCTTCATGGATTGCAGTGTGCAAAGTTTCATTGAACAAGACAAAGTGATTTGGTTTATGTATAATGTTAAATCGTAATTTACAGATCTCATTTAATGGTTAGGTCATGTACTAAACCTGAACGAAACAAGTCATGCAAGGGTTTAATGCAATTTGTGGATCCACTTTAAGTTTGAGATTCTATATCCAGCCTCAGTTGACTAATCTGATTTGTGAAAGGGCTGTCCAAACTGACACTGAGCCTGTCCAAAGCAGCTGGAAGAACACTTTGTACAAAGCATGTTAGCACACTGATTATAGTCTATTAGCAGATAGTTACATTTTATGGTTAGCTGCAATTATGATTCATTTTTATGATTGGAAAGTTTGTGATGTTTTTCTGATTTTCAGGCTGACTTTTATTCTTGTTAGCTGCACATAATATTGCAATGAAGGCAGGATACTAATATTATTAATAAATAAACTTGGATCAGAGTCTTTCAAACCATCATATCGTCTAGAAACCTTGGTGCAGTCATCCTTTTAGCAAGGCACAGACACAAATGCTTCAAAGATATTTCAGATTTTCCCGCACACATGTGTTCCTGCACAGCCCTCTTGTTTCCTTAGTGACTCCCTATCCAGGCATTCAGACAACTATGGAAAGGCTTTGTGCACGTCACACACAAGATGCAAGTTTAATGTGTCAGAGAGAAGCATTTGATTTGCACAAATATGCTTGGTGGGGGATCCTGTGTTCCTTGCACTGTCTTCGTTCTTATTATATGTAGCATTTCCAAAAGAAAACAATTCAACATATTTTAAAAATCTGCTTGAATTACTGATGACCCCAAATATGTCAAATGGATTTCTCTCTCTCTCTCTCTCTCTTTCCTTGCAAGTGTCATATTCAACCATTCTGATACATTCGAGCAGTGATGGGTATGGAATCTTGCCCCTGGCAGTCATAAATAATGTTATCATCTGATACCGCCTGTACTGAATAATCCCATTGGCAAAAGAAGTGCAAACATAAATTGGAACTAAACATTATGGAGGCTACACCCACAGGAGTTTTAGTCATTTTAATAAGATGTATCACACACAGCCGAAGTCTTTTAGTTAACACTGCAATTCTACAGTATGTACATTTATGCTAAGTCCCACCAAACTTTCATAGAAGTAAATCTTGGGTGGAGTCAAATGCCCTTTTTCTTATTTATCTTGCTAGCCACCATTTGGTTAATTGTGGATATTGACTATAGCACAATGGGTAGACTTTGCACAATATGCTGAACTATAAACCATGGTTTATAAATCACAGTGACTGAGTTCATACAATCAATCAATCAGAATAGAGCTGGAAGGGACCTTGGAGGTGTTCTAGTCCAGCCTCCTGCTCAAGCAGGAGACCCTATATCATTTCGGACAAGTGGTTGTCCAGTCTCTTCTTAAAAACCTCAAGTGATGAAGCACCTACAATGTCTGAAGGCAAGCTGTTTCACTGGTTAATTGTCCTCACTGTTTGGAAGTTTCTCTTTAATTCCAGGTTGCTTCACTCCTTGATTAAGAACATAAGAACATAAGAAGAGCCCTGCTGAATCAGGCCAAAGCCCATCGAGTCCAGCATTCTGTGTCACACAGTGGCCCACCAATTGTACATGGGGATCTTGAGCAGAAAGAGAAGGCAAAACCCTCCCTTTCCCTTGGCCCCCAACAAATGGTACTCAAGGGAATCCTGCCTGCCTCAACCAACATAGAGGCGGCACATGGACATCCATTTTAATAACCACCGATACACTTTGCATCCATGAATCTATCTAGCCCTGCCTTGAAGCTGTCAAGGCTGACAGCTGTCACGACCCCTTCAGGAAGTGAATTCCATAAATCAACGACCCTCTGGGTGAAGAAATATTTCCCTTTATTTGTCCTCACTTTCTTAGCTATGAGCTTTAGGGAGTGCCCCCTTGTCCTGGTATTGTCTGATAGAGAAAAGAATTTTTCTCTATCCACCTTTTCTATCCCAGTTTCCATCCATTGGTTCTTGTCCTGCCCTCTGGTGCTCTGGAAAATAAATTGACCCCCTCCTCCTTGTGGCAGCCTCTCAAATACTGGAATACAGCTATCATGTCCCCCCTAGTCCTTCTTTTCTCTAGACTGGCCATTCCCAAATCCTACAACTGTTCTTCATATGTTTTAGTCTCCAGGCCTTTAATCATCTAGTTGCTCTTCTTTGCACTTTTTCCAATGTCTCAACATCTTTTTTGTAATGTGGTGACCAAAACTGGATGCAGTATTCCAGATGTGACCTTACTAAGGCTTTATAAAATGATACTAATATTTCATGTGATTTTCATGTTTTGCCTCTTGTATTAGCTGACTCATGTTTAAGTGATCGTCCACTAGGACTCCAAGGTCCCTCTCACAGTTATTGTTTTTGAACCAGGTTTTGCCTAATCTATACATAACAACAACAACAACAGCAATAACAACAACAATAATAATAATAATAATAACAACAACAATAATAATAATAATAAAAAGTTGGAAGGGACCTTGGAGGTCATCGAGTCCAACCCTCTGCTCAGGCAGGAACCCTACACCATTTCAGACAAATGGCTGTCCAGTCTCTTCTTAAAAACTTCCTTTGATTTTTCTTGCCCAGGTGTAAAACTTTGCTTTTCTCCACATTAAATATCATTTTGTTGGATAGGGTACATTGTTCAAGTCTGTCAAGATCTTTTTGGATTCTGAGTTTGTCTTCTGGGTTGTTGGCTATTCTTGCCAGTTTAGGGTCATCTGCAAATTTGATGAGTTCCCCTTCTATTCCCTCATCTAAGTCATTAATGAAGATATTGAAGAGTACTGGGCCTAAGACAGAACCTTGTGGTACCCCACTGCTTACTTCCCTGTAGATATAGTATCATTAAGGACTACTCGTTGAGTACCGTTTGTCAGCCAGTTACAAATCCATCTGGTGGTGATGCTGTCTATCCCACATTTTTCTAGCTTACCAAGAAGTAGGGTGTGGTCTACTTTGTCAAATGCCTTGCTGAAGTCTAAATATTCTATGTCCACAGCATTTCACTGGTCTACTAATTTAGTCACTTTGTCAATTACATTAAACTGTTTAATTACATTAAACCATTATTTCACTAAGCCAAAACTAAGCTACATTTATTTATGTATTTATATTTCGTATTTGGTTTCGTGAATTTGGTTTCAAATTCACTGCTGCAGATGGGCCCAAATGTCAAGGGTTACTATTGGTAAGAATCCACCAAGACCAAAACATTTGCAAGAGACCTATGGATAATCCATATCCTTATAATTAGCAGCGAATGTTAAGTAAACACTGGACCATTTCATGTTCAGTATTCCATTATCCATGATTTGCATTGTATGCTTAAACATTACTTATTCAACTTAATTTTCTGGACTTTCCTAATACACTGAACCACAAATTAATCATACTTATTAAGTTTGTACAAAATGCTAGGCTAAAACAGAATAACCTTATTTGTGCTGTGTAAACAGAAACATCATGTGAAACCATAAGACTTAATAATGAATATTGCGTATTTCTTAATAGCTTCATCCCCTATTTTTTTTCTAGATATCTGAAGTTCGTTCAGGATTTTATATTCCACACATCACACTAACTTTGGTTAATGAAGCTACTTGTTGTTTATTTGCTTTTCCAGCTTGCTGGAGCAAGTAGATAGCTGTGTCATTAAGCCAGTCACATATTTGTGCAAATGTATGAAATACAAATGTTTTAATGGCAATCAGAGACCATTTGGACCCGAGGCAGGCAGGTGGCAACAGTGCTGGGTTAATATTGCCAGCTGAAAGATGTAGCCAGGTTTCCTTTATGACCATGCCTCTACTTTCCCCGTCCAGTCATGTCTGACTCTAGGAGGCAGTGCTCATCTCTGTCTCTTAGCTGAGGGAGCCAGTGCTGTCTGAAGACACTTCTGTGGTCATGTGGTCAGTATGACTATACACTGAAGTGCACGGAACACTGTTACCGTCCCACCAAAGTGGTACCTATTTATCTACTCTTATTTGCATGCTTTCGAAATGCTAGGTTGGCAGGGGCTGGGGCAAATAACAAGAGCTCACCCCATCACAAGATGCACAAGTCTTGACCCGGGCTCTCAACTTTCCAGCTGGCAAGCTCAGCATCTTTAACCACCGAATTATCTTCTAAGTGAAGTAACTCTGTATTGTGAATGTTACCCCTCTAATGCCACTCAGAGACATACCTCATGGTGAGCTATGGGTTACTTAACCAAGTTTGTTCAATAAGCCAGGAAAGTGCAAAAGCTAATATATGCTTGTCAACATTTTGCAACCATGTTTGCTCACAGCATAGGAAGTGAGAAATGAGGCAAGGTGGTGGACATAACTTTGAGTTTTACATTGCTCAAATGGGCAGTGTTTATTTAAATTGGTAACTGATTTCAATCTTCTTACAATTATGTTTAATAAAAAATCATTGCAAATGTGCTTTTCTTTGAAGAAGCATTCCTCTTTTTCATTCATATTAAACACTATTGTTTTTATTCATATGGAAGTGGATAACTATATAATTGATGAACTATATAATTGGTTTATCCCTGGACTGATTAAAATACATTCAATTCAATCCTATGCACATGAATACCATGGGATTTACTTCTGAGTAGACAGATGCATACTTGCTGTGCTCTAAGATTTCTGTATCTGGGAAAGCATCCAGTTTAAAAGGCAGAAGGCGTGCACTCTGCTCCCTTTTAAGCATTTGGAAAGAACAACCATCTTTAAATCAAACTCACTGTGACATGCACGGATAATAAAATATAAAATTAAAAAAATAATAATTAATCAAAGCCTTACACTGGTTGGCAGAAATAAGTTTCATTCAGATCTTCTGACTCCACGTGAAAGAAGAAACAGATGCAAATAGGAGGTTAACTAGCAGGTTAGCGATATTCTTCAGGAATATATTGAAATACATATCGTGTATGTTACAAACATACAGAAATATTTGCCTATTAGTCAGGTAGCTGTTGGACAGATGGAAGAAAGCTATTGAGATTTATATACAATCTAATTAATTAGATTAATTAATTTCTGTTGTACAGAAAGTTAACTACAGACTACAGACTTAAGTTGCAATGTTTCCATTAAAATAAAAGCTCAAAAACTCAATTAAGTCAGATTTATGAAATTACCAAGCTGAAATTGTTTTTATTTGTATTTTGCTTAGCATTTGCTTAGCAGTTTCAACATTCAAAAAGGCTATATGAATCACACTTCTCCAATTTGTCTTTCTGGCTTTTTAAAGACTTTATTTCTAAAGATTTCAAGAAATATTTATCAAAAACAACAAGAAGGCTCCAGGTTGGCCATTAGAGGTGGTTGGAAAGGAGCAGAGGGATTGTGTGTCAAAAAGTCAAATGTGCATCAAATTCTTGATTGAAAGGATAGGCTTCAATTGTGTGACACACCCTGTATTGGACATTTGGAAACATGCTCTGCAATCTGGAGGTATTACTGAATAATCAAAACCAACAGATCTGCTGACAGAATTCCAGGTATCCATCCCATCTCCTTTTAAAGCCATTCAAGTTAGCAGCCATCATCACTTCTTCTGGTCATGAATACCAGAGGCTAAGTATCATTTTAGCTCCCAGCAGTTATAGCTGAGAGAATTCTTAGACAACATTTATGCTAGTTAGAAATGAAATGAGAGCCAGTCTGGTCTAGTGGTTAAAATACTAGACCAGAAATGGGAAAAGCCAAGTTCTTGTCCTACTTTAGGCACAAATCCAGCTGGATGACTTTGGGGCAGCCACTCTCTCTCAGCAAACCATTTCTGGAAGTTTTGCCAAGAAAACTGCAAGGATCTGTCCATGTAGTTAACAAAAGTCAAGTATGCTTTGAAAGGGAGAAAAAAAATCTGTTTAGAACTTCTTAAGATTGGAATGCAGCATTTTTGTGAACTACCAGATTAATCTTTTTCTACTTAGAATGAACTGTTCTTATGTGGAACTATATACAGGAAAATCAAGGTGGTAAAAATTCTAGGACTAGAGAAGCTATTCATTTATAGTATTCCAATGCCTTTAATTAACTAGACACAGTCTAAAGTTTGCTGTGCGTCATTTTGTTGAGGCCTTAAGAATCAGCCACTGTATGCAAACTATGATATGCACGTAGGGGGTTTTTTTGTGTGTAAATTTAGAATCCTGCAAAAGACAGACTCTCTTTAGAGCAGCGGTTCTCAATCTGTGGGTCACGACCCCATTTGGGGTCAAATGACCATTTCACGGGGGTCGCCAAACGCAGTCCACCATTTCCCCCCTTTTCCTTAGCTGTGCTACGCCATTTTTTCCCCTTTTCCTTAGCTGTGCTACTCCCTCTTATTCTATTGGCTTTTGAAAGCCAATAGAATAGACTCTCTTGAATAGAATCTAATTCTATTGGATTTCAAAAGCCAATAGGAATTGTCCAGGCTGTCTCCGCCCTGCTGAGCCCGCCAAAAGTCCCAGTCTGCAAACGGTGCTGCAGGTTGTCTGCAGCGAAGGCGAGCTCTCCGGAAGTTTCCATCCCTCCCTGCTGAGAACTACTAAAACTGCAAGTAAAAGAGGGCCAGGGGTGGGAGGTGGGAGGCCGGCGGGCGTAGGGAGAGTTTTTGGTGTGTGCGGGGCCCGGCGGGTGGCTTACCTCCCTTGGACTGGGCCAGCTGGTGGCCCAGCCCGTGGTCGCCCTGCGCCGTCGCTGCTGCGGCCGCCCAGGAGCGCCTGGGCCTGCCTGCCGCCGCCCCAAACAGGCGGCAGCGAAGGCAAGGCTAGCGGGGCAGCGGCGGGCGCAGGGTTGTTTGAACGTGTGGAAATCAGCAGATATACAAAAGATGTATGTACATAAGACATTGTTTTATTCCAAACTGGATAGTTATTTCTTCTTTAAATCTCTGGATTTAATAGAAATAACTCAATAAATAAATTATAAATAAATAATGCTCCAACAATATCTTGGAACATAAATTGTTGACCAAGCCAATAGTGGTCTGGCTTGTGCACTATGCTAAGCCGAAAATATACAAACCACAGTATGAAATAATCTTCCAGATTGCCTGCAAAGCCATATAATTGCATAAATAAGTTAGTCTTTATTCAGTAGCAATGCATCCCAATAATTCAATAAAATAATTTCAGTTTGTACTGGTAAACAATTCTACAGTAACTCGATCACAATATATTTTTCTATTCAACATAAAGGAGCAAGCAAACAGTTATTATATTACACAGAATGTTCTTTGTTTCCTTAATCCAAAATTATCTAATTTGACAGATACCTGCTCTCTAGGACCCTAGGAAATAGATCATTTGATTGGCACTTTTTTCATGTAAAACCTATGTTGACTGACTGAGATCCCCAACAAATAAATTGTTGTTCTTATTGTTCTGCCAGCAGCAAGATCTGAATGCTGGCACAGCGACAGATTCTATTGCAAATCAGGGCTGGCAGGCCCAGAGGAAGGCTTTTGGAGGAGTTGGTGCTCCAGGGACAAAAAGGAGCAAGGCCCCTTTAAGGAAAAGGTGGAGGAGACAGGATCAGAAAAAGAAAAGGAAGCAAGGTGGTCTTTCAGGAATATAAGCTAATTTGGGAGCTAATCCACATGGAGCTCCATTTCCATGTGTCTGGTTTGCCATCGTTCACTCCCTAGAGACTAAAATGGACGTTCTGAAACTTGAGCTGGCCATGAACAAGGAGTGTATATCAGAGGTGGTGACCCTTTGAGAGCTGAATGCAACGAAATTTCATTTTGATGTATGCCGATTGGTGTACATTCAAAGTGACAATAAAGTTGTTGTTGTTATATTATTATTGTTGTTGTTATTGTTATAGAATTGAACTTTACATTTTTCTCTATTCCATCCAGTCTATAATAGAGATAGTTCTCAACTTATGAGCACAACTGAGGCCAAATTTTAAGCGAGATACTTGTTAAGTGAGTTTTGCCCCATATTATGACCTTTTTGCCACAGTTGTTATGTGAATCATGTGATTGTTAAACAAATCTGGCTTCCCTCATTGACTGCTTATTGGAAGCCAAATGGGAAGGTTACAAATTGTGATCGCAAGAACCCACGATAGTGCAACTGTCATATACTGTATGCATGCCAGTTGCCAAGCATCTGAATTTTAATCACGTGACCCTGGGGATGCTGCAATGTTTGTAAGTGTGAAAACAGGTCATATATCACTTTTTTCTTTGCCGTTATAACTTCAAACACTCACTAAATGAATGGTTGTAAGACAAGGACTACCTGTTCTTGCTTTTCCCAATAACACATTGTGTCACAAATGAGGTGGACAGTTCACATTGACCCTTGCAACTTCACCTTATCCAACTGTGAGAACCTTGAGACTTGGTGATTAAAATCTGGCACAGCATACATGAAGCATATAGCATCTGGAAAAATTTATTGTTGGAAACGTATTGTTTTATTTAAAAGATGGGTATTCATTTTATGGTTCAAAGACGTGGAGAATGTCTGGAATGTAACTCATCACGGGGTCCCAATTAATAGGGAGAAGCTTTGTAGGCCTTTGTTCCCGTTAGGAGTGTTCGTAGTGTCTTCTACTTTTGATGGGGGATTCATTGCTCAACTTGTGCCATGTGTGCCATATGTTCCATCTGAGCAAGTTAGGGGGGGGGAAATGTTGAAAGATGAACCAAACTAAAATATTTGACACAAGGATCTACTTATAATGCAAACTTATCTTTCCACTGTGACTTGATTCCTGTTATTATGAGAAAATCAGCTCCCCCACAAAAGGAGCATTTTGGAGTGGAGAGATAAATTGTGGAGGAAACCTAAGTTATAACCCCGGCTGTACTGCTGAAATGGATTATACATGAAGTTTTTCTTGAAAAAGTCTGGAAGCTACAGTTGTTGTTAAATGCAACAGCTAAAGAAAAGCAGGATAAGATAATATTATAAAACCTTCTTGCTGAAAGGTATGACCCATCAATTATTTTCCACAAACAATTGTTGGTGTCACTTTTGAAACTACAAACAGTTCAGAGCTCATCTCCTTGAGAAATTTTCTGTCTCTATACAAAGCTATCAAGATACCAAGACTTGTAAGACCTTCTATGCCAGTGGTGGCAAACCTATGGCACGGGTGCCAGAGGCAGCACTCGGAGCCCTCTTTGTGGGCACACATGCTGTTGCCCCAGCCTTGCCTCCCCCCGTGACCCCTAATCTCCAGCAGCCCCCCTGAAGGAGACTCGCCCTTGAGCGTGGCCCACATGGAGCAGTGCAGTCAAGGATATGGCAGCCAGGCAGCTTAGACAAGACTCTGCCCTCACATCCCATCATGCAGTTGATGCTGCAGGGCGTGGGCAGAGGGTGTGGCTGCCATAGCACTGCTGGGCTGCCTGGGCGATCTGTGGCGGGCCCTGGAGGCAGTGAGTGGTCCTGTGGACAGGTGGGGTGGGGGATGGGGGACAGAGCAGGGGTGGGCAGGGGGGGTGGAGCAGGGGCGGGGCCAGTTTTTGGGCACTCGATCTCTAAAAAGGTTCGCCATCACTGTTCTATGCCTTTCTACTGCAGCTCTCCACACAGAACAAGTGGGCAAGTGACATCACATGCCTCATCATGTAAATTATGCAAATGATATACTTTACAAAATTTGCATAATATGTGCAAGGATGTCATGATATGAATGACATCAACATGGCTTGCTTTGGATACATATGCCTTAACTAATGTAATTTACACTCTTCTAGAGACTGTTTATTCCCAGTCTCTCCAATTTGAAGAAAGGGTCTGGCCTTCCCAGCTGAATCCAAATGATTTCAGCTTTTTTTTTTTTTGACTTGAGTATTATAACCAGACTGGGACAGCTTGGATTTTTATCTGTTATTTGTTTTGCCCATTTGTCCATTTGCCTACTAAGGGGATAAGAAACTCTTTTTTCTATTTCTAATATTTTTGTGGTGGTGTTGTAAAATTGGACATTTTTAGCCATAGTATATAAAATTGCTATTTGCCATAGCTGATGGAAAAACTCTGGGCAGAAAATAAATTCTGAACATCCTGAACCTTGGTGGAATATAGCAATATTTTTGCTAGCTGATTAAAAAGTCTGCAAGCAAAAATAATCTAATTTTCTTTATGAACTCTGAAGGACTAACAGTTTCATTGTTCATGTTAATCGGATTATTTATGCATTTGGTTCTATGTGGATAATTGTATCGTTCTGAACAATTGTGGTTCCATCTAAAGTAACTTGCATTCCCTTTAAATCTTTTCGATATTTTTATTCCTACTAAACCCCAAAGGGCCACACAAGCAGAGGTTATACACATAATTTAGAAGAATAGCAAGTGAAAGAGGGATGGAAAATTCTGTTAAAGAAAAATGTGAGAAATACAGAATATTTTAATATGAAGCAATCTTGGTTTGATAAAATTAAGTTGCCTCACCCTGATTTGAATAGTAAGAGGTGGACCACACAAACTAATAAAGATATTTTAATCAGCATAAACTCTGCTTCTATTTTCTGTATGATTCTGACTGCTGAATCTTGTCAAAGAGTTAACTCTTTGGGACTAACCTCTTTTTCTTTCTCATAGGTGAAGGATGTAAAATGCATCTACTAAGAAAAGATGGATATTGTGGAACAGAATCCTAAGAAAAAGTTTTTATTATCGATTGAAAGACAATGATATGGTATGGTCAACTCCTGATGACCTTATGGACGCTTCTTTGTAGTTTTCTTGATAATAATATAAAAGTTTGCCATTTATTTTGAGACACTATTTTGACTTGCCAAAGAAAGGCTAGAAATGTGGATAGTTAACATAGGGAATATAATGGACTCCAATGCTTGCAGATTGGAATCATGGAAAATGAGACCCTTGGACTGAACCCCGGAGTATCCAGATGTATGTGCAGGGCCCAACTGTGCTTCATTGCTCCATGTATAATTGGTACCTGTTCAGGGAATGTATGCCTAAGACTTGGAGAAGGACTTCTACCATAATTCTTTCCTTTACATGATAGATGGGCTTTTTTCTGATCTTTTCTTTCTGAGGGAATATTTCTCTCTCTTTAATACATACATACATGCATACTGGTTCACTCCATTATAGCAGCCAGAAAATGAGCTGACAGGCAAATGAGGAGCTTGTGTTCCACCAGACAGCCAACCCCAGTCAAGTCCTTTATCTGGCTATGTTGAAACATACCTTAGTGCTCTTGAGTAAAAGCACAAAATCGGTGCTTAAAATGAGCTTTTATCTCTTCTCCTCCCAGTCTGAAAAACAGGTCACCAGGAAAGATGCATGGGAAGCTTTTTATTAACTATGAATCTCTTAGTGTTTCGCAACAGGACTAAACCCATGTTTAAAAACAGCTCTAAAAACAAATGACAAGTACTGGGCAGCCACTGACTATAAGGGGAATTTGGGAGGAAGCAGTCCAGCACCCAGCACCCATCAACTGTCCTCCTTCCCATTAATTATGTTTAGACATAATCAGTGCTTTTTTTGTAAAAAAAAAAAAAAAAAGTGCCGGAACTCACACATGTCATACAACCTGCCTTGCCTACCCTACAAGGTTCCATCCAAAAAAGGTGCCGGAACTCCGTTCTGGGCGTTCTATGACAAAAAAAGGCATAATATCTGGGAGGCGAGTGGGCACATCCCAATAAAGCAGAAATAGAGTTTGTCTTTGGCACTGAGGCCAACATAAAGTAGGATGGTAGACTTTTGAGCTGCCTCACCATCTAAGGGAAAAGGCCCATTAACCCAGCCATGAAGAAAAGCAGTGAGCTTCGGGCCTACACAGTTCATGGGCAAGATAGATTATTTGACAAGATTTTGTATCATCCTAGCTTGATCCCTTGCTCTTTGTTTTGCTTAACCAGCATTCCTGATGGGAATTCTTAATTGGGTTCCTTTGAACGTTGAAGCAGCTGTCCATACATATGTTGGGCAATTCTCCATTTGCTTTTGTGAAGAGTCTGCTTGACTCATGCATGACTAAGTGGGACTGATATCAATTGAACGAGCCTCACTACAGATCTCATTCACAAATCCTGTTCTTTTCTACACAGTAGAGACTGTTGCTATAACAGTCAGTCACTAGGCAACTGAGAAGCCCCTTTGTTTCCTACGCACTCCTTGTTCTCCTTCTTCTTCTTTTTCTTTCCAAAAGGAGCAAATGCATGGCAAGGCATTTCTGGCCACTGACTCTCCCCAGCTGTACCCTTTTAGAGGCTGAACTGACTCATGTTTTCTGCCATAACAATGACTTTCTTCTTCATAAACAATACTAATCCTCCCACATCCTCTAACAAACTGAAGTTGGAGATTTCTGGGCAACTACAAGGAATATTGATTAATTATCTGTGCGCACATGCAAATCTTTAGGATGAAGCGGAGTGTAGAAATGACAGAAACTACAGTTCACAGGGGAAAGTATGAAATAAAGATGGGCCTTATGCAGAAAACATCCTAATAGGTTTTATTCAATGATGTGGATCATTTCCCCTAATACTCTCCCAAACTTGTTGCGACTGTGATGGGACCTGGAATGAAAAAGAAGACATGTTCATAATAGCATTTATTTTAATACAGATAGTCCTCGATTCACAACAGTTCAAAATTCAACAGGACAAAATTCCCTTAGCAACAGAAATTTTGGGTTTAAGTGTGGTCATTAGTGGAGGACTATCTGTAGTCCCAAATCTTCACCTTAGTTCCACGACATTGGCTTACTTCTTTCCCAGGCCAGGTCTGTGGAGATTCTCAGTCATCCAGGTCATGGTTGTCCTAAAGATGCTTTTCTCAAGAGGCAACTGGACTTTCTTGTTTTTCTTTGAAAATGTTTCGCTTCTCATCCAAGAATCTCATCTCATTCAGAGCTGAAAAAGCTTCTTGGATGAGAAGTGAAATGTCTTCAAAGAAAAACAAGAAATTCCAGTTGCCTCTTGAAAAAAAGCACCGTTGGGTTCGCCAGGCCAACTGTGAGACAATCACAAGTCAAAATTAGATGTCCTGATATACAGCTGTACTTATTCTTCTATTATTCCCATACTGCCCAAGGTCAGTCTCAACATGTGTAATATCTGTGACACTTTGGCCACCCATTATTCTGAAGGCAAACTTAGGGAATTTTAATAGATATGATTGGAGGTGTGTTTGGGAGAGTGCTCCATGTTTTTTAAGGACCATCTCTAAACATCTGCATGTTGTTAATAAAATTCCTCCCAGCATCCATTTTTCCCCAGAAAATATTTGAAACAAGCTACAGGATTCCTAAACTCAGCTTCCAAATGGATTATTATTTCAACTGCCAGAATTCCCAGTGCCTAACATCAATGTTATGAATTCTGGGAACTATGGTTCCAGTATATCTGGATATCAATAGAGTGGGAAAGACTACCAACCTCTGAGGCAAATTGTATTGAGAGACTTGAAACATTGATACATTCCTTCTATTTTCCTCTATCTTCATTTTGCCCCCTTGCTTCTGTTGTTGAGTTTATTAAGCCTTTTAGGGTCATTAGCCTGTTTACTTGCTATGCATGTTGATGGTGCCATATGAATTCATTATTATAAAAAAATCTTTGCTTATTTGGTATGTATCCAACTTGTTCCCAAAAGGATATGTTGCTAACTTGGATATTTGTTGAGCAAATGGCAGAGGGACTAAATTTGTAGTTCATTATTCTTCTCTCTCTCTCTCTGCCTTAAAATTTGCCAGATCTTGAGGTTTCTTTCTCTTGTTAACGATGTGCACCAGTTGATGTGAAATATGGCCATCTGTGTCATTGTTGAAAGTTGAAAACTTTACTCAGTGTGTGGCATGTTAACATGAATTTATTGGGGTTGTCAGAGGAGAACCCACATATCAGTGGCTTTGCACAAGGAGGCAAGATTGCACAGAATTTCTTTTTCAGATGACTGTTTCTTAAACGAAGGAAGCTGTTAATTCCAAAAGAAAAGCTCTTCTTCCTTTATGCAAGAAAGATTTATCTATTTATCGTGGTATAAGGTTTTGTGAATCATAGCTAACATTACCAAATGCATGCCGTATGAACTTGAGAGGAATATTGCATATTATATACTGACACTGTTGTGGGGAGTGTGGAGAAGCAGAAGGGGAAGAAGTACAGGTAGTCCTCGACTTACAATGACAATTTCTGTTGCTAAGCGAAAGACAGTTATTAAGTCAGTTTTGCCCTATTTTATGATCTTTCTTGCCATAGTTGTTAAGTGAATCACTGCAGCTGCGAAATTAGTTAGATGATTGTTAAGTGAATCTGGCTTCCCCATTGACTTTGCTTTTGTCAAAAGGTCACAAAAAGTGACCACATGGCCCCGGGATGCTGCAACCATCATAAATATGAGTCAGTTGCCAAGCATCTGAATTTCGATCATGTGACCACGCTGCAACAGTTGTAAGTGTGCAACATAAGTCACTTTTTCAGTGCTGTTGTAACTTGAATGGTCACTAAACAAACTGACATAAATTGAGGACTAACTGTACAAGGAGAAGTAAAAACCCAGCACTACCAACATGGCTTCAAATCCATGAGGAACGGAGACTTCCCCCAATCCACTGATAGCATCACTGGGCAATGCAAAAGGCCTGGCTTGATGAAAAATGCCAATGGATTCCATTGCTTGATTGATGGAAGGAGAACACATTTTGCTTCCTATGTATATTTGATATCATATTTGGTACTGCAGGGAGAATGGTGTTACCCTGCAGGGATCACAAACAAGGCAGCAGTTGGGCCCAATGCGTAAGGTAGATACAGTCCTCTTTCTGTCAAATGGTATTCCTGTAACTGTAAGGATGCTTCCATTCAAATATCTGGCTGCAAGGCAGAAATGGTTTGCTATTTCCTACTTCCAGGATGTTTCCAGTTTCCCCATCTAGCCTGTAGTTCTCAATGCCCCAGAAGCCTCCATCCCTCCAATAGAAGCCAGGCCGAGCCGTGCTTAGCAAGTCAGCCGGATGCTTATATAGTGTATGCAAGGTGATAGTAAATCATGGTCTCTATTTGTATTCTTTCCCTACTCTATGCATCCCTCATTTTCCCAAGAGTTGCATATGGAATGCATCTTTCTTGGAATTATGCTCCGATATGTAAATTCAAGAAAGCATGTGAAACATCTCATTTCATAAGATTGTTTTGCTATATATCCTCTTTTATGCCTAAATAGGGCAAAAATATCCCACTTATTCTCCCCTTTGCCTATCCCCTTTGATGTTGTCTTCAACAACGGATGAGAGTTATCCATAGCAGTCCTGGTGTTAATATAGGGTTTGCTTCCTTATTCTATGACCAAGGCATATAAAATGCATTAGGCTTTGTCAACCATTACTTTCTTTAATGGGCTAGAATTGACTGGGAACAGAGGCAGGATAAGGTAGTGAACTGAAACAAAGAAAGCAAGTGTCATACTGACAATCTTGCACACTCAAGGATGGGCAGATAGCATGTTAACATCACACTGTGAAAGACTCCAATACAAAGAGAATATATGGTATGTATCAGAGGATTGAACTCTGGAGTCCTTGGTGCTGACTTTGGCTGTTTGTTTGCAGACATTTCATTACCAACTAGCTAACATTAATTAAGCGTTGAGTGTGGGGTATGGACTAACTTAGCTTCTCCCACAGGAAATGTTTTGGAGTTAATAACACTCTATGCATCTGATAAAATGGACTTTTGTCCATTTAAAATAAAACAAAATCCCTTCATAACACTGTCTCTTTATTTATTAGAAGTATTTCCCAACTTTTGTCCAGCTCAGGACAGCATGCAAGGAGATCTTCATTCCATAAAACAATTCCATGAAGTTGGTTGGGCTAAAAGAGAATGACCAGCTCAGATCTCTTACTGTTTGTGAATTGGGCAGCAATATAAATGTATTACTTATTTTATGAATATATTTTTATTAAAATAGAGATTTAGAAAAAACCACATACATAAAGAAGGAATAGAAAAGGATTATTAAAGGATAAAAGAAAATGTGAATAACAAAAAAGCAAGAAAAAGGAAATTATCTAGAGAAGTGACTTCCCATGTACTTTGCAGGAAACATAGCAGTTAGCAACTTCACCCTCCCATCATTCGCTTCTTCCCATAAACAAATCTTTTTAATCAACAATTCATTTTTTCCCATTTTCAGTAAAAAGCCTACAAAGGGTTTGCAGTCAGTCTCCAGATAATAACTGGTTAGGTAAATGATCCCCAGCTCAGCCCTACTTGATGAAATATGGTTGCACAACAGTTTGCTTTAAGGGGGAGATTTAGGAGCTTGACTATCAAGGGAACTGTTAAGCACATCTAGTCCAGACCACACCCCATTAAGTTCTTGCTTCATGGTTAAGTGAATGGTTTAATTGGATCAGGCTGACTGTCATACATGGAGTATGACAGGAAAATGGGTCCAGTGTTCCTACCGACATTGTTCCTTGGATCATAATAATCTTTCTTTTAACTGCAATGAAGTACAAAGACCAAGAACAAAGGAAGAAGCTGTTTGTCCTTCAATTTATTGCTGAACTTTAATAATACAAGCTGTATAAAAATATTTTACAAAAAAGCAAAATCACAATTAAACTTGAGATTAAAACACAACAGAGGGCAATATAACAGATACAACCCACCATTCTTGTGGGGCTTTTTGGTTTTTAGTTAAAAATAGGTAAGCGAGCAGTTTAGTCATGTGTTAATATTTGAGCAATAAAACTGCTTTCCATTTAGGTTGATGACCCTGTGACTGCAGCAAGCGGACATGATTAACTGCAACCCAGGCTGATGATTTACCTTGCCACACTTGGAAAAATATGTTCCTTTTGACTTCCTTGCAATCCAAACAAATCTTATTTCTCCATGCTGAATTGCTTCTTAGGGCAATTTATTTTAAATGTTAGTTTTGAATTCCTGCTTGTAAAACATTTTGATGATTAGGAAGCAGAAGCAAAGAATTATTTTAAGCCAAATGTACAATTTTGATGTATATTTGTTTTTAATTTGGAGGTATACAGTTCATTGATTTGGCTGACGGATTTGGAAAATCAGAAATCTTTGGTGTCGTTTGAGAAGAGTGCCATCTGATCAGCCTCCTGTTCCCGCAATGGTCAGCCAGATATTTCTGGGAAGCCCACAAGAAGGATAGGATTGCAAATCTCACACTTGACAAGCAGCAGCTGGAATTTAATGGCATGATCTTAATGGATCAAAGTTACCAAAGGACCAATGCTCTCTCTCTCTCTATCCCACTCACATAAATACACACACACACACCTCAAATACTTTGGGATGTTACCTGATGCTAATCCACATTTTTCATTAGCAATTCCAAGTGGTGCTTGGTAATTTACTGAAACCTTTCAACGCTGCTGAATTGAGAGAAAGTGAGATGGGGGCAGGGGAGAAAATAACAGTAGACTTCCTTTTGATATATTTTACATTCCACATTCTTTTTCACCATTTGATGGCAAATGATATCAGGAACGAACAGGAATGAGGATACATACAACACGAGCTGAATAATTATATGCAGAACATAACTTGCATTTCATTTCCTGAAACACAAAAATTACCTGTCTATTGGTAGGGTATATAATGACCACATTCCTGAGACACCAGTTATCTGATTTAAAACAACAACAACTATGGATTGCAATTTATTGTGCTTATTATTTACAGCAGTGTTTCTCAAACTTGGCAGTTTGAAGAGCTAGCTGTGCTGCTTGGGGAATTCTGGGAGTTGAAGTCCAAACAGCTTCAAGTTGCCAAGGTTGAGAAACACTGATATACAGTATACTAATTATGACAGTCCTTTTCCTCATGAAGAATGTTAGGATATGTTTATGCACCCTTTTTATTGCATCTTCCTTTCTGATCTTTTTTTGTCAACACATTTTCAGGTACCCATATTCGAAATTGTGAGGTCTTTTTTTTTTTTTTTTTTAAGAAAAACTGGGATTGTCAAAATTCTCAGTCTGTCACAGGCCCTGTGCAAGAGGACTGTAGGGTTCCCTTGGCATAATACAATTTTGGCCTAAATGAATCTGTACAATTGCTCTCAGCACTTCCTTCAACATTATGCACAATGCCCTGGAAATCCAGAGATGCAGATACCAGCTTGTTAAATTTGTTATATACAAGCATTCAGAAATAAACAAAAATTTTATAAGCAGGATTACTAATTGGCTGGTGAAGAAGACAACAGACATTTGCAAGTTAGCGCAGCTGAAATTAGAAAACAAAATGCAGTTTCTTTGCTTGTGTACTTATGTTCCTTCATCATCCAATGTAGCATGATAAAGGATGATTCATGGATCATATCAAATAAGCACCAAAGCATTTGTGAAGGCCACATATATTATGAGTCTACAGGACTAGTTTTTGGGGTGTCAAAAAATCACAGCGTTGTTAAGTCTTTTGTCCAACCCTTATTTGGTTCTCTGGGAGAGCATGAGGGGAAGCAGCTGGTAAGGAAAGAATTTATTTAAGAAACCCTGAGGGAACTTCCTCACATACTGCTCTCCATAAGCCCAAGAGTTCACTCAGTGAGTTCAACAGTACTTGCCTCCACAGAATAACATTTCTGAAGGCTTCACTATTTAGAAATACCACCATGGAGCCGTCTCATTCTTTGTAGCAACCAGAAAATATCTTAGACAATTTTTCCTTTAAAAAAAAAATCTTATAGTACAATATATATAACACCCCCATTCCCCACCCCCCAAAATACAAAAGGCTAGCTAATTCTGACAATGGGTTGAAAACAATAGTCAAGAAGCAGCTTTTCTATATAATCTAATGCTCTCTTTGCAAATGTTTATAATGCGATACATTGCAAACAAGATGCATAGATATGCAGAGTCCAATCAAGCCAAAGACATGTGCATGTTCTCAAATCCTGCGACCGCTAATGTATGAGAAAAAACAGGGATTCTCAAAGGGTGGATTATGAAACTCCGGGGGGGGGGGTTTACAGCATTTTTAGTTGATCAGACTTGCCCAGACAAAGTGAACAGGAGGGCTGTCAATGTTCATTTCTGCTTTGCCTGAGAGAAAAGCCCAGGACAGCTAAATCTGTGGGTCTAGCCAACCGTCAGCACCATTTGCCAATCAAAGCAGCTGATTAATTCTTGCCAAGTGGGGACTTTCCATATGGTGTGTAATAGAATATCTGTAATTTGGGTGTGACTATAGTAAATTTCAATACTTTTATCCATTATGTTCAATTTCAAGCCTTTCAAAATGGAAATTTTTGCTGGGTGGGAAGATAAGCATTAAAAATGATCAACCTAACCATAGTGCTCATCCAATTAAGATTTAAGTCAAACATTTAAGATGAAAATGACATAGTTTTTAGCTAAGTGGGGTATTTATTTCTTGCCCAACCCTAACTCCTAACAATGGATTTGTTTTATTCATTTAGTTATTCAACTTCATTTATTATCTTAGGGAGGTGTAGAATCACAACATTTGAGAATCCCTGAGTTAAAATACAACTTCAGATATCTCCTCTCTAAATCCAATGGAATTATGCTTTCCATATTACATATCTATTAGATAAGAAGACCAGATGTCAAACAGAATAAAGTAATACATCATTATATTGAACTACTATCTAGCAAAAGATTCATGGAAAAGTGCTTCAGTTTGGATTGAGCCCACAGGTCAGTATTAACCAAATGCAAGGCATAAATATTTTGATATTTTTTCCATCTCAGTATTACTATTATTCAAATAAGCCTACATTTCTCTGACACCCAGAATAAAAATTAGAAGGAAGCAAAAAGAGAAAAAGAATTCTTCACAATGAAAACATATCCATTCAAATCACAAAATATTTTCAGGTGCAGTTTTTCTTTGGTATTCTTTAATAACAAATGCATTCCAAAGTGATGAAATGCTCTTACTAGCATGAGTTGCCTCTCCAACACCATCTGACTGTTTACATATTAAGATAGACGACTTCATCTATTTAGTGCAAAAGTTTACAGAAGCTCATCCTGTAATATGTAGGTCTAAGCTGTGATTAAGAAATAATAATGTTGAAAAAAAATGCCACTAAGTTACAATAAACTGCTTTGACTTTAGCATAATAAAACACTAGTGGAAAATGCGTTACAGTTGTTAGACAATGCTTTGTGAGGTCTTTTGGTACAATGACAGGAAGGCACTTGTCATGAAGCTTTCAGATAACTGAGGAAAAAATAGAAGAATCTCCTCATGTGCAGCTATGGCTGTCTTCCAGATAAACTGAGAACAAATTACTCACACAAGGCAGTTTATTGTCCAAGGCAAACCTTATGTTTCTTTAGGTCAAAGTAATAATTAAAAAAAGTTGACATAAAGTTTACAAATGTTAACACTGTAGATCTATTGCAAAACCAAAATAAATAATTTCATTCATTGAACATTTCAGAATTACCTGCACTATCTTAAATGTATCCAGTTATTCTTTACGACAAACATCTGTAGCGGAATGTCTTTGCTTGAGAAATATATATTTGGTTAAGGCTTAATATGGGCAAATGGTTGATTGCTAAATATTCTAAATCAGACACAGTAGGACAGCTTGCAAACACGTATATATATATATATATACACATATGTATATATATATATACACGTATATATATATACATATATGTATAAATTTTAAAAAATATGTAGGCTATACTACACATAAATGAATGTATAATGCAGCAGATAAGGAAGATGCAAAGAATACAATGCTGCACCCGAAAAGCTTTATTTTTTTTAGATATTGCTGAGAAGCAGGAAAAAAAAGCAGTATGGCTGTTCTGTTGTAATTCCTTATGGTTTTAATCCATAGGAAATGAAAGAGAACTAAGAACTTTATGAGTACTTTTCATGTTTACGTATGCTTTACAGAAAGCTGGTAAGAACATTTGATCAAATAGTTGGATCAGCAAGAACTGCAGCTCTGGATCTAACTGTGGACTGATATTTTTCATTCCCCGCAGTGAATCACTGGTATAATAACATGAATATTCCTCGTTCACAAATAATAGTGAGCCATTAGGTAGTTGGTTGGGTTTTTCACTTAGTGGGATATACAAACCCATCTTTACAAAGAAACAGTAGTTATAACTCAGAGAGAGTAAGTTTCACACCAAACCAAGGTAAAAACAAATGGACACAAGGGTTTACTACTACGGTACTACTGGGGATGTGAATGTCCTTACAGAAGGCAATTGCAAATCATCTGTATATTGTTGCCAAAGAAATTATAGCTCAACTCAAAGGACACTTTACTTTTTATCCAAAAATACTACTAAATTTGCCAAGAATTTATTTCCTAGAGCTGGTGTTTTAGAGCTAAAAGCCAAAGCTAGGTTGAATCACATCCTTAAAACTCTTTGCAGATTAGGCAGATCAAGATAAACAATTTGTATAAAATGATGGTATTCTCATAGAAGAACAATAACCCAGAAAAGAAATTCAAATAGGAAGTTTCTTTGGTACTTTATACTTGGCACAAAAATGATTCCAATTGTGGTCTGAAATCCAGGTACCTAGACAAACATTTGAGGATTAGTGGTGAAAATGGTTATGAAGTGTATTCAAGGTCTGGCATTAAAGGATAATTTGAAGTGAAACTGAAAACTGTTTCATATAATAAAAGTTTTTATTTAACTTCGAGGAGTTAGGTTAGTTGCCACTAGAAAATTACTTTTGTACTTATCTCTATTACTTTCCAATTCAGTTGCTTTTCATCATTTCCTTTACTTCACATCTCTGGATCAAGCTTAGAAAAATATGGACAAAAGGTTTCCACCATAATGGAGCTATGCTTTCTTGTATTGCATAGATACATATATAGCAAATGTACTATTATCATTCCTACTTGCTATGCCCATTTATAAATTTGTACATTGGGACTGTCTACCAATCCTCAAGAAACTAAAATCAAATTGTTAGCTAGTTATTACAATAGTCTTATTAGTTTTTTATCAGTTCTTTAAGAATCTTATTTGATGGAATATGGATAAGTCTACATATGCCTGAAAAGTATACAGTTCCAAACAATTTGTACCATGTGAGTTATTAAGACTGATCTACAGTTTTAATTTTGCAAGGGATGAAGAAAAGAAACTACCACATACATTGGGCAAAAGAGTAAAAAAAACCAATCTAAATGCAGAATACACAATGATAATCCTCAGTAGAAAAAAAATACGTTCTGAAAGGAAAAACCTTATTGTAGCACAAATAAAAAGAGGCTCTGAGATTTTTGGATAATTTGATAGCTGCTAGAATGGATAATTCAGTTAAGTCCTACTTGCTTTAACCATTAACATTTCTATGCTTAACCAATTAAGTTACTTAGTATCTCATATTTCCTATGAATATAATTACGCCATCTTGTGATTTTTACCATGAGTTGAACGATTTGAACTGCAAAAATTCCACTGTAACATCGTAAAAGCAGTTTCCAAATCAAGTTGAGATAATTGATTTACTTTTAAAAAACCTTTTGTAATTTGTATGGATGGGAAAGAATCTAAAATAAATCAGTTTCAAATCTGTACACTGTACAGTGAAATGCTGCACAGAACAGTGTGGAATAGAATGCATACTTCAGCCAAACATAAATATTTTAGCTTTAACATTCATTCAGAGTTTCAAATACAGGTTCGGCTCTCTTCTGTAGATATTGTTTGGTTTTTAAAAAAATGCTTAATTGTCGACTGCATTGTGTTCTGAGTTTATATATTTTCTAGTCCAATGAAAATATGGCTTTGGTGCATCTAAAAATAGAGCAAAGTTATGACAAAGCTACAATTAGAAAGCTACTTTACATTTTCACGAGAAGCTATGCCCATACCAGATGATTTTTATCCATTTTTCATTGCAGCAGTCTCGTTTTGAGGGTTTCTTTTTATTTTTTTGAAACACCTGTGAATCTGTGCAGAGCAATGGTCATGCTTCTGTTTGAAAAAAGAATAAAAATAATGTTGCATACATAGATCTGTTCCCTTTCATTTAAGGGAGGGGGTTCAATGCTTGAGTACTGGAAGTTTTAAATTTTGTTTCTGACTATGTATTGTGACCATTTGAGAAACCTAGTTCATTATTTTTTGTTGAGTTGGCAATTGTAAAATTCATCCAGTGTCCATAACATGCATTCATGTGCACAACTATACATTAGCTCAATAAAAGTTTCTGGACCAATGCCTCCCCCCCCACTTCCATTTCCAGTCCATGTACGCATCTTTAGATGCCTCAGTAAATTTCATCAGGCACTTGCAAGGTTACATGAGAACTGCATGATCTTTGGACAAAAGCTAGAGAATTTTGTTTGATGTTTACAATGAGAGGTGCTGAGTGGCTTACTCAAAGTTGTCGGCTGGATGCCAGTACATTGTTCCTGGTGTTGAACTGGTGCCTTGAGATGATCAGTTGAGGAAACAAAAGGCAGGCAGGACAAGAGAAGAACCTTAGAAGTCAGGTATGGATGGATTCTGCAAAGGTTGTCTCATAAATCTCATCTTCTATGACTGACTTCTGGCAGGGAGTCCAGAAAATTCTTTCCTGATAATTTCATTAACTAGGAAGGGAAAGAGAAAAAAGAAACACAAAAGCAGAAACGTTACTGTGCAGAAAATGAGAAAGAATCGAGCATAAAGCCACCTGTGTGGTTGCCGATTAAAAGCTGGCATTCAAGAATGGGTTAAGACTATGAAAATCTGGGTGCAAATCCCAACTGCTGGAATATAGCCATGAAGCCTGCTGGATGGTCTATCATTATTGTTCCGCCTCAAGTAGCTTGCAAACTGTAAAGAAGATGGAAAGGAAAGAAAAAAAATACTTTCTTGAATTCCTGGTAGGAAAAGGAGTTTTCATTTCTGGTTTATTTAAAGTAATGTAATATAATAATGCAACACTTCACTGACTTTTATAAATACAGAGTCAACACAGATATAATGAACTTTGATTACTGAATCCTGTCCAGATTGCAGAGGAAACACTCTTGCAAGCTCATTCTCATTTTTCATGTTTTGTACCAACTATGGATCATTCAAACCATATTCAGCGTAAACTATGGCCCTGTTAATTGCATAGCTCAGGTGAGAAGAATTCCAGGCAGTGTACAAAATACCCTCTATACATTTGTATTCTTTACTGTTTAATGAACATGTTGGTGATTTCTCACAGTAAAACTCTGCTTACTAGTGTATATTCTACTAGTGTATATTCTACTAGTGTATATTCTATGTGCCTATACAAATTTACTTCACTAAGCTGATAGTAACCACAAAAACTCAGTGAAGCAGTTACTGGCAGACAGTCTTGGCAAAATGTCTAGGAAGATGCAAATCTTTGGAAGTGACTAAAAAACCCCATTTTGATATATACTGAAGACAAAGCACCAAATTGTACAATCACCTGTAGAATATGCTATTGCTACTATTGATGTCCATGTAAAACCTACAGATAGAACAGAAAGCAAAAGTCTGGTCAGAATATAATTCTGGCTTCAGATCAGCAAAGGAGTGAGATAAGCGAGTTTATTAACAGAATAATGGAGTTGGAAGAGACCTTGGAGGTCTTCTAGTCCAACCCCCTGCTCAAGCAGGAGACTCTAAACCATTTTAGATAAATGGTTGTCCAGTTTCTTCTTAAAAGCCTACAGTATTGGAGCACCCACAACTTTTAAAGGCAAGCCAGTCTGCAGATTAATTATTCTTACTGACAGGATCTTTCTCCTTAGTTCTAGGCTGGTTCTCTCCTTGATTAGTTTACATTCATTGCTTCTTGTCCTGCCTTCAGGTTTTGCTTCTCATATTAGTATAGTATAGTATAGTATAGTATAGTATAGTATAGTATAGTATAGTATAGTATAGTATAGTATAGTATAGTATAGTATAGTATAGTATAGTATAGTATAGTATAGTATAGTATAGTATAGTATAGTATAGTATAGTATAGTATAGTATAGTATAGTATAGTATAGTATAGTATAGTATAGTACAGTATACTATACTATATTATATTATATTATTATTATATTACATTACATTACATTACTAATATTATATTATATTATATTTTATATTATTATCATATATCATATCATAATATTACATTACATTATTATATTATTCTTCCCTTGTGTATCCAATCAATATGCTGAATACGGATTGGAGGGGCTGCTTTGGTATAAAATCATCAGGGCTTCAAAATTAGAAGAAACATGCATTATCCTGATGGTCCTACTCTTATAGCTGAAAATACAAAGTTCTACTAATAAAAGTCAAGGTGCACAATTAAAAAAAAATTGGTTAACACTTAAATATCAATCCAGAGTTTTCATTTAAGGCAAAATGACCAGGTTCAAATTATTATATTCTGGATACATGTGAAGATCCAGCTCACATGAGGACTCCAAAATGATGGGAAAGGCGGAAGGGAAAAGAAAAGACGACCAGCAGAAACGTGGATGGATATTAATATTAATTTAATTTATTTTAAAATATTTATTGTTTTTATGTTTTTATTCTGTTGTGAACCGCCCCGAGTCCTACAGGAGAGGGGCGGTATAAAAATTTAATAAATAAATAAAAAAATAAATAAATTTAGTTAAGAGTGGTGATGAGAGACCTGAAGAATCAAGTGGGCAACAGATCATCCTGGAGAAGATCGATTTATATGGTCACTAAGATGGCCCATGATTACTGTTGTTATTATTACTAATTTAAGTTGCAATCTACATTTCTGAGCAAAATTTTGGCCATTATGTAAAAATTACTGTGTCGGGGGAAAAAATGCAGCCAGAGCCCAACCAAACTGTTCAGAATAGTGGGGTCACCTCTTAAAGGAAGAAAGGTAGTACAGGTAGTCCTTGACCTATGACCACAACTGAACCTAAAATTTCTATTGCTAAGTGAGACAGTTGTTAAATGAATGTTGCCCCATTTTACAAACTTACTTGCCACAATTATTAAGTGAATCATTGCACTTATTAAGTTAATCTGGCTTCCCCATTGACTTTGCTTGTCAGAAGGTCATGACTGCACACTGCAACCATCATAAATATGAACCAGTTGCCAAGTGTCTGAATGTTGATCACATGACCATGGGGAGACGGCAACGATAGTAAGGGTGAAAAATGATCATAAATCACTTTTTTTCAGTGCCATTGTAACTCTGAATGGCCACTAAATGAACTGTTGTAAGTTGAGGACCATCTATATGTGAGGCTGATCTGGGCTGACAACGTTATGAATAAAATGGAAGGCAACATGATGAGATTATAAATATTATAAATCAGGATTGTTCAAAGGTACCAGCTGTATTTCCCCAGGGCTCTTATTTAAAACGTAGAACTGCTTCCAGAAGATACTGTGATTGCTGCCAATTGTGATAGTTCTAGAAAAGTGATTAGATACATTCATAGAAGATAAAGTTTTAATGGCTGATAGTTATTATGATTATACATTAGACCTGCAGCGTGTTTCTGGTTGTTGAGAAAAAAGGAGGAAAGACCTATTTGTAGGGCTGTGGAAATTGCAAGGGAGTGCTGCTACTTTGACAAAGGTTCAGATGAAGCACCTTTCATTTTTTTCCCAATCTTTTTTATTAATTTTTTTTCATCAATATATGTTAATTTTTCCAATCAACAAGTTGTCTGGAGTTTGCTAAGCTAATACATGTTCAATTCCTAATCCTTCATTCTTTTCTCTAACCAAGAATAAAATAAATTCCAAATTTGATAGTAGTCTGTATCTTCTTTGTCTTTCAGCCTCATAGTTAATCTGCCCATCTCTGCACATTCCAATATCTTCCTGATTATTTCTTCCTCTGATGGCAATCCTTCATTCTTCCAGTATTGTGCAAAAATTATTCTTGCTGCTGTGGTAATATGTAGAATTAAGTATAATTTCTGTGAAGCACCTTTCAAAACTGTTTTGCAAAACAACACAGCTCCTTTGTTTCTAAGAGAAAAATGGAATCATTGTATTGCCTTTGTTCTCCCAATTCTCTTACCTCCTCCCCAGCTTTCTCTGACCTTTTCCTCCATATCCAGAACACTCTGCACCACTTTCTATTCCAGAATAATAAATTCTAGAAAACAATAAAATGACTCTGTAAGGGGCGGGGACATTCTGGCATATTTTTGAGAATGTCACAGTGGAGACCGGAATGTTCTGGAATCAGACTGTGAGGTTGTGTACCTTCTGGTCTCAGTAAGCATGAAAATTAACTGACAGGATCATTGGTGCTTCAAGATGGGCTTACATCAGAGATGGGCAACTATGGCAACTTTATGGCCTATGGACTTCAACTCCCAGAGTTTCTGAGCCAGCTGCCTCAGGTTTTCTGGGAGTTGAAGTCCACTAGTCATAAAGTTGGCTGGCTTAGGAATTCTGGGAAATGAAGTCCACAAGTCATAAAGTTGCTATAGTTGCACACCCATGACTTAGATACCTCTGTGGTGGAATGTGATGCAATCATCTGAAGGAACAATGGCCATGACAAATTCTCCCTATAATAGTGTGACTACATTTGGGCCAGTCTGGGGGTGACTCAAAAGCACTACTTGTTTCATACACAGATATTCCTTAACTTACGACTGTAATTGAGCCGAGAATTATGCTGGTCGTTAAGTGGGTTACATCATGAGGTTTTGCAACCTTTTTGCAGCAGTTGTTAAGGGAATCACTGGGGATGTAAAGCAAATGTAGCAGTCATTAAATGAACCCATTGTCTGCAATGATTATTTCTTTTGCCAGAAATAGGAAGTAATTGCCAGTTTCTAGCAAAAAACATTATAAATGGTGGTCACATGATTGCTGGACAGTGAAAATGCAGGTCAGTTGCTAAGTGCGATTGTGTGACCACAAAGGCATGTGGATTGAATGTGGATCGTAAATAGATCTGGGGAGGTCAGTCGTAACTCCGAACAATTGCTAAGCCACTGGTTGTATATTGGGGATTAAACCTGGACTCAGTTTGAGCAGGTCATAACACACATTTTCAAGTTGTAATGATTATTAAGAATATTGCTTGTTCTATAGATTTTGTAACTGTTCAGTACGTTACTTATTACCTGTTGTAATGTACATAGAAAGAAGGAAACACAGAGGATGCAGCCTTCTCAATTAAAAAACAAACAAACCACAACCCTGAAAACTACTGATCTAACACAATGGTGCATTTTTAAAGGTCTTAACCATGGTTGAAAATGTATATGGAAAAATATTTTTTTAAAAATCATTGAACTCAAAAATATTCTCAGCTTTTCTCTTACAACTATCTGGAAAAAAAGAGAAGCATTTTAGACTGTGTTCTTATCCACACTTGTTAATGGAACTGTGTAATTAATATACAAGATTGTTCCTCAAACATCGTCAATGCATCGTACCTCATTAGAGTTGTAAGTTGGTAAGTGTTCTAAGCATTTAATCAATATTCAGGATATATATGTCTTTGGTTATACTTAAGACATCTAATTAATTGTGGGTTTTAAAACAAGGCTAGGCCTTGCAACGTATTAGTTGAAATTGCTGGCTTCTAAAGCCTTGCAATGTCCTGGAATTGTCAGCAGGGGGTGACATGGCTCTGGTTTCAGGAGAAACCCTGACTGAAGCCTATACCTTTTTTTTTTTTTTTTAAGGCTTCCTGTTTTCTTTACCCAGGAAATGAGAAGAGCAGATCTTCAATGGAAAGTTTTTGGTCTTTCGACTGCTAAAAATACCTAGCATTTAGGTAAAAAAAAAAAGGTGGGCACCAACCTTAACAGGGGAATGGTGGGTCATTTCCTTTGTGTAAACAAGTAGGATGAAATTACAAGCTGTTTTATTTATCAGCACATTTGCTCACATGGTTAAGTACTGAGAATGAAAAAAAAACTCTATGCATTGTAGGGACATATCATTTTTATTTAAAGAAATCAACCTGTTTACAAATGCGACATTTTTCCTGTTTGAAGAGCAGCATGACAGCCAAAAAGGGACTGGCTGGCAGTATTGAGAAGCAGCAGTGGCAAAGCAGATCAGCATTCTAAATCTGAATCAGGAAAAACTCTCTAAATTAATTGCACTGAATTTCATGAGGCAGAAATCTCATGGTACAGGCAGTCCCCAGCTTACAACAGTTCATTTAGCTATAACAGCACTGAAAAAAGTGACTTGGCAACTGATTCATATTTATATTTCGACTACTGCAATGCTCTCTACATGGGGCTACCTTTGAAAAACGTTCAGAGACTTCAGGTAATGCAGAATGTAGCCGCGCGAGCAGTGTTGGGCCTGCCCAGAAATGCCCACATTTCGGCATCACTCCGCGAGCTGCATTGGCTGCCAATTGGTCTCCGAATGCAATTCAAAGTGTTGGTTATGACCTATAAAGCCCTACATGGCATCGGACCAGGTTACTTACGGGACCGTCTGCTGCCCCATGAAACCCACCGACTGGTTAGGGCCCACAGAGTCGGCCTTCTCCAGGTCCCGTCAGCCAGACAGTGTCGCCTGGCGGGGCCTAGGGGAAGAGCCTTCTCTGTTGTGGCCCCGGCCCTCTGGAGATCCGTATTGCCCCCACCCTCTCCGCCTTTCGTAAACTGCTCAAAACACATCTTTGCCAACAGGCCTGGGGCAGTTAACATCTTGCCCCTAGCCAGTGTATGTTTGCGTGTATGTTTGTTGGATGATTGTTTTTTTTAACTCAGGGGTTCTTTTTATATATGTACTTTATGCTAGATTTCTATTTATGCTGTGAGCCGCCCTGAGTTCCCGGAATAGGGCGGCATAGAAATAAAATTAATAATAATAATAATAATAATAATAATAATAATAATAATAATAATAATAATAATAATAATGGTCACAGTGTCCCCGGGTCACGCGAACACTTTTTGAGACCTTCTAACAAACAAAGTCAATGGGGAAGCCAGATTGACTTAACAGTCCTGCTAATAACAACTATCAAGATTCACTTAACAACTGTGGCAAGAAAGGTCGTAAAATGGAGCAGAATTCATTTAACAGCTGTCTCATTTAGCAACAGAAATTTTGAGCTCAGTTGTGGTAGTAGGTCCAGGACTAGTTGTGCTGATAAAGCCATGCACCTCTTAGACATCAGCCAGGGGGAGGGGAGGGGTTGCAGTATGTGGTCAAAAAAGTAAAAATGGTGCCACTATAGATGTTATATATAATGTGCTACTAAACTCTGCCTGTTATTTTTTTTTAACATATGTTGCATATGAAAAAGGGGCAGAATTTCAATTGCATTGCAGTTGTCCCCCTTTTGATTTTCTTTTATCTCTTTTTTACCTTATCCTATGAACAACCCGAGCCTTGAAAAGTTATTACCCTGCAGAAACAAGAACATCAGAACAGGATAGTCTTCAAAGAGGTTGCTGCATGCATTTCCACAGTGGGGCAGAGAATCAGAATGGGCAAACAAGTTCATTTCAAGAGGCAAGATTTCCATCAGTCATTTTTGTCGAGCAATCAACTTCCATTTATTGAACCTGAGAACTTTTTTTTAAAAAGTTTGCTTTAAAAATTGGTAAACAGAGTCCTGTGTGCATTTGTGTTTGCAATATTGCCTAATACACTTTGTTTCCACAAATTTCCTGTAAGATTTTTCAATATGAATAGTTTGATAAAGAATTTTCTTTAGTATACACTTTTCTACAAATTGGCAAATTGCATTGGAAAAGTCTCAGTCTCGTGAGATAGATGGATGGACGGACAGACGGACGGACAGATAGATAGATAGATAGATGGGCAGATCAACAGATAGACTTGCTAGAGAGTCCATTAAGGAAGCTGTTGCTGGTGTAATTAATGTTGGTGCTGTTATACGCTCAGCTCATTGTGGGTATATACTAGGCAAGTCATGCATCCTAGAAATGCAATGTATCTTAAGCTACAAAAAAAAGTTTGTTTTGTTTTTTGACTTCCTTTAAGTAAAACCTTTCCTCAAGGGAAGCTTGTATTTGGTGACTACATAACACCACCTTCATGTATTTTTCATGTATTATAGAAACAGATTTTTCATTTCCTCCTCTTGAGGAACTGTATTTTTTAGATTTTTAGATTTAGATTTCCCAGTGGGATTTCCACAGAATCAGTTTTTAAAATTAATAAACCTATGAAGTTATTTCATTAATTATACATTCTTTATTTCAGTGACCATTCTAAATGTGATATTGAACAGCCATTTGTCTGGAATGGTATAGGGTCTCCTGCTTGAGACTAGAGGACCTCTAAGTATGCTCTGAGATCACCTTCAACTTCTTCTGTATCAGAGTAATCTGGGAAATGTATGCCCATCTTTTTTTTTTTTGCCTACTTTGTTTTAGTTCTAATTGTGAATGCCTCCTCTAAGTCTAAATATTATTTGTGTGGTTTTTCAGTGTGTGTGTGAGAAATCTTGCTATTTTTTAACCTGCTGCACATTCATGTCAGTCTCCCCTGTCTCAGTGGTCTTAATATCAGATGAAAGGATAAACAACTGTTCCAGACTTACTTTTTCCAATCCACTCATATTTTTATGTACTTTTGATGATTGCACAGCAGATATCTAGAGCTTATTATGACTCATTCTGCTTTTGCAACAGAGGGGAATGGGGAGATGGTGGTAAATAGTCCAAAAATTCCTGAGGCCTGAATACTGTTCTTTGATTCTTGTAAATATCTAATAAAAATGTGCCCTCGTGTAGCCAAATGGCTGGGAAGACATCCAAAAGATTAAGATAATCAGAGGTTTAGATAATGGGGAGTGCTTGTATACATAGAATTACAGTGTTGTGGGCAACAGATTCTGAAAGTGGAGGTGTACCCAAGTACAGCCTGTGTCCTAGAATGCAGCTGTAGGCACACAATTCAACCCCTGTGCCATGCATTTGTTTTGACACTTAAGTTAAAGTTTCATTTGCTTTTACATGGAATAGTTTTTAGATGGAATAGCCAATATGGCTTCAACGACAAGCCTGGAAAATAACCTTAATCTCTTCAACATAAAATACTGGGGGTTCATATATTACAGGTAGTCCTTGACTTACAACCACAATTAGACCCAACATTTTTGTTGTTAAGTGAGATATTTGTTAACTGAGTTTTGCCCCATTTTGCGACCTTTCTTGCTACAGTTGTTAAGTGAATCATGCATTTATTAAACTAGTAACACAGTTGTTAAGTGAATCTGGTTTTCCCATTGACTTTGCTTATCAGAAAGTTGCAAAAGGTAATCACGTGACCCTAGGACACTGCAACTGTCATAAATATCAGTCAGTTGCCAAGCATCTGAATTTTGATCATGTGACCATGGGGATGCTGCAGTGGTCATAAGGGTGAAAAAAGGTCATACGTCACTTTTTCAGTAATGTTGTAATTTTGAACGGTCACTAAATGAACTGTTGTAAATTGAGGACTACCTGTTTTACCTGATTGTGAGTACAGAGTCGAGATTTCTCTTGTTCTAACTTGGCTGGCTTCCAGATATCTAGAGGTCAGTTCCCAGAATTCTACAGCCTGCATAGAATTCTGGGAAATGAATTCTGCATAGAATTCCACTGCACGGAATTCTGGGAAATGAAGTCAATGACTGTGAGGTTGAGAAAGACTGGTCTAGAGACTGCTGCAAAGTTTAAATTGTAGGTTTTGTTCTAGTCGATTATTAATGCAGAGACGGAACATGAGAGCTAATGGTCTGTGTGACCCTGAGTTCCATTGCTCACCATCACTAGTTGGATATGCTACTTTCTCTAAAGTCTTTGTGTTGTAGTTACCTCCCACTTTACAATAGATATTCAAAGATATTTCACTACAAGTTATGCAAATGTGGATCTCCTGCTCTCTAAATCTTCAATAAAAGTAGAAAATCAAAAGATATTTGGCCATTATTTACTAAGTGGGTGCCAACTTAGAAAATAAGCACTGTCATCCTCAATCCAGAACAATTTCTCCTTTCCTTTGTTAGTAGTATCCATTAACTTTACTTGGTCATGTACCCTGAAATAAGCTACAATAAATCCAGATTTTCAAAGGAGACTCTAATAGCCAAATTAGATTCAATAATGGGAACCAGCTATGAATCCATGATATAGTGGAAGAGGGGATATTTGTTGTTATGGTTCACTCGCTGTCATATCTGACTCTGTGTCCCCATGGACCAGAGTATGCCAGGTCCCTCTGCCCTCTACTGTTTCCCTTAGTTTGTCCAAATTCATGTTCATTGTATCAATGACACTACCTAACCATCTCATCCTCTTCTCCTTTTGCCTTCAGTCTTTTCCAACATCAAGGTCTTTTCCAATAAATCCTCTCTTCTCATTTGGTGGCTGACGTATTAGAGGTTCAGCTTCAATATCTGTCCTTCCAAAAAAGACAGGGTTGAGTTCCTTTAGGATTGACTGATTTGATCTCCTCTCAGTCCAAGGGACTCTCTAGAGTCTTCTCCAACAGAGGGGATATTACATAAATCCTTTTATCAAAAAAGATGAGAAAGTATGGGGAGCATATATCTGAAATGCTTAAGTTGCAGGGACCCAGCCAATGGTCATTTTACCTTTTAGCTGGTCTTCTGAAAAGGTAGTGGAAGCATAATATGGCTAACACTGGGTTGAATCAAAATTTTGAGCTCATGGATTTATTAAGGCTGTGTTTTACTTCTCCCTAAAGATTTGATACTATTTACTATTGTTTTGGGGTCTTTAACACCCCGCTTGGGAACTAGAGCACATGACCATGAATTGTAAGAAATTGTTGAAAGGGTTTCCAAATAAGTCAAAGATTATATTGGAATGGGGATATAGTTAGTGTTGATTAATCAATAATTAATAACAATTACTGATTTGTAGACCACCTGGGACAAGTCAGAATTCTAGAACAAGATCAAGCCTCCAATCTTTGACAAAGAAGAAGCTAATATTCTTTTAATAAGATCTTCTCTCTGATCTTTGCAATAGAAATGCAGATAAGAGATCTGCAAAAGCAAATTCTTGTTCTAAGTACAGACTATCACAGAACATTACTGGTTTATGTAAAAAATATTTTAGTGTAGATATGGAAAGACTCCGGTGCAGAAGACAAGTGTGCTGGGCATTGCAAGAGAAGAATACGTTCATTTTTTTGCAATAGACAACATGTATGTGAAATATTAGGCACACTTCACTTCCTAATCATTTAAAAACAAATACCACATTTTCAAATACTTCAATCATTTTGAAAGAAAACATATAGCCACCATTCAACCCTACCCAAGTGCATTTTTTGTTCCCACCAAATATTAGATGTTTCTGCAATTAAATTTTCAATTGAGCAACAAACCAAAAAGACATTTGCAGAGGACCAGCCAAGTCAAAGAAAGCTTAAGAAGAACTGAAGCTAGATAAAAGTCAGAAAAAAAGTAAATTACCTGGGACTTTGTTTGCTTGGATCAAAAAAGCACAGCCTTTGTGTTTCATAAAATGTTTTGTATCCAGCTAAGATGTGTATCTATCAGCTCTGAAAAAGATTTGCAAAACCATTTTTGAGAAAGTGTAACTTTTGACCCAGTGGTAAGGTCAAATGTTACAAGCTTGTTTTCTGTTTTATATTACATGCTATTATTTTTCTGTACATGTCTGGATTAACTGATCACCATTCCCACAAATGTGCAGCAGGGATATAGTACCTGCTCCTAGTACTGTACGTATGGTATTTCAGCAGGATGGAGTTACAACAAGAATACTGTATACTAATTCAAAGTTACTATAATGTAAATAGTGTTCTGATGGAAACATGGCCCTCAAAAGAGGCCTCTCATCCCTAGATCTTTGGAAAACATCCACCAGACTGAAGATCAATCCATAGATGAACTCTTGAAAGATTGCAAGATTTCTGGGTTTTCAACTATTCTCACTTTAAGTCTAGTAATTTAAGGGAAAAATATATCATGTAAGGTATTTTTAACAGCTAGTTTGACTTCTTTTTTTTTTTTGCTTGCGTTTCAGTTTGTTTGGAGGACACAGGCACTATCAGATAATGGATCCTGGTACCTTAAAAGGTTGTCAACTCCTGTGACAATGCAATGTGGTTTTCACCATGGACTGGTGGAAAAAGTACATGATTAAAACACAAAAGAAATTTAGTTTGATAATAGGTAAGTTCTACCAATAGTATTGGTATGAATGCCTTGCCTGGAAAACAATACAATTTTCAGAATGTATGTAATGCCTTGAAGACTGAGCCTTATACTGAATGGGATCCATCCATCAATGAACAGCATCTGGCAGGAGAACAGATTATCTTCCTTCCCTGCATCCCACTTTCCATTCTTTCAACCTCTGAAATAGTCATAAAAGTTGATTGAGGGTATCCGTGAGGGAGGGAAGAATGGGGAGAAGGAGGAGTGAAAAAGAACCCTGGATGTAGATAGATATTTAATTCACCACTGGATCTTTGATCCACACAGTACAGTTATTCAAACCGTAGACTCATAACTTGTCTCAATATTTATCTCAAGTAGGATGTATTTGCAGAGGGCTTTTTCCTCTTTGGTGAGTAACTGCACCATGCATCCAAACTTTCTTTTAAAGTAAAGAGTGCATCTTCAAGCTCTTTTTTTTTAAATTTAACGGCACTTTCTGGGCACAGGATGTTTTGATACCCCAATCCGTTTTTCCCCCTTTTCTTTCAACTGCCACTAAAATAACATCACAGCTGTTTGGAAATATACTGGGGCTGAAACTATCAGAATTTGCACCAAAAATGACTGACCTTGCAGTTCAACACTATCCATAATTCCCCAATGATTCCAGTTAATTGGTTAATGTTCTGCTGGCTTTATTCTCATAGCTTTTAAGGTATTTATTACTTTTTAAACTATCCAATGAAAAAAATCAAACAATGTATGCATCATATAAATCATTGCACAGCTATTCTACTTTTCCTATCTAAAATGCTAGTGCTGGGAAACATTGCAGCACTATAGAGAAAAACTATTATCTGATTCATCCTGTAAAATCTGATACTTTAATAAGAAGGATTGCACAGTAAAAGCCGTCTGACAGCCCTCAAAAACTCCCACCTTTGAAATAAATTCAGGGCAGCACTGCATATTGCAAGAAATAATATGATCACCCAAAATGGCAACAGGTTATGCAGCTTTCAGTTCAAGAATATTTCACTCAACTATTCCTTCCTTTGGGCCTCACTCCAGTGTCTGTTTTTGCGAAGTATTACTGGAAGGAAAATAAAAATATACTGTATTCTGTCTTTGTTGAATAAATCCTTCCAAGAAACAAGAGGAAAATTTGCAGTATACAACTCATTTGGATGGAGTTGGACTTGACTTGTAGTAGTTATGTGGACATTTCTCTGCAGTTTTCTTAACAAAAACATTTGCAAGGTGTTTCTTCAATTTTCCAGACTAGCTAAAGCACTGGAATTTCTTTATAGTTTCCCACCCAACTATTAGCTGGATCTGAGCCTGTTCAGAGTTTTTTTGTTTTGTTTTGTTTTTGCGATCAGCCAAGGTTGACTAGGTACTGCCACCTGCTGTGACAACTTGTGTATAAAACTGCTTTTTTGGGGTGCTTGCAGAGAGCAGGTTTTTAAAAGCTTTTCTTTTGGTCTTTGGAATGTAAAATGCAATATTATAAAATTCAGCCCGATCATTTTTTGAAATTTGGGCAGTGTGATCAACATACATCCTGAGAATTAGATGATTGTACAGCAGGATGGTGGACATTGCTGATATTCTGTATATTTTTCTGTGTGTGTGGTGGCGATTCTACTTTTTTCTCCCTTATAAGTGGAAAACAAAGGAAGGAAAGAGGACTGATCCTTCAAGTTCTTGTTTAAATTAAAATTGGCACCTCCAAAAACTAACAAACACACTCTGTTAGAGAGAAGTTCCCTGAGGATGGGGGCTCCAGAACAAGTCCGAAAGCTCAAAACACTAAATCTCTGGACCCAGTGACTGATCCAGATCGGATCCTGCACTAATAAAATCTATATATCCCTGTCCCTATTCAGGTCCTCTCTCTTTGGCAGGGACAAGGATTTTGAAGTAAGTTTAATCTGGACCATTTCTTTATCTAGTAGTTTAATAGTTCCTACTCTATCTGGCAGCAGCTCTTGCCACAGACAAAAAACTTGTACATCATCGATCATCTTCTGCGCCCTTAAATGGAGACATCAAGAATCCAGATGTTGGCCTATAGCAGACATGTCAAACTCGTGACGTCACGCAACATATCGGGACGGTTTTGCCATTGCTGGCAATGCACGGCTTCCGGATGATGTGTCCGGCCCATGGGCCGGCAGTTTGACATCCCTGGCCTATAGGATAGACCATACAAGGAAACCAAAGTCATGAATGTTAAAATTACTATTATTATAAGGTTATAAGAACAGTAGCAAGAGTGAATATGCTTTTTTTTCTTCCTCATTTTTATCTTCATCTGATTTTGGGAGAGGCTGTCTGAGACATTTTCTTAAATTACTTTCTTGGAATGGGCTTAAGACATCCTTGTCTGATCATTGCCTTAGTAATGGATTTTCCTGCTTTCCTGCAAGGCCATTCTCTATGCCCTTTGCATTAATGGAGACCTTTCTTAGTAATAATTAGCCCTAGTTCCTTGCTCAATGTTTTTAAGCAAATGGAACAGAAAGAGGAATGGAAATAATTGCTGATGAAAAGAGATCTTCCGAAGATCCACTTGCCTTGAGCTAGTCAGCTATTTTTTTCATTTTCAACGCCCCATTTTAATTTGCCATTGAAATGGTAACAGACTGTCAATCATTAATTTCATACCTGAATTTGTAAGAGATTAGTGAAAAAGTCATTACACTCCAGATGGCCAGAGGACTTTTACACAGTTAATCAGTGAATGGAGGTTCTCTGCCCATGCAAGCTTAGTTTTCTAAAGATCAGAATGCAGCGGTATTATTGTAATATAAAATAAATGCAAATTGTAGGAAAAAATTTCAAATTTGAAGCAGAAATTGTAAAATGTAAAAAATGAAACTAGCACCTAATTATATATGTGTTTCCATGGAATTAAGCCCTATGGAGTTCAGTGAGTTTGAAATAACTATTTGTTAATTAATGAGGCATTAAACTGCAACTCCGGAGTAATAGGCAAAAAATACAATATAAAAATAACATACTGTAGTTTAAGCTAGGGATGCAATGAATTTTATTGTATACTTCGCATTTCCAGATCAAAATACAATTAACATCTGAGGTGTGCAGTTTTTGATTGGCTCAGTCAACAGATAATTTGTACTTTCTCAATCTACCAGGGGATACACTTAATATAGAATTAAATTTGGGGGTCTCCAGGATGGACAGTGTGATTGATATCTTGTTCCATGTTCACTTAATAACTCATTTTTGTATAGGAACTCACTTCACCTGCAATCACCTTCCGGTAATTTGCCTGGTGGATTCTAAAGCAAATACTAAGTTCCTAGAAAAAGCCCACTACTGTATTGGCTTAGTTACAGAAGAGAAGGCATGTTCTGAATCAATGGTTCTCCAGAGTTATAACTCTGGAGACTGCTTGGCCCCTTGAACTTGGAGTCTTCTTTAATTCACTCTCAGCTCTGCCTAGCAGACTCTTAATAAAAACGGTTAACGTATCTTTATTCTGTCAGGTTCCTTTATCACAATTCTCAGATTGTACTAGCCTTTCCCATATTAAATCCAAACTCTAATTTGACACTGGTTATATACTAAAGCAAAAAATGCCTTGCTCACAGCAGTAAATACTTTTTTAATTACAGTGATAACTCCTCAGAAAAGCTCCCATCATTTATAAAGCAAAAAAAAAAAGACTTCAAAACCACTCTAAAACAAAGAAAAGGGGACCTATGAGAGAGCAATAGGAGTGCTTAACTGAAATTGCTAAACTCAAGAAACCTTTTTGATTAATTAATGTCTCCCTTAATGAGAGAGACTGTAGTCTGATCTGCCAGACACTACCAGAACCAGGCGAGAACTATTTCCAGAGTATTTTTACAATGGCATCATTAGACAATCCAGCTGTTACTTGAAATATTCTTTATGACTAAGCTTCCTATGCACACATCTGAAGTCAAGGATTTTATCTCTCAACTAAAATATAAAAATCTCAGGAGAATATTTCATCCTCCATGGAGTTACTAAGGGACAACAAGGACTGACAGGCTCCAGGGCTGGCTGCCCTATTCACTAATACTAACAACTCAGCATGTTTTCCTAGTGATTGGAGCAATGCTATTGTCATCACATTGCACAACAACAAAGGAAATCAAGTTGATCCTGCCAATTATAGACCCATTAGCTTGTCTAATACAGTCAGCAAGATATATGCTAAATATCTTTACTTAAATCTATTGTCGAGACTGAAAGTGAAAGTATTGAGGAGTAGGCAGTTTCCAAGTGGATCAATATATTCTTAACTACTGGCTGGCTCTCTACCATTTAGCCAAAAAATACCTTTCCTAGCCCAGAGATTCTTTATTCATAGCCTTTGTTGATTTGGAGTCACCTTTTGGTTTAATCTCAAGGAAGATAATGTGGGAGAAACTAAGGGGAACCTCAGTAAAAAAAAAAAAGACTCTCATTATAAGTCCCTTCATTCCACACCAGAATGATGGTCAGATGTTCCTCACAGGGATGGCTGTCTGGAGTTATTACCACCACAGAAAGGGGTGAGGTGTAGATGTTTTCTAGTTCCTCCACTTTTTAATTTGTATATTAATTTGGTAATCCATACCCTGCTGTTGTCACACATCCCCCTCCTCTATTAGCAAATAAAGTTGTTCCAGTTCTTTTCTACGTACACAATGTTATAATCATGTCTATCCATTGGGAAGGGCACTGAAGGCTTTGGCCACTTTCTCTCCTTAGAGGAAAAACTAGTAATATATTATCAGAAAAATATATTTTAGTATTTGCATGAAACTATCACAATATTCATAATTGTGAAACTAATAAGGATATTATTACTCTGTCTTCATGACAAAGATCAGTTCTCAACATTTCTATACAGTCCAAGTTTGACATTCCTGAAACCATTCATTCTAATTTATTAGAGCTATCTATGCAGTTCCAAGATATATTAGGCATGCTGCTCTACATTTAGAGATGGGTTTGGTTTCCATGAACACTAAAGCTTAGTACTACTTTTTAAATATTTGGCTAAAGTTACTTTTCTTCCCAGTAGGTCCTGCCCCACTCGTTCATAGAGACTACCTTAATTCAGCTTGGTTAAAAAAAAGTTATTGGCAAGCTTCACTCCATAGGAATCCTGCCACAGAATCTTCCCAATAGACTTCCAAAATGCCAAAATTATTCTTAAGCAGTGTATCGAGGACTCTGATCCCAGCCTGACAGTACATGCAGTTTTTCAAAATTAGGGGCATGGCCGTTTCCTGCTATCATGGTTATGAAATTTCACTGGGTCTTTGTTTTGGCCAGTCTGAATCCATTGCTTTCTGCTCTCCGCTTCTGTATTTCCTGATAGAATAATCAGTACATCAGTGATTGCCTTGCCTTCAGAAGTTATGGATGCTCCATAACTGGAGGTTTTAAAGAAGAGATTGGATAATCACTTGTCTGAAATGGAATAGTGTCTCCTGCTTGAGTAAGGTGTTGGACTAGAAGACCTCCAAGGTCCCTTCCAATTTTGTTATTCTGCTCTTCTACTGGGAAGTTTCAAAAATACTTCCCAACATTAATATTTGAGAATTTGGTCTTTGTGGATTCAGCTTAGTATGGTCCTTGAGCCACATGTTCCTTTACTGGTTTCTCTATAGGGAATCATATTCAATTTTTATTCATTTTATCCTGAAGAAATCCCTCTGCAGAGGACATGACTTCTATTAATTGCTTCTCCTCTCTGACCATCATTCAATAATGTTGTGTCTAATTGCCATAATGCACCATCTGCCTCCAGTTGTGTTAGAATATCACACCCACACAAACCCAAACATGTATGTTCATTATTTTTTATTTGTTTTATCTATATTGGACTGCTGGTCTTATGGATATCTTAAAGGTTTGATTTGATCGGATCTGAATTGGCCCTGTAATCCTAAAATTCCAGCACAGTGCAGTCAAACAATGGAAAAGATTCAGAACCCGAGTAAATCATTTTTCTTCCTTTGTGCCCTCTGTGCAAGACCAAATGGAACTAGCACCAGAGAACATTTGGGATATATTTCTTTTGCATTTTTGAGACATAGAAAACTAATTCAAAGGTAACAACTGAGTGAATTCAAAATTGGCTATTTATATCTTTGGAGAATGCAATCTGTCACTGTCGTGAGTTGCATAAAATTCTTTTAAAGCCACAACAGGATTTTTCTTTCAACTGAAGACAATTCTGAGGCTCTCAAAAACATTCCACAAGTTGCCTCAATAAAGCTGTAGCTATCATTTGTGTTATCAAAAAGAAATGAAAGGATCCTAAGTACTCTGAGTACTGTGGAACATTAGCATGCAATAGATTAGATGTTGGGGCTCTGCAGTATTTCATATTCAAAGACCAAGGGGTGTTTCAGAGTGTCCAGGGATGTACAAATGGCCATCTGCAATTCTTTAAACTAAACTTATCTTTCCTCAGGATTGTCCTGCAGCTGTGGAAAGCAGCTTTACGTTCAGGTTTAAAGCACTGCAAACTCTGATGCACCTTTGTGCCTTAGGGTTCATACGGTAGTATTGTGCAGCCCTGCTAAGTTTATCTAGCTTTCTCCCTTATTTCTTTTTCTAAAATGCTCACTTTTTATTTTGAGTGAACACTTTTTATTATAAAACTTATGATTTGCAAATGCTGATTGCCAGATGGTTTCGGTTGGAAGAACAAGGGGGGAGGGCAGGACAAGAAAGACCATGTGTGAGTGAGTCAAGCATTTGGCTCTCCCAGGTTGATTGCTGGTAAATTACAGAGAAGATATTAAATGTGTGTTTAATATTAGTTTACATATGATGGAAATCAAGAGAATTATTTCCAAGTTCAGTGTACTCACTCATGGGCTGAACTTCTTATGGAACAGAGAGAATTCTTCTAAACTGAAGAATTCAACTTTCTGCAGACATGCCAGAAAGAAAATACTTCACTCAGCTTCTCAATCCCTTCTTACAGTTCTACTAATGATATGGGAATAAGGTAGACGGCTTTTCCTGAGCAGATTATGCGATGGCCTCCAAAAGAGAAATGTCTGATCCCCACACTGCCTACTTTTAAAAGGACACAAAAATATAATTTTTATTTGTTTCCCAATGCTTTTGGTAAAATCCTCACAAGTGATGCTTCTAGTACTTCTTTCTGTTTCACATTTTCTGATTTTTGGTTTTTTAAAATTTCTGTTTATTGTTACACACCACATATTTTATTTTGCTTTGCTGTTGGTTGCCTTTTTTCTTGATTGTAAGAAAGGAAAGATGTAGGCTATTGTAAATCAATAGTGAGAAATGTTGGGCATTGCACTAATTCAGCCTTATCTTCGAAATGAAATACAAAGAAAGTCCAGTTGCCTTTTGAAAAAGCACCTTTGGAACTCAATCTCACTCTATCTCACAGGCTTGCTGTGGAGGAAAAACTGAGGATCAAGCTTTAGATATCTCACCTTGAGTTTCTGGAGAAAAGGCAGGATATATATCCAATAAATAAATCTGATAATGAAACTTAACAAATTTGTTATTTGGTGAAAATCCTTATCTCAGAAGCAAGCACAGTAAATTGAAAGCCTATGGCTGATTTAAAACAGAACTTTAGCATTAGGGAGGAATGGACTCTTATTAAATGTGGTTTATTATTTAATTAAGAACATAACTGACTGATGACAGATATTATTTTGGGGAAGAACTGAAGTAGCTTTTCGGAAAGCTCAAAACAATATGAAAGGAGTTTACAGTAGCGTAGCTACGGATCTAATCTTGATCCCTGGGCTAACCTGTTTCAATCCACAATAGTGTGCTTGGACAGATGTACAAAGGAAAGACTCCACATGAAGCTGAAACTGACTCCATATAGTTTTCTTGGCAATAACACGGAACTGTTTTCTTCCCAGTTGTTTTGCCAAGCCTTCAGCCTTGAAATTTCTGAATTGTAACAGAGTACTAACAAGTCCAATTCTGCCTCGCTGTTTCAAGATCAAAAGGTCAGCTAGATGCCAGTAGCATGTCAGATGCAATAAGCTTAATAGATTTTATTTATTTGTTCAATTTGTATGACCGTCCATGTTGCCTTAGTACAGCTAGTCAGCTAACATATAAAAGCACAGTCCAAATACATATCAAAAGAACACCAGCACAAAACTATGAAGGCAGCTGAGGTAGGCCCCCTCAAAGCAGAGCCTTTCAGCTCAGTGACAAACTTTCCTGAGATACTAGTGTGTTGGTTTTAAAATGCATTTTTGATTTGCAGAACAGCTTGGTTTCCCCCCCCCCCAGATTCCTGGCTTTTGATGCTATAATGGGAAGGAGGTCAGGAAGGGAGGGAGCCACTGGAGATTGAAAGTCATCACAACAAATCCAACTTTTGCAAGTATGATTGAGAATGTAGTCATTCCATCACCGTTACTGAAGTGATCAATACAGAAGCATTCTGGTTGAAAAGAAAAAGAAAGGATTTCAGTGCAAACCACGATGGGAAAGAATTCCAGATGAGCTACAAGCTCAAAAGAAGATTGGCCTGAAATTCACTGTGCCGTAAAGACTTGGCTGGAGAATGCTGCACACACTAAGAATTCGTTAACAGCTGGATGCAGGCTGAGATGGTATTTCCCTAGTACAATGTGCTCTCCAGTCATCTATTTGTAGCCAACAGTAGTCAACTATCTTCCAGACTTGGATTACCTTCTCTGATTGGCTGGCCATGCCAAAATTGAAGTCCAAAAATGTAGCTGGAAAGTCCTTTGCAACCATGCAAGTCCACTGAGCTAGGGGGGGGGGACATTAAAACCTTTGTTTATGAGACACAGACAAGCCCTCTGTATACTCCGCATTTAAACATCAAGATTCTGCATTAACAAAGGTTGAATTTTAAAATCCGCCGGGAAATCAGGCAAGGTGATGTGGAAACGTAGCTACTAATAATAAATGTAATTTATGACATATTTGCAATTTACAGGAAGGTTCACAAAGCTCTACGTGGCACTAGTTATCCAGACATCTTCCCACAATCCTGCTGGCTGGTTCCTCCTTTGCTTATTTGGCAAGGATACAATATTTACCTTTTAAAAAGAATTAAGCATTTAGCATCAAGAATTATTAGTTAAGAATTCTATTTAACCAGAGGAACTACTGGTTTGAGATATTCCCCATTCTTTCATTCCTTCACATATTTTCCCTTTCTTTTAATTTTCTTCATTGGGGATGGCACTTTTGAGTGATCTATTTTCATCATAGTGAACTAAAATATTTTATTCTTTCTTTGGGGTGCTGTTTTTAATCTCAGCCTTCAAAAAATACACAAGTAATGTTCCAACAACAGGCATATGAACTGTGGGAATAGCCTTTTCAAAGAGATCAGGCTGTTCTGATTGCTGTCTCTTTTTAAAAAAAGAAACTTCAGTGAGTGTTCGCAGACCATTGCTGTTAAGTTTATTTTATACTTCTCATTTTTTTAAACAAAACTGTTTTAGCCCACTTTACATAGATGATTGTAAACTGATATCTTATTCATTTATTTCTACAATTTTATTACCCTTGCACAGGTAAGCTGTCAAGATTTGACAAAAAAACAAAGTATAAATTCTCCAGGGGAAAAACACAATATTAAATAATGAAAACATTCTGTGCTGCACAAACTGCTCAATCACATCTTTGCATGCTGGGTGTGATGGGCCAAATGAACACATCTCCATTAGAGGTGTATAATTACCTATCTTTTTTCAGGCTTATTAATTGTCAGTTTATTAATAATCTCATTAATTTCTGACCAAGTTATTGAGTATTGATTTGGATATGAGCCTCACAAACATATTTTGAGACATGGATCCTCCCTCCCTCCCTTCCCTATGTTTGCTTCTTGTGATTCATAGCTGAGTCCCTATTCTGTATACATCACACAGATCAGAACAGTTAGCAAGTCAGCATCTATTCACAAGTAGAAACACTGATTTATTTAAAGGCAGTTCTTAAAATTGTAATATCTCTGCTTTTTTATTGCTTGGTTACAACATTTAGAAAGGCACTGTATATTAAAAAGAGTAGAAAAGATGATCTTGTTGGACTACCTGATGAAAACTGCATTATACAAAAGTTGTTTGATGTCATAAATCAACCTGAAGAGTTGGCAACTGGCAACACCACAAGCCAAGCCAGGCCTGGGAACAATCTCCATTTGGCTCACCACTCAAACTCTGGGATTTTTTTTTTCCAACATTGAATTTTGTATTAACTAAAGGATGAATTTATTTACTACAACTATAGTACTATCTCTAAGCATCTTACAAAATAATTTAAAAATAAAAATGAAGACAGTCTAATTTGAAAAGCAAAACAGAGATGTCCAACAGCCTTCAAACTCATAGCAGCAGGGTCCCTGCCTCCTTACAAATCTACTCCCAACAGCGGATTGTAATAGTTTCCTAAAAACCACTAAGAAAGTGAGTCACTCCAGTCTCAGTATGAGCCAGCTGTGTACTGCTGCCTCCAAAATAGCCAATGAGTCCTAAGCTGCATTAACAGAGGGATAGAATCAAAATCATGTGAAATGTTAATACAACTTTATAATGCTTTGGTAAGACCACACTTGGAATATTCATCAAACTTTGGTCACTACGATATAAAAAAGAGGTTGAGACTCTAGAACAGTGTTTCTCAACCTTGACAATTTTAAGGCATGTGGACTTCAACTCCCAGAATTCCACAGCAAGCAATGCTGGCTGTGGAATTCTGGGAGTTGAAGTCCACATGCCTTAAAATTGTCAAGGTTGAGAAACACTGCTCTAGAAAGAGTACAGAGAAGACCAAGAAAGATGATTAGGGGCCTGGAAGCTAAAACATATGAAGAATGTTGCAAGTTGTAGGAATTGGGTGTATCTAGTTTAATGAAAAGGACTAGAGGTGATATGATAGCAGTGTTCCAACATCTAAGGGGTTGCCACAAAGAAGAGGGGGTGTCAACCTATTCTCCAAATCACTTGAAGGCAGGACAAGAAGTGATGGATGGAAATTATCAAGGAGAGAACCAACCTAGAACGAAGGAGAAATTTCCTGACGGTGAGAACAATTAACCAGAATGACTTGCCTCCAGAAGTTGTGGCTGCTCCAACACTGGAGACTTTTAGAAGAGTTTAGACAACCATTTGTCTGAAATGGTGTAGGGTTTCCTGCTTGAGCAGGGGGTTGGATTAGAAGATTTCCAAGGTCCCTTCCAACTTTATTATTTAGGAAGAACATGCACAACTAAAGTACATTCATTCTTTTGCCAGAATGTGTATCAGAGATCATGCAAAATCTTCCACTTGTTATTTACTTCCCCTCATTTTAAATTATTCACAAACTTGCAAAATTCTTCACTTTTAAAATAGTATTCTCAAAACATCCTCTGAGGCAGTTTCAATAACTTATAGGAAATGCATGTTCTGCTTTTTTGACTTAGGAAGAGTTTAATTTTAAAGGTTAAATGGATGAGAGAGAGAGAGATTATGGATAAAGCCTATATTACATAATATTTGAAACTTTAAAATATATTATTCAGCCATTTTATTTTGTAATGTGACAGCAGTGACATCAATTTTAGTTATACAAGTGAAAACATTGTGCATCAGTATTTGCACAATGAAGAAGACCTAAAGAATACTTAATTAACTTGCATTTTTTAAAAAAGAGTTTCAAGAATGGAGGAAAATTCTAACATTTTACTGTTTTAAATCAATTAAATAGGGACTCTCAACTTTCTGCAGTCGGTTATTTGAAAATTGACTTGACAGACCATATAATGAACTTCTTGTTCCACCTGCCAAATCATATATTTAACTCATATTCCATTAGTTTCTTCACAACAATAACTGTGTTATGAAAATCACAGGCATTTTATGTAGCAAACAAATAACTGAACAAAAGTGGTCTTGACAGATTGTTATATATTGATTCTGAAAGGATATATACAGATTTATGCAGTAAAGATTCCAGCTAGTCTAATTTCAACATTCCTATAATTTCACTGGCTAACATTTGACTGATGACTATTTCCTGGCATCATTTTTTCATCTGTATCTTGAATCAACCTACCTTTCAAGGTTGTAAATATTTCTAAGCTAGTTTCACAACAAACTCTTGGCGTTGGTAATATAGTAATAGTACTTTAGTACATTCTTCCCAGTTTTGTTCCATACAAAGTATTTTAAAGTTACATTAATATTCCTGGCTTATAAAGAGATGTGCATAATCTTCATTGCTCATCCTTTTTTTCTCTCTCTGAAATGTCTACTGCAAATTCACTACCAGAGGTAATCTGAACTGTGTCACATTATGAATGAGCTTTGAATATAAAGCATGCCATAGGCGGTTAATGATGAAAGTGGAAACTTTATTTTTTTCTCTTTCATCTAGAAATCAAAATATTTTTTTGAAAAGCCAGCTTCTGGGTAAAACAAAATATATGCCATTTTGATTTCATGCTATTTTCCGTGTAGAAAAAGAAGGCTTTGGAGCAGAGCTTGAACTCTGGCAAAGCCTTTAAGGGGGAATGGAAGAGAAGAAGGGAATGAAATATGTAGCTCAGTGCAGAGGAAGAAAACACTACTGCTGTTTATAGAGGGAAACCCAAGTTGTCAGTCCATATGAATTCCTGTGCTAATCCACGGCGGCCTCATGTTTTCCACCATCCTTGTTCACAGTAAAGATTATTTTTAGGAGGCAGCACCTCTCCTTTGGGAAAGAAAGAGGAGGGCGTGTATGTCAGTTTGGCAGATCCTCAACTTGGGCATGGGAAAAAAATAATGTTCTCTCCTGCATTCCCTCATTCTCCACCAAGGATCTCGACCCAGATCAAAACAATGCCAAACACATCAACCCAAGACTTTCCCCAACTCTCCTGAGCCTTCCTGCACAATGGTTTCCATAGAATTTGTGTTGCCATCACAAGAAAGCTTGATCGAGCCTGCTGCTAGAGCATGTTTAATATGTTCTCGAAGCGCTAACTTTAATGTCCTGGATTTGGGTGTTAAGTGCTGTTACAACAGCAGTCTCATTACGGCATCTTAAAACACTTTCCCAACTACTAAGTGTTGGGAGTATTTGTATTCCCTAAAGCAGTGGTTCTCAACCTTCCTAATGCTGTGACCCTTTAATACAGTTCCTCATGTTGTGGTGACCCCCAACCCCCCCATCCAGCTGGCCGGGGGGGGTATCAAAAACTTGACCCAAAAAAAAGGGAAAAAATGGGAAAGTATAGGTAGTCCTCGACTTACAACAATTCGGTTAGTGACTGTTTGAAGTTACAACAGCACTGAAAAAGCAAATTATTATCATTTTTCACATTTATGATTGTTGCAGCATCCCCAGGGTCATGTGATTTGCATTCGGATGCTTGACAACTGATTCATACTTATGACGTTCACACTGTCCCAGGGTCACGTGATCAATGGCTAGGGGGCGTGGCCAGCTGATCACTCAGGTTTCAGAGTGCCTGTGGGGGGGAATCTGTGGGTCTCTGGGATGGGACTGGGGTGGGTCCCTGCCTTCCTTCCCTCCCTTCTCTCCCCTTCTCCCTTCCTTCCTTCTTTTCTTCCTTTCCTTCACCTCCCTCTTAGTCTCTTCCTCCTTCCCTCCCTCTCCCATTGTCCCTTCCTTCCTTTTATTCCTTTCGTTCACCTCCCTTAGTCTCTTCCGCCTTCCCTCCCTCTTTCCCATTGTCCCTTCCTTCTTTCCTTCCTTCCTTTCCTTCACCTCCTTCTTAGTCTCTTTCTTCTTCCCTCCCTCTCTCCATTGTCCCTTCCTTCCTTCTTTCCTTCCTTTCCTTCACCTCCCTTAGTCTCTTCCTCCTTCCCTCCCTCTTTCCCATTGTCCCTTCCTTCCTTCCTTCTTTCCTTCCTTTCCTTCACTTCCTTCTTAGTCTCTTCCTTCTTAGTCTCTTCCCTCCCTCTCCCATTGTCCCTTCCTTCCTTCCCTCTTTGTCCCTTCCTTCCTTCCCTCCCTTCCATTGTTCCTTCCTTCCTTCCCTCTCTCATTGTCCCTTACTTCCCTCCCTCTTCATCCCTTCCTTCCTCCCCCCCTCTGTGCCCAGGAAGGGACAAGGGGAGGGGGACAGGCTGCCAGAGGCAGAGGAGAGCTCCGCCCAGCTCACTTGCTCAGCTTCGCCAGAAAATATGCCGCTTGCTAAGTTAGGAGAAGCCCCAGGATCAGCACCGGGCTACAGCTGATTTGCGCTTCTGTTAAATTAGCAAGCGGCATGTTTTTTAGCAAAGCTTGAGCACGTTTGCTGGGCAGGAGCCAAGGAGAGCTACTACAGCTGACCTGATTTTTGGCTGCTCTGCAGAAGCGCGGATCAGCTGTAGAGGTTCGCCCCAATCCTGGACAAGAGGGAAGGAGGGAAGGAAGGGAAGGAAGGAAGGAAGGACAATGGGAGAAGGAGGGAAGGAGGAAGAGACCAAGAGGGAGGGAAGGAAAGGAAGTTCCAGCCAGCAGAGGCTTGGCAGCCTGGCTGCCGAGGAACAGAAGAGCGCAAAGCCAAGGAGAAGAAGGTGGCAGTTTCCAGCCAAAGAGGGCTCCTTTTCTCCACCCCTTCCCTGGGTTTGTGGGGAATTTCTCATCACCAACGCTGACAGGTGCTCCTTCGAGCCCGCCGCGAGCTTTCTCACCCCCTTTGCTTCTCCTCCCGCTTTTGTGGGGATTGTGGCGCCCTTGGGAAGCCGATCGTGCTTTGAAGATTAGGAGAGGAGGAGGAGTCCCTTCCTCCTTCCCTCCTTCTCTCCCTGTCAAGCCCCGGCAGGCTCGACATGAACGGGTGGAGGAGGAATCTAGGACGGGCGGGTTGGTAAAGGAGACCGGTGGCTGTCGCCAGACCTTCCGGCTGAGTGCAAGTTTGGGGGTCGCCAGCTGATGGGCGCAGGAGTTGGGTGCTACGGTGGTCTCTCCTTCGCTGACCTGCGTGCATGAGAAGATTGCTGCACAATGAATCTCTGGGGAGGGCGGGGCCTTGCTCTGTGCCTACGCTCTTCATGCGCCCCCTGCAGGGCACATTTGGTAGAGTTTGTGCAGACTGCCGCCAAGCAGCATATTTTCCACAAACAAGTGAGGTGGAGCGGAGGGGGGAGAGGGAGAGAAGGCGGTTGACAAGCCCTGTCTAAGACCATCGGAAATATGTGTTTTCCGATGTCTTAGGCAACCCCTGTGAAAGGCTCGTGCGACACCCAAAAGGGTCACGACCCACAGGTTGACAACTGCTGCCCTAAAGTATTGGAAATGCAATGGCAGACTGGTGCTAGCCTACGACAGGGGGGATCCAGCTACCAACCTTTATTCAAGTGTGAAGATTTGGGGGCAAACACTATTTGTTTGCTTATTTGTTCATTCTTTTTACATGCCCCCCCCTCGAGAAAATCTTGCTTCAACTTAGTTTACAGGGTCATTGTTTAAGAGAATAAAAAAGGGAAGGGAAAAATTGCACTGTCTTGAACTTTTAGAAGAAAGGTAGGACAGTGTCAGAATCCAATCCATTTCTGCCCTCTCTGGATTCTGTCATACGATGAAGGGGAAAGGGGGTGAACAAAGGGGTTTTATGGCCCTCACTTCCTATGGTACAACTTCAAAGAGACTGAATGTGTATACCACCAAAAGGACTAAATCATAACAATAGGGCCATCAGCTTTCATCTACTCCTCTCTGAAGTCTCCCTTCCACTGGCAGTGAGGAAAAAGGGGGTGGAAATGTAACGCCTGGGATTGTCACTGGAAAGATGGTGGGGTGGGGTGGGGCTGCTGGGGACCCCTTAAAACCTTGAACCATAGGGCTTAGGCCCCGGGTCCTGTCTAGAATGCCTGCAACAATTTTCTCTTAATAAAGGATGCCTGTTGGAAGAAATATTCCAAGAGTTCTGTCTTCTTAAGATGCAAAGTGGGGTGGGTCCTTACAGACAGGAATGTACTAAATAAATAAAACACATGACTCCAAATGATGATAAATTTATGAGATAGTAGCAGACTACTGCCAAATAATATTTCAAACCTATACTTTCCCCAAAATATTTGGAAATGACCCAGAAGGATATTTCTCCAAAGCATTAGGAGTTAATCCCAAAATCATCATCATCATTTTTTCTTTTCCTGGTGATAACATTGCTGCAGACTTACCATCTCATTCCTTTAGATAACTGGAAGAATAATTTGTGCTGTTTGAGAAACAGTACCTTTTTGGAAAGAGCTAAGGCAAATATTCTCAAAAGATTTTCAAACTGTAGGTCAGGATTCCCCAAACAGCCACAAGCAACTTAAGAAAGGGTCTTTTTAAAAAAATCAATAAGTTTGCAACGGGAAGCTGTTGCAACACAAAGCACGAGAAACCCTGATATATAGGTAGTCCTTGAGCCCAAAATTTCTGTTAAGCAAGTGAGTTTTGCTCCAGTTTGCAACTTGTCTTGCCACAGTGGTTAAGTGAATCATTGCAGTTGTTAAGTTAGTGACATGGTTGTTAAGTGAATCTGGTTTCCCCATTTGATTTTTCTTGCCAGAAGGACACTGCAACAGTCATAAATATGAGCCACTTCCCAAGTGTCCAAATCTTGATCATGTGAACTGTGATGGTACAATGGTAAATGTGAAAAACGGTCATAAGTCACTTTTTGCAGTGTTGTAACTTTGAATATTCCTTGTAACTAAAGGAATGGTCGTAAATCGAGAACTAGTTGTACAGTTATCTAGGGATTGCCTCTTCCTAACTTCCTCTGCCAATTTCATCAGATTCTGCAGAAGATGTAACTTGCAAGTCCTCTCTGCAAAAGAGTTCCATCTGATGGGACCTAGGAAGTGAGCCTTTTCTGGTATGAGACCCATCCTCTAAAACAGCGGTTCTCAACCTTTTTCAGGCCGAGACCCCGACCTGCGCTGCCCATGCGTGGCACGACCCCAACCTGCGCCGCGCATGTGCGGCGCGACAGCCCACATCGCGCATGCGCGGCGTGACGGCCCGTATCGCGCATGCGTGGCGCAACGGTCAGCATCGCACATGCGTGGCACGACGGCCCAAACCGCGCATGCGCGGCACGTGCGACGGCCCAAACCGCGCATGCGTAGCACGACGGCCCAAACCGCACATGCACGGCGCATGCACGACGGTCCGCATCGCACATGCGCGGCGTGCACGATGGCCCGAACCGTGCATGCACGGCGTGCACGACGGCCCGAACCGTGCATGCGCGGCGCGGCGCAACAGCCCGAATCGCGCATGCGCGGCGTGTGGGCGACGGCCGAGGGGAAATGGGAAAAAAAATGGCGGACTGCGGTGTTTGGTGACCCCCGTGAAACGGTCGTTCGATCCCAAATGGGGTCGCGACCCACAGGTTGAGAACCGCTGCTCTAAAAAACAGCATTCCTTTCAAGATGAGGTTAGCTCCAATGCCCATGGTCTTCAGAGAAGTCTTTAAAACACTGGGTCTTTTAGCAAACCTGGGGATCACCTGGCAATACAGAGCCTGCACATTGGCTGTATCATGTGTAACATTCCTGTGGTCTTGTTCGTGTAATTTGTTTTAACTGGCTTTGTAGAATGTTTTAATGTTTTGTACACCACCCAGAATTACTTCGTATAAGCAATCATATACATTGGACAAGTAAGTAAGTAAGTAAGTAAGTAAGTAAGTAAGTAAGTAAGTAAGTAAGTAAGTAAGTAAGTAAGTAATACATTTATTCCTGGCTCAACTCTAACACCAATGGAATCATTTTATCTGATAAAATTTATTTAACATTTGGTCTCAGGACTTCATCCTTTGGGGACTGATGCTCTGTGCCATGGGAATTCTCCAATGACAGGCAATTCTGCCCATAGGGGAACATGCAAATTGGTTTGTGTAATGTTTAAGGTGCTGGCCTAGAAACCAGGAGACTGTGAGTTCTAATCTCACGTTAGGTGCAAAAGGTGGCTTTGGTTCAGTCTCTCTCTCTCAACCTAACTCACCTCACAGGGTTGTTGTTGGGGGGAAAACAGGAGGAGGAAGGAATGTTATGTGCGTTCACTGCCTTGGGTTACTTGTAAAGTAATAAAGGCAAGATAAAAATCTAATAAATAATAATAAAAAAACAAGAAGATTATCACTACCGGTATATCACTGCCCAGAGTTGTTCTATGAGGGAGATGGGTGTTCTCTAAATATGATGAATAAAATAAAAAATAAATGATTATCCTGATTCTGGAAGTTAAACACTAGCAAGCTATTTAGCTAAGCACTGCATGTATATTTGATTCAGCACGTAGTGGAAGTTTGCCTTAGATTCCTCTTCCTGGAATGTGTTAAAGCAAAGGTAGAGGCAAGCATTAACTGGGAATTCATATGGATTCCCAAGCAAGGATTGGCATAAATGATTTCTTTCTGGCTCTAAGATTCTAGGATTCTACTGTAGATTCTTTCCTTCCAGACCTTCCTGGTCAAAGCAAGCCCAACACAAACGAAACTACCTTTCCTCCAAAATCCTCTTCCTGCCATTCATCCCAGGTAGAACCCGCATTGGGTGTTGTGTGCAAAGCACCTGCATGTAGCCACACAAATTTCCTGCCATAAACCAAATGTGTCCTGCATGTATCGCTTGCTGTCTTCCTACATACAAAAGAGGAAATAAACGTCTCCATCTATTTACCACAATACTAGTACCTGTATTTCGGTTGTGCTAGGATTATATTGTTGGCTAGGTAGGAATACTGTCTATGCAAACAAATCAAGAGGACGGTTCGGTGGATTTTTTTTTTTCAAATATTTTGTAGAATGCACAGAATGCTTTTACTTAGGAAAAGCTATAAAGAAACATCTCCAATGGCAATAATATTCTCCTGATGGGCTAAGAGGGGCACAATGGCTCAGTGATTAAAGACACTGAGCTTGAAAGCCCAGGTTTGAGACCCAAGTACTGCGCAACGGGGTGAGCTCTCGTTAGTTACCCCATCTCCTGCCCACCTAGCAGTTTGAAAGCATGTGTGTAGATTAATAGTACCACTTCGGTGGGAAGGTAATAGCGTTCCATGTGCATTTGGTGTATAGCCATGCTGGCCACATGAACATGTAAAGGGTATTTGGACAATGCTGGCTCCCTCAGTCAAGAAACAGAGATAAGCATTGCACCCTAGAGTCAGACACGACTGGACAGGGAAGTCTTTACATTTTGATGGGCTAAGAAAACACCCCGCCTCCCAGCCTGAATATTAATTTAATTTCGGCTCTGCTCAATAGGATTTGCAGATGTATTTATTTTTTTGGGTAATGCTTTCAAATGTGCAAAATCTGATCAAACAGCTGACAAAAAGATGGAGTAAGCAATAATTTCTTTGAAAATATTTTCCACTCCTGGAAAACAAATGCTCTTCCTTTATCTCCTAAGGAAGGGAAACCATCATTCTCCATATGTTGCTGAACTACAATTTCCAGCTTTCTTCACTTTTGACCATAATGGATGGAGTTGGTGGAGATTACAACTTAACAACATGTGCAGCTGTCCTCCCCCCCTTCCCACACACCACCCCCGGCTTCCCTGATTGAAGGCATGGGTTGTTTATTGAAAGGGGTTTTGGCAATCTCCAGCCCACACCCATTTCCTATATTCTTTTTCTATGATATTTTTTTAAAGAGGGGAAGTGAATATAAAAATTACGTTCAAATGCATCTCAGATATACTTGAGAATAAGTGCATTCTTATAGATGCTGAAACAGAGGTGCTTGTTTGAAAGAAGCGGATGAGGGGAAGAATTATTACATGTTTTACTGGGCTAAATGGAGGGAGAAGAATGGGACACAGATGATTGCCTTCTCAAAGAGCTGAAGCCCAAAAAAGAACAGAGTTTGCTCTGTTGAAGGAAAAGAGGACTGAGATTTGGCTGCAGATTCTTCTCATCCTCTTTGCTAGCCACACCCAGAGGCAAATCAACATGAACAAAAGGAAAGGCAGGGGATTATGGACTCTTTTCAGGCAACAAAGAGTTCCCATTCTTTTCAACAAGGGTGGATAGCTAGTAGAATCATTGTATTTTGGCTTAGGAATTGAGATGCATTTGGATAGACTCACAGCTTTTGATCCTCAAGCTATTTTTCCCCCTTGATCATCAAGCAACTGATACCATATTGGATTTAAATGAGACATGTATCCCCAGGGAAAAGTCCAAGCCATCAGAGCAATGCTGGATAATGTATATGGCGGCGGCAGGTGGATGGGTAGGTTATAGGATAAAACTAAAAAGTCAGGATAATCCAGTAACTTAATTTTCATACTGACCATTTTATCATTCACTCACTCACCCACTCTCAACCAGGCAAGTGCAAAGGATGACTTTGGCCTAGGGTTTGTCTTCCACAGAATTTTTGTGGGAAAAACAATTGCAAAAGAACTAGGTACATTAGCGTAAGCTTCTGAAAGAAAAGCAGGATATCAGTTCAGAATAAGAGAATAACAGAGCTGGAAGGGATCTTGGAGGTCTTCTAGTCCAACCCCTTGCTCAGACAGGAAACCCTATACCATTTCAGACAAATGGCTGTCTCACCATCAGGAAATTCCTTCTTAGTTCTAGATTGGTTCTCTCCTTGATTAGTTTCCATCCATTGCTTCTTGTTCTGTCTTCAGATGCTTTGGAGAATAGGTTAACCCCCTCTTCTCTGTGGTAGCCCCTTAGATATTGGAGCCAAGGCCAAAATACTGTGATATTGCAGTGAACTGTAGGAAGGAATGTTTCAGTTGTGAAGAAATAGTTTCATTACCAACAAACTGATTTATTGAGTGATGTACTAGTAGCCCTCCCTTACCAAATGCAACTGGGACTGGCAACTCCAGCACTAATCTATGTGGTTTTAAAGTGAGACATCATGTGACTGTGACTGACTTACATCAGTTCTGGCTAAGATTGTGAATCAATTTACCCACAGTCATTAAGCATGATATCACATGATAACTTGAGATTTCCTGTTGGCTTCCCCATTGATTTGGTTGTTGAAACTCAGCTTAAAAGCCACAAATGACAACCACGTGACTACAGGGATGTTGCAGTGGCTTCAAGTTCAAGGGTCTACAGTAAATCTCTTTTTATGGTGCCCTTGTAGCTCTGAATGGTCAGTCAATGAACAGTTGGCAAGCAAGGGCTATGTGTAGTGTGATTTCTAGTTTTGAACATCAATGTCTATTTCTCTGTATTGGTTTGAACATGTGAACACATGACTAGCTCTGCTGGATCAGGTTTAGGCCCATCTGGCTAGCATCTATGAGGGCAATTCAGAAATAAATTGGTTTGGTTATCAATGACAGACACTCGCAGATACAGAACTTGTATTATACACATTAAATAACTACAATATTACATAATTGCCATTCAAACTGAGGCACTTGTCATAACATCTTACAAGGTTTGAAATTCTTTCTGCAAAAAAATCTCCCGCCTGGGAATGAAGCCACCCTGTTAACAGCATCGTGAAGCGCATTGTCATCGTCGAATCGGTGCAAAGCAAGCCACTGTTTCATTTTAAAAACTGGTTCATTTTCAATTGATCTAGTGGACAAGTCAACTGCAACACAACCTTCTTCCATTCCTCACTGCCTACTGAACTACTGCTTAAGACACCATAGGACGGACATTGCTATCCCCACCTATTTCTCACACATGCTCAAACTGAGGTTTATTTCCGAATTGCCCTCCTAGAAAGCCACTAATAGGTGATCAAAGCAGCCTTCCTTTTCCACTATCGCTCCTATACATCTAGTATGTATAGCTGGGTTGCCTCTGCACCTGGAGGCAGCAACCAGTAATTAAGACTAATATCCACTGCTAGACTTGTCCTCTAGGAACATGTATATAACCCCCTTCTGTAACCATTTAAACTAGGAACTCACATCAGAACACGTAGCATCATGTTCTACAGGTTGATTAGATGCACATGAAGAATATTTCTTCCTTTTCTGGCACTATATTAAATGATTCATTTAATGTTGGGAGGTGATAATTCACAATTGTTACATGTGCAATTTATAGTTTTCAGCCAAAGACACTGATATTCCTGCCAGATTGCTCACCTGCTCACCTCCTACTATTGAAGTTAAAAACATTATGGTTTGGTTAATGCATACCAGATGTAACATATTGAATGGATTCATGAACCATGCTAAGTCTTAAACCAAGTCAGGCTTTAAAAAGCCAAGTCTTTAAGCCCCAATAAAGAAAACCATCCTATGGCCTACTGCATTGCATCCTTCTATTCATATTACTTATAACAATAACAACAAAAAGCCTTGCAAAGCTGAACATTTTCACCTTTTACACTATACCTTCTCTTTTCGGTACAACCTCCCACCCCATCCCAACTGTTCTAGCTGGGGGAAGGACTGATTACTGCAAAAGCCCGAGGCCTGTGCCAGTGTAGAAAGTGCAGAGAAAAAAAGTGCCTGGGGAAAAAGGACATATCAATTTTTGAGTCTACTTTTTGTTAAAATAAATATAAACTGAAGGAACATCTGGGAATGCATTACAGACAGTTAAGGGTTAAGCAGTTCCTCCTGGCTGGTTTTGGTTAAACCCTTAGCCTTCAGGGATACATTTGGTTAATTCTTTTTAAAAAGGAAAGACACACACAACTACATGTCACAGCTAGTATTAAGTCAACATCACTCTTTCCATCAAGGTTTAAAACCACCCAAATAAACCAGCACCAAGTGAGACATTGAACATGTGAGAGGCATCATTCATAATATTCCTTCTCTTTGGTTTATGTTTGACTTGATCCATTCATAGATGATGAAGTAATTTTATATTAAACACACAGACAAACCAAAAGCAATTTAACCCAGCCTACATTTAACTGGCCCCTACTCAATTTGCTAGAAAATTGAGAAAATAAGTTCATACTGGAGGTATTTGCTTGCTTTTCTCTTTCTAGTTTAAATTATTTCATCCTTGGTGGCAGTCTCCATGTTAATTTAGCATTACCACATGTCCCTTATTTTGAGGAATGTCTCTTAGTTTGATTTCAAAGGGCTGCCCCATGTTCTACAACTACATAATTCCATAGAATATAAAAATGTTCCTTACGTTAGAACACTATGGTACCACTAAAGCTGGATTTAAATAAAAATAATTATTTATGAGGCTTCTACATCAGAAAGACAGAAAGAAGAAATGAAAGTTTGTTCTCTGCAGTATGCACTTTGCATCCTTGAAGCCTGCAAAACTGTGAAGCCATAACCTAAACCAGGCAGAGGTTGACTAATATGTAAATGTTAGAACGTGCATTAATTTGGGGATCACAATTCTTTCTGCAGATGACTGAGACAGATGAATTACTTGTAGGCATGTTGCAGTGTTAAAAACTTCTAATCACAGATGGAAGAAGGATGTTATATCAATTCAGTCTTTAGCTCATCCAAATAGGAATTTCCTTAGTAATATATTCCTTTTTCATTTTTGTTTCTCCAGAAACTTAACAGTATTCTGTTTAAGAGTGTATCCTGCATTTGGAGAATAAACTTAGTCATACTTTCATGCTAATTACAGCTATGGGTAGATAGAAAGCTTCCCCTAATATAAAACTGTTTTTTTTTAAAGAAAAAGAATTGGCTAAATTGATGGAAAATGTCTGATTTACCGATAGGTAATTTATTTTTTTATTAATGGGAATGACAGCAATGTCATGCAGACTGGATATCTAAGCAAAATATGTAGAGGACCTAACATTCAGATTGTTGAATATTTAAACTTGGAAAACTAAGAGATGGTCTGACGTCTGTACTACCAACAACATCTCAACCAGAATAGTAAATCATGGTCACATGATATAAGAGAAGATTGCTATACAGATTCTTTATCATTCAGGGTAGTGTGTGAAATGCCATGAGTATATAAGTATATATCTTGATATGGGTAGAAAAAGAGGTAAAAAATGAAGCAGTATGCTCCCAATTCAAAAGTAGGTAATATTAACTATTAATGTATCTAAGTGATCTATTGTACTCTAAACAATTAATAAAATTTCAACAGAATCTTAAATCCTGTAAGTATTTCAACCTCATTGTGTTGTACTCAAATTTATTTACTGAACTGATAATGTAGCAAAAAAAAAATTCCTTCTTCCTCAGGCATATTGTTAAATCTTGCTTTGTAGGGTGGGAGCCCTGGTGAAAATAAAGGAAGCAAAAGTATTGCTGTACCGTTTCTGAAAAAAAATATAACCACTAGTTTTTTTCCTTATTTTTAAAACTTGGTTTGAAAGCATTTAAATCTGTTTTGAATTTATTTTCCCTCTTTCACCATCAAATATTTCAGGGATTACTCTGACATATTTCTGCCTCTTAATTTTCTCATAATATAGAAAATGATCTGACTGCACTGAATTCTTATTAAGAATAGTGTTTTTGTTTAGATAATATCAGTCTTATTCTATGTATCTCTATAACTTGGCAAATGCTATTAACTTATTGGTTATAAATTATAAAATAACTAAGTCACTTGGCTAACCGTCCCCCCCCCCCCAACCCATACCTAATGTCTGATGCTGAACCAGTTTCAGCATGCAAGTATCTGTTCTTTTTAATTGGCAACTGGAAAAACAATCAGAATAATTTTAAGACTACTCAGTTAGGTGGCAATTGAAAGGTGCTTATTATTTGGTGTATCTAGAAATATATCTTCCATTTTTAAAAACTGTAGAATCTAAAAAACTTTCACAGCTACATTTCATAGTCATTTTATTTCAAGCCTTTGCAGAACCAACTCAGAACCATACAAAGAATCTCATAAATGGGCAGCTATTTACCAACAGGAAAAAAAAAAACCTGCATTTACAGCTTTCAGCAACTTACTTATTACCCAAATCTGCCTACTGTCAAAATCTGCTTGTTTGAGCAGATTCAATTAAGCCCCATCAACTTAACTTTCAAATTAACTTCACTGATTAAGACATCTGGCTTTTCATTCTTGATAATAAGCCACCTGCAGCCAAAATCAGAGCAGATATGCATTTACCCGAGCTTTTCTCCACCTTCCCTTTAGGGAAAGGAGTAGGCCACCAACTGCTATATTATAATTACTGGTGAATAATATATACAGGTTAAAAACTATTTAATTGATACAAATTCTCATATCACAGAATTGATAGTGGCCATTAAAGCCATGAAATCTAACTTGGTGCAGGAATCCTAATTAAAGCATCCCTAACAGATGGTTATCTAGTTTCACCTTGAAGCTATCTGCTGGGATCCTGCTGCTTTTTTCCCCAATGTCTTCTACACTAGAACGGCTCACAAAGAAATCTGCCTCAAGGGTTATAATCCATATGCATTTACATGACAGTAACTCATACTGAAATTTACATCTGATTAGAAATCTATATGTGGCAATATATTAATATATTGCAATCCTATGAAGGTTTAACTGGAGAAACTGGATGGAATAGGATGATTCTGAAGAGCCCTGTGGAGATTCTCAGTCATCCAGGTATGGTTGTCCCAAAAGTGCTTTTTTTCAGGGGGCAACTGGACTTTCTTGTGTTTCTTTTGAATTCTGAAGAGGCGCATCCAGATCTCTGCTCTCATATCTGCAGAATCTCAATCAGCAAATATTTTGCTGTGCTCACCCCTCTAAATACTGACTACTATTTCTAAGGCTTATGGTCCAAACCAATCAAACTGAAACAAATTTATCCATAAATCAAGTCCACTGTGATGCCCAGAGCTATGAATTCACGAACATCTTCCTTATTGCCCATCAGGTTCCTGTCCAGTTAGATATGTGCAATTTCAGCATAACCCATATTTTCAACCATGGTAACGAGCCCCACATAGACCCCAGAAGTTTATCGTTAGAAAATAAAATGCTATCTTTAGGAGTTGGCCTAACTAGCAAAAAGGAAAGAAAGACAAAGGCAGTGCAAGGTATCCTTAGTAAGTTTGAGTATATGCAGAGCAGATTTATGACTGACCACAAACCACAAAATGGTTTGCGATAGTCATTCTGTGAGAGTATACAATGCTTTCCATCTAGATCATTCTTGATCTAGAACATTCCAAGATATTTGTTACTTGAAGTCTGCCTCGAAACATAATAAGACACCCCTAAATATGATCAGCAAATAGAATGGAAACTAGCGTATAATTTTATTTCAAATTTATTTTGCAAAGATTGACTCCAGACTTACTACTCCTTGACACCATCTATGCTAAAGTTCCCACTTATAATAGAATTCCAACCTTGGCAAGTAATACTGTTTCCTTAATCAGAGCTACACTGCTCTTTGTAATGAAGGTTGATTTGATTAGTCAGGGCAGTACAGATTTTGGTAGATATTTTCTGGTAATAGTTCTTACTACTTAGAGCCCAGAAGTAAATGAATCCAATTTCCCTGTCTAGCTAAGTATTTCAGGTAGTCCTCAACTTATGACCACAACTGAATCCAAAATTTCTGTTGCTAAGTGAGACATTTGCTAAGTGAGTTTTGCCCCATTTTATGAGCATTCTTGCCACAGTTTTAAGTTAATCAATGCACTTGTTAAGTTAGTAATATGATTGTTAAGTGAATTCAGCTTTCCCATTGACTTTGTGAGAAGCTCAAAAAAGGGGATTGCAGGACTTTGGGACACTACAATCATCATAAATATGAATTAGTTACTAGACGTCTGAATTTTGTTCATATAACTGTGAGGATGCTGCAATAGTCGTAAGTGTAAAAATGGTTGTAAATCACTTCTTTGTTGTAACTTTGAATGGTCACTAAATGAACTGTTGTAAGTCAAGGACTGCCTGTATCAAGTGTATAGTTGGGGCAGAGGTTAAAAGAATTGTAAGTATTGGTGCTTTGGGGAGAAAATATTATCCATGCTACAATGGAAATGGAGTCAATTATTTTCAACTTACCTTATCTGAGATCAGGGGTCGCCAAACTTGGCAACTTTAAGACTTGTGGATTTCAACTCCCAGAATTACCAGCTGGCTGGCTGAGGAATTCTGGGAAGTCCACAAACCTTAAAGTTGGAATAATCTGTCTTGAATTGTTTGGAAGAATCTGGCAATGTCTCTGTGGATTCCACACACTATTTTGTCTTTGTGAATAACTTAGTAAAATAGATTAATCTGAAAGTAAATAATTCAGCATTGCTGCATAAGCCATTTGAGTTTGAATCTAACCTTGGCAGGTTCAAATCTGGCTGGCTTGTGAATGACAGTCTGTAGTTCTGTAAATGACAGAATCGTAGACTAGACTTAGAAGTAGAAAAAAAATCTCAGAAGGCAATGCCCAAAAAAAATCACATGAAGTTATTCATGAAGTCATTAAGAGTCAAACTGTGCTTGAAGGATCCTTTACTTTTTACTGTTTGGTTTATGCTTGACTCCCCCAGCATGTTGTCAATATTACTGTATATGCTTATTCCAATTCTTACACGATTAAGTTCTTAGGTCTACAAAATAGATAAATTATATTCCTGCCATTTTAGTTTTAAAACAGCCATCTGTCTGAAATGGTGTAGGGTTTCCTGCCTGAGCAGGGGGTTGGACTCGATGACCTCCAAGGTCCCTTCCAACTTTATTATTATTATTATTATTATTATTATTATTATTATTATTATTATTGTTGTTGTTGTTGTTGTTGTTGTTGTTGTTGTTGATGTTGTTGTTGTTATTGTTATTGTTATTGTTATTGTTATTGTTATTGTTATTGTTATTATTATTATATTGAGAGGATTGGAAAATTAGGTAGGACATTTCCAATGTTGGAATGGCTCTAAACAAGAGGACAGAATAGAAACTTCATGGACATGGAGAAACCAAACGAGAGCAAATAAAAACTGTACCAAGGCAAACTAGACAAAAATCAGTTCTAACACCATAATCCTGACAGCTGCTAGAAATATGTAGGACTTCAAATTTTATAACTGTATGGAATCCCTATCAATCTTGAAGATTCAGTTATTCATAGACTATGACTCTGCAAACATTTTACGGAACTAATCACTAATCATTGCCATTTTAGTTTAAAACAATTAAATTAGTTGCATTTTACTGAGAAACTAATTTTTCATTGTTGATAAATTCTATTAGTTTGGAATCCAGTGAAAACAGAGATAAACAAAGTTGGTTCCAGGGTGGCAGAATTGCACTTCCTTCTCTGTAACTTTTGCAGTGCGTTCATTTTTATGGTGGTTTTATTTCTGTTTTCTTATTTTACTGGAAATGAATAATCTCAGAAGGACTTTTATCCTCAAAGACTACATAGATATATGCTAGATAAATCAAATCCACAAAGATTTATATAAAAATAATGTTTCAGGTGAGTTAAAAGGGCAAAAATTTCATGAACAACTAGCAAAATTATCCCAAAGATACTTTTTCAGATAGCTGGTCATCTGCATTCTTTTAGCAAGTCCTTAGTGCTACCTGGAGGCTTATCTGTGTCTTCAGGGTCACCTGAGTAATGCAAATGGATGTGGAGCCTTCTTGGAACTGTTGAAAGGACTGTGTTGTAGACTGGAGATAGATGATGTCAGATTCCCTCCCCCTCTGTTGAGAGAGGGCAGGAGTATAAATCTTTCCATTCCCCACCATCCAGTCAGAACTGAAGAAGCTTCTTGGATAAGAAGCCAAACGTCTTCAAAGAAAAACAAGAAAGTCCAGTTGCTTCGTAAAAAAGCATCTTTGGGATAATTATGACCTGGATTACTGAGAATCTCCACAGAAAATGAGCAAAATTATCTGACTACTAAAAGAACATACAGGGTACCAAAAGCAAAGGAAAACAAAATCTTTGGGTTTGAAGCAATTTTATAGAAGCACAAATTTTAATGAGTACATTACCCTTTCCCTCTTGGTAGATGACATACTATGTCCTACTTTTTATATCTCATTGTAAAAGAGGAATTTTGTATAAACTTGCTGTCAATGTGACATCTGAATGAGTGGATAGCTGGTGATGTTAGGTTCTGTCTACACTCTAAGTCAATGTTTCACAAACTTGACGACTTGAAGATATACAGACTTCAACTCCCAGAATTCCCCAGCCAGCTTTCTGGGAGTTGAGCTCCACACATTTTCAAGTTGCCAAGGTTGAGAAACACTGCTCTAAGCAATGAAGGTATCCTGTAGGTTTGAATGCTTGTGTGTTAAGTTTTCAGCAGGAGGGAATAGAATAGAATAGAATAGAATAGAATAGAATAGAATAGAATAGAATAGAATAGAATAGAATAGAATAGAATTCTTTATTAGCCAAGTGTGATTGGACACACAAAGAATTTGTCTCCAGTGCATAAGCTCTCAGTGTACGTACAAGCAACAGTAAAAATCATGAACATAAATCAGCATAAAAATACATTCTTCATAAATCATAAGATACAACACTTAGTGATAGTCATAGGATACTAAATAAGCAAACAACTAAATCATACTAGGATACTAAATAAAATAATTAATATAAATTGTAAGATACAAACAACAGAGTTATAGTCATAAGACGATAAGGAGACAGTTAATAGGAAACATGAGGAGAATAATAGTAATACAAACTTACTAGGTAGTTTGACAGTGGTGTAGGAATTAATTGTTTAGCAGAGTGATGGCATGGGGGGGGGGAAACTGTCCTTGTGTCTAGTTGTTCTGGCATGCAAAGAAATAAGGATAGACAGCTAAAATTAATGTATACCACCAACATTCAGTATTCCTCTCTGTGCCTTTCTATCATCTCATTATTTCCCTTGTTTCTACTATATCCATATACTACTTCATACTTGTCCTTTATATGAAGTTTACGCTACAGGATCCAATCTAGGTCGGTCAATGGGACCAGAGGTTTAGTCTTCCAAGCTTTCAGATTTGTGCTCTAAGTCTCTTTCAGTTTCTCTTTCTCACACACATTCTGGTGAGAGAGAAGTTCCCTGAGGGCTCCAGCACAAGTCTGAAAGCTTGGAAGACTAAAGCTCTGGTCCTGGTTACCAACCCAGATTGGATCCTTCAACATTATCCTGGGACACGTATATTTGCCTTCATTTGTGAAGGTTACACTTCTCATTTCTCCTTTTCTAAGGATTTCATCAGTTTCATCTAACCACAGCCTTCTTGGTCTTCCCCTTTCTTTCAGTCCATTCCGCCTTCATTCATAGAACTGCTCTCATTCTTACTCTGGCGGCAACCCCCCCCCCCATATATGCATCTTTCCTCTCATTCACTTTCGTACCTGATCCATGTTTCTTCAGTACTCATTCACCCAGAATTCTTTTTTTTTGTTTGTTTTATTTATTATGATTATAACTCTCTACAATCCAAATGAACTCTTTCCAGTTTACTCGCACATACTTTTAATTATCCCTTTTCCATTGTAATCAATTTAGTGAACATATCCTATTTTCACTTCCTTATAACAATTTGGGCAGAAAAACATTTTTATAAACAAGCAATCCTTGCTTCTTCCAACAATCATTAATTCCTTGCAACAGGAAACATATCTTTCTATCAGCATTTGCACATGTAAAAATTTCTCCATCTACTTTCCCATTCTGGCGAGGTACAACAAATTCATCTGTTTGTTCTAATTTTTCACCACTTAATTATGGCTTGCAATTCACTTTATTTCACATATCAAGCACAATTTTATATTGCTGCGTTAGATCACTTTTTTTATCCATGCTTCTTGTTGCATCATACAATTCATCTTACATTTGTTGCAATTAATTCAGGTTCTCAGCCAACAACATGTCATCATCTGCATATAAATCATACATATACTCACGTCCCCAGGCAACACATGTCCACTCTAATGTTACAAGATCCCTTACATATTTGCTGCTAAGTACATTAAACAAGGGTCACTATACATTCTTGTCTTATTCCTTGCACTGAAACATCCCTTTTGTGTCATTCTGTATTTACTTCACGTACCAACCTTGTTTAATACAGCAACTAAACTATTTTTTTACAAACATTCTAAAATTCAGACCTATAAATTTTATGTCATGCTGTATCTAATTCAATAATGATACAATAATCTTTTACCTCACATTTGTACAGTACACTGTTCAAAATTCTAATAAAGCACAAAAATCTGGCTTATACATTCCCTGTCTGGCATTAAAAAATCCTAAATTTTGCTCATAGTCACCTCTTGTATGCTTTCAATCAAAATCTGCTAAGCATCTTCCCAGACCAAGTTAAAAAATTAATCCACCTGTATGTTTTGCATCCACTCTTCCTGCTCTTCCTTTAGTACAAATGAATAGGAACAGTATTCTTCCAGTTCTTAGTCACAGATGTAATCTTTGCATACATGTTAAACAATTCACAAAGCCTCCATAAACAAATCATATCTTCACACTTTTCCAGTTACTTGAGCTACACTTGCAGCCTTACAATTTTTTTAACAGCATCGTTGACTTCTGTTTCATCAATATGTCTGAACTAACACTTATAACATTTCTTCAATTCCACTTTTCAATTGATCAGTCCCCTTCAAATCTCTAAAATACTCCTTCTGGCATTCCCTCTCCTACTTCATCCCAAATCCATTCATTGTAGTTACTCTATTGGAGGGTCCTCGCTTAGCACTCTTCATCCAATTCCAAAACAGTTTTAATTTCCACTCTAATTGTAATCCTACATTATTCTACTCTAGTGATCATAACTATAATCTTATATATATACTTTCCATCCACTCTGTAATGAGACTAGTCTAAAATACATTTTCCTTGCAGTTGCTGTATTTTCCTCACTTCTATTATTTTCTTCTATGTCACTTTTCTTCCCAAAGATTCTCTTGACAAGACAAGAAAATGTCTTTCTCACATTCAGAATCTCTGATTCCCTTGCTAATTTTTTTATTTTTTCACCATAAGCAATTAGGTTAATTAATACATTCTTTGCCATGCACAGATCTAAAACATTTATTGTTATGTATTGGGAACAGATCTTTTTCTAAGCAGATACTCATTATTCTTTCTTATGCATTCTTGGGTCTCTGAATGGTCTAATCACTTTTTCTGTACTTTCCTTTCTGTTCATACCCATCCATTCATATCACTTAGCATAATTATTCCTCCTCCCTCCCCAATTGCATTCATGTAGAATAATGCCCAATTTCTCCTACAAAATGGTTCTTCCATTGTCACAATTCACTGTAGCGTAACATGCAATTTTCACCAACTTATGGATTCCTATTTTTACTTATACTCACAACTAGGTGACACCATTTCATACTTTCTACATTTTAGCACTTTCATAACTAAACTGATAACTTCACTTTCCTGCTTTTATTTGCCAACACTTTTCACAAGACCTGACCACCTCCAATCAAATCTATTAGATTATTCCCCGTCCTTTTCATTTCATAGACAGAAATCATTTCTATTTTTATTTCTTTTCCTTTTCTTAGTTATTTCACACTTATTATTATTTGTTCCTTTTAAATTCCAAGGGAAAAATCTTTCATATGCCATAATCCTATAGGTAGTCCTTGACTTACGACCATAATTGAGCCTAAAATATCTGTTGCTAAGTAAGACATTTGTAAAGTGAGTTTTGCTCCATTTTATCACTTGTCTTGCCACAGTTGTTAAGTGAACCACTTCAATTATTACGTTAGTAATATAGTTGTAAGACGAATGGCTTCCCCATTGACTTTGCTTGTCAGAAGGTTGCAAAAGGTGATCACATGACCTTAGGACACTGCAACCTGGATTTTGGACACATTCTGTAAGTTAGCCCATTTGAGGTATCTTGGTTAAAAAAATTGCTGCCATACAATGCACCATTTTGCCCAGTTAAAGGTCATGACAAGAGTTTTAGCAGTATATAGATTGGACTATTTGGACTTTTGCTATGGCAATTGCATTGACCAGCTCCAGAGAGTCATCCAGCTGAATGGTTAGTTCATCCCCTAAACTGGAAAATGGCTCACTATTCAACTATTTAATCTATTTATCTAACTAATTACTAGCTGTTTTCTAAGCTTGTTTAGAAGACCCTCAATCATTCTGAAGTTAACTTTCGGTTTGCAAGGCAACAGAATGGAAGTATTTTTCATGAAAGGATTCAACACCTGTTTCCCCACAAAAATCACAATGCTAGTGTTTTTGTGATTTGGTTTCACAACATTATTTTGCAATAATAGGAGAAATTTTTCACTCTGAAACACAGCTTCTACGTGAGGAGTGCAAGGACAAATTGTAAATGTGTACTCTGAACAAGGCTCAAGTTCCGTTTTGTGGTGCTCTTGCTCTCTTAATAGATTTTGTATGTTCTTCTGAACAGGAAATGCTTTATAGCAAAACTTGCCTACAGGCATTGTACTATACCAATTAAAGGATTTCTGAATTTGAGAACAAAGAAGTACCAGTAGAGCAACTGCTACTTTTTTTTTACCAACTCAATTTATTTTCTTCTTTCCTCCTATGCAGAATTTGGGTTTATCATTTTAGGGTCTGCAGTGTTATGTGTCTGTATATCTCTCTCTGTGTTTGTAGCTTATATGTTATTACGTGATTGGGTAAGCAAGTGAAGAGTAGTACCAAAGGAATCATTAAAAAAAAAGATATTAAGAGTTTGCAGTGTTTAAACTTTTTTTTATCCTTGTTTAATGTTTACAATGCACATATCTGCAATCAAGCTAAGGACATGGCACCTTCAATTCAAGGAACTTTATATACTCTTTTGGAACACCCTTTTGAACTTCTGTGAGGTTTCTGTGAATTTTATAATTTTTTGGAAATTCTGTGAATTTCCATAGTATCAGAAAGCAAGACAAGAAACAATGGATGGAAACTAATCAAGGAAAGAAGCAACCTAGAACTAAGGAGAAATTTCTTAACAGTGAGAACAATTAATCAGTGGAACAGCTTGCCTTCAAAAATTGTGGGTGCTCTATCACTGGAGCTTTTAAGAAGAGACTGAACAGCCAATTGTCAGGAATGGTATAGAGACTCTTGCTTGAGCAGGAGGTTGGACTAGAATACCTCCTAGAACCCTTCCAACTCTGTTATTCTATTATTTTGTTATGAAAGATCTGAAACTGCACTAATCTGTTGGCAACAGTGAAGCCAACAATGAGCAATAAAAGTACTGGAGGCAAAGCATTATTGTGCATCAGAACCTTACAATCTAACAGTATTATTGTAGACAGAACAATAAATGTTATTTATCTGACTCTCTCTAAAAATGTAATAATTTAACTTGCCAAACACTATTGGAGGAAAGGCAATAAAATAAAATAATAAATTGAAATTGAAATTGAAATAATTGAAATTAAAATAAAAAATAAAATACAACCAATGATATAGGCAATAAGGCTGCTGCCAAACATGATCCCATCATCGTGGTGCCCTGACTGAGAACTCTTTGTTCAAGGTAAACCATCTATAATAGTTTGTGGGAAAATATAGAGGAGTAAAGTTACCCAACAACAGCCTGTTAAATCACATGGGAAGAAGCAACTTCTCTGTTATTTTGGCTTGATGGATCATCTTGGACAATATTGATTCAATAAAACTTGCATGAACTTCATAATGCAGATGCCAGTCTACCTTTGAATATTCACCTGTTTGAGAGACAAATATACTTTGTACTTCTGTTAACATAAATTGGTTGGGAAGGATCTGTTCTGTATATATTTTGTTTCCTTTCTAAAATAGTCCATTTCACAATAATTACAGGATTGATTTTGAAGAGACTGAAACTCAAAGATGTAATATCTATTTTGCAAGTGGAGGAGGTCTCCAGTGTAAAAGTCTGCCCAGAAAAATGTCTCAGACTTGGGAGGCCTGCTGTCAATCACAGTGCTGAGTCAGAGACACCATATAAATTTCCTGCTTGGTTTTCATTGCCAGATTTTGCATGGCAGTGGTAAACTTTCAGTGAAGATCAAATGGCTATAAGAGTTTTATGTTGCTTTGTAGGGTAGAGAATTAATTTTTGTTTTCAAAAAGTATTTTGTATGTGATTTAAAACTCCTCCAGAAAAAAGTTCAATAAATTGTGCAAAGAAATCAGCCATAAGAATCCATGCATATGTTTCATAATCTACCAGTTACTCATTTAATAAAAGGGGGGAGAGGGGAATGCTGTTTTTCTCTTGGCAACTGCCATTCCGGCATGCTGAATATCTATGTAGAGAGACAAATTTGCAAGGGAAATTCTGGTAGAGTTGCTATGGGACAAATCTAATTTATGACCATTTTACTGAGTGAGAAAACTACAGAAATTGTATTTTATCAAGAATACACTCTGAGCAACATTGCCCATTCAGGCACCTTCTAATTTCATAACCAGGATAATTAAAAGATACCCAACTCGTAGAAGTCAACTCTATAGAGTTAAAGGTAGAAATTGCTGCCACACAATAATGGGAAATTATGAAGGACTGGGAAACAGTTAAAACACAGAAGAGAAGTTATCAATGGCAAAAAAACATCTGATCAAGAAAGAAAAAAGGAAGGGAGGGAGGGAGGGAGAGTGGGGTGAGAAAAAAGAAATAGTGTTGGGAAACCTCCAGTGAATTGCAAATAGGATCTGTAATTAAGTGCATTAGTACATTGCTTTGAAAGAAGCAGAAGATCTATGCAATAAAAGCTAAAAGAAATAGGTGTGAATAGCTTGCATGGCCATAAGGAGATACTTTTTTTTAATTTTAAGAATACTGGGAAGATTAAATAGAGTTAGCGTGAAATGATCTCCTTCCCATAGGAAAACAAGCAAACACATCTAACTAAACATTCTTAGAACAGCTATCAGATGGAGTATGAAAAGCAGATACTTGTGGGAGCTCATCTTTCCAGTAAAGTTAAAATTGTTGCTGGAAGCAAACAATACATTTTGTTCTAATCACTCTCTATATTCTGTATTTTCTGCTTTCCTCTCTCCCAGGGAAGATTCAATCTTTATCCTTTTCATTCTCTCTCTCTCTTTTTTTTTTTACACAAACACACACACACAAACACACACGGGGGGGGGGGAGAAATGAATTACTACACTTTTTTTTAACTCAGGAGCTTTAGGAACCTATCTATCTGTAAGCATCCACAATAACCACAAAGGGGAACCAATCCCGAATTTATTAGGAACTAACTCTTCTTCTCAGTGTTCAAAGGTCAGCAAATTACTTCATTCAAACTCTAATCCATAAAAACTTTCTTCAAGAGAATGAGTAACAAGAGAATGTTCATGTCTCAAAGAGAAAATCGTTTTAAACCTGAGGTGCTAAATAATAACCTTCTTTCAGTTCTGCTTGAGTTAGAATTTATTTAGTACTGAAGTGAAATAGTGACCAAGAATAGGAGCCACAACAAACTTTATGAATTTGTCAGAAAAACTCAAAATCATCTTCTCCAAAGCTCATTTATTCATATGGATAAGGTTAAAAAAAACTCTACTTTTTAAAAAAGAACTCTGAAATAAATGTCTATTTGCTTACAAACACTCCATAATTAGTATTATAACCTTGCAAGTTATATGAATTGCAATACAATTTTCCTATTTTTCCCCTAAGTGAAAATATCTGAATTCCAGGCAAACATACGATACTTTCAACAGATTTTATATATCTCTACAAATATTTAGAAAAACAGAAGCCAACTGCATCCTTAATAAAATATTTAGTGAAATACTTTTAAATTTGGGAGGTGTAGCACAGGACACCATGAACGCAATAATACCTCTGTGAATAGATATGTTAAGTCTATTTTGAGCTGAAACCCTTCCAGATTCTCCATCTCCAAGACAGACAATTTCAAGCCATTCCAGTGGTAAAATCACATTGCCACCTACACATCCAACAATCTCAATAACCTTCAAGGACAATTAAAAACAAGAAACAGTAAAAGTGTTGCTCTTGGCAACAAAAAGTTCTTTTGTCATTCAGCATGTTTTAAAAGAATTTTATAAAAACAGAATCCATACTTATGGTCTATTGTTTTTAAAAGCCTGAACATTAGTATCTTATTTTATCCTTCCAATTTATTCATTTGCTTGGGCAATCAAATCAACTGTTATCACAATCAAAGACCAACATAAGGAGAATGGTGTACAAAAAACCCTCCCCAAAATTAAGTTATATAAAAAGCTAAAAATATAAAATGTATAGTTAAAACACCCAAAAGGAGGGGTAAAAACAATAGACATAGAAAACATGACAATATATCTAATACAAATAATATAATAAATCAAATACAAAATACTTTAAGATAATGGTTTGGGTGGTATTAAGATTAATTTGTGGCACAGGTTATATGTATTTTAAATGTTTTTGGACAATTGTATAAATGCTAATGCAGCTAAACAGTAAAGCTGTGCTTTCCGTTAAAAACAGATAAAAATACTTTGTACTATTATTAAGTCAAGGAATTTGATCCAAAGGCAAACATGTTTAGAGAATTTAAAAAAGAGCAGACTTTTAAAATAGTTTTAAACAAAACTCCCAGCTTTCAAAATACAAAGTAAGATTTTGTCCCGAAATAAATTATGTGATAAAGGAGAATCTTGGAGGTTTTAATTTATTAATCTTTGCCTGAATGTTCCCTTGCTCCTCATCTCAACAGACACATCTTTGGTAACCAGAAGACACTATAACAAAAAACATTAGCAATATCTCCAAACCAGAATGCCTGGTTTGAGATACTCTAAATGAGAATCAGAATTTGAAATCAAGATGTGAAATTATGTATGATTCCTGCCTTGTTTGGTGCAGCTAAATTCCATCATAATATTATACTTTTTCATATTAATTATTTTAAAAGGTGTTGAAGTTTTTTTTTTTTTACTGACAGAAGAAACCAATTTGGAGAATTAGGGAATATGGACCAGCAGAGCTGCATATATGAATAATATGCCAAGATACTCTAGAACTCTAGGTTATCATTTTGTGCAAATGCAACGACTTGTATTCTCCAAACTACAGATTTGTACCCTAAGAAAGAGGAAGCCAAACTGATGTCTTTCAAAGACCAATCTGGGGAGAAAATAACATTTTAAAGCAGATATTGCTTACCATCATCCAAATAAGCTTGGTCAAGATTCTGTTCCTGTTTTACAGTGACTCCAGCTGATACCACTTCCTTCTGATCATTTACTGGTGGTCCATTTTTGGCTGTTCTCTGCTGCTGAATCACAGTAGGATAAGAATTTGGGCTTAACCTTTGTGCTTGGTTGACTTGAGGCTGATGGGGCCTCACTCCACTGGGTGTGAAATTTTCACTACACATTATATGCTGAAACTCTTGATGGCTTTCACATCTCATTTGATGATTGGTTGTGGGAGAGCAATGAATCACTGGAGAAGATGGCTGATTGACTGGAGAATGATGTAGCATTGCTGAACTTTGGCTGGGGGATCCTGTGTGCACAAGCACTGACCTATGAATATCTGGGATGGAAACCTGGGCCCCCATCAAGTTGGACTGCTGGTAGCCCAGGTGGCTTGGACTGAGACTTTTGCTTCTTTGATATATTATAGCTCCTGGGTTTTGTGAAGGATACTGGGATTCAGGAGAAGAGAGATTTGAATGCAACTGCTGGCAAGAAGCCATTGTAGCCACAAGACAGGAAGGAGACTCTGAGACCATTGTATGATGTGAATAATAAGGCTGTGTTACTGTTCTCAGACCACTGTGTACTGTATTGCAGATTAAACTTGGATCATAGTCATCAATGGGCTCTGTTTTGATGGAAGGCACTGGAACAAAATACATAAAGGATATCAGTTTTAAAAGAACTGCTAATAGACAGTCAAAGAGATGAATGACTCTGACACTGTAATTCCCCACTACCAGTTTTCAGCTTGTTCAGTTTTCAGATATTACTCACATATCTAGTGGCAGATTCAAGCAACAGAGCACTGTAGACTTACACTGTACATCCACAATTTGAACTTCCATATCACCTTCTATTGCCTTGTCCTCAAATACTTTTTGATGGATTCAGTTTATGTGTTCAGCTACAAGGGGTAATCGGCTAATATTCATAGGCATATAGATCACCCTCGTTATGCACATAATGACTACCTGCTGAACATGGGTACTTAATTCCACCAAGCCAAGCAACATAAAATATTGCTTATATCCCAAAGGTGCTTTTCACAAGACAACTGGACTTTCTTGTTTTTCTTTAGACATTTTGCTTCTCATCCAAATCCTTCCATTCTCCACCATCCATCCAGTCAGAGCTGAAGAAACGTCTTGGATGAAAAGCGAAATGTCTTCAGAGAAAAACAAGAAAGTCCAGTTGCTTCATGAAAAAGTACCTTTGGGATAACTATGATCTGGATGACTAAGGCTCTCCATAGACATATTGCTTATATTGTTCTATCTAGTAAAGTCAGCATCAAGTGATGCAATATGTCAACATTATGGAATTGAATGATCTTTCTGTGTATGTAAGCAACTAACCAATGACTACCAGAAAAATTACCAATGTATCAGTAATATCTATGCTAGGCCAATTAAGTCAAGTTTTTTTTCCCCAGCATCTGAAGGCCGTGGCTATCTGGATGGGGAAGAAGTAGTTTCTTGGGCTCAACTCAAGAAAATCTAGCACCTGTGGTTTTTAGGGACTCTAGATATGGAGATAGTATTTTTTAAATTCTGGATGGGCTTGGCATCCTCAAATATAGCAGGTGTGTATCTGGAACTTGTGGCTCCTACTTGAAGGACAGCTGGTAGCTCTGGCCAAGAAGATCACGTTCACTTGTTATTGTGTTTTGTGTTTATAATTCTGTTAACTGCCCAGAGTGGCAATCTGCTAATTTGGTGGCCATAGAAATGGCATGCACAAATAAGGAGGTGGGATGCTCTATAAAGCTGCTTTGAGGAAAGTAAGATAGAAAACTAACGATCAACTAGAGGGAAATGATTGCACCAATTGCTCCTCAAAATGGAATCTTACACACAATCATCAAGAGAGTGTTTCTGAACACAAATCGCAAGTTCTTCTCTTAGTATCCAACTTAACCTAATCTAAAAAGATTCCACCTAGTTTTGAAGGTAAAGTCCTCTTTGAGTTGAATACAACTCCTGATGCTTCATAGCCACATCTATTCAATTTTCAGAATGGAAGTGGTTCGCTCCTATCCTGTCATCTTTCAAGAGAATTCTCTATTTTTCTGCTCTACAACATGGCATTCCATGTGATTTCCCATCCAAGTGCTATATTGCCCTTGGGTATATTGCACTGCTATTTGGTTGCCATAGCCAATAGCTCTGTGTTCCCACAAAATGTTTGTGCTACAAGTCCCTTTTCATAAAAAAAATTTACCTGGATGGTAGGTAAAATGCTGTGGCTGACTTTTTTTCCGTTTCCCATTGATAACATAGAAATTCACCTTGACAGGGGCACGAATGTGCTTGTTACGATATTCTGGAATCTCTACAAACAGCATGTTCTGAAAACAACAACAATAATAAATAACTGTGGGGACAATACAGTATAATAATGCCAGTAATTCAATATTAGTAGACATACCAATCTAATCTGCAAAAATACAGATGATCAACAGATGGCAGGAAACGAGTTTTCTGCATCCGTTTTCTGCTATTTAGTGGTTGTCTAGATTTTGCAGCTCAAATATGGTAGGCCTAATTTCTGCAATCAGCAAGAGATCACTGGGATATAATCTTGTAAATACAGATAGTCTTTGATTTATGACTATAAGTGGGACCAGCTGTTAAGCAAATCTGGCTTCCTCTATTGTCTTTGCTTGTCACAAGCCCCTGGAAAGGTTGCAAATGGTGATCATGTGACCCATGGTCATTACAATCATAATAAAAACATGTAAGTTTCCATGCCCCTACATTTGGATCACATGACCACTGTGACAGTCATAAGTGCAAGGACCAATCATAAGTCACTTTTTTCAGCATTGTCATAACTTTGAATAGTCATTAAATGAATAGTTGTATGTATGTTACCTATATAAGCAACCCTCCTTAAACAGTTGAGCTAAATATACAGTATCTGAAGTTTCAAGTTAGAGAAATTAGTTTTAATATTGTTTAAAATATTAGTTTTAATATTTCTCTTATTTATGAGAATCCTATCCACAAGAATGGAATCTTGTTCACTTTGGCCAATGTTAAGGAGAACATGATTTTTCTATTACTATTCTTTTCTACACAAAGTGGAAGATTGTATTTTTGTGGCTAACAATAGAGTGAACTTACAGATTGGCTCTTGTCTTTGTCCACTGTGGCCTCCATCTCCCAAACCTGCTGCCCATCTGAAAAAAAATTAAGTCATGCATGAAACCGTACCAGAATATATGGAAGACAGATGTAGATAAAGTCATTATGAATGCACCCCTTTTTATATTATAATGTTCAAAGTATTTTTTTGCACATGCTGCACAACCCTTCTTAAAGATATATGGTGATTATTGTTATTATGGTTCATTGCACAATCAGCTAGATATTCTGAATGGATTTGGCATTTTAATCCACTTACTGAGTCCAGCCTAAGGACCTGGGATAGGCACATATTGATGTTTGATGGCGTTAGAGGTATTGTTACAGGATGTAAGCTATTCTGAATAAAGCTGCCTTTTGCAATTGATTGATGGTGAATTTGTCAATGCTGATGGTGTTCAAGTGGTGCTCCAAGTTTATTATTGTATGTTGCACATGGAAATATAAAGTTGAACAAATTGCTTTTTTTCCTAGGACCAGCTCATGAATTTATTGTAGAGATGTCCATAATCTGACTCCAGTCGGTCATGCAAAAAGCAACTCTTTGAATTTCTAAACTAACATACCACATTAAAATTCACTAATGTAGAACTTAAATTCAGCTGCAAAAGTGAGTGTATGTCCCAGCGATGTCTATATACATGCAGATGATTTCAGAAAGCACAACACTAATTTTGTTTTTAGGATTTTAATGCTATTAATTTCTCACTCTAAGCAATTCTATTATATTATCTAGGTTTAATAAAACTAGAAGCCTTTCAGTGTTTGTTATTTCTGCACAGTATTGAAAATGTTTCCAGGCGGAGATGCTTCTACTATCTAAAGACAAACAGTTGTTGGCCACACAATCTTTCCCAGTGTGAGACCCATGCCATATCTCAATCTGTCATAGTTGGCACAGAGGAGGGGGGAAAATGATAAGCATCCTGCCCCAAGCAGCCATTAACAAAGTTAAAACTTGTTATGATGTTCCCACAAACGTTAGCTTCTTCCTTAAACTAAAACTTTCCTAGTTCCTCCAAACTTTCCTTGCAACTCAGAAGACCTTATATGAGTTCCTTTCCTTCCTCTCTACTTTGTCAGCATATTACAGGCATTGTAAAAATTACACAAATCTTTCACTAGTACATGAAACACACCTTCACATCCTTGATGCTTGAATGGGAGTTGGGGGGGGATTGCTTATTCCATAATTAGTTCTACCAACACTGCTAACAAAATTTGATGCTTTTAATTTCATAATCACATTTCTGTTATGGCATTAATTCTGTGTTTTTTCTTGATGATGGCTATAATTTAGTAATTTCTTTCAAATGTTTTGCATATCAAATAGAAAAAAACACTACTATGGTCCAGTGACTACAAAGTAATTTGAACAAAGGCAAAATAATCAAACAACCTAGGCTGATAATGTTAAGTATTATTCTCAACCACCAACCAAAAGGGAATTATTTCAGAGTATCATTACTACATACTGAGGTATGAGTGATAATATTCTATAGACAATAATTTAAATTAAATCAAAGCAATAAGATGCAGGAACTGAAACAGCAAGAAATATTTGAACACTTTAAAAATTAGCAAGCCTCTCTATATTTTTTTTTTGCTGTGAACAATGAAGACCACAAAGCATTTATGGCATTTGACAAGGATACATAGAAAAAAAAATATCTACCATAATATTAGGCCAAATAACTTAGCAAAGACCAAAATTCTGCTTTAACGTAAACTAGCAATCTTACTGAAGAGGTGGATGTTTTCTAGCAACATTCTAAAACTAAATCAGTGACTTTATTTAAAAATGCTTTATTCTAAAATTCAGTTTTTCTCACAAAGTCACACTGATACTATCAAAATATATTCATTTACATTTACATAATTTATTCACATAACTTATTCCTGATTAAACATGCATAGGATGCTAGAATGCTAAATGCACCATTTGAAGTGCCATTTTCTTTTCTTTTTTTTAAATGAAATTATTAGAAGTTAAACCATTATAAAATAGTTATGCTGGAGCAGAAAGTTGTAGTACCATTCAAAATAACCTTTCCCCATGTAACTGTTAGCCCTGTTTATAGCTTCCACTCCAGAACTAATAACTGCAATTATGGAAAAGGTTCATAAGGAAGAAAATATTTTTAAATAGAAAATCTTTTTATGTAACTCAGGGTTGAACTATGGAGTCCTTGGTGCTCTCTGAACTTGGGTTATTTGTTTGCAGATGTCTCATTATACAACTAGGTCACATCATCAATGCTATGGGGACAAGAGACAACGCAAAAACTAGGAAGGAAACAAAAAGACCAGAACACATCCTCACCAGCAGACTACATTTAGATAAGCAGGAATTAACATGAGACAAACAATCAAGCAGAAAGCAATATTCCAGTCAAGGAACTACCAAGAAAACTATATCCCTACCAACAGTGGCAGGTCAAGCTAATGTATATAAACAGGGAGAAAAACCCACACTCACTAGCACTGATGTTACCTAGTGAGGTAATGAAACATCTGTAAGCAAACAAGCAAGCTCAGAGAGCACCAAGGACTCTGCAAAAGAAGATTTAATTATGCACAACATAATTTCCCCACCATCCAACTTTTTAGCATTATGTTTAGTTTGCTTTTTAATGCTGGTGACAGGCGCAATCCACTAAGCAACTTCTCAATCAATTGCATGCATATCAGGCATTGGACCAGGATAATTACGGGACCGTCTTCTGCCACATACTTCCCTTCGACCGGTGAGAGCGCACAGGGCCGGCCTCCTCCGGGTCCCGTCAGCGAAACAATGCCGTCTGGCGGGTCCTAGGGGGAGGGCCTTCTCTGTTGTGGCGCCCACCCTCTGGAACCAACTGCCCCCTGAAGTCCGTGTTTCCCCCACTCTCCCGGCCTTCTGAAAGAATCTAAAAACTTATCTATGCCGGCAGGCCTGGGGATGACTGTGATTGTGTGTGTATGATGAATGTGTTTGGGGGGTCTTTTAAATGCTTTGTAGATTTGGTTTTTGGTTTTTTTTAAATGTTTTGATGTTGTTTTGTTCATGTTGTTAGCCGCTCCGAGTCCTTTGGAGAGGAGCGGCATAAAAATCTAATTAAAATAAATAAAATAAAATAAATAAATATCAGTGTGCAAACTGCCCCCATACTGAAAACTGCTGAATATTCAAATAATGTGAAATAAATAGTGGTATGTTGAAAAACAAGGCACAAAACCTATCTGGTTAAAGAAGAACCTCAACCTCTGAGAAGGAATCTGACCAGAATGGATTTGTAAATACATAGAGTTAATATTTGTTCATTTGCAATTCTAAACTATAGCCAGGCCTCCTTCTCCAAAAAAAGCACCTTTTTATTCCCAGGAGAGAAACTTGCTTCAGTCTGGGCCATTCCAGAAAGAAGTAAACTTGTCCCTGGATTGTATCACCTCAGATCACAGATGAGAGCTGATATTGTCTTAAAAGAAAATACTCCCCATCTATAAGAACAACCTGGGTATCAATGAGGACTCCGAGTGTATGGAAATATTCTGTTGTCAGAGAGCATTCAGGCCTACATTAAAAATTCTCCATTTGCTACCTGAAAAGATGAACTGCTTCAAAGAATAGATAAAACAATTTCCTTGAAGATGTGGGAACAAGAGACAAGAAGGAAGAAGGGAAGCAGTAGACATACTTCACACTTGGGGCCAAGATTATGCTGAGCAAGATTTATGTTGGGACTGACTATTAATGGATATTTCTGTTCTTTTCATGGTTGCCTTGTGTAGGTACAATTTTTCCACTCCCTGTAGCTTCAATACGAGGGACAGTAAGCTGCATCTAATGTAGGTCTTGAAGATATTAAAGACATCTGGACTCCTCTTTTAGTTCAGCCAGCTCTAGATGTTTTTTTAGATGGTGGTAAAGAAGGAGTTTGTTTGATATGCCTGTACAACTATTAAGTGAAAATAACAAAAAAGTAAAAAAAAATGACAATATTGTTAGAAGCTGGGAATAAAAGCATAATCTGTAGTATGAGAGAAGAGAAAGGGAAAGAAGTTATGAGTCAGATTTACTGAGTCAGAGGATCTCTGGGACTACACCAAGGTGCCTGTGTTTTACATTCTAGCCTTTACTCAAGGGGAGTTCATACAGGCATAAAGTTCTTCATTGTTCTTGAAGTCAGCTCACATACAAGGGTTCCAGTTTTTCACAAAGTGTGCTGAAACATCATTAGCAAGCCACCCTCAGGAAGAACAGCAGCTGCAGAACTCAAGAGAACAGTCAGCCTTCAATGCAGGTTCATTGCAGTGTTGTAGCACACAATCAGCCAACTCAAATGACCTAAATTGAACATATTAGACTAATCACAATTGGAAAGTTATTTAAGCCTAAGACTAAACTTTGCAGTAAGCTAACAAGCAGCATAATTCTATGTTGAAGGCAACTATATCCCAGTTTGCAACTCCTGAAGTCAGTTCTGCAAAGTTAGCAAGTTTATACAATTTATTATCCTTCCGCTAGTTGTGAAAAAGGGCAGAGAGTTATACAAGATGCCAGAAGCCACTCTCACCAAACTCCTTGCAATAGTTTTCAGCCAACTTCTCTTAATTACTGTAGGGATTGAACTGGGGCACTATGGATCAAATGTTGTTTGTCTCAATGGGTAAGCCTGCTGGTTGGAAAATAGCTGCTACCACTGTCAAAGATTTATTTATCCCCTGATGATTTGCAAATCTACAGTATATGTAATATTTTAAATATCTTAGAGAGCTTCTCTGGACAGAAGTTTGCCACCCTGAGAAACATTACTTTCTACTTATGACGGAAGAAAAACAGTCTGGAATAAGTATACCCATCCTCATTCTGTCTCTTCAAATGTAGTATTCATTCATTCATTCATTCGTTCATTCGTTCATTCGTTCATTCGTTCATTCGTTCATTCGTTCATTCGTTCATTCATATATTTGTAAAGTCACACATTTATTTAGGCTAGCAGAGAGCTTGTACAGTTTATTATTCACTGACATGTCCAAAATTCTTTATTGAATTTGATGCTACTTATCTCCTTTTGTTCCATCAATCTAGCCACAATTAAGAAAACCATTTTGTTTTCTCTTCTAACCTCCTAAGTATGAATGAAATTCTAGAAGACCTGAGAACTGGAAACACTTTAACAGTTGAGTAGCCCACAGCAGGTGGCAGCATCTATCTAACCTTGACTGATTTCAATAAAATTAAATAGGATTTGACCTAGTGGTACTTGAATGAGATCCTACCTGAAAAACTCAAGATTTTAGGCTGGATTGAGTCATAAACTCATCCCAAAATAAGGCAATGGCAAACAATTTCTATAATTCATAAGAAAAAACACAGATATATCCATATGGTTGCCAGGAGTTCATAGAGGTTAATTTTTTAAATCCAAACATATTTAGTTTCTTCTCACTGAATTGAACAGTGGGACATGTGATTTTTACTTATTCTATGCCAGGAATTTCATAGATTAAAAGCAGGCTAGAAATATGGAGAAGAAACAGAATGTTCTTATCTGAAGAGGTTCACAATATCAATTCTAATTTTGCGGAAAGCAATTGAAGTTGGAGAAGAAAGGAGGAAAAATGAGTGGGGTATGGACAGTGATTATTGCATATATTTGGATTCATTTTAACTGGAACAAGAAAAGAGAGAAGATAGCAACACAGATACTCTGGAAGAGTTACAACAGGTGGATTACAGATGAGACAGAACAATGTGGCAGAATTTGGGCCTGAGACGAATGGATAACATTATTTTGGCTGCAGATAACAAGTGCCATTTAAAAACCTTTCTTTATGTAAAACAAGCAAGCCAACAAAATCCTCCTGCAATTCTAAAACAAATTGCACAATAAAGAGAACATTTCCAAATGAGTCTATCTGCTATAACAGGTGTCAATATTTTGCAAATGAGAACACTGAAAACTCTTCCCTTCCCCTCATGTAATCTAAAATGGCACACAGCACTTACACCGCATCCTTTCCTTCCCTCAAGCAGCAGACTCATTCAATACCTGCTGCCTATAAAGACTGTATGAACTGTAAATGAAATGGGGCGTTGTCTTACCTGAAAGCCTTTTCTCAGCACGGAGATGGAGAATCCACCAATGGGTTGAGACTGTACTCCTGCCCAATCAGATCAAGTCAGCCAAAGCTGCCACGCCCGTCCTGGACCATAGAGATCCCAGTTTTGACGTGAGCGTAGCCATTGACTGACAGCACGACGTTGTGGCTCCTCCCGCTAAGCTGACCCTAGGCCTAAGTGACCTACCAGGGTGGGAGTGGATTCTCCATCTCCGTGCTGAGAAAAGGTGTTCAGGTAAGACAACGCCCCTTCTCCAGCACTTGGGAGATGGAGAATCCACCAATGGGACATACCAAAGCCTACTGTCCCTGGGGGTGGGAAGCAGACTGGTCCAGTGTGGCACTTTGGTGAAAGACCTGCTGGAGAACTCTCCTGCCAAAGGAAGCCTCAACCGAGGCAAACCTATCAATTTTGTAGTGCTGAATGAAAGGGGATGGTGAAGCCCATGTGGCTGCCCTGCATACTTCCTCAATGGACGCCTGTGTGGACCAGCCCGCGGAAGTAGCTGCACTTCATGTGGAATGAGCCGTGACCCGTCGTGGGACTGGTAATGTTTCAGCCTGGTATGCCCCGGCAATGCATGCCCTGATCCACCTGCCAATTGTGGAAGAGGAGACCTTCTGATCTTTGGGGGGGGAATGGAAGGATATGAACAGGGCTTCGGATTTGCGGAATTCCGCTGTCCATGAAATATAGTATCTAAGCGCTCTACGGACGTCCAAGCTATGCCATTGTCGTTCCTGAGCGTGCGATGGGTTAGGGCAAAAATCTGGTAATACTATGTCCTGTGACCTATGGAATAGGGAATTTACCTTCGGTACAAAGGTAGGGTCAAGTCATAGGATCACTCTATCCCGATGGAATACGCACAGGTCATCCCTGACTGAGAGCGCTGCCAATTCGTAGATGCGCTGTGCAGACGTGATTGCCACCAGGAATGCCACTTTGTGGGACAGGTGACGCACGTCGCATCTCGTTAGGGGCTTGAAGGGCCGCCTAGTGAGGGCCCGAAGGACCCGTGGTAATTCCCATGAAGGGTACCTGTGCACGGCCGGGGGTCTGGTGTTGGAGGCCCCTTTGAGGAATGATCGGATTAAGGGGTGATGGCTCAGGGTTCCCGCTGGATCGCATGTGAGGACCGTTGCCAGCGCTGCCACCTGTCTGCGCAATGTGTTTGGGGCCAAGCCCCTGTCCAGACTGGCTAACAAGTAGTCCAGGATATGGGAAATTGTGAGCTCCGAGAGCGACAACTGTCGGCCAGAACACCATAATCGGACATTCTTCCACATGGCCTCATAGATGTGATTGGTGGAAGGGCGGCAAGAGGCCTGAATTATCGTGATGACTCCTGGGGAGCAAAGCTCCCCTGCTAAGATCAAGTGCCAGACGGCTAACTGGAGCCACTGGGGGTCTGGGTGAAGAATGACTCCCTGGTTGAGAGAGATCCATTCCAGAGGAATCCTCCACGGTTCTTCGAGGGAGAGACTCATCAGGTCGGCAAACCATGGTCTCCTTGGCCAGTGAGGGGCCACCAGGAGTACCTCCGCCCGTTCCCGGAGAAGCTTGCGTATTACCGCCGAGAGGAGAGGTAGAGGGGGAAAGGCATAAAGCAGGCCTTGGGGCCACGGGCTCCGAAAAGCATCCGTCTGCTCCGCCCCTGTGGATGGAAACCGGGAGAAGAAGCGAGGCAGCTGAGCATTGAGCAGGGACGCAAAGAGGTCCACCCGCAGCAGTCCAAAATGGTGACAAATCTCCTTGAAGATCCTTGGGCGAATGCGCCACTCCGACTGATCCACAATTGTCCTGCTCAGGAAGTCAGCCTGAGTGTTCGCTTCCCCTGATATGTGATCGGCCTTGATGGAGGCTAGATTGTGTTCTGCCCAGGTTCCCAGTAGGAGAGCCTCGGTCAAAAGGCTCCAGGACCGGGTGCCTCCCTGTCGGTTTATGTGAGCCTTGGCTGCCACATTGTCCGTGAGGACCAGGACATGGTGATGTGCCACTCGGCTTCAAAAATGGCGGAGGGCTAGGTGGATGGCCCATAGCTCGAGCTAGTTTATGCTGTGTTGGAGGTCCGAACTGGACCACCGGCCCTGTGCCCACTGTGAGTCGAGGTGTGCTCCCCAGCTGAACAGGCTGGCGTCCATCGTGAGCGCTATTCGGTCTGGCTCCTTGAAGCATAACCCTCTGCATGTGGCTGGTGATAGCCACCACTTGAGGGATCGCAGTACCTGTTGTGGGAGTTGTACTCTTTGGTGGGAAGTGCTGAGGTTCCGCCTCTGGAAGGGGAGCATGAACCATTGCAGCTCCCTGATGTGGAGCCTGGACCACAGCACAATTAACACAGTTGGGAGAGAGTGGCCAATGCTATGGACTGACTCCTGTGAATCCGGGAGACTGACTCTCTTATGCTGTCCCGGCGCTCAGGGGATAGGTATACCCGGCACTCCACGGTGTCTATGATGGCATTGAGGTGTAGTAATCTTGTTGAAGGAACCAGGTGGCTCTTACAGGATCGTCTACTGCCAGCAAATACCTCCCGCCGTTCGGTACGCTCCCACAGAGAGGGCCTCCTCAGGGAGCCGTCGGCCAGACAGTGCCGGCTGGCGACCCCCAGGGGGAGAGCCTTCTCTGTGGGAGCTCCCACGTTATGGAACGAGCTCCCCCCCGAACTCTGTATAATAACAGATTTACGCACCTTCCGTCGGGAACTAAAAACATTCCTTTTTCGACAGGCCGGCCTGGCATAGAAGCTTCGGTTCCAATAGGGTCAAAATGTTTTAGGGGGACTGAGTATTTTTTAAGATTTTAAGCTTTGTATGTTTTGGGTTTTAAATGGCGATTTCGGCCATATTATTTAATTTATTTTTAATTATTTTAAATTTTGTATATTTATATGTTTTTTAAATTTTAGGCTGTACACCGCCCCGAGTCCTTCGGGAGAGGGGCGGTATAGAAATTTGATTAATAAATAAATAAATAATAAATTGGGGAAGTTGACCGAGAACCCGTGGTTCTGAAGCAGCTCTACCACCCGGTCTAGATCCGACAGAGCGGACTCTGTGGATGTGGACTGGATTAGTATGTCATCCAAATAGCATTGGACTCTGATTGGTATCATTCTCAGGTGTGCTGCTAGGACCGCCAGGATCTTGGTGAACACCCTGGGGGCCGATGACAGGCCGAATGGGAGCGCCCTGTACTGAAAGTGGCGTCCCTTGTAGGTGAACCGTAGGAACCATCGGTGGGCCGGGGAGATCGGGATATGGAGGTACGCCTCCGTGAGATCAATAGACGTCAGGAGGTCCCCCTTTCTTACGCTTTCCATCTTGAATTTGCATCTTGAATTTGCGGTATGCAAGATGATAGTTCAATCCCTTGAGGTCTAGAATGGCTCTCCATCCCCCTGACGCCTTTGGGACGACAAAGAGGATGGAGTAGAATCCTTGACCTCTCTGGCCCAGTGGTACCGGTTCTATGGCCCGTATGCGAAGTAGATGATGAACTGCTTCATTCATCAACCCCTTCTTTGTTCGGTTCCGGGGGTATGGGCAAGAGAGGAACCGATTTGGGGGGGTTGGTGACAAATTCTAGGGCGAGGCCGTGACGGATGATGCTGAGCACCCATGCGTCCGTGGTTATGGCTTCCCACTGGTGGGCAAACAAGGAGAGCCTGCCCCCTATGGGAGGTGTTGGTGGGGTGTCATCTGGTGCGCCGGAATGGCCTGTTGTTCCCTCGAAAGGGGCGCTTCCCCTGGGGTTGTTGTCTGGGCCTAGGAGCTTGCCTATCAGCCTGTCTCTCTTGCCTGTCCTGTCTGGCCGGGAAGGATTGGAAGGTCTGGGGGTAGGTATATATAGCTCCTGCACGAAAGGGCTGCCGTCGTGGATAGAATCTGGAGCGCTTGTCCTGTTTTTTGAGCAGGTGATTAAGGACCTTACGTTTGTCCTTGTTTTCGGTTATGTAGGGATTCAAGGCCTCCCCAAATAACCTGCCTCCCTGATATGGAGCCGCTGCTAGCTTCCATTTGGATTTTGCATCGGCCTGCCAATGTTTCAGCCAGAGCATACGTCGGCCAGTGATACTGGATGCCATAGCCCTGGAGGAAAACCTGATGGCCTGGAGGGTCGCATCTGCAGCGTACTCCATGGCCGCCACCAACTTACTAAGGTCCTGATGTGTCCAGATATCCTCCACTGGGATCCAGGCTTGGAGCTGCCGGAGCCAACAGAGGGAGGCCCTGTTAAAGAAGGAGGCGGAGGTTACCGCTCTGATTGCCCATGCGGATGCTTGGTGCGTTCTGTGGTAAGTGGACTCGCACTTGTGGTCCTCAGCTTTGAGCGCCTCAGAGAAGTCCCCAGAAATGGCAGTGGATGAAACTAGGGGCCCTAGGGGCTCATCCACAGTAGGCACTTCCAGTGTCTCTTCCAATTTCTTGGCAACACTGTACAATTTCCTGTCCATGCTTCTGGAATGGGAAGAGAGGCCGGTGATGTCCACTGCTTCCTGATTGCGTTCAGGAACATGGAGGGACACGGGATGTGATGTTGCATCTCGACTGGCTCTACAAAGTTAGGGTCTGCCTCTGAATCCTGTGGATCGGAGGGTGTTGTCGCTGGAGGTTCAGGCCCCAGGTGGGCGGTGGATGTGGTCTTGCATAACAGGGTGATGAAGAAGGAGGGGTTGAATAGGCCACCGAAGGAGGGGGCCTCTGGTGGGTCCTCCTCCTCCTCGGACATTGGTATATCCTGTTCTGTGGCCGGCTGATTGAGGTAAGAGTCCTCAGATACTAGAGACTCCGAAGGGGAGGAAGGACTATTGTAGGTCCCCATCTCCGGCTGCTGGATGTGACGGTGGGTGGTGGCCACTGGTCTGGAGGTCTGAGTCCTGGCAGCCAGGGCTCGATCTACTGCCTGAGCGATGAGTAGAGCTAGATGGTCTTCCATCGGGAAGGGAATTTGTTCACTCGGGCGGAGTCCGGCCGCAGTGGGGGTGAATGTGGCCTCGGGGGTCCCCTGAGGAGCCCGTGTAGCCGGGGCTTGGGCCACGGGGTGGAACTCGCCTGTGCCATACTACGTGGGGGAGATTGAGGGCTCCCCTGTTAACCAAATCCCCGAGGGGAGGTTGATGGCCCCAGGGGGAGTTCTAAAGCTAGGTCTTCGGACTGGTGTGATGCAAACCTGGCTCTTTTCTGTGCTTTGGCAAACTCCTTTTCCAAGGCCTGGTGTCTCCTCTTGTCCTGCTTGTCTGTTCTTTTGGGAGTCTTGGTGGCAGATCTAACCTTTGATTTGGCTGCCGTCTTGTCGGTGCCTTCCAGACCAGGTTGACCTAATGAGGATGGCATGGCTCCTGTTGAGGCCATGGTGGCCTCCTCCATTCTCCGATAACGCTGGAACATGGTAGGGGGCTCCAGGTATCTAGAGAGTATTACACACTGGGTAAGGACAGGCGTACTACAGGGGACGCCTGGAACCCAGGTACAGCCTGTGTGGATAAGGACAGGCACACTACTGGGGACGCCTGGAATCCAACTGTGGCTGTGCACGGATAAGGACAGACACACTACTGGGGGTGCCTGGAATCCGGCCTGATATACTGTGGATAAGGACGGGCACACTACAGGGGACGCTTGGAATCCACGTATAGTTACTCAGATAAGGACAGACACACTACTGGGGGTGCCTGGAATCCGAGTGGAGCCAATGTGCCAATGATGCCAAGCAGGCAATAGGAGACACCAGACTTGAAAAAGAGGGCAAGGCTGGGAGAGAACGGACCCACCAGACCGAACTGGTCTGGTTGAGGAGACTATAGAGGCCTGCTGTAGTAGGCCTCGGTTAAATAGGCCCTGGAGCAACAAAAAATGGCGGCCGGCAACAGGGAGGCCTCAGTGAAAGTAGGCCTGAGTGGAGTCTATCGCAAATGGGAGTGGCCGTCGGCTAAGGGCCTGCACAGGCAGTGTCCGCTTTTGCTGGATTAACTCCTTGGTAAAGATCCCCCTGGGGGGGGAACAATGCTTGGGGAGGATCCCCTCCCCTGTGTTCCCCTGTGAGGCTGCATGTGCCGTGTGGCCAAAATGGCGGCCACTAAGAGCCTCTGCCACTTTGCCTTTTAACTCTCTGGAGGGTACTCCTCGGAGGCCAGAAACTGCTTCTCTTGGCCCCCGCGATCGGCCGCTAGTCAGCTGATCGACGCTAGCCTGGGCTCGTAAAGAAAACCCCCTCCTGGCAATTTACAGGCGGCCGCGGGTAAATGGCGGGAAACGCGATGAAAACGGCGAATCTTCCCCCCCCACGCCGCTCGACAGAGTACCTTGTCAGGGCCTGCCGGCCCACGGAGCTCTTGCCGGTGAGCTGGATCCGAGGGGAGGAAAGCTTGCTCGAATCGGAGAAACGCTCCTCAGCTGGCTGGACTAATAGCCATTAGTCCCAATCAGTCCGTGGAGCCAAGGTAACAAACATGGGGGGGGAGGATTGGAGGAAGGAGCCCCTTCCTTGCAAGGAAGCTGATTGGATAGCTTCCCCCAGCTAAGAGACTCTCTTAGCTGGGAACCAAGTTTGAATCTTTTTTTTTAAAAAAAAGAGGGAATGGGAATTTAGCTACTAGGATTTTGCTAACCCCTACTCTATACAGTCTGGGGAAAGAGAATCCTCCAATGGAAACTGTACCTGTCTGGGAGCCACACTGCATGTCCGTCCTGGGCAAGATCAAGTCAAATCTGGGATCTCTATGGTCCAGGACGGGCGTGGCAGCTTTGACTGACTTGATCTGATTGGGCAGGAGTACAGTCTCAACCCACTGGTGGATTCTCCATCTCCAAGTGCTGGAGAAGACACCGAGTACTCCACCACTAAAGCAACAGAAGCATTTGGTTTTATTTGGTGACCAAATTACTCAAATAATACTAAGAAAAATCTCTGAATCTAAAATGTTGAAACCACACTGTCCCAAAGGTGCTTTTTTCAAAGGCAACTGGACTTTATAAAAAGTCCACTTGACTGAGAATCTCCATAGTCATTCAAACCACATGGTAATACTTTAGAGACTGACCCTAAATTCTACAGGGATGTCACTGCATGTCTGTTTAAGATAATGAAGGCATACACATTAAATTAATGCAGTTTCCCCCCATTGATTGGCATTTTATTTACTCATGAGGCAATGTTCTAAGGACAACAGATGATCTTACCTGTATAGGTCCATGTTTGCAGGAAATAAAATGTTTCCCTAGCACAGCTGGAACAAACCTGTTTCTTTAAATATAGTAACCTTGTACATAAAAAGGTAATAATCTCATGGCAATTGTACGGACCTTTCAGTTTGTATATCATGTTCCATCTGTCTTGCTGATATGCTGTTATAATCTTGAGTGTGTAAGCCCTAATTTTAGTTTGTCAATATTTGTGTTTCCCTTAACATCTCTGAATGTTAGCTCTAAATCTATGGCAAAACAGGAGGGAGAGGGAAAAAAGAGAGTCTTCCTGTAACCCATTGTTTCCTACTTTGAATGAACATTGTGCTGGGTTTTCTACAGACAGAGAAGCAAATATATAGCTGGTGCTTTTTGATTCTAAAAGTGTTTGAAATCTTAAGAGACAGAACAGATTGCTTAAACCATCAAATCCAACTTTCTGCTCAATGGAGGAATACAATTTAAAGCACTCCGGTTCAGAGGTCCAGCTTTCACCTGAACACATTAAATGAAAGAGAGTCTAATACCACTTTGAATAATTGATTCCAATATCAAACTGCCTTTTTTTTGCTCTTCTAATATTCATTTAAAACCTGCCTCCCTATTACTTAAATCTACTATTTTGTGTCATGTACTCCGGAATGAGACAAACAGATCTTGATTTTCTGATACATGATAGGCTTTTTTTTTTTATTCCAAATGTACTACCATAACTCTCCTTGGTCATCTTTTCTCCAAATTAAACATCCAGCTCCATTAATTTTTTTTGCAGTTTATAGTCCCCTAAATATTTTCACTGTTTTTGTCTTAAGCCTAGGCCAATTTCATTGAATCCTTTATATTTAAGGAAGCGCTGAATGTAATGCTTGTGTCTACCAATGCAGAAAAGAATGCAATTATTACTTCTTGAGATCTGGAGTACATGGGTCTGTTCTTTCAGCCTATTCATTACAACGTATCAAGATGGTTGTAAATTTTAATTTTGTCTTGTAATGTAACAGTTATCCATAACCATTTTCTATCCATTGCCAATTTTAATAAGCATTCTATTTATCTCTTCATTAACAAAAACACTGAACACTCAGGACTGATCCTTGTGTACCTCACCTATTACCTTTTTCCAATCTGATGAACATCCATTGATGAGCATTCTTTCAATATTAATTTAAACCCATTGGGAATCCACTTAACTGTCATGCCATCGGTGAATATTTAACTTAAATTCTCAAATGTTTTATTCTACTTTATCTCAGTCAAGTTTCAACAAGCACAAATTGCCATGCAAAATTCTACTATCTCCCTTCCTAGTTACCATCCCAGTAATTCATCAGATAGGTACAGGGAAGGTCAACATTTTCAAAATCTTTAACATCTATTTACATCTCTAAACCTTAAATTGTATGTTACAGAATTTTTGTAATTATACGTGAAATAAAATTTACTATTTTGTTTGCAATTGTTACCATTGGTGTTACCTTTATTTTTAGTGTGGGTTTAAAAAATTAATAACAATTTTAAATGATCAGAGATACTTTTTCATTGTTTCATATACAGTATGTATTAGTCATAATTACTTATAATTAACTTTAAAGCTCAATTAGCCTTTACTAAAGTTTATTGGTGGCTTATCTGTCAACTTTATGGATTAATTAAAGATTAATCTGATACATTTATATCTTGCCTTCTAGAAAGCTATGTACAAAAGAACAGCAATAGAAGCTCCTAGTGAGATTCATAAACTAGAAAAGAGTAATGTCTATGGATAGTTTAAGTGTATGGAATTAATTCATTCAGATATCGCAGATCCTCACAACAATACTGAATTTAAGAGGGAGAAAAAGATAGTTATTCAGCATTTTTCCAGGATTATTTTGCACACAGACAAAAAGTATCTGCTATTTTTTATGTTGCAATGTTTTATTTTATTTTTTGGCTACTTCCGAGCTGCTGCTTGGAATTAACAAGGAAAAAAGTTGTTTTATAGCAGTTCTTAAATACTTGAATTCTTAATGGCCACCTAACATGTTTCATATTGTTATATTTTGGTATAAGCCACTTAGCAACCTGTTGTCAACGAGAAGGGCATATGGCACAAAATCTGAAAATGTACTTCTTATCTGGGCCTACAAATAGCAGAATGTGTAAGTGGTCTAACTTGGGGTTCTTCAACTTCTAGAATTCAGGCTGGGAGTATCTACAATGCAGGTCTGTGTGCATGGGGGTCTCTTTTTGTTCCCCAGTTGGAACCAGTCAACATAGGAAACAATTCCAAGACAGGAATGTGCTATGTACTTCAAACCATTTCAAGGATCTTCCTCTGTGTGGGCCCTCAGTTGAGATTTTTTATGTGCCCCAAGAACGTTGTGCAATTTGGGGCAAGTTGTTCAAAGACAAATGAAATTTAAAAAAAAAACTGAACTTGTATGGGTGGCAGTGAAGCTGATGTGTCACTGATGGGGCATGGACCTTTTTTATGGAAATTCCAGGATCATTCTAATGGTTACTACTTTGCCCAGGTTAGCAAAAACGTTTGATATCTTCAGAATCCATAATTTCAGCCATGGTACTTCTTCTTACAATGGATTTTACATAAATACTGTAACATAATTGCTGTTGCTAATTATGGGTGGTACCATTTTAATATGGGCCAGTGGAAAACAGGGTAGGCATTCATAATGGGAGGTAAACCAGAGAGCTGATTACCTGGATATGAAAATATTTATAATGCTTCAGCAAAACCATACTGGATACATATGCTATGATTATTTATCTCCACCTTCTTTCTTTTGGAAACAGACTATGTTATGAACAACTAGGGACTATAAGAGGTTCTCAAGCATAGATTCTGCCCATCCTTGTTTTTATTGACTCATGCTTCAGAATCAATAAAAACATGATCTGTTAATTGGTTAGTGGTTTCATTCCCTGGTTTCTTCCACAATTCCAAAGCTAGAGTCCCATGGATGCATATAACATTAAGCTTGTCTATCTAAAGAGAAAATTGCTTGTTGACTTCACCCTGTTTCAAGCAACATTAGAGACACATGGGGTCCTTCACCACCAAGCTATAAAGAACCCATAAATGTGTTTAATAGATATTATGCTAGCACTGATGATGTCACATAGTTGGTTAATGAAATGTTTGCAAGCAATCATCAAGGACTCCACATACTATTCCCATATCATTTCCCTTCAGACACATTTTACTAAAAGATGTACCAAGACATTATTAATCCATAAGTAGAGTAAGGCCATCCCATGAGTGCCGCAGGGTCCTAGAGGTGAAGATGTTCACCTCACACTCAGGAGACTGAGAGTTCAATCCTAGGCAGCAATAGATGTTTCTCTATCAGGGTGCAAAGAAAAACTCTCTGCTGCAAAATCTGCATAGGCATCAGGAAGGGCATCCGGTCAGTAAATGCTCAGCTCTATTCAGTCCACCTTAATACAAGGGGTTAAATTAGAGGGTTGTAAAAAGAAAAATAATGAGGCCATCTCAGCCTTGCCTATAAAAAAGATTGAGATGAGGAATGCTGCACACACATCTCAAAGGGTGTTTCTTTAAGTGATGTTTCTACTCTGCAGTACGATGGTGGGTTTTATTCTGATTCTGCATGGAAGTATAATATGAAATTAAGCTCTAGCAGATGATCCAATGGTGTCAGCACTCTTTACAGGATTAAATGCATTTTTAAAGGAAAAGTGTAATTCTATCTTGTTTAATTCAAGCTGTGATTGGACCACAAGTTTTGTGCCAAACTCTAGGAGAGTCAAGATGTCAGCCTGCATTAGGTGAATCTTATTTGATCTACTACAGTACCCTCAGAGTTGTTTTGCTTAATTAGCCAATTAAAGAATACCCCAAACCTGCACACATTAGTCACAATCCCTTACTCATTAATAGGGTTTGTGAAATGGCGGCAAAAATGTGTTTTCTGCCACAGCTTAGCTGAGTTGGCATAAGAGAATCAACCAAGAGGTTTGGGAAATTCTCTTCGCATTTCTCACAAGCTTACTCTGAGGTTTTAAAGCAGCAAGTTGACAGACTGTCAAATAAAGTGTCCAAAATAAGTAACATTTATTTAAGTTATTGTGGATGAAAAAAAAATCTACTGTAGCTTCCAATAGTACATCTGATCCAATCAACACAAGAGGGATTCAGCATGAGTAATCAATCTAGGCTAGCTTTGCCATAAACCTAGATTTATGCGTAAACTTGCTGGGTTGGTTTTATAATTTTGCTTGAAGCATGAACTCATCTGTTATGGCTTATTATTATATGCAAACTAAGCCATTGTGGCATATTGATTCCTATTTCTTTATTTCTGCAATATGGCACCTAATTCCTAAAAAGGCTCTGAGCAACTTACAAAAATACAAAAGCAAAATTGTGTGACTTTTACAAAGAAGCAATTGCTTACTGCTGGGAATGTTACCTACCATAATGTCAATCTCCCAACCGGGTCTTGGTGGTTTTCCAAAAGGCCCACATGACTAGTGATGGAGCATGCTGCAAGGAGAGGCACAGCTACAGAATTGTTCAACAACCTAGCATATGATCTAATGGCATTTTGGTTTAATGTTATGAATGAACGCACCGACAATGTTTCCTCAAATTTGACTCCTAGTGACTTCATGGATATAGTTCTTCAAAAACAGTAAGGATTGGGTTTGCCTTGATCATCTTCCAGAATGTTTTTTTAATTTCCAAATCTATCTTAGAGCGTTGACATTTCCTAATAGTCTCTCACCCAAACACTATCCAAATCCAATTTAATGTCCAAACCTAGTATTCAAATTAGTTCCTACATAACTTTTAATTCAATCCAAATGGGTCTGCATCTCATCACTGGGTCTTAGTTCATTGTCCATAAAATCTAAATAGGTAATCACAACAAAGTCAATCTGTTAGCTGAATAAAAATTATAGATAGATGTAGAATTTGAACCTTAACACTTAAATGAACCATGAGATGGGCAGGAAATACATCTGATAAATAAATTTGATGAATAAATAGTGATCAGGGCTGGTCTCAGTTATTTTATTATTTACCCATCCCTTTGCATGAGTCAATATTTTTGCTCTGAAGACAGAAAGCCTTTCCATTTTGTACAATATAAGCAATTTTGATATATATATCCCTATCACTGACATTAGGCTAAAATAAGATCTTTGTTATAAACTATCATTTGCACACTTTTGTACATGCAATTGGCCCAAGGCCTATGTGTAATTTACTAGTGAGACAACAATATGTTACTCATAAAGAGTAAGCAAAACTTCAGTCATCTTTGAAAAGTCAATATAAGTAACACAATCCTCTGCAAAAATTATTTCAGTTCTCAGTAACCAAAGATCTGGCTTAACAGCTTTCCTGAGTGCTTTCAAACTTAATGCATAACTAATTCTGATGTTATGCACACATGCTCTTTCATAATTCCTATTCAGACACCCCCTAAATAGCTTGGATACATCTGCTAAGGCTTTCAAAGATATGTGTTAGCATCTCCCCATAAGACAAGTTAGACCTGGGTTAGCATGATCACAGACAATTAATTATATATCAGTTCTACCTGACTTCTTGTAATCTTCCATAATTATCTGGATTGATGGTCTGGTGATATAAGTTTTGGACTTCACAGAAGATTGTCCTGATCAAGTAAAACAAGTCTCTTAAGTTGCCATTGTGATCTTGTGCACTGTGCATGATTAATCACACAGGGCACTTCCATGATTTTAGAAAAGCTGTTATGGCAGCTTAAGAAAATTTGATTTGCAGAAGTCAACAAAACATTTTCTTTCTTCAGAAGGGTTACATTCTGTGGTCACCTTGTTTATTCAAGTGGGTGAAGAGACTATAGTTATTTAAACAGGCCCGATGATGAACAGGCCAGTATTTCAATTTCGCCAAGAAAGCACCCAAGGAATGACTCACTAAGGCCAAACATACATGTCAAAGTCTGGCTGGGAAAGGGCCAAGGTTATTAGTCATTCATGGTGTAGCCCAACCCCAAAATTGACATTTTGCACCCAGAGAATAAGTTCATCCCCCTTTCTACCTCATCTGAATAGCAACGAAAGAGCAGGGACTGATCTGGTTCTAGGTTTATTTTAATTAATATCTTATGCAATTCACAAGAAACAACACAAAAGAAAAAAAATGCATAAACATTTAGTGAAACAAAAGCTCCACTCAAAATAAAACCACTGGGAACCACGGTGTAATGAAATGAGTCACACCAGGATGCGATGACTAAGTGGGAGACTAGGGAATTCCATTCCCTGTGCCAGCTTTTTAATGGGATCAATTGGCTTTCAACAGGTGATAGAAGATTCTTTCTCTTCCTCCCTCTGCCTTTCCTCAGTTCCAAGACAAATGCATTAAAAGGCAATTGTTGCTTTTAAACAAATACCCTGCAAAGCTTGATAATCACTGACAGGCTGGTTTCTAGGCGCCCCCGTAGTGTGTAGCAAGCCAGGAAATCCAAGCCAGCAGTAGTTGCCTTTGTTAACAAAGAGCTTACCAGTCGCAAAATTCCAAAACCGTGTGTCATGCAGAGAGATTTTCCAAAACACTGGATTCCACGCTGTCACTTATTCTTTTTCAGTTATGGCAACTGAGTTTCTACGGCCACCTTCTTATTTTCTCTTGAGTGTTTATTTTCAGATTATCTGTCCCCCAACCCCCACCCTAATTTCATAAGATTCATCTGGAATTCCCCTATTTGCCATCAAACATTTGCTGGCCATATTATAGAAATACTTGTACAACAGTCACAGATGTAAAGAGCAGCATACAAAGGTAGACATTCTCACAGAACGTTCACAAAGCTACATTCATCAATGTTCACATTATTCTCCTTGCCAAAACTGCCAAAGCTTTATAATTTTGTTAGCCTCTCCTCCATACAGGTCAGCTTTGTGAGGTAGTCCAGACAAGAAGCACACCCATAAACACTAGGCCTAACTTTATTGTAAGGTAACATTGACAGAATCTTGCAAGTCTGAAAGTATTGCATTCTTTGAAAACGTGACTAAATTGGTAAACTAGAGAAATGCTGTTGACACAGTTTACTTAGACTTCAGTAAGGCATTTGACAAAGTAGACCACAGCCTACTTTTTGATAAGATAGAAAAATATGGAATAGACAGCATCAGCACCAGATGGATTTGTAATTGCCTGACCAATTATACTCAGCACGTAATCAGTGGAACTACATCTACATGGAGGGAAGCATCCAGTGGGGTACCTCAAAATTATCTTAAGCCCAGGATTCTTCAAAATCTTCATAAATGATTTAGATGAAGGGATAGAAGGGGAACTCATCAAATTTGCAGAAGACACCAAGCTTGGGGGGAAATAGCCAACCATTAGAAGATAGGCTCAAGTTTCAGAAGGATATTGACAGATTTGAACATTGGGTCCTATCCAAAAAAATGCAGTTCAGTGGTAAGAAAAGTAAAGTGTTATACCTAGGCAAGAAAAAAGCCAAATGCACATATATAGAATAGATGGTACCTGGCTCAACAGCAGTAACTATTATATAAGTGTCCTAGTGGACAACCACTTAGGTATGAGCCAGCAATATGCTGCAGCTGTGAAAGAAGCCAGTGCAATCATAGGCTGCATCAACAGAGAGATAGTATTAAAATCACATGAAGTACTATTACTGCTTTATATTCCACTGGTAAGGTCACATTTAGAATACCTCATCTAGTTTTGGTCACCACAATACAAAAAAGATGATGAGACTCTAGAAAGAGTAATAAATAGAGAAAAGCAACGAAGATGATTAGGGGATTGTAAGCTAAAGCATATAATGAACAACTGTAGGAACTGGGTATATCTAGTCTAACAAAGAGAAGGACGAGGGGTGATATGATAGCAGTCTTTCAATATTTGAGGGTCTGTCACAGAGAAGTGGGAGTCAACCTAATCTTTAAAGCATCTGAGGCCTATCAGCCCTCTAAAGTTGTCCATCGATATTGTACAATCTTGGGAGTATAATATCAATAAAATAGAACAATTGTAAATAGATGAAAATAAAAGTAACTATATGTTTCTACAGATTCAGGGCCCTGAGTACAATTGTACTACCTGCAACAATACCAGCCAGTGTAGAAAATTCACAGCTGCTAGATAATCATCACAAAGTCAAACTGTACCAGGTCAAAACAATCTTGGAGGCATGTCAGGAAGGATAGGCTACTGTGACTGAATGGATGAATTTTAACATTTTTCTGTAAGGCAATTCAGATTGTGCTGTTGTTGAAAACCAAATAATCCTGACATTGCTTTGGAACCCGATATCCTGCAGCGCAGTACTTTCCTGGGAGAAAGAAAATTGAATGCTCCTTCACACAGCTTGGAATAAGGCAGATATCATCCCAATTTTCTTTTTAATATTATTTTCATTTCTGCCACCTGTTCTATGAATTAAATTATAAAGTAAAAAAAAGCCATGTTATATTTCTTTACTATCAAGAGATTTTTCACTTGGTGAAAAACCTTAGGAAGATGATTTGATTCTTTTTGGGGAGTGCAAGAGAGATGGGGACTTCAAAACTAAAAATAATCAAATAGTTTAGCAGAAAATAATCACAGAACATTGTTTATAAGTTCTAGGAAGATATCAAGTGAGGTGGAAAATGTACCAAACCTGGAGGCTTTGTATTAGTATACCATTATTCTTTAGGTCTCGTACAGATTTCTACAGCCTCAATTCCATTAACTAAAAAAGGGATAGGAGAGGATGGAAACTCTTTGGAAAGTAAATTGAAACCTAGGTTTTTTCAATGTTTTTTTTTTTTGGTGGAATAGTAATCTACAAGAAGGAGATATTAAATTGTAAGGAGATTTGCCTGCATTAATAAAGTAACAGAAGAACATCTGCAAACAAGATTCATCTTGGGGCCAATTCCCCTGCTCATGGAAACTAACTTAGGGGTTTTCTCCTTTGCTGAGTTGAAGTGATATCATTGCATCTTAAGAACTAGACAACTATCCCACCACAAATTCCATTTTCCCTATTGCCAATCCCTACCCTGCTTCAACTGCCTCTGTTCCCAGTTAGTCACTTGATTTCTTGTAGAGGTGCATGGAAATACCCTTAAAGAAGGAATGCAAGAATCCTCAAATAAATATCAACTTAACCCTGGGAAGGAATAGAGGGTGAGAAATAAACTTAAGACTGATTCTGTTTGGTATAAGAAGACACAGAGAGAAAAACCAAATAAACAATCAAGCAGCAAACATTGTCTTAATCAAGGAACTACCAAGGATAAAACAACAACCCTGCTGACAGGGCAAGCTACTGCATATAAACAAAAAGCAAAGCCCACACTCACTAGCACTAAAGATTATGACCTAGTTGGGTAATGAAATGTCTACAAGAGAACTCAAAGAGCACCAAAGATTCCAATGGCACATATTTTTAATTGTTAGCTAAAGGCTCAATAGATGAAAGGGATAATAAAAACCAAACAACTTTAAGTATCATTCCAGACTGCATTCTCTTCAAGAGTTGTAGAAACTTAAGAATTCAAGTATTTATTTATTACATGCATTATCTGGCCTTTCCTAAAAAAGCTCAAGATCGTTTATGTGGAAACCTCCCTTTATTTTATCCACATTAAAAAAAAAATAGTGAGGTATGCTGGGCTGAGAGGGATGATTTGCCCCAAAGTACCCTGTGCTTCCATGCTAAGAGTGGCCTTCAACTTACATATTCCCATACTCATCTACTTAACCACCCCACTGCATATTACTAATATTCCTTTCCCAGAAATTGTTGCTAGTCCTATCACCATCATTGCTTTGGGGAGTGGGTACATAAGGAACTCATACACCACAAGGTTCATTTAAGTGAGTGCAATTTACATTCCACTTACTATGCATCATCCACAGATGGTGCAAAGCACACACATACTACATGTGGATTGCATACATTGGGTTTTTTTTTAAACACAAGAGCTTTATTCAGATGCCGCTAAAGCACAAATTTGCAAACTCCCATTCCCCCAGAGTTCACTTCCTTCCACCATTTCCTGTGCCAGGTTTAGAATGACTGGGTCTTTTTATAAACTGCGTGCTGATCTCATTAATATGTAGTGTAGTCAAGCCAACATAGCGAAGATCAGTTATTTTCATGGCCCAGGCTCAATGTATTGCAATTTAACACCTACATGACTTTCAGGTTGAGATCCAGATGATGCAGACAAGTGGCTTGACTTTCTCTCTAATTAGACAGGAAGGTTGGAAGTGATAGCCTAAACTGCTGATCTAAATTGTGAGAGTATTTTTGAATTGGAAGGCATGGGTACAAAATTAGAATGGGGTACCTGTCATACCTTTCTGTCCAAAGCTGTGGAAAAGCTGTGTTTGATTGGGGGAGAGGAATAGTCTTGTGCTAGCTATGGAAATTAAAAACGTGGCTGGTTCCCTTAGTTCTGTCTCAAAATCTCAGGGAGCCTAAGATGTTGAGTAGATTAATTGCATGAAGTTGAGAAGAAGCTTAACTCTCCTATTTCCATCATACTAATGAGTACCTCCCCCCCCCACCTCAACTGCACACACTTAACAGTGATGTGACTTATGGTTACAGTTAGAACTTTGTAAAATATCTGAAAATAGAAGCCTTGTCATGCACTACAACTTATACAAAGCACTTTTCCCCCCCAAACCATTAAAGCAGTCACATCATATGCAGGGCTCATGATGCTGCTTTGAAAGCTGCTTCTGGCTGTCTCCATTCCCCATGAGTCATCCAAGTGAAATGGAGAGATAAGGGAGCACGCTTTCCTTTCCAACTGCTGTTGTGCTTTTCTTCTCTTTTTGCTATTTCCTTTTTATAAAAATGCAAGTCTTTTCCTAGAATCAACAATCAGGGAAATAACTGACAGCCTCACCAAGGAAGCTATGTAGCCCTTGCTCCAAAATCTTATGGCAGTGTTGTTATCCTTTGAGCTATTCATTAACATTATGTACAAAATATACAAGTTGAAGCCTGATTACAAACTTATGCATAAGTTCCCATAGATAAATTTACAATTTTTCTGTACATTTTTCTGTATTTGAATGCAGACACAGTCTGCAACTGCTGCATATGGGTGGAAAGGCTGTTAAAGCAAGCCTTTCAAAGCCTTAACTCCAAAGTAAAGTGGACATTTGAAATTCCAAAATTAATCTGCAATTATCATAACGTACAATAAGATGTGAGCCTAGTAAAATAGTAATGAACAGAAAAAATAATATTGCATAAATGAAAGGGAACAACGTTCAGAAGAGCTGCTCTTTAGCTCTGAATAGTTTCATTTGAAAGAGCAGTCTTCAAAACAAAGGAAATTGTGTATTTATTTGTCGGCCTGATATGCTATTCCAACCAAATACAACTCTGAGTGGTATTCACTTCATGATACTGTAATTAGATTACAGAATTAAGCCGAGCAAAGGAAAAACAACTACAACAAAAAGAAAATCATCTGACGTAGCAATCACGAATAAACTATTCAGCAAGCCAGTTTGGTGTAGTGGTTAAGGCACTAGACCAGAAACTAGGAGACTGGGAGTTTCAGCTTTTTAAAGCACAAAACCAGCTGGATGACTTTGGGCCAATCATTCTCTCTCAGCTCTAGGAAGAAGACAATGGAAAAATACTTCTGAAAATGTTGCCAAGAAAAATGCATGGACTTGTCCAAGCAGTTGCAAGAAATTAAAATTGATCTGAAAATACACAACACACATAAATTGCAGTGGCTGGGCCCTAGTCTTGACTTCCATTCTGCACTTCCTCCCTCTTTTCTCTCTTTAACAAATGTAGTTTTCACAATCTTAGTTTGTACCGTGCCTTACTGTGAAAAAATATGACACGGTGTCAGAGTTGGAGCTTCTATTTATCTACTGGAAATTTAATATTGTCCTTCTAAGTATCTGTGTCCTTATTCCCGACTTACCCCCCTCTCCATTAATGTTATCAGGGAACTTGTTTAAATTGGGAGCACCTTTTTCACTTATACTTGGCTGCAATTGGGCAGAAGACACTTCCAAGAAATGATAAACTGCTCTTCTGTTACATTGTAACAGCTTTGAATACCCCAAAATACCCCAATCAGTGGTCACTGTGAGAAATTAAGTACCAGACTAAAATGGATCTTGGCCTGATCCAGCAGGACCAAAGATTTATATCATTTCCAAAACAGAAATGTACATAAAATAAAGGTCTATTTTATTACTTAAGGGTAGTAATATCACTGATTAACTCTTCTTAAATGCTCATAGTTTTTGTCATACGATGGCTGATCATATGCATGTCTAACTAAATATTTAGTACATTTAATTATGAATACAGCATTTGCACTATACTTCTGATTTTGTTTTTTTCCAATGCAAAGCCATAGGTTCAACAAGATTTTTTTTCTCCTCTTGTACTGCAGTACTGGTAAAAGTGGAACGTTCTGAATATTGTTGAGCTCTGGTTATCATCCTGCAGGAAATCTAGCTATGTGGTCAGTTAGAGTTAGCATCGACTTAATGACACATAATCAATCAATCCATGATCATGGTGTTGACAACAATGGGTTGTCTGGATCTGCAAGATGGCAGACTTGTCATTCAGTTGAAGTGCTGCCTCAGGTTTTATACATGCATACAAAAGAGGAAAGCCTTCAACCCCTTAATACAGCCCCAATCATCTTGCAGATTTTGACCTCCTTGGAGAGGCTGCTGTTGGCAGGAACAAGAACACATGACCCATTTGCACATATATCTCAGTGAAAATTCATTTAAACTGACCTATCATCAAAGCAAATCAGCTATTGTTCTTAGTCACAATTCGATTTCTTTGTTCTAGTTTCCCAGTTTCTGATTAACAATCCCTTCTTCTGACTCATGCATAGCACATTAAAATTCTTGAAATAGTTCTACCTCAAAAGTCTCATTTGGGAGTAAAAGGTTCATTTGGGAGGAAATTCTTGCAAAGAGTTCCGTGAGGGATTACCATGTAAGTACACTACTGAATGTACAGTTTTAACATCCACCTCAGACTGCCATCTTCTATATGTGTTTTTACTACAATAACCAATTTTCTTTGGTAAGTGATGACAAATTGATGCATTCAGCCTTTGGAAAGACTGCCGTATATCATATGCTGTAAAATGAGATTACTAGTAACCCAGTGTTTTCTTTCAGAATTACTTCTGGACAACCTGAAGAAGAATGGGGAAGTGATTCCAATATCCTCACAAACTGCATACAATGAACTTCCCTCAATAGACATTCCCTGCCACAGATTAACACCCTTTGTGCACAACAACAGAAATCTGCCAAACTAAACATATCCCAATGTAATGTATTCCAGAGGTGCTGGAATTACTGTTTCCAAAATAACTGGCCAACATGGCTGACAGTGTTAGTTGGACTGTAGTATTTCCAAAACTGGTGGACACCAGATTGAGAAACAATAGCCTAATCTACCTCCCAGGGAGGACTCCAGGTTGTGGATAGAATGTTTGTATTTGGGAGAAAGGAAGAAACAAACCTGAAAGGTATTGAGTCAGCTTTTGGTAGAATTTATTTCTGACTTTGACATGCAGCTTGAGTTTGCCAGGATGAGAAGGCTAGCAAGTTGTAGCATTCTAGCATATCTTGAAGAACCTCAAAACACAGTGGACAGAATTAGTAATTGAGGCAGGAGCCACTATGAAAATCTCAAGACTCTAGGCTACACTAGAAAGTAAAAACTGAATGCAATAGCAAACTGTATACTTCCATTTGGTTATGGAAGTTGTGGATATGCTCATATACTGTAGTCATCAGTAACTGAACTCAGCCTGAGGGAGTCTTTACCTTTATTTAGCTAACAAGTTGTGGGAGGCTGAGAGGACACCAAGGACAATTTCCACCTCTTAGAATTATAGAGCTGGAAGTGATCTATAAAGTCATCAAATCAGCAGGATTCCCTATACCAGTGGTGGCGAACCTATGGCACGGGTCCCAAAGGCAACACTCGGAGCCCTCTCTGTGGGCACACATGCCATTGCCCCAGTCTTGCCTCCCCCGTGACCCCCTCCTCACCAGCAGCCCACCTGGAGGAGAGTCACCCCCAAGCGTGGCCCACGCGGAGCAGCGCAGCCAAAGATATGGCAGCCAGGCAGCGTAGACAAGACTCTGCCCTCACGCCCCATCCCGCACAGTTGATTCTGCAGGGCAGGGGCAGAGGGCGTGGCTACCATGGCGCTGCTGGGCTGCCTGGGTGATCTGCGGCGGGCCCTGGAGGTGGTGAGTGGTCCTGCGGGCAGGGGGTGGAGCTGGGGCGGGGCCAGTTTTTGGGCACTCAGTCTCTAAAATGTTTGCCATCACTGCCCTATACTAACTCCGATAGATGATCATTCAGATTCCAGTTGAAAATCACCAACCTCTTTATTCAGGTTTAGTTGCTTGATGCTAAAAATGGGGTACTAAGCTATCGTACTGCCTCACTGTTTCTTCCTGACTGCCTTTGTGAAAAGAATTATAATAAAAGAGCTTCCTTATTGCTGGCCTATTTTAATATTATTTTTTTTAAGATTGGGTCCTTCAAGGCATGGTTTTCCTTAATCAGCCACATGAGAGAAAGAATGAAAAGAATGCCATACCTGGTGTCTTCTCTGTGAAGATGACTTTGGATTCTGCTGTAAAATTCTGTCCAGTTAAAATCATTTGCTGTCCACCATATACAAGGCAGGTGTCCATATCTTGTCTTTCAACCATTGGAAGTTCATGAGCAGAGCGTTGGGCTGTGGACAAAATGCAGATTGGAATTAAATTAAATCTTTTTTTTAAAAAAATGGGAAATTTCAGAAGTACCAACATGTTCTATTTTGTCAATATTGCCATTTCCTCACTATCAAAGAGCTTATTTGGAAGACTCTTTTTTTCTTTTTACGACCCTGTAATCCCTTTTATTGGGGTGGAGTTGGGGCAATTGAATGGATGCCCTTCCCGACACCTACGTGGAGTTTGTAGCAGATATTTTTCTCTTTGTGCCCCGATAGAGAAACATCTGTTGCTGTCTAGGGTTGAACTCTCAACCTTCCAAGTGGGAGGCGAGCACCTTCACCTCTAGGCCATCATGCCTCTCATCTGGGAGACTCAATTAAGGGCTTAAAAATAAAAGAGGAAATATATACTGGAATAATAATTAGGAATGGATTACAGAACTTTAGCTCTATTAGCCTTACTCCTTGTCTATGGCAAATAAGAACTCAGAACTGGAATCAGCCCATGTTTCATTCCAAGCCAGTGGCCGAAGATTCAATTGTACATATGTTACAATCATGAAATCTAAAATATGCCACCTGCAGAGTCAACTCCAATCAATAGACCTGAATTCTTTACAGTGAGCTAAAACATAACTTATTCCGAGATGGTACAGGGCAATTTTTCAATCAGCTAAGTAGCTAGAACATACTGTATTTCATTGTGATTAGTGAAAGCAGAGGAATCTGAGACAGGGAGCTATGTTGCAGAAAAGGTATTGCAGGAAGTCCAATGGCTTATCCTTGTAAGGCACTTTTGCATTTAATCCCTTTTGCCTTTGCAATAAAATCTTTCAAAAAGAACGAAATAATTGGAAAGAGGTAGAAAGAGACTGGATTCACAGATTCAAAGCAGCCAGGCAAATTTTGAATTTCAAATCCCTTATTACTTAAATTCACAGAACAACCAACAACAACCCTCTGTCACAACTTATTTAGACCAATCATTTGCCATAAGACACCCTGCTCATGGGCGTTCCATCCATGCCATAATAAAGATCCTAGCTGGACTGTTCTTCGCAGTAATGAAATTTTCTGAATTTTACCTATCATCAGATTATATTTTTTTTTCTTTCACCATTGAAACAGCTGGAAAAGATCAAATATTTTCTTTGGGCTGTTCCTAATATCTTTCAAGCAGTTGTTTAGATTAAGTGACCTAGAAGTTCAAAATCTGAATTCAAACTTCTCCATTTTAATCTCAATGAAGGTCCCTTGAGAATTTTGCTCAACATCTTAATCGCCTTAACTTGTGCTTTATTTTGAATCCTGGGTTGCTAACTAATTCATGCAGCCCTTCTGCTTAAAGATCAGCATTTTCTATCACTTCTACTTGAAATGAACAATAGCCATGGTTGCAAAGAATGTCTCCAAAATATGCCACAAGCAAAAATCATTTTTAGAGATACCATCATTCGGCCTACAGTTTGTACACTGGTGCATAAAACCCTATGACAAAGTCTTCACAATTTCTTCATGTGAAAGTTTAACCATGCCAGGTTTTTAGAGGAAGTGACAGCAGTAGCTTTCTAAATGATGAGCAGGAAATAAGAACTACATTATGAGAGGAGTAGATGTGCTAATCAATCAGCTTTCTGTGGCTACTAGAGAGTAGAGATGATGGAGAATATTGTTTAGGTATTTTTAATCAACGAAATGTATAAATTCTGGATAAAACTCTGGATTGGAATATAACTAACTGTTTTAAAACATTTATTTAGATATAGTACCAGTAAAGGAGAATATTTGTAGCTCAGGGTTGAAATGAGGGGCCTTTGGTGCTCTCTCAGTTTAGTGGGTTTGCCCACTAGACTATAAACTGAAAGCAAACCCTACTCCTTACAAGCACTGATGATGAAACCTAGTTTAGGTAATGAAATGTCTGCAAGTAAACAACCAGGCTCAGAGAGCACCAAGGACCCCACATTTAGATAGTGTCTATGGAGATTCTCAATCATCCAGGTCATAGTTATCCCAAAGGTGCTTTTTTTTTCTCAAAAGGCAACTGTATTTTACCTTTTGAAAGAGGCACAGTGGTTAGAATGCAGTATTGCAGGCTAATTCTGCCGACTGCTAGCAGTTCGTTTCTCACCGGCTAAAGGTTGACTCATCCTTCCATCCTTCCAAGGTCAGTAAAATGAGGACCTAGATTGTCGGGGACAATATGCTGACTCTGTAAACCGCTTAGAGAGGGCTGTAAAGCATTGTGAAGTGGTATATAAGTCTATATACTATTGCTATAGCTAGTTTCTTGGTTTTTTCCTTTGAAAACGTTTTTCTTTAAATATTCTTAGCTGAAAAAAGCATGCTAAAATGGTCTTTGGAGTTAAAATGCATAAAAACACTTATTTCAAGAAGACACTATCAAGGGCATATCACAGAAGAAAATCTGTATACTGTAAATATGAATTTCCATATATTTGAAAAACAAGTGGGAATTGTCTTTAAAGTGAACTTTAAAAAAACTGACACAGAAAGAAACTGGTTTTATGTTTTGAATGGCTTCCATATGTAACCTAAAAGCTGATATTAAAACTTGAATATATAAAACATAAAATAACAGCAGAATTAAGTTAGATCAGAACTACCTTTTGACAACAGGGCCATCTTTCTTAATATCTCAGACTGGGTTTTTTTTATCCAGCGCTGCTACCCCTTTAGGTGTAGCCAGCAAGATTACACTGGGAGGTCTTTTGTTGGTTGTGTGTACTGTGATGCAGTCTGATGATCTCCAGTTATATTGGACAACAATCATATACAGTATAAGTATTTTGACCCTGTTAACATAAGTTGGTCAACAGATCGGGATGACATCAGGTCTTTCGATTTCTTCCTGAAATTTTTTTTGCTGTGAGTCTATTAAACTTAACTTGTACAATCTCAAAAAGATTCCCAAACTTAAATTTGGAACAAAGGTTTACTGCATAATGAAATTCAGTACACTTCTATTACCAAATGCATATATATTACATTTCAGAGAACTAGCAGAACATCTATTAATATTCAGTGGACTGCACCCATTCCCTGGATGATTAAAATTAACCTCAAATTATAGTTCAGAAGTGATCACAGTAATTTGTCAATGTGGGGCATGTTTCTTCTTTTCTCTTTAACCCAGGGTGCTTCATTCTTTATTATCCACACAGCTGGCCCACAAAGCTGCCAGTAGTTTATGCTGAGATTACTTTCACAGAAGTTGCTTATTTCTTCCACATGGTATGTATGATTAATCACTCTTTGTAAACAGTCACAGTCCTGATGAGTTCATAATTGGATTTACCACTAAACAGTAGATTTATGGTTCTGAAAATGTAAGGTTAAATGATAGCTAAAAGACATTAAATAAATCCAGCCTCAATATCCAGAAGTTTAAATGTCATCTTGAGAATATTTTTATAGAGCTAATTCTGACTTTAGAAAGTTCTGGAGAAAAGTTCAGTCTAGTTCCACTAATAGAGCTACCCCATGATCAAAGTTTCAAGTAAAGAAACATATATTGTAATCACAGTAATGCACGTATTCTTTCATTCTACTAATGCAGAGGTCCCCAACCTTTTGGGCAGTAGGGACTGGTTACGTGGAGAAAGGTTTTTCCCTGGATTGGAGGGGGCATGGTTTTGTGTGCTGCCTGCATCCCGCGGATGGGGCTTTGCTTGTTTGTGTGGACCTCTTGCTGGCATGCCGTGGACCAGTACCGGTCTACAGACCGGGGGTTGAGGACGCCTGTACTAAGTTATTAATAAAGTTTTATTTAACTTACTAATAAAAAAGAGATACCTAAAAGAAGTCAAAGGAGGGACTTATGGTCAGCAGAAATCAAGTGTCTTCAAAGACCATTAAAAGACTGGACAACCATTTGTCTGATATGGTATAGGGTATCCTGGTGGACTAGAAGACCTCCAAGGTCCCTTCCAAATCTATTATTCTATATTCTATCTTTTACAAGTCTTTCTGTATTCAGTTTGACTACCTCTGGTTTTCAGAAAATGTATTCACTTTGTCTAGGGTCCAAAATAAGATTTTCAACTTGCAAATATTCTTATTCTTAGATTCAGGTTTGCTACAGAGATACAACTATCTTGTTGTGGGAAATATTTCAGTGAGGTATCTTCTACTAGCTCAGGCTAGATAGGGATGGTCTAGTCATAGTTTCCCTTGAAGGGGGAAAATCCTTTCCTCAAAGCACATTAGAAAAATGTAGAATTACAAGAGTAAGCTGCAATAATTAATTGATAATAAATCTCACTCTTGTTGAAAGAAGCCAAACTGCCAATCAACCTACAAGTGCTTTTCTTTGTGTGCCTTCTGACAGATATTGAGTGGGTGATGACTGGAGAAAGAACATTTGTTACTGTGGAATTCCTTCTACAAGTCTTGCTAGATGACTATATTGTTATCTTTTCAGAATTAGGCAAATGACTTTCCCCCTAGGCTTTTAAAACTATTTTAAATTAATTTCCAACTTTAAAAACTGGTTGATCCAATGTCTATGTGTATTCAAATGCATGTTGTTTGATTAAAATGATCCTACACTCTAATAATGAACAAAAGTATACAAATAAATGCATACCTTGTGTGTGTGTGTATGTGTGTGTATGTATGGCATACCAAGAAAATTATTAAAATATATTAAGTTTAATAAACTAAATCAGCTATTCTTATGGCTTTTAAACTACAAGAATATTCACAAGATAAAAGAAAGCAGCCTTATGACAATATACCAGGTATTCTCAGAAGTCTTATCAGTAAAATGATGTTGTTTTGACCAAATTAGATAACTGATCTTATTCAATATTTCCCAACCTTTGTAACTTCCAGATGAGTAGACTTTCAGAATTCTCTGCAATGGCCATAGTATATGAAGGATCCTAAGAGTTAAACCACATCTGGAAGTTTTGAATGGCTTTCCATATATTCAGACAAGCTTCGTTCTACTTGAAGTTTGTTTCAGTGGAGATACTAAGAACTGAATCTGGAAATTTCTGTAGTCAAATATACATTCTATCATTGATTTATGGTCAATTTTTAAAGTGCAGATCTCTCAGAGGTGCTACTCTTAGGAAAACCAAAGCAATAGATGCTTATGTCATGGAGACGGGCAAATATCTTTAGAAAAGAAGCAGATATTTGATCCATCAGGAAAATTTCCTTTATATCAAGTCATTATTTATGCCAATGGTTCTCTACCCTGGGGGCTGCAATGTCATCACAGGGGTTCCACAAAGGCTTGAAGAAATGTTATGATTTAAATCTTGAGTTACATCTTGGCGGTCCGTGGCCATGATCCGTAGCCATAAAAGGTACTTAAAGGGGGTCCATGATGAAAAAAGGTTGAGAACCATTGATTTATGCTCTGCATGTAGGTCAGTATTCAGTACTCAGTAAGACTGAGGATGGACTGATGCAATTCCTTGGTCAGCTAATGTCACTAAGTTGTTGTGTCCATCAGCCCTGACTCAGCAGAGAAAGCAAACAACGTGCAATATATAAACAGAAATGAAAATATAAAAAGCCAGTATTAAACGTCTGTAATGCATAAAACATACTAATAATAAAATGAAAAAGGACCTGTTGGCTCTGTTATACCTAACCACATTTTGGACAACAAATTTATTTATTCTTTTCTACACTGCCAATGCAAAGAGAGACGCCTTATATGAATCATAATTGTCCCTACGAATCAGGAGAGAGCAAACTTTCACTAACTTCCAACTCACAGGTGGGGAAAAAAATTACCATGATCTACTCCAAATAATCTATGCTCTGGCACATGAACAGCCATACAAGCATGCTACATATACCCAAACTCAGTATTTTGGAGATATAAAAATACAGCAGAGTAGATAAAGACAGGACAAAGAAGTAAGTACTGTAAGGGCAGAACAAAATGAAATTTGATTTAATATAATTTTAATTTATTTGCATTCCTAGTAGCTGACCTACTCTTATATAAAGAACATCTTTCAAAATTTGTTAAAAGCTGAATTTTATTAGAAAATAATAAACTATTAGGAACACAGAGATTTGCCTTAGATCAGGGTTAAGCAAGGACACAAATACTCCCATGGCCCATGGCCACTACCTTCAGCCTAATTCCAAACATTTTCCATAAGACAGCAGCAGCTTAAGACCCTGGTAACAAATCGCTGCTCATTTTCTACAGTTTCCTTCTTGCAAAACAGAAAAGAGGATCCAAAAATAGGGCAAAAAGTGGAAGGAAAGGAAGTGTTAAGAGAAAGAATGGATAGCCCGATACAGTATATTTTTGTGGCTCTGTGTGCAGCAATTTTCTCCTACATCATGCAGTCATTATAGGATCTAACTAAATACTGTATATCAAGGGTAAGCAACAGTGGCACTCTGAAGATTAACAACAAATCCCAGTCAATGGTACAGAATATTGAAAGTTGTAGTTCAGCAACATCTGGAGAATTACAGTTTGTCTTTCCTGATTATATTGATTGGCAAAGAGATTATATTATATTATGTGCACTTTGCTTCTCTGATACTAATTAGAAAGTGCAATAAATATAGAAACAAAATGAGTGCATATTAGAGAAATGGCTGAAGAACTATGACTAACAACACAGTTCAAAATAATAACACCGATTGGACAACTCTGTAGTTGAGTGGATAACAAAAACAGTAATAGTAATAAAAGTCTTGAAGAGAAGGAAGAAGGGGCTGAAGCGAAGAAAGAGTAAGATATCTAGATAGGTTTGACTCCTGGTGATAAAGTGAGTAAATATGGTCTCTGATCTCCATTTAGCTATTCATTTTCCTCTCCTCCTTTTATTTCCCTCAATCTAACCAAGCATAATACCGGTAAATGTTTCTTAGACAAAGTGGATGAGTTTCTGCTTGCTCACCATCCCACCGAGGAGTGTTTTCTCAGTGTTCAGGTTACATACCTGGATGATGATATAAATCTCTGTTCTTTGTTGATAAAATCAGTTCAATGTGAGGCTAATCATTACTAATGCTTACAAGATTTATTAGTCTCTTGGTTGCTATTCTGTTTTTCCAGGGGTGCCTGACTCCAATATAGCAGGCAATGTTTCAAACCTGTATTGCAGAACTATATGTGTGTAAATATTTCTTTGAAATCATCTAATCTGTTAAACATTATCATGAGGAAACTAACTTGTTTATGCTTTTGATTTGGGAATGCAGTCATCTAGGTGAACTTTTTTTTAAACCTAATATTCTAAAAACCAGAAAAATAAAAACAAATAGTAAGAACACAGGAGGCCTGATGGTATATTAATCTCCTCCAATATTTCCGAATTTAGTGTCTTCCAAATGTGTTGGCCTGAAATTGCCACATTCAACCAGCAGGAATAGTCACTGCCAAGCTGGGTGGACAATGATTTTGTTGTAATAGCAATAGCACCTAGGCTTATATATCACTTCACATTACTTTACACCAGAATCAGCGTATTGCCCCCAGCAATCTGGTCTTCATTTTACTGACCTTGGAAAGCTGGAAGTCTGAATCAACCTTGAGTTGGTCAGGATCGAACTCCTGGCTGTGGGCAGAATTAGCCTGGAATACTGATGTCTAACCAATCCCCCCTCCCCAAAAATTGTAGGGCAAGTTTGGGAAAACTAGACCAGACCAATGTATATTTGAAAAGGAGTTATATGTGATAATTATATTGGCATAGACTGATTCAGGGTAGTTAAGCTGTCTTGATCCTTGGTAAATTCCTAGGCTTAGGAAACAGTAAAATGTAGACTTACAACTTCACGTTGTTTCTTCTCTTCCCCTCAAGGGCTGGCACTTCATACAGCTATTACAATTTAAGAGCTCTATGCATAATACCACTGAGTGTATCTAGTTGGGGTGTTTATTTTCAATAGCAACAGCCACTAACATAATGCAAGAACAGTTTCTGCTAATGAAGCATTCACCATTATCATGTACTGCTAACTTTTCTCTCATTTTTTACAGTCTAAAAACAATGAATTAATCATAGGCTGGATGGATGGCTTATCATTTCTAGAGAATAGTCAAAATTAGATGAGAGATAAACAGATCAGTATAAATAGAATGGATTCTTTCATTCCCTGTTTTGAAGGGCAGATATCTGTTCTAGCACATTTAAACCCAGTTGTTTAATCAAAATGTTTGAACATAAAATTTGCAAGTTTGTTTCGAAGCAATGATGGTTTTACCTAATTTTGAAAAGGTATGTGTGGTACTAAGTGTTCTCATCCTTCTTTCTTTTCCCTGCAACACTCACCTTCCCAAACAGCTCAAAGCAGTGTAAGATTTTTCTCAAATACTGCTGCTTTTATGTAACACTTCTTGACTGAACAAGTGATTATGAAATATTGCAAATTTATATGGTCAATTTAGGAAATGCAACCAAGGAAAATCAATGTCTATGGAGAATCCAATGCTGCAGAGCATTTTAAGTCTTTTTTTTCCCCATTGGGGAAGGACAAACACTAACTGAATTTCAGATGGCAAATACCAGTTGTCCCACCACAGATCTTTGGGTGCCAAGCTGTCCTATTGATTAATCATTCTCATTGTCATCAAATTCCTCCTTATTTCCTCTTGCCTGTGACAGCCCTTCAAATATTGAAGTATTGACAGCCTTTGAAGTATTGGAAGATTGCTATCATGTCTCCCCCAAGCCTTCTCTTCATTAGACTATTGAACTATTAAGGGAGGAACAGGATTATAAATCAGTCATGAGACTCATTGAACCTATAGTGCTTCAATGAAGTGGTCCTTATTTGTCCACACCTGCCTCTATTTGTTTGAATGAGTCACACTGGCTATGTAGCAGCACTATCAAAATCAGCACTTAGTCCAACTATTGAAAGTGGGGATAGAAGTGCCATTCCTACAGAATAACAGTACTATATAAAACAGACTCCAAAGTGGATACTGGCTTCTATTTCTCTGCTTACTTAGATTAGCAGGCATGTCTTCTAATCCAAATGCAGGAGAGGTAAAAGGAGAAGGGATTGTAATTTTAAAAGTAATGTTTGCTGATACATCAGAAATTAAAACTAGGATCCAGCTATGTTTCCTAATAAGAAGATCCCTGCTGTATCAGGACAACATCCAAAAAACTTACAATTCTGTATCCAGCAATAGTTAACTAGATGCTTACATGAAATCTACAATATGAAAGCAACAGGCCTTCTTCCTGTGCTATTTCTCCCCCTTCTCGCTCTCAACCTGCACCACTAATTATTCAAAGGCAATTACTCAACTTTTTACAACCTGCCATTTTCCACAACTTATGGCTTTAACTCCCAGAATTGCAGGCAAGCATAAAAAGCACCAGAATAAGCAAAACTAGATGGTTTCATATTTCGAGCAGAAATTGCAACAATAGGTGTGACAGTTGTTGTTGGCTGTGGATCATGCACAGCACACTGAATAGGAGCTATGGCTCCCATGGTGGTAATCGCTCTAGGATAAGCTCAAGATAACTTTGCAATCTCTATCAGACTTTTCCTTCCTACTGTGTTTAAAGTGTGAACTCAAAGAGTTAGGAATTTGTAGGCCAACAAAAGCTCCAAGGCATTTAGAGCTCCTGTAGAATATACGGAGTCCTTGACTTATGAACACAGTTGAGACAAGAATTTCCATTGCTAAGTATGGCAGTTGTTAAGTGAGTCACACTCAATTTTATAACCATTTTTGCCATGATTGTTAAGTGAATCACTGCAGTTGTTAAGTGAACCATGCGGTCATTAAGCAAATCTGGTTTCCCCATTGACTTTGTTTGCCATATAAGCTGACTGGAAAAGTAGCCAGGACCCCAGGACACCGCAACCATCATAAATACCATTTTCCCCCGAAAATAAGATCGGGTCTTATATTAATTTTTGCTCCAAAAGACGCATTAAGGCTTATTTTCTGGTTAGGTCTTATTTTGGGGAAAATATGGTACTAAAAGAATCTGTCTGGCTGACTATCTTAAGTGGGGCTTATTTTGGGGGTAGGGCTTATATTATGAGCATCCTGAAACATATCATGTTAGGGCTTATTTTTTGGTTGGGTCTTATTTTCAGGGAAACATGGTATATGCCTGTTACCAAGTGTCTAAATTTTGATTATATGACCTTGGGGATGCTGTGACAATCGTAAGTATGATGAACAGTTGTTAAGTCACTTTTTTTCAGTGCCATTGTTAACTTTGGATGATTAGTAAATTAATTGGTTATAAGTCGAGGACCACCTGTATGGAGCTGAACTTATATGAACTCAGATTAATTTCTTTAATTTAAAAACAAGTTTCTAGTTCACAAAATTAGAAAGAAACACTATAGAAAAAATATGAATGATTTTGGGAAAAGAGTTGATTCTTTAATCAAGATGTCCTTTTACTTCTGAGTTATTAGAAAACCAGACTACCAATTTTTAAAACATTTTTCACTTACCACCAATATCATGTGAATAAAAAACATTTATTATGCAAATATGTATTGCAAATAGATGTCAAAGGAGTTGTATTATTAAATTTCTGCACTTTGCTCACCTCTCCATATTTTTCCCTAGAATAACAATGTATTTCTGTTCCTGCTATAATAATTTTCCTCCTATGCAAACAACATTCATTTATGGAAAATAATTCCATTTGTATCTATACTACTGATTTTCATAATTCATAGTAAACAAGGCACCTAAGCTTGCTTGAGAGAGAGGCTTAATGGAAGAGTTATTCAAGTAACATGTATGTAACATGAATGTAACGGAAGGGAGGGAGGAAGGAAGGAAGGAAGGAAGGAAGGAAGGAAGGAAGGAAGGAAAGCTGGTCATTGATTTTGAGCAAAGTTACTGAAAATGGACAGCCCTCGTAATGCCCCGCCTGAAAACAGCAGGCTGCTGAATCTCCTGAGAATCTTCAGAATAGTTCGTTGTTGCTCTTTCACTAGACCTTCTGTTGCCAATCTCCCAGTTGGCTTTCTTTGTTGCAGGAAAGCCGCAGAAGGTTTGCCAAGATGAAAACATTATTTCCACTGCCCTTGCAAATGTACCACATATCATAAATGCAGGCTATCTCAATTTTATGGGAAACTTGGAGAAGAGGGGGAAAAAAATTAAACAGGGAAACTACCAAGGAAGTTGTTTCAAAAGAAGTGATTTAATCCAATTTCATCCAAACTAAGAAATGCCTTTGAAAATAAATAGAGAAATGTCAATATTAATCCCGTAAATCTTGAGAGATGAATTAAAAAAAGGGGGGGTAACTTCGATCTGATAATATTTATAGTACCGAATATCTGCAGAAGGAAAGATAAGATCTAAAAGTCCTGCTAGTTCAGACCGCAGGGTTATTAAATGCACCATTCCCTTTCAGCTGAGGTTACCAGATGCTGTGTTCCCAACATGTCATTCAAAGATTCAGGTGTGGTCCTCAGTAGAAATTAGGCAGTTTTGATTTACCCTAATTGAGAGCAGCTTTCCAGGCTTTCAGACTAAAGACTTGCTTAGGGGTGTCTGATATGTTTTTGTAATCCTCCCTCATTGTTCGACTCAAGCAATGTTTCCCTTTTTGTTGCTTTGGTAACTGATCTTCTTCCTTTTCATCAAGAGTCATCTTTACTCTCTACAAATCATTGAGCATGCCAGTATTTCCATCTTGTTCAAACATTGTATTTTATCTTTCAGCTATTCAAGGAAAATGATTAGTGACTTATTTTCTTTCTCTCAATATTGCCACCAGATTGCTCTGAAAAAATACACACAAAAAAATTCCTTTGGAAACATAATTCATCACAAATATCCAGCCGCAGGTAGATCTGCATCATCTGACTTAAAGCAACACCCTCTGATTTAAAAACAAAATGCTAAGCAAAATCTAATTGGGATAAAACCTGATTGATAGACCAAGGCTTTGGACTAGAGTGGGAAGTTGAAAAAAGCTCACAGAACATGGCAGGAGTGAACAGATTCCATACTGAGACTATGAAGTAAACATGGATATTTTCATGTAATTGCTATGAGTTAATCTCAGATCAAGAGAGTGTTTACCTTTTTACTTCCCACATGTGCAACTTCTTAGTACATTACTTTATAATCACCACACTTTTATAATCCTTACCCTTTCAATTATAAAGGAGCACATCCCTCAAGACTCATGATGAGGAATATGACATCTCTACCCAAATTTGTTTCTATTTCTCTGCAGCTGTTGATCTCCTTGGAGCTTTTAGATGCCTTATGGCTAGCAACCACCAACTCATGGGACTACATTTAGTGGGAGCAAGCGATGAGCTAACTAACACTGCTATTTCAGTGATTTTTCTCTAGGGATTGACAACTCCAATCCCTGAGTGATTTGCTAGTAATGAGAATCCCTGTTTGTAAAGGTATAAACCTTTACATACTGATGTGGGAAATTGGAAAGCTCTATCTCTTTTTTGGTTCAAGGGATAATGTCCTCTTGACCTTACAATCATGCTCACATGACTCTCCATCCCCATTCATGAACTATGAGAAATGATAGTTTTAATAGAGTCTGCTACTCGTCTCTAGCTAGTTTGCTGTTTATTAAATCCACTCACAACAATGCTGTAACTAAGAAACATCATCAATACATAAATGTAAGGAGAAAATGTTGCAAATTTGTGAACAATTTTAAATTTGGATTAAGTGAAAGGCTGAAGTGATGTGTATAACATCTTAGAGAAGGGATTTTTAAGGTTGTAATTATCTGCTGATGAGAAGGTCAGAAGTCATATTTTATAACCTTTCTTCTTTCTTTTCCTTAGGCTTGTCTTTTACTTTATATAAAATTCTTAATAAACATAAATAATTTTTTAAAAAGAATGTCAGTCAAAGCACCAAGATGCATACTGAGAATATTAAATCATGTGTACTTTAGGGAATGCTTAGTCAAAGAATTGTCCAAATGGTCCAAGGTTGTAAATTAGGGCGTATGTTGTATGTGCTTGTTAAATGGTTAAATTCTTCACACAACTTACAATCAACAGGCAGATTAGCTAAAGAAAACCTGCATGGAAAGAGGCAACCCAACTTTGATACTATATGCAAACCATAAGCAGTAACACACTGCCATCAACACGCTTGGAAGATCAACTTATCAGGATGCAACAGAAAAAGAACACAAAAGTATATGGATTTTGTCCTCATCCAATAAAGCAAACCCCAATAATTGATAATAAAACTTTTCCAGATGCTTCAATTGCAAACCTAACACCATTTTAGAAGGATGCAACTCCAATACAAATGTGTCTTAGGGAAAGCATTTTGCTATGATCAAAAACCACAGAGTAGATCTTTCAAAGCCTCCTTTCTCAGGCGGTTTATTATTACAACAAGGCTTTGTACACTAATATGAGTCATACAACAAAGGATGTAAAAATGATACGTTATAACTATGAAATCCCCAAACCACTGAGAAAACTCAAGTTACTAACAAAAAAACACTACAGGATGAGAAAAAATAGTCATGAGGGTAAGTTCTCCAAAAATGACTGAGCCTCCTTTGAGGTGCTAGAATGGAGGCTGCACCACAAGTCTTGACTCATTAAAGGGCGAGGACCTGTAAATGTTTGTATCGTCCTCCTACCTCAAGGGAAGATAAACTGGAATGTTTAAGAAGAGGTTCGCCTGCAAGAAAGCCAAGGACATTCTCCCCATGGAAAACATGAGGGGAGAGTAGAATAGACTTCCTGTATTGTTTAGATACTATATGTTTAATGGAAATCCCTCTTCCCAACTTCCACCCCCTTTTTTTCTTCTTGAACTGAGCTTATCCTAAAGTCTTTTGGAATGCTACGTGGAATTATAAGATGCATTTCACAGTGAGAATTAGAAAACTCCCATTTTTTAGTATCAGGCAATCTTAGAGACATGCGCACGAAATCATACTGAGCCATCTGTTCTGGAAGAATACTGATACATTTGGGCATTCTTTTATATGTCAATGAGTTTGCAACATCTCTCTGTTAATGGTGCGATATGAAGTTTATTTTCAAGTCATAAGACAGTCCCAGATAATAAGTATGCGTAGCACAGGATCAAAGGCCAAGCCCTTACATTGGTTAATTAAGGATTAAATGACAGGAAGTAAAGAGGGTGGTGTTTGCCTTTAGCAAGAGGTTAGCATGTTTTCCAGTTTTATAGGCAGTCCCTGAATTAAGAACATATTATGTTCCCTAACTCTGTCTTTAACCCAACTTTGTATTTAACTCAGAACTTGTACAGGTAGTCCTTGACTTACAACAGTTCATTTAGTGACCGTTTGAAGTTACAATGGCACTGAAAAAAGTGAACTTATGACTTTTTTCACACTTACAACTATTGAAGCATCCCCATGGCCACATAGCCAAAATTCGGGATGCTTGGCCACTGGCATGTATAATGGTTGCAATATCCTGGGGTCATGTGATCACCTTTGCAAATTTCTGACAAGCAAAGTCAATGGGGAAGACAGAGCCACTTAACAATCATGTTAACTAACTTAGCAATTGCAGTGATTTATGTAACCGCCGTGACAAGAAAGGTTGTAAAATGAGGCAAACGTCACTTAGCCACTGTCTCACTTAGCAATAAAAATTTGGGGGTCAGTCATGGATGTAAGTCAAGGACTATCTGCACTTGTAACGGGCTGTCTGTTACAACAAATGGCAGATGGTATTCTCCCTCCTCAAATGGACAAAGTGCTGAAGCCATGCAAAGCTTTCAGGAACCAGTGAAACTGCATTTTTAGCATACAGCCTGTTTTCCATGATGTTTAGCAATTCCTGAAAACATTGTATGGCTTCAATGCTTCATTAGCTTGAGAAAGAAGAAAGCAATCTGCCATTTTTAATAATAGGTAGACGATTTGTATATAGGTGTTGTCCTTAAGTCAGATGTTCTTAACCCTGGACTGCCTGTATTTCAGTCCTGTAAAACAGCAGCCCCCCACCTTTTAGGCACCAGGAACTGGTTCTGTGGAGAGTGGTTTTTCTGAGGACCAGAGGTGTGTGGTTTCAAGTGCTGCCTTGAATCCAGTGTGTGCATGGATGGGGGTTCAGATAGGGCTTGGGCAGACTGATTCCCGGCAGACTGTAAACCAGTGCTGGGCCATGGCCCGGGGGTTGGGGACTTCTGTGGTAAAATTATGGGCTTCAGATACAATATTACTAAAAATAATAAAGTTACTAGAAAATTATGACTTACAGCATTCAATGGGATTGGATGCAACTTGCAAAGAAACTATCCGGCCACTGGATTCAGGGATGTGCACACGGAACACCAATCGCACACGGGTGTTCTTTCGGCCAATATCTGTTTCTCCTTTCCGTAATTCAATGTCTGCATTCCTCAGCTTGAGAATTCCTGCACAGTCAATGCTACGAAACAAACAAATAACTGAATAATTCTTGTCCAGTGACACCAGTACTTTTACCCCAACTACATTTGCAAGCTAAGCACTCCCCACACCTGAAATTAATGTCTCTTTTTGTTTCTCTGATTATGACTACAGATTTGGCTTGGCTTTTTTTTATGGAATTTCATCAAGGGGCTGGCTGATTTTCTATTTTCCCTGAGGGAAAATGCACCACTGTACCTCTGCAAGACTAATAATTTCATCTTACCGCTGTTAGCTTACAACCATGTCAGTCAAACAATGGTTCCAAAGAAGGAAATGCAAGTAATTCCAGATGGCTTATTCATGAAATACTTTATGTAGTCCTAATCTGGAAATCAGCTGATACCAATGGACCACTCCAATAGTGCTGACTGATACAAACATTCCTAAATCTACAACTCTCCATTATTCTATGGAATATATTTCAGTGATTTTTCTTAAGCATCTGACAATATCTTTCTTATCAATGTCATTGTCCCACCTGGAACAATGATTCACTGGACTCTTGATACTATCTGAACTTAGTTTTCTTACTATAGACATTTTTTTTCCTAGACAATCAAGAATCTACAGTTCAACCCTGAGTACATATATTCTCCACATTCATAACAACTTGAGCAAGTAGCATTATTATAGCCATACTGCTTCCATCTATCCATCCAAATGTGAATGCTCAGTATAGATGCTAGACTCTAGAGCATTTGATGCTCATCTCAGTTCAAAATCTATGAGGGGAAGAAGTCAATTCAAATGATAATTTATGTTGGGGAGAGGCTGATTAATTGAAAGATCCTCTTCTCCCAAGAACTGGCAAATCAGAACGTTCTCCTGGTGCAGAAATCAGAGCATCTAATGATCAGGGGTTTGCACTACAAAGGCTCTTCAGTTATGGACCTTGAGAAATAGGAGTTTCCAGGAAAATTGACAGATTTTTCAAGACTGGTGAATTATGTGTCTATTCTGCTAACAAGATCTCCAGTAGAAAACAATCTTTCTCCTAATGTGTAACCTCTGTTAAGGGATTGAAGAGGACCCCTTCTGCACTCACTTTAAGTATTCTACTACTGAACTACAGCAAATGCCATAGTAAAGCAAAGTGGGTTTACACTTGAGAGTTTTCTCTACAAATTAAATACAGGCATCTTTTACATTAATAATGTTAAGTTCTCCTTTGTTGCTATCTTACATTTTCTAATATAGAACCTTACATTGCTTTCATATTGTTTTTTGGCTCCAGAGGGATTTCCAGCACTTTGGTGTTGCCAATTATTTTCTCAAAGCTGGTGGTAGTGACTGTTTTCCCTGTGATGCGATGGACTTGGTAAAAAGCATGTGGCTTAAGAATCCTCTCATCTGCTGTTCCAATGAAGATCTGAAGGCCCAAGGGCTTGTGGTCCACATAACCATGAAGCTGGCAAGAGAACAAACCATTTACACAATTATCTCAATGACAAATACAGCAAGAATTGAAATATTTTAGCAGTGTCAGATAAAGAACACAAAAAGCTTATAATTGCTCATCTTATTCCCTGTGGTAAGTGAAGATCACCTCAAGATAAACAGGCTTTTTTTTTATAACTTAAGAAAGATATTTCCTTTCCTTTCCTTCAGGCTAAAATAGTTTTGCATGAAAAGAACATGGATAAATTAACTAATGAAGAATACTGTGTAATAATGTTATTATCTCTTGTGGCTTTATTTTGCAAGACTGAAATATGATTATTCCCGATTATTATTTTCCAAAAATGAGATATGTGATAGTTCTAATAGGAGCTGTTTTGAAGTTTCCAATCTTATTTTACTTGGTAAAATGTTTGCTCTTAGCATCTTCACAGTTTTCATAATTGGAATGTAACTTATTGAACTGTACAGAACCATCAACCATTTTTAAAATGTCTTTCAAAAAAAGTATGTGTCTAAGCTCCCTTAGACACCTCTGCACTAAATGTGTCAAAGCCACTGTGTCAAATGGAAAAGGAAAGTAGCTGTAACTTCCCTATTATGATTTTTTAAAAAACCTGCATGTACACAGAATTATTAAAACTATTAAACGTAAGTGCCTAAGCACTGGTAAAAGTGAAAGCATCAGTGAAATTGAGAGAGAGAAAAGCTAGGATTGCAATAATTAGTCAGTTAATGGCTACAGTTCATTAATCAAAGACATTTTGCTTATCTAAAAACAAAGCCAAAATCAGTCAGACCATAACCATTATAGATCTTGATTAGCCTTTCCAGTCTTCATTATGGGCTCTTTGTCACAACTACATTATTGAGTATGTCTCCAGTATTCAAGTCAGCAGAAAAACATTTTTTTAAATTTATATTTTAAAACCACCCAGTAGCTAAAGCTCTCAGGGTAGATTACAGTAAAATACAGTAAAATACAATTTGAATAAAGACATATACAATAAGATGCAAAATAAAAAAAATCATATAAAACAGGCTGATCACTAACATGTGTTAATAGTGTTCCAGAATAATATTATTCCATGCTGGAGAATTCTGGAAATGCACACATCTTAAAGTTGCCAAGTTTGAAAACACTTATAAGATAAAATCACCTTTATTCTCTTTTTTTTCTGTGAACACAATGGCACACATTAAAAATGAAATTCTTAATGTTATATGTAGGGATTCTGTGTAAGGCCCCTACAAAAGGCCTACCTCTCCTGTAGCCCAAGCCAAAATGGCCACTGAAGGCACTATCCAGTGACGGCACTATCCAGTCAGCATGGGAAAACAGCCAAATGAAAGCAGATGCAGTGCCAGACTGCACCATTACCCACGTCATCAGTGAGGCATTACAAAATATACAAATGACAAAACTTGAATCAAGAGAAAAGGAAAAATATCTTAAAACTCAACTGCTGAAGTAATGTACACAAGCTGCCTCCTCAGTTGGCTAAGGATGACATAAAAGTTGTATTGGAGGACATATTCTCTCAAAATAGTGAGTAGAGGGGTCTAGGGCAACTTGCAACAGCCATCTTGCTATGGCCAATCCAGCACAGTCATCTTGCTGTGGCCAACTCACCTTGGGACTACTCACCACGGCCAACTCGCCAAGGAACAATCCAAGTGGGATAACTCAACACAATAAATGTTATCCACCACTGTTTCTTCAACATTATTTCCATTTTTGTCAATAGAAATAATGCCAAAGAAATAGTGGCATATAACATTTATTGCGTTAAGTTATCCTACGTGGATTGTCCTGCAGTGAGTTCGCCGCAGCGAATTATCCCATTCCATGAGCAGACCCAGTATTTACAAGCCTTAAATCAGAATTAAAATATTCCCAAATATCACTGCACAAAGACATTGGAAAGAGGCACTATATGAAGCAGAAGTTGAATTCTCATAAACAAATGCTGGGTTGTCACCTGAAAAATTGAATCTCTCGATTGTTTTTCTGAAGAAAATTGTTGCTCCTTTTTCCTCTCTGACAAAACGATAACAGCAAAACCCTTCCAAGACAGGACGTCTAGAATCTTTCTTATAATGCAAGGAAAAACTTCAAAGCTAACTCTGAAAGCTTAATTTCAAAAGGTAAGGCATCAACTGAATGCTTAGCCAAAGTTTTTGGTAGTTTACATTTCCAGTTTACAGAGCATTTCCTGCTTTTCAATAGCTGGAAATAATCTAGTAGTTAAAGAAATAATCTGTAATTATGATTACATCAAATCTAAGGAAGTGTGCATGTGTGTGTGTAATTTATCATGAGGGTGTACAGTATATAAATACAACACACACATACACCATACCTATGTCCAGAAAAGAGATGTTTATATTAGTAAATAAAGTAAATATGTAAATAAAACTTGTGCATAGAAAAAGTAGTTGCAGCTTATAACGCAAGAAAATAAAAGTGCAGTAAAAAGGAACTGAACATAGCATTACAGTTCCAAAACCTAGCCACAAATCAGGCTACCAAACACCCCATTCAATCACAGTTTTTTATCTTGTTTTTTTCCTTCTAGATAATTCAAATACAGACCCAGAGTGGCAATGCATGTGTCTAGCACCCAACAGTATATATTTCAAAATTTAGGTAACGTATTCAATTTCAATGTCAAGTTATAGAGACCCAGCAAGGAATATACCTTCTGCTTTCTGAGACAGGCTCCATTCAAAACCACACATACAAACAAATGCAACTCCATACTAAAGGCTGATGCACATGTTTGTCCAACAATAATAGGTGCGATGGCTCAGCAGCTAGAGATGCTGAGCTTGTCAGTTGGAAAGCTGACAGCCTGGATTCAAGATCCGAGTGCTGTGTGATGGAGTGAGCTCCCATTACTTGTCCCAGGTCCTGCCCACCTAACAGTTCGTAAGCATGCAAATGCAAGTAGGTAAATAGGTACCACTTCAGTGGGATGCTAACAGCGTTCCATGTGTCTTGGCATATATGTAGTCATGCTGGGCACATGACCATGGATGTGTCTTCAGACAATGCTGGCCTCCTCAACTAAGAAATAGAGATGAGCAGACATGACTTGAAAGAGAAAACCTTTAGTTTTACCTTTAGTATGCAACACCTCTGGCTAACTATTTGGATCTCAATGCTCAGTAAAGTCTAGTGCAGACATGTCAAACTCGCGACGTCACGTGACATTGCGCAACGTATCGGCACTGTTTTGCCATTGCCGGCAATGGGGTGGGCACGGCTTCTGCATGATGCATCCGGCCCACGGGCTGGCAGGTTGACACCCCTGGTCTAGTGTATCCTGACAGATTCCAAAATGATTGCTTTCTCTCTCCCTTGGCCTTGATCTTGATCAGCAGAAGCCGCCTTTCCACAAAGTCCCTGATATGATATTACTCTGCAATAGTGTGTGCAGCTGCTCGTTGACAAACCCAGCTGCTCTTGTTGACAAACCCAACAACCTCTCCCTCCTGCTTTTCAGTACACCATGTTGGTTTGACAGCACAGAATAGACTTACAGGAGACCTTTTTCTACGATTTCAAATTTGAAGCCAGCCTTGTAAAGCAAGGTTATATAGAGCTGCTGTGATATTTTTTACTTGAGCACAACAACTTTTGCTGTAGATCTACTATGAAATACAGTCACACTTTGCATGTTCTGTAGAAAAGGTTTGAGAGGATGCAGAAGTAACTTGTGCTTCCTGTCTCTCCCAGGTTTTGAGAAATGGCAGGAAATGCTCGCATTTGCGTGAAGCTCAGAAACAGAGGAAGAGGAAGCACAGGTCAATCACAGAAAAAGGTACATCATTATGGACCTAAATATTATATCTCTCCAAGTACAGTCCCAGTACAGGAAAAGTACAATCCCCTTTGGGAGAAGCTGCGGTTGTCTAGGAACGGGATCTCTTATTTAAAATGTCACTTTCAGGTTGAGTGAATTTGCAAGATGTGCAACCTTAAAAGCCATTGTGACAAACAAAAACCCAAACCTACACAAACAGACAAACAAAACAACAGAACATTAGGAAGAAGTTTAACCTTTCCTTAATATTAAGCTATGATCCTGGGAAAGCAGAGTGGAAATTTATTCTTAAAGCTGCAAAACAGCTACAACTTTTTGAAAGCTTGGAATAGTTGTGTAGAAACTGTCCCAAGATTCCTAGGCCTGCAGTCGGGAGGTGATGTGTCTTGTGTATGCATAGCTATTCCCAGAAGATCACAGGAGGACCTCAAAACAGCCACACCAAGCTTCTGAGCAGTTGTGGCTCCTTCAGAAGTGGATGCAAGCAAAGTACCTCCATGGAATGATTTACACAGTCCTAATAAATATATACATATCTTTGATCTACCTGGCTAACTGTATGTTTAAGGTAGTGTAAATCACATTTAACGTCTCCTTCTCTAAGGAATTCAGAATAGCTCATTCAGTCCCACCTCTTGCTGATGTTATTAATCTTCTAATTGCCTCCCTCAAAATTTCTTTAAAAGCCTTTCAACAAAGATCTGAATGATAGAAGTGTGTGGGAAGGGGGCAAATGATATGCTAGCAGAGACATCAAATGTCAGAAAGCCACCTCCTAGCCTTGGAAGTACAGAAGCCCTACAAAACCTGACATTGTCTGACCAAAAATGGAGACATTCTTAGCTCTGAGGGAGTTAAAACATAGGGACTGCCTTTTGATATTTTTTCTATCTATCTCGAAATACTTTTTTCCCTTTAAACTCTCTGAAAACTCTTTCAAGGCACATTAGCAGTAACAGCATACTGTGGCATTGCCTAAAGTCATATGAGCCAAAATGAAGGCTTACAATCAATATATTATAGATTTTGAGTTGGGAATGGCCTGTAGTTTCAAACTTCCTAATTTATTATTATTATTATTTATTTAACTTCTTTGCCGCCCTATTCCAGAGAACTCAGGGCGGCTCACAACATTTGCCAAAAGACTATTAACAGCTTGACTTAAGGAACTCCAGGATGCAACTGCCATAGCAAAACAACAAAAAGATCCCCAAATCTTTTGGATTTTCAGTTTTTCATCAAATGACTAGCTACCATCAGAAATAAAAAATTGACACCATACATCCCAAATCCCCCCAAATGAAGGCAGAGCACTCCATAAAATACGTGTTTGGATTATAAACTGTTTTCTACTGTTTTGATACCGATGGTGACAGGCCGAAACAAAACTTTATCAAATGAAATATGTATTTAAACAAACAAGTTTTTAAAATGTTCATGGCAATCTTTCTCTATGCAAATATTTATGTATCCTGTATGCGGTGTATGTTTGGAGGAAGTAAAACGAGCCTTTGGTTTATTTAAAAAGTGAGCTGAGCATAAAAATGTTCAGTAAAGAGTAACAGCAGCTTTTGAATTGGATTCATTACATGAAGCATAACAGAGCCAGAATTCCTGTGCAGACTCCAGACCAGAGAATATCTCTTTCATTATTAACACTCACAATTACAAATCAAGCCATTCTATATTTCTCACATCACTGAAAATTGAAAGCAGACAAATCTACCGCATAGCCAACCATCTAGCTGAAAGGGAACTTGATGGTCTAAAGACACGGTAAATTTGTTTTCAATTACTTGGTCCACATATTTGAAAAAAAAAAATCTTGATTAAACTGTACAAAGCAAGTAGGGCCAGGAGATCAGAGAACAGAAACATTAAGCTAATAGCATCTATAGGGGTTTTTTTAAAGTTTCTTTTTCTTTGTTCTCTATTTTAACAGTCAGCAGGAGGTATCTCTGCCTAGATTAATCCACCACCACCATCACTACCTACCCCCCTTCCCAGAAAAAGACCACATGCAACTTCTATATTGCCTGGCTGGGTTCCAGTCTGCTTAATGAAGAAGAACCCGCAAGACACACAGTCTTTGAACCCATTTTGCTTTCACAAATCTAGCATCAAATATTCAAAAGCCCCCCCAAAAAAAATTCTTTCATACCCTTTGTATGAATTTAAGAAAGAAAAGGGAACAAATCTGTAAGCTTTATTTGTGCAAATAACTTCATTAACTTGGTATATAGTTCTATACAAGTGCTAACAGAAATGGACTCATCCATAAAAATGTGGATTTCATCATTAAACCAGCATAAGAGTTTGTGGTTTATGATTCATAAAATCTCTTTGGCTTGTCCTGGACCAAGGTTTTCATAAAGTATGTAAAATGGTCTTTTAATTCTGAATGATTAAAAAAAATACACAAGTCATTCCTACTAAAAATCCTCCTACGCTTTGTGCAAAGAGGATCCCTGGGAGCATCTATTTGAGGGAACAGCCAGCCCTGGATCCTCCTCAAGGGAGAGAGAACAAAATGACGACTTCAAGATCTCGATGTAATAGATATTCCCTAAAATCATTATTTTCAGATTACATAGTTGCTTCTCAAAGCAGTACACAACATTAAAGATTACCTAAGGACAGTTGCGCACGGTTGAATGGTGATGCTTTAAAGCAATCCTGAAATAAAAAATAAAAATAAAGGTACACTAGGACCTACTGGCAGAAACCTGCTAAGCTACAAGGTTTTAAGAAGAATACCACGAATTGATCTTGACTGTTAGCTAACAAATAGAAGTATCCTTATATTTTTCTTGGGAACAAGTGGAAATTTCCTGACAGTGAGAACAATTAATCAGTAGAATGGCTTGCCTTCAGAAGTTGTGGGTGCTGCAATACTGGAGGCTTTTAAAAAGAAGGGCATCCATTTGTCTGGGATGGTGTAAGGGCTTCCACTTGAGCAGGGGGGTGGACTAGAAGACCTCCAGGGTCCCCTCCAACTTTGTTATTGTGGTTGGGCACATTTGGACATCTTATTCTAGGTTACACTTTGGAATGTTCTCATAGTCTTTCATCAAAGTACCACCTAAGTGCCATCTACCTTAGCTTTTTTGAAATCAGCCAAGTGATGCCATTTGCCAAGATAGCAAGAGTTTGTTTTTGCTGAAACAAAATTTGAAGGAGGGGAGAATGAAAGCAAACATTTAAATCAGGACTGGATTTTTGCAACAAATGGCTCAAAAATTCCTGAAAACCTAGGCAAGTATTAATAACAATAAAAATAATAGAGTTGGAAGGGACCTTTGAGGTCTTCTAGTCCAACCCCCTGCTCAGGCAGGAAACCCTATACCATTTCAGACAAATGGTTGTCCACTCTCTTCTTAAATCTTTCCTGTCTGTTTGAAAGTAATCTTCATCTTTGGGACTTTCAAAATTAATTACTCACAGACTTACAAGCATGCCTCAGAGATATTGCAGGTTCGGTTCTAGACCATCACAACAAGGTGAATATTACAATAATACAAGTCAGAGGAATTTTTTTGCTTCCCAGTGCATACAAAAATTATGTTTACACTATAAAATAGTCTAAAGTGCAATGAAATGAGATATATCTCTATTTCGAGTAGCTCTGGAAAAGGCTCTGTAACTTTTGAGTGAGTTAAGTAGATAGATAGGTAGGTACATGAGTGGGCTGATAGATGAATGGAGATAGATAGATAGATAAGTAGGTAGGTAGGTAGACAGACAGACAGTTGTTTTTAAGTCCTCTTCCCTTTCTATACCTCTCTATCTGGCTTTCTTCTCCCTACTATTATCTGTCTTTTGTCCCATTTTGCCAACTTTTTTTGTAATATATGCTGATATTTAATACAGGTAGTCCTCAACTTATTATCAGAATTGAGCCCAAAATTTATGTTGCTAATTGAGACATTTGTTAAGTGAGCTTTACCCCATTTTACAACCTTTCTTGCCACGGCTGTTAATTGAATCTTTGCAGTTGTTAAGTTAGTAACACAGTTGTTAAGTGAATCTGGCTTCCCCATTAACTTTGACTAGTGCAAATGTGTGTGGAGCCTTCTTGGCTGCAGGGTGTTTTCTGCCCTGTGTCCCTTCACTGTTGAAGACAGGCGCAGACTGTTGGGGATGAGTCTGTGTTGTCTGCATCTCAAACTGAAGGGCAAATGGTTCATGTAGTCTGCAATGTTTTCTGGAAATCCATTCATCCTTCCTCATCACTTGAAGGGTGTTCATCTCAAAGTGAATAGCTAAATGTCTATAGAGATTCTCAGTCATCCAGGTCATGGCTCCATATACATTTGCACTACTCAGGTTATCCTGAGGACACAGGTAGAACTCCAAATGGCTTCAATGACTCTCTAAAAAGAATGCAAATGACCAGCTGTCTTCATGGAATATAAATCCTTCCAATCCCCACCATCTAGTGGGAGCTGAGGAAACTTCTTAAAACGAGAAGTGAAACATCTTCAAAGAAAAACAAGAAAGTCCAGTTGCCTCCTGAAAAAGCTCCTTTGGGACAACCATGACCTGGATGACTGAGAATCTCCATAGATACTTCAGATTATGATTGCTGTTTGACTGTTTGTATTCCTCTTTGTTTGTATGTTATCCTTATGTAGAGTTTACAGAAATAAATAGTGAATTTAAATACTTCTCTGCAAATTTACAAACGTTGGCAAAGCTAATTGAGGTTTTTCAGTTGCAAATAGATAGAAGATTTTGCTTGCTTTTCTAGATAGCAGGACCAGATAAGTGACAGCACCCATTCAATCTTTGCTAATCTGAAAGGGTTATGCAGGTTAAGATTCAGTTAGTACAAATTTAAGAAACAGACAGGCTGTAAAATAGACTGAGACATGAGATTAACCTTGGAAAAAGACAGACTACTTTTGTTAAAGGCCAAGTTTTTGTCCTTTATTTTTTGCTTCTAGGAATATAAAGGATTCATATCAAGAATTAATGGAAAAGAAAAAAGAAAAGAAACAAGAAAGATAAATAGGGATGCTGAAGAGGATCTTGTCTCTCATATTAGGTGAGCAATTCAAAACAATCCTCCCCCAAAAGTGTATATATAGAGTAGACTAGAGAAAAACCAATGCATTTGAGTCACATTTACCAAAAAGGGAAAGACTAGCCAGACATGATGTGTACCTTTCCATATTCTATTTTGGGGTTTTATTTCTTTCTTTTTGTAGAAATGGACTCTTTTCTTTTGCCTACTACTGGAATATTAACAGTGCCAGACTTGGTCTCTGACCCAAGGAAATGCTAGCTACTCAGGCAGATAAATAAATAATTCTGAAAACAAGGGAGACTTTTATTGCAGAAATTGGCTTATTAGAATATATGCATGATTACATTTCATTTACCAGCTCGTCCTATCTCAAAAAAGCGTAAGACGATAAAAATCTAAATGTTCCATTTCTATTTATTATTATTGATTTGTTGCAGAATCAACCAGATGTTTACACTGGATTCGGCATTTTTATCTACCTGTCAAGTCCTTCCCAAGGACCTGGGATAGGCAGATGTTGATGTTTGATGGTTTTAAAGGTATCGTTGCAGGATGTAAGCTGTTATGAGTAAATTGCCTTTTGCAATTAACTGATGGTGATGTCAACCTCCAGCTCAAATATCCTAATGAAGTCCAGGATCATTTTCATCTCTGAAAAACTTTGTCAATGCTGATGGTGTTCAACTGGTGGTCCAGTGATTTGAGATCGCTAAAGGCGCCTATAACTATTTGCTTTCTTTTGCCAGAGTTTTGCAATTGAGAATCCATAGTTCTGTTTTTACTTTCTAGGAATGCTGATGGACTGCTACCTTTATTCTTGGAAATCAGAACAAAAAAAATCACTTTGATTTAAAGGGAGACAGCTTCCCTTTGTTGTTGTTGTTTTCCTTTTAATGAAAAGTGCCTCTTTTTCAAATAGGGGAAGGAACAAAAGTGTTCACCGGCATCCAAGTGAAAATCCCACAAACAGACACTGGCAGGCAAAATTTCATTTTTAATGTGTGCCATTGTGCCCACAGTAAAAAAAAATGACACTATTTCTATTTCTAAAATGATTTGATTGTATAGGTTCTAAATTAATTCCTGGTGAAACCTTTTATAATCTTACGGGAAACAATTTTAGCAACCAATAAAGAACGTGTGTCTGCTGTCAGCTTTTTCAGAAACAGTGTGGTGATTCAGAAATGCATGTCAACTTTTAAAAATATATATATAGGAAAATAGAGTCCCTGCTGCCTACTCTTAATTAAAGGCAAATACAAACCAAATGAAAACTAACTTCCTCCAACCTTTTCCCTTTTCCTGCTGTGCACAAGAAGATAAGAACACTCTTGAAAGAGAGTTTTCCTCCCTGGTGCAAAAAACCCAGAAATGCCTAAGAATTTCAAGTCACAACTACCAGTGGCTAGTAATAATAATAATAATAATAATAATAATAATAATAATAATAATAATAATAATAATAAAGCAATGCCTTGGGTCAATTCAAGTTTTATTCTAAAATTGCCCAAATACCACTGTAATATATAGGGTATAGCAAAAATGAAGCTCCATAGATAAAGTTAGGCCTCGTTGACAATTTATTGTATAAATTACATTAAAAGTTTGAGTTGGTTGCCATGTTCTTCTAAACACATTCTTACTCACTTGATGTATAACTTCTGAACATTCCTAAGTACAGTAACATTTTCTCTGAAAGAAAATTAATTAATAAAGCATATTGTGATCGCGCTATGGAGCCTGACTTTTTATATATACCAGTCTATGTGTTTTCATGTAAAGATTACCTTTTTTTTTTTTTTTGGTAAACTGAATGTTGTGAGAGTGACTAATTCTAATTTTGTCAACAATTTTGACAATCCAATTGTTATAGCTCCTAATGCTGCAGTAAGTATCAGAATTGCCATCCTGATCTCTGGCCTTGCTTCACTTGATGCCAGCCTGCCATAGACTATTGGAGGGGGGGGAGGGAACTGTGGAAAGGGGAAACAGAAACCACTCATCGTCCCAAGACACTGGCTCACCATCCCAAGGCCGGGGTCCTGGGAATAGAATGTAAGGGCTCTCCAACCAGCCTGCCATTGCAGGGACTGTAACCAAAATAACTCCTTCAAATGTAACTGGACAAAGGGAGGGGGAACAGAAAAGGGAAATTTAACTGGGGAATCTTCTCACGCAAAACTTTAGTTCTGGCTTTTGCTGTTCAGTAACCACGAGGCTTTAGTAAAAGTATGCCTTTTGCACAAATGGAGTCGAGGGTCTTTCCATCCTAGAAGACCAAGTCCAGGCAGGTGTCACAGTAAGAGGAAAAGTTCTGCCCCTTTACTCCATTCTGCTGCCCCATGAAACCCAGCGACCGGTTAGGGCCCACAGAGTCGGCCTTCTCCAGGTCCCGTCAGCCAGACAGTGTCGCCTGGCGGGGCCTAGGGGAAGAGCCTTCTCTGTTGCAGCCCCGGCCCTCTGGAATCAACTCCCCCTGGAGATCTGTATTGCCCCCACCCTCTCCACCTTTCGCAAATTACTTAAGACTCATCTTTGCCGACAGGCCCGGGGCAGTTAACACCTGGCCCCAGCCAGTGTATGTATGTTTGTATGTTTGTTTTGGATGATTGGTTTTTTAATTGATGGGTTTTACAAATGTTTTTTATATATTAGATTTCTACATGTAGTATTTATGTTGTGAGCCGCCCTGAGTTCTTGAAATAGGGCGGCATAGAAATTTAAGTAATAAATAAATAAAATAAATAAATAAATAAAGTAATTTGTAATTCAGACCTGATATTTTACAATATTTTCCAGTTTGATTATAGCTACTCTTGTACCACTTGGCATTGACCTATTTATCAGTAAAATTTTATTCAACTATTGTGATGTTTAGTGTTGTGTCCTATTGCTGTTTTTTGCATGTACTATTGTATAGAGAAAGGATTTGTTTTTTTTTCATGCCAAGCCCTAACACTTCATCTGTTGTTACCCTATAATGATTTCTACATCAGACGTGACATGCCTAGATTGTCCTAATTTTCCATGTATAAACCATAAACCACCGTGGGAGAATACTCTTCTGCAATAAAACAGTGTAATGTATGTATCAGAGAAACTGTAATTTCTGATCATAAAACATTGTAACTATATAACTTATATTAGGGGCCACAGCTGTCAGTGCATAGAAACACACATGGATGCATAGGCATTTTAACATAATGCATTCTGCATTCTTAATTTATTTTGTCTTTTTAAGGGATTTGGATTTTTGAACAGGGGGAAGTGAAGGAAATAGACAATTGTGGAATCTAAAGTCACAGAGACAGAGTCTCTCTTTGGCTTTCATGAATCTTCTCCAGCACAAAAAAACTGTCATTAATATGATAGCAATTCTGACCTGAAACCGATCAGCCACAATCAGATTTCTTAAAGGGAAGAAAAGTCAAAAGGGCAAGTGAAGTTTTATAAGTGTTCTTATGTTAACCGTACATCCAAACTCAGAAGACAAATTCTGAGAAAAGATGTTACTAGTGCCAAGCAAAAAAAGACAAAATTTTCAAAAAGGGAGAGAAATCAACAGAAAAAGACAAAGAGAGAGAGAGAGAGAGAGAGAGAGAGAGAGAGAGAGAGAGAGAGAGAGAGAGAGAGAGAGAGAGAGAGAGAGAGAGAGAGAGAGAGAGAGAGAGAGAGAGAGAGAGAGAGAAATGCCTTTTTTTAATTCTCACCACTTCCTTCCCCTTGTTCTTTTAATACACATATATCAATACACTTTGCTCTGCACCAGACTGGTGAGGTCCATGCAAATTGTATGAAAATAATCTGCAAAAATGTTGGCTTCACGTCAAGCTAGTATTTTTCAAGTGCTATGGCTTCAGTTGGCCAAGGGTGTTTCTACATAGAATGAAAGGTAGGTAGGTAGGTAGATATCCACACAACCAGACACATATACATTATCCCAGCAACTGTTAAAGAAAAGCAATTTGGGAAGAGGATGGTTTTCAAGGGAGAAGCTGCATGTTTTGCATGTAGGCATGTATATAAACATCACTTTAATTTTTCAAAAAAAAAAAATGTTCTGTTGTATTTTTTCCCCCGGAAAATTTTTCTCTGCATTCTGTCCCTTTACTGTACCTGCACAATTTCAGATCTTGGGTAATTAAAATGAAATTTTATATCCTAGGTAATTAACATATTTTAGATCCTGAACAATTAATATGACAAGGAGTGTATATGCAGGGGGTAGCATGCCTGCTAATATATTCTATGACATCTGGCAAGCTCCATGCCCCATTTTTTTAAAGACTCTTTCAATTAAAATGTTATTGGGAAGCTAGCATGTTGAGAGGCAAAACACCAGCCTAAACTTTACTTATATCCTTGATAATGCCTCTGAGCTCCATCAACATCCCAGAAACATCCTTAAAAAATAAAATGCTGGCTAGCTTGCTGGCTGGATCCTAGTGCTTTTTAGCCCTCAAATATATAGTTATCCTCAGCATGGGAACCATTTAGTGAGACTGCCCAATGGCCTACTGTACAAAGTGTGTTGACCCTTGTTTAAGATATGTATTTGTAATTATAAGCAAAATAAACACCCATTCAAAATGGACTCCATGAACATACCCAGGAAATTCCCTTGACATTGATTTGTCAAAGATTTCTTCCTTTTTTTTTCAGTTTCCAGATCTGTAATCCTTAGATTTCCAAACAGCCTCCCCTCCACTGCTAACATGATCCAATTCTGTTTATTTCTGTGGGGATCAAGGCAAGGCAAGCTAGCTGTTGCCATCTATCAAAACTAAAGATAAATGGGCATTTTAGCAGACAAGTCTTTGAGGAATGGGATTTTTGTCTGAAACATAGAACCACCTCTCATTGCTTCTGAAAGAAATATTCTGGCTAATGCCAAGTCAAGCAGAAATGTAAAACCCTATCCTCTTTGGACCCCAAACTGATGGACCACTTCTGAATTTATTATAGGAACAGGCAATGTCATGACCTTTGGATATAATGGATAACTGCCAAATCCTTTCCATGGGGTTCCCTGTATAGCAGTGGTGGCGAACCTATGGCATGGGTGCCAGAGGCGGCACTCGGAGCCTCTCTGTGGGCGCACATGCCGTTGCCCCAGCCTCGCCTCCTCCCACAACCCCCTCCTCTCCAGCAGCCCCCGTGAAGGAGAGTCGCCCCTGAGCGTGGCCCACATGGAGCAGCGGAACCAAGGATATGGCAGCCAGGCAGCATAGACAAGACTGCCCTCACACCCGATCTTGCACAGTTGATGCTGCAGGGTGCAGGCATGACTGCTATAGCACTGCTGGGCTGCCTGGGCAATCTGTGGCGGGCCCTGGAGGCAGTGAGTGGCCCTGTGGGCAGGTGGGGTGGGGGATGGGGGGGTGGAGCGGGGATGGGGCCAGTTTTTGGACACTCGGTCTCTAAAAGGTTCGCCATCACTGCTCTATAGGACAGAAGGATAAAACAGTGCCAGGCACTGCCTACCTCCTAAACATTACCTATCTATTTTCTAAAGACATTTGCCAAGATCTTTCCTCAAGATTGCTCTTTTATCAAAGGAAAACCTTTGCATCTCCAATTTTTGAGCAGGACCTCAACTGAAGAATGTCCTTTTCTGAGCAGTTACTTTGCTCCAACGCAGTGCAAAACCGAACTGAGCCTCTTTGTTCTTCCAGCATCTTAAGTGTTGCTGCTAAAACAGCTCCCTGTTATTAAGGTTTTATACATTCGTATAGTTGTGTCATTTTTGTTGCTGCAAGTTGCAGTCTTCCATGCAAACCATGGACTGCCCCCATGCAAACTGTTCCCTGAAGTTCCAGTCAAAAGGTAGTGTGCACCTGTTTACCTTTTGTGCTATGTAGCTTTTTAATGGAAAAGAAGCATAAATGAAGAAAGTCAAGAGTGTTACAAGTAAAAAGGCGATATAAATTCCCCCTCACCTCAGTTTTATAAAAGATAAAATTCCACTAAATCTGCAAGGTGGACACATGATATAGAAGTCTGGTAATTACCTTGAAGAAGGGCATTAGAGAAATGTTTTGAAATAATTCAAGTAAAAGGAGACTTGAAATGTCTTTACAAAATTGCAGAAAAGTAATTGTGGCTAAGAACCTGTGGCTACCACTTCATTTCATTTCATTCTCTTCATTTCCCATCCTCTGTGGCTATTTTGCTCCAAAAATAAAAACCACCATTACCAAAAGCTGTATTTCTTCCTTAAAAACATTGGCTGGTGCATTATTAGATATGATATATATAATTACAGTATGTACAGTATGTACATTTTTAATGAGGCAGAATCTCATTAAACAGTGGAAGTTTTGGACTTTCATCCACAGTGTCTCTATTACAATAAGGTAAGAATAGTTAATTTTTAAGAGTGTAAAACTACATTTTATCAGGAGATGTAAAACAACTCTCAGATATAATTAGTCTGATACCCAAAGAAAAATGACAAGCAGGGCAGGATAGAGAAAACTGATTAATTCTCATTTCTTTAAACTTCAGTTCTGAATAAATAAGTTCTATTTTTAGCTATCATGAGTAATAAAATGTGCAAAAAACTCCCCAAATTATACATATAGGTTATTTCCTACACTTAGGTACAATCCTACAGCAACTTATCAACTGATTCAATTCTACTCATTTTTTGAGAAGAAACATCCACAGAGAATGGGGCTGTCTCCTCAAAAAAGTTCATGAACAGCATGAATCAACACATTGATTATGGACTTTCTTTTCTCTGAACCTAAATCCAGATCGCAGTTTGATTGCTCAAAGCCTAATATCTATTCAATGATGGGAAAACAAGTACCACATATCAGCAAGGAATTCAACATTAAAAAACCTAAGATCATGGCATCCGGTCCCATCACTTCCTGGCAAATAGAAGGGCAAGAAATGGAAGCAGTGACAGATTTCTATTTTCTTGGGTTCCAAGATCACTGCAGATGGTAACTGCAGCCATGAAATTATAAGACACTTGCTCCTTGGAAGGAAAGCTATGGGAAATCTATTAAAAATCAGAGCCATCATCTTGTTGACAAAGTTCTGTAGAGTCAAAGATATTGTTTTCTCAGTAGTAATGTATGGCTGTGAGAGTTGGACCATAAGAAAGGCTGAGCACGGAAGAATTGATGCTTTCAAATTCTGATGTTCTTGAGAGTCCTTTGGACTTGAAGGAGATCAGACCGGTCAATCGTAAAGGAAAGCAACCCTGACTGTTCTTGGGAAGGACAGATACGGAAGTTTAAACTCAAATACTGTGGCCATCAAACGAGAAGAGAGGACTCATTGGAAAAGACCCTGATGTTGGGAAAAATTGAAGGCAACAAGAGAAAGGGACGGCAGATGATGAAATGGTTAGTGCATTTTGTTCATACACATTTGGGCAAACTCTGGGAGACAGTGGAAGACAGGAGGTCTGAAGTACTGTGATCTACAGGGTTGCAAAGAATCAGACACAACTTAGCAACCGAACAGCAACAAATTAGCAGGGAGTAAGCATTTCTCAAACAATCTGTCATCAATTATCAGCAGCAAGGGGCAGTTTGAATCCCCACTCAAGTCTTCTTGCATTTTTTTTTAACCACAGTTGGTCGTATTCAACTTTACCAAGAGGCAAGGATATATTTATCACATCCTCTCTGAATGGAGCATCTGTGCCAACCACGAAGGAACAAATTTTCATGTCAACACCAGCCTTTGCCCCCCAAACAGAGGCAGTTATTGCTAGCCTCGGCTCTTGAACAAGACGTTAAACATACAAAAGCCCATGTCCTTGCTGAATGCCTCTCATCCTGCCAGAGGCTCTTCATTTTAACAGACAAACAATTGTTCTGGTGTTCTAGAAGCACTTTATAAATGCACACCCTTCAGTGGAGAGTGCCAAACTCCTGAGACCAACATGTAATGAAGAGGAAGTGGCATCAGTTAGCACAACCACAACATAAAGCTTTGGGGGATATCAGATCCAGAGGAGTACAACGTTCTTTTCAGAGAGAACGAGAGATTTTTAAAAATGAACACTTATTTTTCAACTCTTCACTTAGTGTATCAGCTGTACCCATCTTCAAACTCTTTCTTGAATAATGTTAGTATGGGGGCATGTACTTCAAAGGACAGAAGATCAAATTGCTGAACTAGAATTTATTAATAGATTCTTTATTTGTTTAGGACTTAGGAACCAAACAGGTTGCTTAATCTGGAGTTCTAGCCTACATTTTTGATAGTTGTGCACATGGCTACCTCGGGTCAAGCGTTGCAGAAAAAGTAACAGAAGTTTAGATTTCCAGAAGCAATGACAGTGTCTTGGATTATTAGAAAGGATTCATAAACTTTAAAAAAAAAGTGGTTCCTCAGTTAAACGAAAAGCAGAGGGTTGTTGATTTATGGAATTCACTTCTAGAAGGGGTCGTGACAGCTGTCAGCCTTGATAGTTTCAAGGCAGGGTTAGACAGATTCATGGATGCCAAGTGTATCGGTGGTTATTAAAATGGATGTCCATGTGCCACCTCTATGTTGGTTGAGGCAGGCAGGATTCCCTTGAGTACCATTTGTTGGGGGTCAAGGGAAAGGGAGGGTTTTGCCTTCTCTTTCTGCTCAAGATCCCCATGTACAATTGGTGGGCCACTGTGTGACACAGAATGCTGGACTCGATGGGCTTTGGCCTGATTCAGCATGGCTCTTCTTATGTTCTTATGTTCTTAACTTGCAGCTGCCAAGTTTTCAGTCACTTGACCAGTGCAGAATCTCAGGACCAAAAATACAATGTGAGCAGGTTTCCTGCTTTTGCATTGATTTTGCAAATCAATTTCTACATTGCTGTAGTGCTCTGTGTGATGTCTTGGAATCACATATTGACGATTCCAAGGCTAAGCAATATTCAAAACAAATAATGATTTCATTTGTTCCTAATATTCTCTACCTTGCCACAACCTCAGGTCATGGTGAATGCTTATACAATCTGCTTGGCTAAGCAAAATACAGTTTGGGATAATAAGCAAATGTACCAAGATAGCTGGGCTCATTTATTGCATAATGTGGCTGTATAACAACCACACTCAAGTAATCTGAAAACCATATGCTTTTTAAAATGTATATACTTATATAGCCACCTATCTCTCATGAAAGTGTAGGGCTTTGCATGATATATGAAACTAGCTAACTGTATGTTAGCAAATGATGACTAAAGAAATCATAGTTTAGCATGATGTATAAGCCAAGCTAGTTTTGGGCATTGTTATCTCATGATATTGCAGTTTTGAATGTCAGTATTGTAGCTCTGAATACTGGCAATAGTAATAGGTGACCTCAGATGCCTGAAAGATTTAAATAAACAAGAGCAAACTTATCACATCTTTTAGTATGCCAGCCACTGTTTCCTGGAAAGCCAGCACAACTGGAGGCCCAAAGTTATATTCATATAAAGTAATTTCAAGCAGCAATTAAAAGAATCAATGAGAAATATGTCTGAGCTCGACAAAACAAGTTTCAAATTATCACCCAGAAGTGCAACAAATATTTCAGATGTAATCATGGATGTGAATAAAGCCACCTGTTTTTAAAGCATACAAAGGATCATCTATGGATAAGGCTGTACAGAAAAAACATTAAAAGAAACAGTTTCCTATGGAAGATGGCTGGTGTTTTTGTTTTTTTTTACAAGTTACAAGTTGCTCAGATGGACCAAATACTATTCATCTAGATTTACAGCAAGGAAATCATTAGCTTAATTGTGTATCAGTTACTACAGTACAGGAGAAATAATGCTCTCCCATATCAATGCAGGAAGCCAGATTTATATACAACTTTAACTATTGCACTTTCTTCCAAAGTTACATTGACTATACAGGTTATACACTGTAAAAATAATGAAATTCCCTCCTCCAGGGAGAGGGTTGGAAGTCATGTAAATCCTCCTACAAAGGGGCATAATATATCATCTGTACATCTTTGTTCAAGAGCTGAAGGACAACTGGATTGTACTATATAAACACCATTCTCATAGTTTCCTCCAGAGAAACATGGAAACTACAGTTTAAAAGGGACTTGACTTTGAGAATTCTATTATAGATGTGTCACAATCTGACTCCTACACAAAATCAATATCACTGGATTCCATGCAGAGAGCAAGTTATCCACTTTATACGTGGGTAGGAAGACATTGGACAATTCAACTGTACAGATAGTCCTCAACTTACAACCACAATTGAGCCCAAAATTTCTGTTGCTAAGTGAGACAATTGTTAAGTGAGTTTTGCTCCATTTTACAACCTTTCTTGCCACAATTGTTAAGTGAATTGCTGCAGTGGCTAAGTTACCGTAGTAACACGACTGTTAAATCTAACCTCTAAAACCATGTTAATAAAACCTAAAACCAAGTTAACCCAGTTTTAGAACTGAGATGTTGCACTGTATTGTGGCTTAATAGTAAGGCCTGATTTACACAAAGTTAGCAACTGGGATCCTACTATTCTCTGCATCCCATTTTAGTTTGGTTTGGTTTGTGGTTCAATCCGAAGCAGTGGGTACTTAGCCACACACTTAAAGGGCACATTGAGGCATACTGACCCACATACCACACTCATAATCATTTTGTCAAACCAGCAATTCCAATTAAAACTTTCTTATTAGACCACAAAGAGCTAATCTATCCATCTTTTCTTCTCTGAACATTTTTTTAGCTTATCTGATTAGGGCTGGCATCAGGCTGAGCTAAAGTATCAGTGCTGCTTCAGCTCTTGCTATACAGGTAGTCCTCAACTTACGACCACAATTGAGCCTAAAATTTATGTTGCTAAGCAAAACATTTGTTAAGTGAAATTTGTCCCACTTTATGACCTTTCTTGCCATAGTTGTTAAGAGAATCACTGCAGTTGTTAAGTTAGTAACACGGTTAAGTGAATCAGACTTCCCCATTGACTTTCAAAAGGTCACAAAAGGTGATCACATGACCTTGGGACACTGCAACCATCATAAATATGAGTCAGTTGCCAAGCCTCTGAATTTTGATCACATGACCATGAGGATGCTGCAACGGTCATAAGGGCGAAAAACAGACATAAGTCACTTTTTTCAGTGACACTGTAACTTTGAATGGTTGCTAAATGAACTGTTGTAAGTTGAGGACTAGCTGTAGTACCAGAATATATACTCCTCCATCAAAAAAGAAGAGATTCTTGCTTGCAGTAAAGCATCCATGGACTGGACAGAAGGTGAGACTAGATGATCTCTAAGATCTCTTCCATCCCTTCCATTTTATGACAGTATCATAGACAGACTTTAATATGTTTTAACCAGATACATATACCAGAATACCAGAAGGGGAGGCAAAAGAACCAGAATTCCCATGGAATAGTTTTACTCAAAAGGAAGTCTAAAGTTTCATCTCTATTAAGTACATTTGCCTCTTCATCACTAAAAAAAAAAAAAAGCCTTGGAGAAATCAACACATTTAATGTTTCTGCTTTGGATCTCAGCAATAACACATTATTCAGTGCAGAGACCTCATATTTTAATTCCAACTAAACTTGACTTATCCAGCAAAATTGGCTTTCATTTACACAACTGTAAAAAAAGGCAAGAGAATATTTTAAAACAGGACGGAATCATTTGTGACTTTCCAATTATCATCTGACTACAATCTCCATCATCCCCACCTACTGTTCATATTGTCTAGGTCAGGGGTAGGCAACCTTGGCTCTTTTGTGACTCGTGGACTTCAACTCCCAGAAGTCCTGAGCCAGCCAGCCAAGGTCGCCTACCCCTGGTCTAGGTTGATCAGATAGCAAAGTCTAACTCCTCTCTAGGGACATGTTTATCCAGACACACTTCTGGGCACACAGTTCGACTTGTCTAATTGACACAAGTTTTAATTGGTGTGTATGGTTTATTTGTTTTTGATTGAACTGTATTTAATGGGAAGTTTATTTGCCTGTTTTCAAGGTTTAGACCCAGTGTTTCTCAACCTTGACAATTTTAAGGCATGTGGACTTCAACTCCCAGAATTCCACAGCCAGCAATGCTGGCTGTGGAATTCTGGGAGTTGAAGTCCACATGCCTTAAAATTGTCAAGGTTGAGAAACACTGGTTTTAGACTTTTGTATCATTGATAGAAGCTTCCTGTGTTCATTTTGGTGGAAAAGATGGATATAAATTTAATAAGTGGGAAGGGAAGCAGCTTTCTACCCTTGTTTTAAAAATGTCCTGTGGTATCCATGACCTTAGTCTAACTTGCAGAAAAATCAGCAAAATCTGCTCCAACTCATTCACCTTTCTCTTACAAATTCATGAACCCAATTAGCCTATGCCACTGTATCTTTACAACAGCGTAAAGTTTACAACATGCCATCAAAAACCTTGTTGAACCAAATGCCAACTGTGGCAGCCTTCAACTGACCTCCTTCTTTTCCTTATCACAATTCTAACCATGCCAATGAAGAGATCTTGGCGTCACATAACAAAGATATTACAGGAGAAAGAAATGGTATGGCCAATAAACACCAAACTGGCTGCTTGATTTATGACAGCTGTTATACAAAAGGTGCTTCGGTCCACATGTCTCCAGCAAAATATTTAATCAGAATAGAGCTGGAAGGGACCTTGGCGGTCTTCTAGTCCAACCCTCTGCTCAAGCAGGAGACCCTATATCTTTTCAGACAAGTGGCTGTCCAGTCTCTTCTTAAAAGCCCCAGTGATGGAGCACCCACAACTTCTGAAGGCAAGCCGTTCCACTGGTTAATTGTTCTCACTATTAGGAAGTTTTTCCTTAGTTCTGGGTTGCTTCTCTCCTTTATTAGTTATCATCCATTGTTTCCTGTCTTGTTTCTGGTGCTTTGGAAAATAAGTTGACACCCCCTCTTCTTTGTGGCAGCCCCTCAAATATTTGAACACTGCTATCCTGTCACACTTAGTCCTTCTTTTCTCTAGACTGGCCATCCCCAAATCCTGCAACTGTTGTTTGTATGTTTTAGTCTCCAGGCCTTGAATCATCTTAGTTGCTCTTCTCTGCACTTTTTCAAAAGTGTCAAAATCTTTTTTGTTATGGGGTGACCAAAACTGGATGCACTACTCTAGGAGTGGTTTTACTAAGGTTTTATAAAATGATACTAATACTTCACATGATTTTGATTTATATTTACACTATATATTTACACTGCAGTGCAAACCATCTTGGAAAAGGAAATTCTTCCAATTTTACTTCCATACTCAATTACACTAGAAACAAAATTATTGGGGGTTTTTTTTTTTGCAAAGCTTTCTACCAAATTTCAAAATGGTTCAAATGTTAAGGGCCAACGTAGGATGTTAAGTGGTATCTCTTTAGCCTTATTAATTAAAAATTGATTCAGCTGATGCATTTACAGCCTGTTCTTTTCTGTAGCCTTAGGAAATGTCCCCTGTTTGTCTTCCCTCCCAATTACAAAATGTGCTTATTACATGAAAACAAAAGCCTTATTTATCTGTATATAAGATGGCATCTTTTGGAACTGAGCTTCTAAGCTATATAAGCAGCCAGAACAGAACAATTTAACAGTAGAAGTATGGGTCTTTTGCTTCCAGAGAAGCAAAAATACAATTCAATCTCTTTAGCATGAGAGGACAGCAGAAAAAAGGAGCTACAGGCTTGAGTGAGTTGCCAACTTCTGTTTTCAAACAATAACTCTGTTTTTCCAGACTAACAGAACAGTGTTTTTCAGACTTGATCTTTTTTTAAACCAGTCTGACCTAGTGGTTAAGGTATCAGGCTAGAAACCAGGACACTGTGAGTTCTTATCCTGCCTTAGGCATGAAAGCCAGCTGGATGGGATAGTCTCTCAGTCCAACCACCTCACAGGATTGTTGTGGGGAAAATAGGAAGAGGAAGGAATATTAGGCATGTTTGCCACTTGAATTATTTATGAAAAAAAATAAACATATACCAACTTTAACAGTCTTAGTCTAGTAGACAATCAATTAAATATGAGCCGGCAATGTGTGGCAGCAGCCAAAAAAGCCAATGCAATCCTAAGTTGCATTAACAGAGGGATTCAATCAAGATCATGTGAGGTACTAATACCATTCTATAAGGCAGGAGTGTCAAACTGCTGGCCCGTGGGCCGGATGCATCATAGCGAAACCGCGCACACCCCATTGCCGGCAAAATGCAAAAAAAGTTGTGATACATTGCGACACGTTACGTGACATTGAAAGTTTGACATCCCTGCTATAAGGTCTTAGTAAGACCACAACTAGAATACTTCATCCAGTTTTGGTCACCACACTATAAAAAAGAGGTTGAAACTCTAGAAAGAGTGCATAGAAGAGCAACAAGGATGATTAGGGGACTGGAAGCTAAAACATATGAAGAATGGTTGCATGAGCTGGGCCTGGCAAGTCTAGTGAAGAGAAGGACCGAGGTGACATGATAACAGTGGTCCAATATTTGAGCAGCTGTCCCAGAGAGGAGGGGGTCAACTTATTTTCCAAAGCACCTGAAAGCCAGACAAGGAACAATGGATGAAAACTGATCAAGGAGAGATTCAACCTAGAAATAAGGAGAAATCTTCTGACAGTGAGAACAATCAACCAATGGAACAGACTGCCTTCAGATATTGTGGGTGCTTCATCGCTGGAAGCTTTCAAGAAGCTTCTGTGAGAAATGGTATAGGGTTTCCTGCTTAAGCAGGGGGTTGGACTAGATGACCTATAAGATGCCTTCCAACTCTGTTATTCTATTCTATACTTCTATACATGGACTTCAGTTCCTAGAATTCCCCAGCCACCATGGGAATTGAAGTCTGCACATCTTAAAGTTGCCAAGTTTGAAAAACACTGTGATTGAGCTATGCTTTATTATCAAGAGTCCTGGATGTTCTAAAATAGCAATTTGGATGCAAAATGATCAAGGGTGCTGGAACTGGCATGGCATCATTTGATCTACTTGTCAAGTGAGACTTGAAGAAGCTTGGCTTATATCTGGTATCTTCTACTGAAAGATCAGAGCCTGAGAAAAATATACTTTAAAGTTAAGGAGAGGTTAAAGAGACAGAAGCTGGGGTGCCTCCATCTTATCTCCTAACTCAAACAAAATAGAATATAGAATAATAGAGTTGGAAGGGACTTTGGAGGTCTTCTAGTCCAACCTCCCTGCTCCCTATACCATTTCTGACAAATGGCTGTCCAGTCTCTTCTTGAAAACCTCCAATGATAGAGCACCCACAACTTCTGGAGGCAACCTTTCCTCTGATTATTTGTACTCATATTTCTCCTTAGTTCTAGATTGGATCTCCCACCCATTACTTCTTATCTTGCCATCAGGTGCTAAGTTGAGCCCTTCTTATCTGTGGCAGTCCCTCAAGGGCTGGAAGACTGCTATCAAGTTACCCCTAGTCCTTCTCTTCATTAGACTAGGGATGTACAGCTACTTTGTAAGCCCAGGAAAAGGCATAGCTCCTTTAAGGAGTAGCTAATTGGCAAGGAGAATGTGCCCATGCTGGATTGAAGCACCCTTGCCTTTCTGGGATCCAAAAACCCACCGCACTATAAAATACCCCACACAAAACATAACGTACCTGAACCACAGGATGTCCCCCTGTTGGTGCTTTGACTGCCCCTCGGCTCCCTTCCGTCTCATAATGAGCACGATGGTGAGGTTTGGGTTGCACCTCAATCTGTAATTCATAGGAGCCCGAATGGCTGGAAAGAGGCCACTCAAGAGGTGGAAGAGACTGAACAGGAATGCTGGGGAGAAGAAAGTTTGGGTTTAAGTTATGAAAGAAAAGAAGCTTAGCTCAATACTCACATAACAAGGACAGGCTGCACAATAATGATCCAAACAACTGGAAATCATGTTTCTTTTTCAAAATACAAGAGGACTGGATCAACCACTGATTGGCAAGAGATGGAGAACAATTAAACATGCTTTTTTGTGCAACTCACGTCAGTGGGGTGGATTCTTTGCCTCACAATTTACAAACAGTTACTAACTAGGATAAGAACCAGTGGCAATTAATTCAAGAAGAATCAATGATAATGAAAGAAAGATTGACCCCAACCCTCCTGTCTATTCACAAGGCCCTGAAGGAACTCTTAAGTTTTGCTAACTGGCATTGGGATTCAGGAGCATGGTAGAGCTGATGCAGTAGTAGCAATTTTGATGAATGGGATTACCTTGGTTGTGAGTTTTATGTATTTCATTATGTTTTCTATATGCTTTTATATTGTTCTTTTCTGTTTTTTAAATTGTTGTATTAGTTTTTTTCTTGTTTTTATATTTGTTTTATTTTTTTTGTAAGCCACCCATAGTCATACATATGAGATGGATGGCTATATAAATTTGAATAATCAATCAACACTTCATACTAAAGGCTATGCTGGATCTCCAAAGTCATCCTTTTCTTTCTCTGACTAGATTATTTCCACACTGACAATGCAGAGCATCTTCAGTAACCATTCAATCATCATTGTGTGTAAACATAGGTAAATGCAGAATGTAATGAAATATAGAAAATGATTAGCTGTCTCCTTGTCAAGAAGGAGGAACAAATTATGCTGCTTTCTACCCTGTAATGATTTTGCTCTCCTCCAATATTATGCAGTTTGATTTGCTGGGGGAACATGCATTTGCTGTTATCTCCAACAGAAGAATATCCAGGGCAGTTTAGAAGAAAAAGAACAGGAGGGTCAAGAATAACTCATTAAAAGAAATCCTCCTCTATTATATGCAATCTGTCTCGCAGATATGCACATATCTATAAGACAAATTCTATACATTCTATAGAACTCCATAAATGTGCAAGACATCTACTTACCTGCAGATTGGTATTGCAGGCATCAGCTGCTTTGGCCAAGATGGCGGCACTAAAAGGATTGAATCTGGTGGGGGGTTCCTTCGGTTGTCCTGCTCACAGGACCCAATATATTCAATCGGCTGAAGCACATGACATGGCATACTGGCTTTGTGGGAAGCCACTGGCGAAGGATCTGGGGTGGTCCTCCATATTTTTGTGGGAACTGCGCAGGAAGGATCAGTGGTGAGATTGTTCATTGCATCCATGAGACTTGACGAGGTGGACAACTGGGTGTAAGTGACTGTGGCTCCGTCTTCTCTCAAGGAGATGTGGGGAGAGGCCTGTGGAGAAGGGGTCCTCGATTGCCGTGGAGAAGAGTGGGGGTGCTGACTCCCGTACAGCTCAGTGCAAGAGTACCTCCGCTTTGCCCCTGGCGATGACGACCTTGAGTTGGGACGTGATGATGGTGAACGTGGCCCCAAGCAGGTATCTTCCACGACAGTTGCTTGTGGGGACATTATTGGCGAGGTTCTAGGGGAATAATGAGCATGGGTGTTTTGAAACTGTGGACAAAGGTCATCACTAGGACCATTATTTGGTGAAACGCATGGTGAAGTGTAAGGAGAGAAATTTGTCTCTGATATGAAGCTTGCAGAGGAGCCACTGCTAGGAGGGCTCAGGCACAACGGTTCTCGGTAGCTCTCAAAGCCAGGGACTGGCAGGGTAAACCTTGGGCTAGCAGTAGCTGAGCTGGACTGATGCTCTACCAATAGATCTGTGTCTCTGCTGCTGAAGGGCCCCCCTGAGTGAATCAGTTCATAAGATGGTGTTATCTCAATCCTAGGGCTCAAAGTAGGGGGACCTGCAGCCTTGAGAGGGTCCAAGTAGCATTTTGACCCTATGCTATCTGGCTGTCCATATCTGCCCATGTGATTTGCCGAAAGGCTAGACAAAGCGAAGGGGTACGGCTTGAGGCCATAATCCGAGACATCATCATGAGGGTAAGAAACTCCAGTGGGTGGGCTGATGATTTTATGTGAAGGAGTCGGTTCTTCTGGAAAAAGAAGGGTCGCTTTTAAGACTAGACATACCACTGCAGAAGCTGAGCAATCCTGGGTTAACAAGAAGGCATTAGCGATAGCGTTTTGGGGAAAGGTTACATTATACACAGACATCAATTGCATGCATAAGGCAGCAGGTCAGCCTTCTCAGAGTAGAAGCCCACTGGGCACTCTCCGAGTAAGAGCCAGAGAATGAAAAGAAATGTGCCTCCACTGCACCCAGAGTGTCGCATTGGCTTCGAAATATTTCATCCATCCACTCCAGTATTTCACTATCAACTGCCTTCTGATGATGTTTTTGCTATGACTGTTGGCAAGAGCACACTTGTATCCTGCAAGTGACAGTTGCAGGATACCGGCTGGTCCATACCCAGCCTGCTGTGTTCTACCTTTGTTATGGCACCATGCCACCAAGTGCCAAACAGCTGACTGATGCACTGGCAGCAGCAATGCGATTCCACATTCAGTACTAACCCTCCAGATAGCCTTCTCTTACTGCTTGCATCCGTGACAGCCTGCTTCCAACCCCATCTTTGGTATGCCACTGACAAATGTTTATTTGGGTACCAGTCTTCAATCTTCAGCCCATTGTTGGTCATGTTTTCTTTCTCTGGCTCATCTAATTTTTGTCTACCTGGGCACAATCAGATCCTAGCTGCAAATCTCCCAGATTCCAATTTGAGTGCAACACAATGTTGAAATGTCCCTACTACTTAATTTCTAAAAGAAGGGAAATGATATGATACACTCAGACCTATGAACGAACAAACAAGCATGCTTACTTCGTAATTTTCTAGCATCCTGGTTGATGTAGTGCATTAGAAAGTCAGTAGACCAACACTATAAACAGTAAACCAATACTCAATTACATTTAATTTAAGATGTTTATGACAAATGCTACATGTACATGATTTCTAAATGCCAAAGAAGGGGGCCAAACTCAGCTCACACAGTAGTGATTTCCATCACATGAGAGCAATGCAAGAAAAGTCCTTTTGTAATATGTCAGGCAATGATATCAAGAGCCAAGCCACCAAGCATATTTTGAGGAGGGTTTGCTCTTCCAATTTAACACCTGGACAGTTCCTAAAATGAAAGACATTCCTCAGCTACTCGCCACCCATTTAATAATGCCATTATATGCTTACTGTATATGTCCATCACACTATTCCTTTAGAGAATGGAATGGTTGGCAGACAGCAGAAAAGGAGTAAAAGAGCATCTAACTTCAGCACCATTCACGGTTCCTCTCCATATGTTTTCTATTCTTGCCAGTTGTTAAAGCTTCCCCCATATCCATATATTGTGTTCTTTTTTACATTTCTTACCTGTCTTTTCAGCTATTTCAACCACAACTTTCTCAGCCTTCCTCTTCCTCTCCAACCACCCATTCTTCCTTCATGCATTTGTTTTGTATTCGGTTGTTCTGCCTATATGACCAAACCAGTTTAACAGATTTCTTTCATACTGGTGAACCTCTTTTTGCCCACTTCTCAGTAATTCAACACTCAGCCCAAAGCTGCTTTTCAAAAGGCAACTGGACTTTCTTGGTTGTAGCCAGGAGATAAGTGGTGTGAATGATATGAGATAGGATACCACATTATCTCCTGTCTCTCAGAGAACTAACAATGACTTTCAGAATGCTAACCACCAGATCCTTCCATTCCCCGCCCCCATTCAGTCAGAACTGAAGAAGCTTCTTGGATGAGAAGTAAAACATTTAAGGAAAAAAACAAAGAAAGTCCAGCTGCCTTTTGAAAAACACCTTTGAGACAACCATAACCTGGATGATTGAGAATCGCCACAGGCATTTATTCAACATTCATTCTGTTGTTTAAAATATAAATTATCGCTGCATTTTTCTTATTTTCTTCTTGTGATAACACAGGAGCATAAACATCTGACAGTGATTTGTTAAAAGAACTGTGGTTTAATATACAATATGAAACAATATTCAGGGAGCATACAAAATACAAGATAGTCAGTTATATTCAAGCGAGTTATACTGAAGTGAGCAAACAGGTTCCAACTGCTATTGTCGTCAGACACTGTCTCTTAAAGAGATACTACCCCCAAATACTCTGTTGACTCATTCTCTATATATCACTTCTGCCGTCAGCTACTAAATCATAATTACCTTGACACATTCTTGTTCTTGTCTCGTTTTACATTCTTAAGTTCATTCTACATTCAACTTACTACACTTCTCCTGACATACTTAATTTTTACCTCCATATGGAAACTAATCAAAGAGATAAGCAACCTAGAACTAAGGAGAATTTTCCTGACAGTTAGAGCAATTAATCAGTGGAACAACCTGCCTCCAGAGGTTGTGGGTGCTCCAACACTGGAAGTTTTTAAGAAGAGACTGGACAACCATTTCTCTGAAATGGTATAGGGTTTCCTGCCTGAGCAGGGGGTTGGACTAGATGACCTCCAGGGTTCCTTCCAACTTTTTTATTTTTTATTTTATTTTGTTGTTGTTGTTGTTATATGAAAAAGTGAGCAAACAAACACCTGGCCATTTTTGCTTCTTTTGGTAACCAATTATTTATTATAACAGTCCACATACCACCCATTATTTTTCTACTAGCATTTGCACATCTCAAAATTTCTCATTCATTTTCAATAATCATTTTACCAAGATACTGAGATTTGCTATTTGCTATTAGCCCAACTTCCCCTACAAGGCTGTACTTGTGTGAAACAAATTAAGAGGAGGAAGATGCTGCCTTGAACTCCCAAAGCAAAGATGGTTTATAAAGCTAATAAATAAAATGGATAAAAATCTCAAATAGAGTTAAAATTAAAGTTTACATATATTTTTAAACTACCTACTATTTTTAAGAGTATTCCCTAATAAAGAGTTATTATTCAAAAGTATGCAAGAATAAAACACTATAACTTAGCAACTCCTTTGTTTTTTTAATTTTACAGCTGCCTCAATCCCTAGGGATTTTTCAATTTAATTATTATTCTACTATAGATGTTGCTTTTTTTATTGCTGACCAATACAGCTAACTTTGTTTTTGCCCATTAAAAAAAACGATCATCACAACACCCATTCAAACATGACTCTTTTGTAACAGAAAATTGTATCTGTATTGAGTTTTTCTATTGTATCTTTAAAAATGTTATTAGAATTCAAGGATTTTTAAAACTGAGAATTCACCAATAATAAGGTATCCATGTAATGTTTTTAAAGATCTTTTAGATCTTATATATTTCCAATTACATTCTTCATGTGACAGCAGGAAAAGAGTCTAATGTAGTGCCAGAAAAAGGATGAAATTCCATTATGACGTTCTCAAGACCTTATTAAATACTACTTTCAAATTATAGTTAGGATATTGATTACCCAAATATCTAAGCATCTTTCAGCACTGGCTGGAGGGCTGGGTTTCCATCCTAGCTTTGTGGAATATAGAAAGAACCAAATTAAGAGACACTGGCTGGCTTCATGTATCACATTGAGCCATGGGGTTGCTTTTTTGACTCTAGATGGCCATAGGATCCAGGCACTGTGGCCTATTCAATGAACTGTAATTAAAACAAAGTATAACTTAACATGATAGCCGTATTAATAAATATATAGTCCTTGGTTTATAACCATTAATTTAGATGTTACAACAGTAATGAAAAAAGCAACTTATGACCGGTACTTGCACTTACGATCACTGCAGTGTCTCCACATGATCCGAATACCAGTTGTGAAAGCCATTGGAAACCTTTCCAGCTGGCTTCTGACAAGTAAAGTCAATGGGGGAGGGAGACTGGATTTGCTTAATGACTGTGTGATTCACTTAAAAATTCAATGATTGGCTTGACGTGAGGAGTGAGGAAGGCTTGACGTGAGGAGTGAGGAATGTTTACTAAACCAGACGTTTACAAAGACTGATCCTTAGAGTTGTATTGCAGGATATATGATGATTGCTTTTTAATATGAACTTATGTTTAATGTTGATGGTTTTAATAAAATAATTTTTTACAAAAAAAAATTCAATGATTCGCTTTAATAATCTTGATAAAAAAAGGTTGTAAAATCAAAGATCAACTTCTTGCGAGAAGTCATACCGAAAAGGCCAAATATATTTGTATTTTAAATTAATCCTATGTTTAACTCACATGTGACACAGAATCATGTGTAAGGACCCACCTCAACAAAGCACCCAAGAAAGCAGAACTCTTGAAACGGGCATTATCTCAAAATGAATTTTTATTAGGGGCTAGGGATAGTAGGAAAGCCAAGGCGAAATCTGGGGAAAATCTCGATCAAATGGTATAGTTAAACTAGCAATCTGCGTCCTCCCATCAAAGTCATAATGTCCATTTGAAATCTAGCCAATCCACAGGTGGCACGATGTTTGGATAACTGGCACAAGTTGGCGCGCATCTCAAGGTCTTCTCCAGTTTTGTTTCTCTGTAACTGTCTCCCTGATAAACAGCAGAATGACAGGCCCCAAACAAGAACACATACGGAAGGAAAGCAAAAAGGGTTTGGGGATCTGACATCATGCTTGTACTGTGTGAATTGATTTTCTGGCTTGTTCCAAAACGTATTTAAGATTGTAGCAATTTAGACATGAAAGATCCATAAACGGCCATGAATAATCTATTTGTAAGCAAATAAAGAACTGAACTTTGGCTGGATGTTCTTGGGCCAGATTTTCATGTATTAATATAAAATTACAACTAGTCACAATTATGAACAGAATTTCCATTGTAAGTCAGTGCAGTTGTAAGTCATTGCATCACTCGATCCAATTTTATAGCCATTTTTACAGTGGTCATAAAGCAAATCACTATGGCTGTTAAGTTTCCCCAACTGACTTTTTTCATCAGTAGCCAGCTAGGAAGATTGCAAATTGCAGTCACATGACCACAGGATACTACAACCGGTTGTAAATATGAGCCAGTTGCCAAGGATCCAAACTGAAATCACATGACCACTCTGTGTGTGTGTGTTTGTGTGTTAGACAGAGAGAGAGAGAGAGAGAGAGAGAGAGAGAGAGAGAGAGAGAGAGAGAGAGAGAGAGAGAGAGAGAGAGAGAGAGAGAGAGAGAGAGAGAGAGAGAGAGAGAGAGAGAGAGAGAAGGAAATGGTCATAAGCGTGGGAACAGGTCATCAATAACTTTTTCTGAAACGACTGTAACTTTGAATTATCATTAAACAGATGTAAGTCAAGGACTATCGGTATGTGTGTAGCACTTTCTCTCATTATAACCTGCTACATCTAACTTTGTATACAGGTAGTCCTCAACCTATGACCACAATTGAGCCCAAAATTTATGTTGCTAAGTGAGAAATTTGTTAAGTGAGTTTTGCCCCATTCTACGACTTTTCTCACCACATTTGTTAAGTGAATCACTGCAGTTCTTAAATTAGTGACACGGTTGTGAAGTGAATCTGGTTTCCCCATCGACTTTGCTTGTCAGAAGGTCGCAAAAGGGGATCACATGATCACATGATTTCAGGACAGTGCAACTGTCATAAATGTGAGTCAGTTGCCAAGCGTCTAAATTTTGATCACGTGACCATGGGATTGCTACAAAGACCGTTAAGTGTGAAAAATGGTCATAAGTCACTTGTTCCAATGCTGTTGTAACTTTGAACGGCCACTGTCGTAGGTGAAGGACTACCTATACTCTATTATTGTCATTTATATACAGGAGGAATGCAGATTTGCAGAGTTGCACAACCAAAACCAGATGAAAAATAAAATTTGGTAGCATTTATAGCTTAACGTAATTAAAGCTAAATATAATTTATGTAACTATTTCTCAGTCAGATTATATTTTCCCCTTCTACTACCGTATATTAAAAAGAAAATCTGATAACATCTTTTGATTCCTTGGAGCGAGTTTTCAAGGGTGGTGATCTGGGGTTAGCTGGCACACACTTGATGCTTCAACAAATTATTATTTTGCCATGTTAGTCACTCATTTTCCTGTACAGCAGTGTTTCTCAACCTTGACAATTTTAAGGCATGTGGACTTCAACTCCCAGAATTCCACAACCAGCATTGCTGGCTGTGGAATTCTGGGAGTTGAAGTCCACATGCCTTAAAATTGTCAAGGTTGAGAAACACTGCTGTACAGGAAAATGAATTTTAACAGACAACCAAGTGAAATAATCACACCCTTCTTTCATATTGTACGCCATAGTAAGAACAGATGATCTTTATAACTCCAGGTAAATTTTGCATGAATGCAAAAATACTGTATAACGCTGCCAATTTTGTATGAGTGTGACTCCCTATAAGGCCCCCATTTGGGGTCGAACGACCATTTCACGGGGGTCGCCAAACAATGCAGTCCGCCATTTTCCCCCCTTTTCCTTAGCTGTGCTACTCCCTCTTATTCTATTGGCTTTTGAAAGCCAATAGAATAGACTCTCTTGATGCAGGCCGGGGTCGCGGTGCGCATGCGCGGCGCAGGCCGGGGTCGTGGCCTGAAAAAGGTTGAGAACCGCTGCTATAAGGGATACAAATGAGGCCTGAATGCATCTTTCTGAAATGCTGAAATTAGGTCTGCAAAAGAACACAGTAAACTCCTTAGATCAGTGTTTCTCAACCTTGACAATTTTAAGGCATGTGGACTTCAACTCCCAGAATTCCACAGCCAGCAACGCTGGCTGTGGAATTCTGGGCTGACTGTGGAATTCTGGGAGTTGAAGTCCACATGCCTTAAAATTGTCAAGGTTGAGAAAAACTGCCTTAGATTCCACTGGCTATATTGGCTCAGCTTAGACTGAGAAGGAAGCTGCTATTCACTGAGTCACCACATCTTGGGATGGGAGGTTTTTTTCAGGGGCGGGGGGGAGATACATCCCCTAAGCCTTGCCACTGTCTAAGCTGGTATGCTGCAATACATGTATTTGTGACATCACAGTCTGTAGTCATGGAAACATCCATGATGATATATTGCCAGCCCACTATTGAATAGACAAAGCTAGCACAAAATCTGCAGCTCCTGCTTTCAATATTAAGTAATCCAGTTTGGTCCAATATAAATCTTCCAATCCAGACTCCATGGCCACCAAACCTAGGAGCCAGTAATTAATAAACCCAGCTGCTAATCATGCCAGCTTAGACATGGCTTCATGCAGACTACTGTTGTTGTACTGGAAGGCCTCTGCTGAGAAGACAGGAAGACCAGCCAACAGCTTATTGAACACAGAGGAACAAACTTTTTTTCTTTATTCCATCCTGACTAAAATGGCAACTTCTGATTGTGCCAGTTAGTGTGCAACAAATTAGTGTGCAGCTGGATGCACTTCAGCAATGGTTTTCTCTAATTCATAATGTAGGTACTGTATAGGACTAATTGAAAGCAGTCTCCATGCAAACCTCTAAAACAAGCTCATTGCAAACACTACTATTCTCTAACAATCCAGACTTCAATTTATTTATTGAAGTATTTATTGGGCTTAATAGCCTAGGCTCATCCTGATTCTATTACAGGTAGTTCTCAACTTGTGACCACAATGAAGCCCAAAATTTCTATTGCTAAGTGAGACATTTTGCCCCATATTATGACATTTCTCGCAACAGTTGTTAAAGGAATCACTATAGTTGTTAAGTTAGTAGCCCGGTTGTTAAGTGAATCTGGCTTCCCTATTGATTTTGCTTGTCAGAAGGTTGCAAAAGGTGATCACATAACCCCATGACACTGCAACTGTCATATATAACCCCCTTGCCAAGCATCTGAATTTTGATCACTTCACCATAGGGATGCTGCAACAGTCATAAGTATGATAAGTCACTTTTTTCAGTGCCGTTGTAACTTTGAAAGCTCACTAAGTGAATGGTTATAAGTCGAGGATTACTTGTACTCTAAAGCCAACTGCCAAAGATTAAGAAGCACTATATATTGACATAGACAAAAATTATAATTTTGGGCACACAGTTTTGACCCAACTCAACATACCTCCATATTCCTGCATAACTTTCATTATCTCTCTATATTTAAGACTGTAGCTTTAATTTGAGGCAAAAGGTTTCACATTTCTTAAAGAAAAGTATTAATCAGCATTCTACTCTGCATACCTGAAAATAAAATCAGACAAGGCTCCAAAGTAGCCCCAAAATGGTCCCATTTTTATATGTTAAGATGATCAGAAGCTGAGCTACAACTCTGAGAACTGTTCGAAAGATGCTTTTTGAAGAGGCAACTGGACTTTGTTTTTCTTTGAAAACATTTCACTTCTCATCCAAGAAGCTTCTTCAGCTCTGACTGGATGGTGGGGAATGGAAGGATTTATTTGGAGTATAAACCTTCCATTCCCCACCATCTGGCCAGAGCTGAAGAAGCTTCTTGGATGAGAAGCAAAACGACTTCAAAGAAAAACAAGAGAGTCCAGTTACCTCATGAAAAAGCATCTTTGGGACAACTATGACCTGGATGACTGAGAATCTCCATAGACAATTTGGAGAAGTCTAAAACTCTGTGAAGACAATCAATCAGCCCCAAAGAGAAAAAGACTCCAGCACCTCTCCACAAGTAATCAGCACTCAGATCAGCATAGATCAGGGGTGTCAAACGTACAACGTCAGTGACGTGTTCCAACATATCGCAACCTTTTTGCCATTGCCAGCAACGGGATGGGCATGGTTTCGCTATGATGCATCCGGCCCGTGGGCTGGCAGTTTGACACCCCGGCATAGATTAACTCCAAGATCTCCTTCAAACCAACAATCAAGTAAGCAATACTCCAATCAAGAAACTGCCACTAGCAAACAGCCCAGCCAAAGAATCCCTAAGACTGGCCCCAACCCACACAGACAGGCAAGACATCAGAATATAAAGAGATAGCAAAGAGCACTCCTCACTAGCACTGATGATGTTACCTAGTTAGGGTAATGAAACATCTCCTTTAGAGCCGGCTTGTTGGCTTTTGCTACGTTGGGTTTAACAGCTACAGCTACTGCTTTTACAACTACTGCTTTTACAACTACTCCTGCTTTTACAACTACTCCTGTTTTTACAACTACTCCTTCTGTGGGCTTTGGTTTTGGACCTTTTAGCTCAAAGCCTACTACAGGTTCTATCTTAGGAGGGACTAATACAGGAACAGTTACAACTATTTCGGCAGGATTAACATTTGGCACGCCTGTTTCCACTACTTCTTCTATTACGGGCCTTAGTTTGGGTTTTAGTAAACCTGCTGGATTAGCCATCCCAATTGTTCCAGCTTTTACTCCAGCTTTTTTATTTATACCTCTTCTGGACTTCCACTGTTTTTGCCCTTATTTTTGTTCCAGCAGCTGGTTTTTCTGGGTTTATATTAAATTTGGGAGGCACCACGGCTCCAGCTATAACATCTATAATTGCATATATAGGACTTCTTGGAGGGGAGCCCGGACTGGTTTAGGAGGAATATGTTTTTTAATTTTTATGTAAATTTTAATTATTAATGTTTTAATACTGTTTAATTTTAATACTGTTTAGTTTTTATTTTAAACTTATGATGTGGGGGGGATTGACTGTGGAATGAATCGGGTTGAATGGATGGGTGGTTGTGGACCTCTGATAAATGGAAGGGCCTGTCGGCATTTACAGAGGCTAGAGAAGTGGAGGAGCCTTCCTCTGAGGGATCAGAGGGCCAGTTTATACCAGTCTTATGGGGAAGAGGCAGATATGACGGGAGGCCTGGGGTAGGCCGCTCTCGGGGAACAAGGCCTCGCTGCTTGAAAGCGATCTCTTGTTCCGGCCCCTTGAATCTCTCCTGGGGTACTGGTAATGAGCAAAATCCGGACCCTGGAGTCAGGCTGCTGCTGCTCAATGCCAGGTCGGTGGTAAATAAAGCTCTCCTCATCCGGGATTTAATTCTAGAGGAGGAGGCCGACCTGGCTGACCCCAGAGGGAGGAGTTCCCCTCTCTGAGATGTGTCCAGCTGGGTTTCAGGTATGGCATCAGCCGCGACCCCAGGGAAGGGGGGAGGAGTGGCGATTATAGCTAAGGAGACACTCGGGCTGCGCAGACTCGCTGCTACTGAGATATCAGGTTGTGAGTCCCTCCTTATGAGGTTGGACCTAGGTGTACAGGTGGGTCTGTTGCTTACGTACCTGCCTCCCAGCTGCGTTTCTACAGCCCTGCCCACGCTACTCGAGGAGGTAGCCGGGTTGGCGGTTGAGTTCCCCAGGCTTATTGTCTTGGGGGACTTCAACGTGCCGTCACTCGGTGAGTCCTCTTGGCTGGCGCGGGAGTTCATGGCCTCCATGGCAACCATGGACCTGACACAGGTAATTGAGGGCCCAACCCATGAGGGGGGACACACACCTGACCTGGTTTTCCTCTCGGAGCAGTTGAGTTATGATCTGAAGCTAAGGGACTTAGAAGTGTTGCCCATGTCATGGACAGATCATTTTCTGCTGCAGCTAGAGTTTATGACGCCAATCCTCTCTCGTAGGGAGCCGGAACCGATTAAATGGTTCCGCCCCAGACGCCTGATGGACCATATTGGTTTTCAAAGGGCGCTTGGGGAATTGCCAGATTCGCTCATACACAGTCCGGCAGAGTCCCTAGTGATGGCCTGGAATACAGCCACTACGGGGGCTCTAGATCGGATTGTGCCATTGCGACCTCTCTGTGGCAGCAGACCCAGGAGATCTCCTTGGTTTACCGAGGAACTCAGGGGGATGAAGCACCAGAAGAGACGTCTAGAGAAGCAATGGAGGAAAAGCAGATCCGAACCTGATTGAACCAAATTGGGAGCTTATATTAAGACCTATTTGGAAGCGATCACTGCAGCAAGATCTCAGTATCTTTCTGCATTGATCGTGTCTGCGGAATCTCATCCGGCTGCCCTGTTTAGGGTGACTCGCTCTCTCCTGAATATGGGGAGGAGGAAGGAACCTTTGCAGGGCAATACCGAAGAATTTAACACCTTTTTCGCAGACAAGGTCGCTCAGATCCAGACTGACTTGGACTCCAATTGGAACGCAGTGTCGGCTGACAATGAGTCAGTTGAGATGACAGAGGCCCGTCTTAGTCCTGTTGTATGGGATGAATTCGACCTGGTAACTCCTGATGATGTGGACAAGGCCATTGGAGCTGTGAGTTCTGCAACCTGTTTACTGGACCCATGCCCCTCCTGGCTGGTTTCGGTTAGCAGGGAGGTGACACGGAGCTGGGTCCAGGCGGTTGTTATCGCTTCATTGAGGGAGGGGTCCTTTCCGGCTCCCTTAAAGGAGGCACTTGTGCGCCCCCTCCTCAAGAAGCCTTCCCTGGACCCGGCAGTTTTAAATAATTATCGTCCAGTCTCCAACCTTCCCTTTTTGGGGAAGGTTGTTGAGAAGGTGGTGGCACTCCAACTCCAATGGTCCTTGAATGAAATGGATTATCTGGGCCCTCGGCAGTATGGGTTCAGGTCTGGTTACAGCACGGAAACTGCTTTGGTCGCGTTGATCGATGATCTCTGGCGGGCCCGGGATAGAGATTATTCCACTATCCTGGTGCTTCTTGACCTCTCAGTGGCATTCGATACCATCGACCATGGTATCCTTCTGCGCCGGTTGGAGGGCCTTGGAGTGCGGGGCACCGTTCTACGGTGGTTCACCTCCTACCTCTCTGGCCGGTCGCAGTCGGTGTTTGCAGGAGATCAAAGATCGGCCCTGAGGTCTCTTCCATGTGGAGTCCCTCAGGGGTCCATTCTCTCACCTCTGCTTTTTAACATCTACATGAAGCCATTGGGTGAGATCATCCGTCAGCACGGGGTAAGTTATCATCAATATGCTGATGATACCCAGCTTTATATCTCTACCCCGTGTCATTACAGCGAAGCAGTGGAAGTGATGAACCGGTGCCTGGAGGCTGTTGGGGTCTGGATGGGTGCCAACAGGCTCAGACTCAATCCCAACAAGACGGAGTGGCTATGGGCCCTGCCTCCCAAGGACAATTCTATCTGTCCGTCCATTACCCTGGGGGGGGAGAAGTTTTGTCCCCCTTGGAGAGGGTTCGCAATTTGGGTGTCCTCCGCGATCCACAGCTAAGTTTGGAACATCATTTTTTGGCTGTGGTGAGGGGAGCATTCGCCCAGGTTCGCCTGGTGCGCCAGTTGCGGCCCTATTTGGATCGGGAGTCACTCCTCACAGTCACCCATGCCCTTGTCACCTCAAGATTCGACTACTGTAATGCTCTCTACATGGGGCTACCTTTGAAGAATGTCCGGAGACTGCAGGTAGTCCAGAATGCGGCTGCATGAGCTGTCTTGGGTCTCCCAAGACATGCTCATATCACTCCAGCTCTCCGTGATCTGCACTGGCTACCAATTGGTCTCCGAACACAATTCAAAGTGTTGGTTATGACCTATAAAGCCCTTTATGGCAACGGACCAAGATACTTGCGGGACCGTCTCCTGCCTCATGAATCCCAGCGACCGGTTAGGGTGCACAGGGTTGGCCTCCTACGAGTCCCATCCATTAAACAATGCTGTCTGGTGGGACCTAGGGCAAGGGCCTTCTCCGTTGCTGCCCCAGCCCTCTGGAACCAGCTTCCCTCGGAGGTTCGTACTGCTTCCTCCCTCCTAGCCTTCCGGAAAGGATTGAAGACACATCTATGCCGACAGGCTTGTGGCATGTGAGCTGCGCTCTGCCCCTCGGCCCTAAGAGTGTCCCGCCATCAGTGCATGTGAATTGATTGAGTTTGTGTGTGGTATGAATGTGTTAATTTTAAAATTATTGTAGTTTTTTTGTTGTGAGCCGCCCCGGGTCTTTGGAGAGGGGCGGCATATGAATGCGATTTAAATAAATAAATAAACATCTGCAAGAAAACAAGCAAGCACCAAGGATCCCTCAAGTCTAAAACTGCTGGAATTGTGTGATTCTCCTTTTCCGCAAACAAACATGTCCTCTACCTGGACCTGCATTGTGCTGAGAAATTATTTCATGAAGAAAATGTCCTTTGCCCCTTGGGATATGAAAATATTGTTTACAGCAGTTGTGTGGATAGGGCCTATATTTTAATTCAGTGTATTCTCCAGATGATTTCAGTCATCACAAAGTACCTCACAGTTCAGCCCTGAGCTACACATATTCTCTTCTATCGGCTTTATAGTCTTCTCAATGCACATTTCCCCAGCACTGACACTGGACTTATCAGGTTAACAACCTTTTAGAAAACTCATTTCTACAAAGTTATCTTAAACCTAATGAATACTATTAATTGATTAAACATTGTTCCCTGAAATTCCACCGGTTGCTGCTGTTATTAACTGCTGATTGCTAACTTTTTTCTTGTTGTTACATTTTCCTTTTACACTGCAGTTTTAATAGATGTTTCTCAATTTCCCAGCTGATTGAGGGTTCCAAACTATATCAGAATAATGCTCATGCATGGGAGATACTCTCACCCCCTCTTTCCAATCGGAGCACTATACCCAGAAGAAAACTGGAAAAACTCTCACAAAAAAATCTGGGTTGCAGATCCGAGGGCAGCAAGAATCAAACTTCCCTCTCACTTTGATACCTTCTCCTTGCAGTTCCCCTCCCCTCTCATCCCAGATTTTTCTTAACAAAAGTCAAGATAGTCTTAGGAAGTAGAGGAAGGGGGAGCTGAAACCAGCGAAGAAGGCAGAGTCCTCCTCGGGCACACTGTTTTCTTGCAACCTTAGGAATAGTTAAAAATGCCAATTCCATGAGCTCGAGAGTAAGCTCAATGGAGCACGGAGCACGTGCATCTGAGAACTGTTTGTTCCATACTCAAGCATATGATCCATAGCCAATTCAGACTTCTTCCCTATATAGGAAGCCACCGGGAGAGGTCAGCTAAGGTCTCATTAGCATGCTGATGATACTCAGCCCTACAGCCCCATCTGAGGAATGAAATCCTGACACAGTGCCAAGAGACTATGTTGGACTGAATGGGTTAAACAAGCTCAAGAAACACTCTGGCTTTTTTTTCAAACCCAGTAATAGTTCTGAATGGGATGGGATTCCTGGGAATGAGAACTTGGGAATTCTCCTTGATTTAAAGCTCCTGCTGGGACAGTGATTAGGAATCGTGGGCAGGGTGGCCTCTGCTCAGCTAAGCTGGTAACCAATTGCAGACCTTCCTGGAGTGAGAAGACTTAACAATAATAACTCATCTTTTCATCATCACAGGTTTACACATGACACTGCCTTAAAGCTGCCTCCCCCCCCCCGCAGAAAGTGCAGTTGGCACAACAGGATAGACGTCTGCTACTGTAATATAACGCTAAATTTCCTGCATTCTAGATTTTTATTCCAATTCAAATTCCTGCTTTCAAAGCTCTGCATGGTTTGGTTATTCAAGGAAATATAGGTAGTCCTAGAACTGAGATTGGAACTTTTGTTGCTAAGCCAGATGTTATGCCAGATTTTATGACCTTTTTTGCTGTGGTCATTAAGCAAATCACTGCAGCTGTTGAGTAAGTCACATGGTCATTAAGTGTATTTGGTTTTCCCCACTGATTTTGCTTGTTGGAAACCAGATGGGAAGGCTACAAATGGTGATCATGTGTAACCCTGGGGCACTGCAATCATCGTAAATACATACCGGTTGCCAAGTGCCCAAAATTTGATCATGTCACTGTGGGGATGCTGCAATGGTCATAAGTGCAAGCACTGGATCTTTTTCAGCACCATTGCAACTTTGAACAAAAGCTAAACAATGGTCGTAAGTTGAGGACTTTCTTTATTTCCTCCAAATGGATTCTGACCATATTCTGCAAACATCAGGGAACAGATGCTAAAAGTCCTAACTCTGCTAGAATAAATTTGTGGCCATTATGTTGTTTAATTATCTACTCTCAAGGTCATCCTGACACCGTCTCTTTTGGCTTCCTCCAAAGTTGTCAAGCCTCTTTTGTTTAGATTTACTTTTTAATTATAACCTATGAAGTTTGGATTTTTGTTTTGTATATTGAGCAACAGTTTTGATTTTATAGTTTACTGATGTTTGAGTAATGTCAATTTGGGGCAACTAAGAATTTCTTATGATGATATTATGATGTTGAGTTGTAAACTAGTCTTGAGTCTTAAAAACTGGCCAGTATAAAAATAAATATAACAAGCATATATTTCCTGGTGGGTTTTTGAATGTATTAAATTACCCCAATGAAAATCCAGAGCACTTTTGGTAATATTGAATAACAGAAAATTTTGACAAAGCCAGATCTGCAAAGAGCCCTATCCATGTTTAATTGTTTCAGGCTTTAATATGTGTGTGTGTGTGTGTGTGTGTGTGTGTGTGTGTGTGTGTGTGTGTGTGTGTGTCTGTGTGTGTGTGTAAACTATTTCTAAAGGCTCGAAATAACTTTACTGCTTCCTCTTGATTTTGGAATTTCTTTGGGACACTTTTTGAGAATGTTTACAAGGAAGAAGAGAAAGTTTGGGATCCTGACCTATGGCTAAAATTGCATTTCTGGTGAACATTCAAAACTAATTTCAGTTCCAATGAAGCTAACATAATTGAGAAAACAGTCATCTTCACAATTTCCAGGCACACTTCAACATATGGACTAAAGGTTTTTGTTTTTGTTAAATCCATCTCTTTGTAAACATGCTTTAATCTTAGAACATTAAAGATCACTGATGTACAAAGGATTACTTACAGACTCATAATGGTGTCTTCTGAAAGCAAGGAATGCCCTCCAGATTATGTTTTGTTGTGATCTCTCTTACACTAATGATTTCCATCTCGAAAATATCAAAAATTAATAATCATGGCATTCAGGCATTCAGAATAAGGAAAACAGTCTCTGGAAGTGCTTTCCAAATCTGTTCAGTGGCATCCTTTACTCTCCATTCACACAGGATGAAAGTTATAATGATAATTTCATCCTTCCTCCAAGCTAAAGCCAAGATACATTCCTCTCCCACTTTATCCTCATATTGACCCCAAAATCGCAGCTAGGATAAAGAAAAGTGATTGCTCCAAGCACTCTACAACCTTGGTGACTTAAGTAGAAGTTTGAGCTAAGATTTTCTAGTCAGAGTCCAAAATGTTTGCATGATGCAGCATAGTGCCATATATCTTGCTGATGTGAACAAGGAGCTAGTTTGGGACAATATTCTTTTAGAATGAATCAACATTGGCATTGCAGATTTTCTAAACCCTTTGCATGTTTTTTCAAAGGTGAGGTCTACTGGAGAGAGAGGACTTGCAGTAAAAGAATAATGGTCCTGATTGCAATCTGAGATAGATAGTATGGAAGGCGAACAGCCCAATCAGTTTGTGAAAGAGAGTTTAAGGAAACACTTTTCGGCTACACCAACTTTCCATCAGTGCTTTGATTGTTGAATAAATTATTAGGCATTTTAAATATAAATTTTAAATATAAAATATTATTTTACAAATATTATTCTAAGCAGACTTGCCTTAGTAGCCATTTTATTCCCATACTAGGACCAGGTGTAATTCACATAATGGGTTTCATGCATTACATTAAGATTGGTATTTTTCCCATGCAGTTCTCTAAGGAATGTACTGTATATTTTTACCTTCAATAAAATTTTCTTCAGAGAGCCAATGGCCAACTCCAAGACCACAGCTTCAAATGGACATGTAAGTTACCAGCAAGTCCTTTGTCCAATAATGAAAGTATTGTAACATCAATAATCTCATTCAGTTTTGATTTGCAATGGCAAACAAGTCAAATGCTGCTGCACTGGGTTCTATAAGCACATGATTAAAGCTTTTAAGAACTTGAATGCATGGTGCCAAAGAACATTTCTTTTACTGTCTTCCCTTCCTTTATGGCATTCATTTTGCCAAGGTTAAATTTCAAGCTTGATCCAGATCATTGTGGTTTATTACATTTGCATCTATTAAGGCCATGTACCTGCATACTCTATTACTGCACACATATATACATATAAATATACATACATACATATACATATATACATACACGCAAACACATTATATATATATATAGGTTTACATATATGTAGTGGGGGTAGGGTGAGCTAAAGAGACAATACCGGGAGACGCCTGGGGGAGGAGTCAGGAGAGGGCAGGGAGGAGTTGAGTCTGCTGAGGCTTAGGTTAGGGAAAATAAGCCTAGGAGAGGAGACAATAGGGGAGAATGGGAGAGGATTTTAGGAGGTAAACCTGAGGGAGAGAAGGGGATAGGATATGGGAGGCTTCTGTGGGGCAAGCCTGAGGGAGAGAAGGGGAAAGGATATGGGAGGCTTCTGTGGGGCAAGTCTGAGGGAGGAAAGGGAATAGGATATGAGAGGCTTCTGTGGCACCAGCCTGAGGAAGAGAAGGGGATAGGATAGGAGAGGCTTCTGTGGGACAAGCCTGAGGGAGAGAAGGGGGTAGGATATGGGAGGCTTCTGTGGGACAAGCCTGAGGAAGAGAAGGGGATAGGATAGGAGAGGCTTCTGTGGGACAAGCCTGAGGGAGAGAAGGGGATAGGATACGAGAAATTTCTGTGGGGCAAGACTGAGGGAAGGAAATAGGAAAAGAGAGACTTCTGTGGGGCAAGCCTGGGGGGGGAAGAGAGAGAGAGAGAGAGAGAGAGAGAAAGAAGAAGAAGAAGAAGAAGAAGAAGAAGAAGAAGAAGAAGAAGAAGAAGAAGAAGAAGAAGAAGAAGAAGAAGAAGAAGAAGAAGAAGAAGAAGAAGAAGAAGAAGAGCTGACCAGCCACCTGAACACTTTCCCTGCACGTGACCAGTCTGCCAAGAGAGACTGACCACCACATCACATGTTCCAGCCAAGCAGTTGTGCCTAAGTGAGGGACCACTGTGGACCGGCAGCCAGCCCAAGAGGACCAGGAGAACCCAGACTCTAGTAGTCCTTTCAGGGGTAGCGCTACATATATATAAACCTTTTCTCAAGAAGCTTAGGGTAGCTACAAAAAGCCCAAACTGTGTCCTCATAAACTTATAAGTTAAGCAGAGTGTGTATCTACACCAGATCCATCCAATAGGTTTTATAATACAGAATAATATCAAAACATTGAACCAAGTTTAACCACCCTAATCATAATACTTAAACTTTTACTCTCTGTGAGGGCTACTCAGCTTCAAATAGTAAAGCATCATAACTGACCGAGGTTTTTTTTCAATGCAGCATTCTTCAAAATTTATTTTAACTATTAAGATGCTAGAGAAGCCAGCATTTAGATGTGGGCATAGCGCTCTTCCATGTCAAGCAAAATTCCAGGTAACCACTAATACAGAAAATTCTAACCCAGGAATTTTTAATTCAGGATCCATGATAGGTTTCAAAGAATACAGGAACTTGAATGGGAAAAAATACAACTTCATTTTCATCAACTTCTAAAGGGGATCATCAAATTCAAAAGGATCAACGCTAGAAAAAGATTAAGAAACCCTACCCTGCAAAGAGTAAGAAAGGTGACCTTGATGGAGATATTTCATTTATTTCATTTATTGGATTTCTATGCCGCCCTATTCCGGGAACTCAGGGAGGCTCACAGCATAAATAGAAATCAACAATTAAAATACATATAAAAAAAGAACCCCTGAATTAAAAAAAACCAATCATCCAACAAACATGTACACAAACATACACTGGCTAGGGGCAAGATGTTAACTGCCCCAGGCCTGTCGGCAAAGATATGTCTTGAGCAGTTTACGAAAGGCGGAGAGGGTGGGGGCAATACGGATCTCCGGGGGGAGTTGATTCCAGAGGGCCGGGGCCGCAACAGAGAAGGCTCTTCCCCTAGGCCCCGCCAGGTGACACTGTTTGGCTGACGGGACCTGGAGAAGGCCGACTCTGTGGGCCCTAACCGGTCGCTGGGTTTCATGAGGCAGCAGACGGTCCCATAAGTAACCTGGTCCGATGCCATGTAGGGCTTTATAGGTAATAACCAACACTTTGAATTGCGTTCGGAGACCAATTGGCAGCCAATGCAGCTCGCGGAGTGATGCCGATATGTGGGCATTTCTGGGCAGGCCCAACACTGCTCGCGCGGCTGCATTCTGCATTACCTGAAGTCTCCGAACGTTTTTCAAAGGTAGCCCCATGTAGAGAGAATTGCAGTAGTTGAACCTTGAGGTGATAAGGGCATGAGTGACTATGAGAAGAGACTCCCGGTCCAAATAGGGCTGCAGCTGGTGCACCAGGCGAACCTGGGCAAATATGCAGAATACCTACCGGTAAGCAAAAGGGGCTGAAATATTTTTTAGTCCTAAATTATGAGATAAGGTTCAGAAGTGGCTCAGGCTGATGCCTAGTTCACTGAAGTACAAGGAGGAGAAACAGGTAAAACACAATCAGACTTGCAAGATTCAGCTATTACCGTATAGCCCAGGGGTAGTCAACCTTGGCTCTTTTATGACTGGTGGACTTCAATTCCCAGAATTCCTGAGCCAGCCATGCTGACTCAGGAATTTTGGGAGTTGAAGTCCACCAGTCATAAAAGAGCCAAGGTTGACTACCCCTGGTATAGCCAATCTCAGTAAAAGTAGTTTTAGCCTTCCTGTGGATTTGATTTCCTGGTCTGATCTATCTAGTGGACAAGCTAACCCTTTTCTACTGTTTTATGGCTGTCATGATGTTGGTAGTGCAGATCTGATAACCTAATTTAACTGAAAAATATTATAGTTAAACTATAAGATTAATAAGATTTTAGCATGATTTTGTGGATCACATTGAGTTCTCTTTATATTATATGAAGAATTGGATACCTCCATAAAGATAGGAAATGAGATTTCCATCATAATCCAATGCATGCATTTTAAGTTTCACTGATTCAGTAAAGCTTATTTCTATTAAGGGTGTTTAAGTTTGCAACCCTACTTTTGCTTTTGGTTTAAAATAATCACTAAAATGCAAGTTGTTTTGATAAGAAAATGCTTTTTTCCTCTATTACACCTAGGAATCAAAGATAACCTCAGATTTCCCAAAGTTTGGAAATAAAGCAGTAGGCTGGGTTTATTGTTTAACTGAATCTCTGTGCATTAAAGCTGTAAAAATATTGACTGTATTAATTTCTCTAGACCCACTACTGGAAATGTAAATTAGCAATTACTGTTGAAATATTTCACAGGAAAAAATATTCTCAGTCAGTTTTGGCACTGTAAAATTATACCACTTTACACATTCTAAGTAATGTTCACAGTTGTCATTTGTTCAAAAGGTGTGACATAAAAGCAACTTTAGTAAGTCTACCCTCAAGTACAATCAACCACTCTTGGTTATATTTCCTCTTGTCCACATTCAGAAAGAAATCGGTAAAGCTTTGTTCATTCTATAATAATATATTCATTCACAAGAATGTTTGACTGCATTCATTGCACTTGTGTATCTAAACCTTCTCTGGATATAACCCATCTAAACAAAGACTTTCATCTAAGCCAGTCTCATTTACAAAATCTGTCCCCAGCAGTAAAATCATTCAAAAAGTATGACAGGCCCAGCCTAGCACTTTTTTGGCTATTTGGCCATGATTGCTGAGAATTTTGACACTTGCTGTTCTATTGCAATTAGATTAAAGAAAACTGGGGTGGGATGGAGAGATTGCCTACGGTTATTGATTATATTCCATCCCAAAGGAGCAAAACAACAGTATGTTGCTAAATAAGAAAATGCAAACTCTTTAAAATTATGTGATCACATTAATGTCACAAATATTAAAAGTCATAATTTTAAAAGAAAAAGCTTTAATTTGCACTTGTAAATGGCTGAGAAGCATGCAGAAGGGAATGCTTTGCAGGTTTCCACATGTCTGTTTTTGATTATATCTGAATTACAAACAGTTGTTCTTTTTCAAACAGCATCATGGCTTGCAATTCAAAACTCCTGGGATCCAAGTCAATTGCTCTCTCTTTCTAGGTCAAAGCAGCCCTTCAACTGACTGAAAGGAGCCAGGAATACTGTGCACCTTTACATTTGCAATTATACCTTTCCCCGCTCCTTCTTTATGAATCTGCCTTTCCATCTCTGATAGTGGGGGGGGGGAATGAAAGATTATTGAGTCCCAGAGATGATGATGTTTTTTTAACTGAGACATCCCAACTTTTGCTTCATTTCTTGATAGATGCGGTTAGTGTTGGACAGCAGTAAAGACTTGAAAACAATTTGCTATAGAATTTGTTATACTTAACATGATACAGAAAACCCTGCAAAAGAAAACTGACCACACTCAGAAGATGACTACGAAACTGTACTATCCACATCAGGACGTGTGATTTTGTTTTTCACACTGTCTGCAATTTCCAACACATATTAAAATGAGGCCGCCAGGATTTTTCACAGATGACATTTGGTAAATACCTGTGTACTATGAAATAAGGAAACATCCAAGAATCCTGATGTTTAGCTATTCTCAATGTGTAACAAGGGTGTGTGATGCATGAACAAGTAGGTGTGGTATTTTTATGGGACATCAAAAAAGCAGGTATATTTTATCACTTCCAAAGACACACGCTTTGAAAACATGAGCAATGCAATCATAGCCCTGAGGCTAGTAGAAATAGTATGACATTTTATAGCACTTTACAAATACTACATGAAATTACAATTTCTCTGGCTTTCAGTCAGGGCTTTCAAAGACTTGTCTTCTGCTACTCAGCCTACTGATTTTAGCAAGCTTGACCAAAGCCATTGGTCAATATTAATTTCAGAGTAGTTTCTGGCCCTACCCTCTGGATCTGTGCTTTGCATTAGGAACAAACAATTACGAGTGCAATGAAGTTATGTGCTGTCAGATAAAACAGAAAGTCATGAAAAGGCTGTTTTCTACATGACCCAGAAATAACAAAGAGTCTTTGATGTGCTAAGATATAGTACTATTGCTACTATAATTTTTATTTTCTTGACAGTTCCCTTTCTGCCATTCCCTGTTAGATATGTCCATTTAAAAAAAAAATCAGCAATCAGAGCTTCTACTTATGCATCCCTCTAGAGATAAACAGAAAGATATAGGCAGACTTTCAACCCCACTCTAGCCTGATGGAAGAAAGGTAAACTTTCCTAACTGCAGATGATCCTAATTAAGCTCAGCAAACATTGTAAAGTTTCCCTGATGCCCTCTTTAGGGTTAATTGCAGAAAACCACTTTTTCCTGTAAAGGCCAGTCCAGTCCAACTCTTGATCAGATACAGTTTCCAACCCAAGTACTAAAGAAACAGAATCTGATCCTGGCCACCCAACGACACCAGCTACATTGTGTACCATTCCTTGGTCCTTGGGAACATGCATCCTTCAGAAAACCCCCATCCATTCCAAACACAGCCCTAAATTCTACTGAAAAGCATCCATCAAGCTGAAGGGGTTGATAGTAATAAATTCATACTACTAAAAATAGGAGTAATCCAAAGTCACAAACCTGCTACTGGCTGCGAATAGTCATAATCAAATAAAATCGAGAAGTCCAGCTCTTCTTGAGGACTGATATTTGGATTCGGATCGTCGTCCCCTGGCTGGGAGTTCGGATCCGAATCGTTTGGACTGGAAGCCATCTCTACGTCTAAGGGTGATCTCTTTACAACTCTAATGGGGGCGAAGGCAGAAAAAAAACACGGGAGAGGCAACTCTGCCTTTCCCCTTCGCAAACAGTCGCAACAAGAACAATTAATGATAACCCGCCCCGCTCGTCTGAACCATGCAACTCGAAAAATGAAATGCACGCTTCCTTTAAACTTCTCGGGGAGGGAGGGAGGGAGGGAAGTCGTTTGCCCCGAGCTTTGGGATCTCCCTCCGCCACCTCACGTGGCGAGAAGAGACGTTTGCACACGCAGGAGCTGCTCCCGCGACCTGGGAGCGCTCGCCACTTCTGCAACTCGCCCCTGGCCTTGCACGGCTGCAGCTTCGCTCGCTGACCGCGAAGCCCGTTCGAGGCGCGGCAAGGGGCGACTTCCTGTTCGCGGGAGCCACCTGGGACGAGAGGCGGCGCTGCCTCCGGGAGGGGAGGAGCGGCGGCGCTGCCACCCCGTCGATCCCCGCTGGCTTGGTCAAAGCCGGGCGACCCGGCAAGAGACAAGTGGCAGCTGCCGGGCACCAGACGGAGAGCTGAAAAGGTGGCCAGAGTGGGCGGGACTTTTAGCCCACGCGCGAGGCCCTGAGAACGTGTGAATGCGGGCGTGTGTCTTAGGCTTGCCCGTGCTGGGTTGCTAACCTAAGGTTTTGCGGGCGCCCGACATGCTGAACCATCCCCTAACCTCGTTTTCCCCCTGGAGAGAGAAAGGCGAGGGTCTCACGCTTCTTTTCACTTCGCTGCGGAAATTCATCACGCGGGGGAAAAGCGGAGGGAGGAAAGTAAAACTTCGCCGGATGCATTTCCTCCTACTACCGGTATCAACAGAAGCACGGAGGTCGAACTGGGAAACCGGTGCTTAAATCATGCGTACACATATAAATACAAATAAATACACGTGCACTCCCTTGAATGGGGGCAAGGGAAGGGAGAAACAGAAGGTCTTAGAGATGAATTTTGCGAGGGATATGAGGCTATATAAATGGAGTGCCTTTTTCTAAGTTTGGATGTTAATATAAGAAAAGGGGAACATTGTTAAAAGCAAGGGAGTCCCTTACTAACCATATTTGATTTGATTTCTCTCAGACCTTTCCAGATACCTATGTGTCCATGTTAAATGTATGATGAGTTGCGTAAGTGCGATCACTACATCCTGTACCGTTTATTATTTCATTAAGGCATTTGGTGTATTTTAATTACTCAAATATTCATGATTTAATATATTGTAAGCTGCTACCCTGTGGGAAAATTTACAAAATGCACTTTTTGAAATACCCAAAAATTAGATTAAATGAAATCATAATCGGGGTTTTTTTTTGTCCTGATCAAACTTATCCTTTGCAAATCTGTTTTCAAATGTAGGATGTAGCATCACCTTTTGCTTCTCAATAGTTACATAGTTACTGATGTACTGATTCTATTGAATACATGAAAAATAAGCACATCCACATAAGAACATTTAACTATTGTAAAATGGTGACGTTTACATAAAGCTTTGTATGCAAACTTATCAGCATGTAACTGAAAACAGGTACAGAAGTGTTAGAAAGACACCACTAGAAAAAAAAAACTGCCTTGCTCCACAGGTATTTGCAAAATTTTGAACATATGACCACGTTTTAACATTTACTTCCAGTTTTCAGGAAAACCATCCAATAGTGAACAATTGGTTCACTTGATGATGATGTTTGCTTAATGACTGTGGTATTTGCTTAATGACTACCACAATAAAAGGCCACCAAATTGGATCGGTCACAACTCAGGACTGTAATGGGCAGACTCCATTACAGCTGGAAGTCAAGAACTACCTGCGAACCACATATTATTAGTATAAAATTAATATCCTATCTTTATATCCATCCCATCTGATATATGCAATTTTCCAAATCTTCATGTGAGATACAAGTTATATTCCTCAGAGTCCTCAGATAATCAATGTCATTTGCAAAAGCTAAACTCAGATTACTAAACCAGATCTTGCATACAAAGGCATGTGCTATGTGCTTCCTTTTTCCAATCTGGCAACTTCAAAATTTGTTGTGATTGTAACATGCTGCCACAGAATTGCAGTCTCAACTGGTTGCAGAAAGATAACTCTATAGCTAGTCCTCGACTTACGACTACCGCCAGGACTGGTACTTGTTTTGCTAAGCAATGCAGTCATTAAGTGAGCTGCATCCAATTTCAAGTCTTTGCTGGAGTGTTTAAGACTAGTGAATCTAATTTCTTAACTTGGCTTATTGGAAGGTCATAAATGGTGATCACATGATCCCAGGAAGCTGCAACTGTTATAAATAGATGCTGGATGCCAAGCAGCTGAATTTTGATTACATGACTATGGGGATGCTGTGACAGTCATAAGTGTGAGGACCGGTCATAAGTCATTTTTTGCTGTTGTAACTTTGAATGGTCATGAAATGAATGGTTGTAAGTCAAAGACTATCTATAACCAAATTTGAACTAATTATAGAATATTATGGACAGATAGTGGCCCATCTCAAATGAGGCCAAGGTAGTATAACTTTAGAAGTAACTATTTAAAAAAGCATTAAAAACCTAAGTCATTTATATTGATAGAAACATGTCTCTTCTTTCTTTTCAAAGCATTCTTTGGTCCCAAGGCTTCAGTGAACAGTAACTCAGCCCTATAATTTGAATCACATTTGCAGATGACTTCTCAAACATCAGGATCATAAAAATGACATGGAACAAAGTACAGCAAGCCAAGCCAACATTTATGATTCTTTCCAGTACTTACGTAAAACACTAGTGATACACTTCTGGGCTTATTGTTTTACAAACACACACACATGCACTTTAACAGCTCAGACTAAGATGTCTACCCTCTAGATCATCTAGTTGCATATCCACAGCACTGCCAAAACAAGCATTACAGAAGGGATCTGGATGTTATCCAGCCAAGCAGTGCTTCAGCAGCAAACCAGACAGACTTTTAATCATCCTTTCTTCTGATTACTTTTCTTTCCCATCCTCTATTTTTTAATTTTTTTTAACCGAATAAGAGTTGGAAGAGACTTTGGAAGTCTTCTAGTCCAACCCCCTGCTCAAGCTAGGGACCCATTGCCATGGGTCCCCAACCCCTGGTCCATGGACCAGTACTGGGCTGAGGCATGCCAGCAACTGGTTCACACAAACAATCAAAGCCCCATTTGCAGGATGCAGGCAGCACACAAACCATGCACCCTCCGGTCCATGGAGAAAACCTCTCCACAGAACCGGTCCCTGGTGCCCTATACCATTTCAGACAAATGGTTCTCCAGTCTCTTTAAAAGTCTCCAGTGATTTAGCACCCACAACTCTTGAAGGCAAGCCATTCCATTGTTTTATTGTTCTCACCATCAGGAAATTTCTCCTTTGGACTGCATCAGCATTTTGCATCATCCTCAGTTTGGACTGTAATGAATTAATACAATTAACCCACTGAAAATTAATAGAATATGCCAGCTATATGAAATAGAAACCCATCACATCAATCACAATACACAGCTTAACTCACTCATACAGGCATGTCTTTGTCACACCAACATCTGCTTTATAAGTGGCCATTATCTAAAGGTCAGTACGTCTTACCTTTGACTTCTCACTAATACAATCTTTCTCAACCTTGGCAACTTTAAGATAGTGGGCTTCAACTCCTAGAATTTCCCAGCCATCATCCAGAAATAGTACTGTAGTGCAGAATTATGTTGCTGAAGCAGGGGTTAAGCACTGAACAGTAGGTTCTGAGAGATAATTCCAGTGGATATATACTGCAGGTGGCATTTTTAGCATCTGCAAAGTCATATCACATTAAAATTACAGTGCTCACGCCAAAGGCTTAGAAAAATTTCCTCAAGAATCAGCATGGTAAAATGGGAAATATCAGAACAGCAGGAAAAAACCAGAGTTCAAATCTCCACATAGGCTCAAAACCTGTTGGGAAAACTTCAGCCAATCCTCTCATTTTCTCTAGATTAACTCTTTATTTAAAATATAATAAAATAACAAGAGTTGGAAGGGACCCTGGAGGTCATCTAGTCCAACCCCCTGCTCAGGCAGGAAACCCTATACCATTTCAGACAAATGGTTGTCCAATCTCTTCTTAAAAACTTCCATTGTTGGAGGATTCACAACTTCTGGAGGCAAGTTGTTCCACTGATTAATTTTTTAACTGTCAGGAAATTTCTCCTTAGTTCTAGGTTGCTTTTCTCCTTGATTAGTTTCCATACTTTGCTTCTTGTCCTGCTTTCAAGCGCTTTGGAGAATAGTTATTCTCAGGAAAATAACCCCTGAGATATTGGAATATGGCTATCATGTTACTCCTAATCCTTCTCTTCCCATAATTGTGGGTTTGTAGGTATACTATGTAACATGAGCAAATATGAATTGTGTTTATTTCTATCTTTAATATTTTTCTATTGATTTTTCATTGAGTGATCGTGTGCAAATACAGGTGCCTCTGTACTCCCTGAGTAGAGAATAACAACATTTATACAAACCAGCAAACCTGATGTTTCAAGAGGTTGCCCTCAAGTGGTTAAAATCATCTCAAATGCCAGGAGTGAATAAGGCAAAATACTCACTGGAAGGACATAAAAAACAAGCTGTTTCATGATCCAGCCCCCCCCCTGTCTAGTGCAGGTCCTTTCAGATCCAAACTCCAAGAAACTACAACTTACAGGGAACAGAAAATACCCAATTAAGGAGAGCAAAAGTTGATAAGGGGAGCAGCAAGAGTTGGATATAAGCAACTGGGCCAGAATAGACATGTCAGAGCCCATCAACATGCTGATTAATTGCATGCTATAGGCGACTGTACAAGTGGTCCTTGACTTATGACTGTAACAGAGCTTGAAATTTCTGTTGTACACCATGACAATTCTAAATTGAAGTACCCGTGTGATCTAAAAGTTTGTGATTTTACAAACTTTTTAGTGGTGGTCATTAAGCAATGCCACAGTCATAAAGTAAATGCTGCAGTCATAAAGTGTGTCCATTCATTCCTAGGGCCATTTTTTGATGGAAACACGCTGAAAAGACCAAAAACTGGCAAAAAAAAAACCCAATCCCCAACATAAATCATGGTCATGTGGCTGAGGAATGCTGTAACCAGACATAAGGTGAACTGAGGGGGAAATTCATCGAAACTTCAAATGGTTACTACCGTAAGAGATGGCTCATTAAGTGAGGATTGTAGCTGCAAATCTTGAAGGCCACTAGAGGGCAGCAATGAGACACAGAAAGCCTCTCAAGGCTTTCTGACACCTAGTGGTTTCCTGGAAATTTGCGACCCAGTTTTGCTGTAAAACTGAAGTCAACATTCCATCCAGGATTTAAAACTATCTAGCTGTACTGCTGGATCTATAACTATCTATGTGCCCTTATTAAGAATTCGAATCAAGCATACTTCTACTTATTTGTAGAGTGACTTTCCCTAATTCACACTCCCTGGTAAAGGACAGACACATCAGTGAACTTCACTGGTTAAGATATAGATGGAGAATTTGAAGGTGTGTTGGCGGGAAAGACCTTGGGAGACAGGGGAGTGTTCAGATAACAGACTGCATATAGCCTACAGTAGCATAATGAGTGGAGAAAAAGGCTCAGAAGCCTCTCCCACACAGTACTGTGAAGGAGATGATGGGAGATTTGTACTTTCAGACTTACAAGATTCTGCTAATTCTGCATATCAGGGAAGGCTGAGGAAAGAGGGTTTAAGTGTGAATATATGAGTGTGTATGCAGCCCGCCCTTCTAATGAGATACAATCAGATTCACAGTCAGGGTTACATCTCCTTGGAAGGATGTCTGCTTGCACTTTGCTGTAAATTGGTGTCCCCTCACACTTGAACTGATCACACAGAGTAGGAACATGTAGCCACCACGGCTTCTGGTATTTAGGAAGGCAGGATCAATTTGCAAAAGAAAATGAGCCCCTTCAGGCCTGCCTTGTGAATGCCTGGGAAAAGGTTCCTCTTTGGCCAAAGAACTTCAGGTGAGGAATATGGCTAATTCTAATCCATTTTTTAGTTGAATCCATACCACCCAGAAAATGTATGAGAAATATTGTATTAAAGAGACTCTGAAGTTCACAGAATTAGTTTTGGAACCAAATAATTAGATATTCTTTCCTGAGACACTGTCCTCCAGTAGTGCTAGTTGGGAATTCTTGGAGCTGTTAGGGAATTTTGGGAAATCTGGAAGCCTTCAAGTTAGAGAAAGCTATAGGAACAGGTCAGGGGGAACAAAGAATAATTAACATTACCATTGTTACAAATAACAACAGTTTCCCACTAAAAGTAAGTGTTTTATAAAGAGTAAAAATAAAATATGAATACAGATCCCTTAGAAAACACATTTAATTTTGGGGTCAGTCTGAGTCAGAGATATTGCTCCCAGTTTGAAGCATAATGTGGTTTTGGTAAGAAAAGCCAATGGAAAAATTGCTCATAATCTCCATGTTCGCATTAAAACTGCTGAAGGCAGCCTTGAAAACCAATGGAATGTTCATATCATAATAAAAAGTATATAGGAAGCCAAATATTGGAAAAGGCTTCCTAAGATATTATTATTCTAGGCTTTTTTTTCTCCACAGAGGTGAATGATGACATTATTTTAGTGGAGCAATAGAATTTGCTCAACTTAAGAGAAATCCACACCTAGTACCTCTTGAATAGGAATTTTCGCTAAAACCTAAGCAAAGAATTTGGTGTTGGACATGTCAGAGAGGCATCTGATGATAAGATGCTCTTGAGCATTCATGTATGCTAGTAATTTTTGCAATTTTTATTTCTATGCAATTTTTTCTTTTTAGCATATATCTATATAGTTGTTTGGGAACAGAAAAATAACAGCCAAGTGTTATACAATAGCATGTTAAAAACTACTCCTTGAATCTATTATGAACTTGGGTTAATTTAAAAACTACTGAAATGGAGGGAAAGTCGTGAGTTAATTTCCACTGAGAGCGAACAGTCTTAATTTAAGAAATAATTAATTGGATTCAGCTTTAAACTTGTTTACAGTTTATTAGGTTCTGTGGTCCAAAGTCTACTTTATCAGAAATATTCATGGCATTTTTTCTCTGCAATATATTAACAAGAATAATCCATACTTTAAAGATAAAGGCTAAATATGCATATACATACATATGTATAATAGCATAATGCCCTAGGTGTTAACTGATATTTTACATAAAATTTCATTGTGTAAAATATGTTCATTAATTAAAAAAACATTTCTATCTGTCTAGTGTTTTGATGCTTGCAGAATTGAAAAATTAATTTGCTAAATTATAATAACACAGATCTTAAATATGAGTTTATTACTTCTCTCAAAGGTCACTTGCATTTATTTATTTTTTATTCCTGCCACAATCAAGGAAACTCAGTTTATTATTCAATTTCATTGGCTTTAGCGTCATTCCAGAGTTTAAACAATATTATCAAGAACAAAGATACAACTTCAGAATAGTCAGAACAAGACTCTCTCTAATGTTCTGAACTGCTTTCTGAAATGATTCTTACTAGATTTTTGTTTTAATTATGCTTTACTACACTATGACATTTAATAGCCAGATTTCAAGCATCAGGAATACATTCTCATCAGTTTATTAGATTTCATGGAAGTATTTTCATATATTTTGTTATTCTGGAGCAACTTCTAATCTAGGACATCAATAACCCATTGTTTTAAGCTTGGCAGCACAGTCACCCAGTAAATTGAGAAATGAATCTGTGAAACCCTTGCATATGAACAAATGTAGCAATTTCACTGAGGTTAGGATTAGCCAAGGAGTAAATTTACCACTTTTAATAATAAACATGTAATCTTTGTATGCGCGTGTTTCTATCTATGTCTACGTCTGTGTGTCTCTTTGTGTTAAAATTCTGGAACCACAACTGCCCACTGAGGATTTTAAATTGTGCAAACACCCCCTGAAATACAGTGTAAGAACTCTCAGCTAATCTGACCTAAGTAATCTTATTGTTTGTTATGAACTAAGTGAACGTCCTCCAATTACATCATACAAATCAAGTCAGCAAATTAGGATACTTTACAGTGGCCACAGCATTGTAGTATGATTGTTTGGATAGTTTGATTTCTAGAAAATAATGGTCAAGGTTACATATTTGACCTGAAAATAATAATAATAATTGCCCACTGAATATGAGCATGCCATAAAAAAGCAATGTCATAATCATTGTCCCTGGATAACTGGAATAAATTGAATTGGTTAAATTTAACATAATATATAGCACTTAGACATATATACCGCTTCATAGTGCTTTACAGCCCTCTCTGAGCGGTTTACAGAGTCAGCATATCGCCCCCAGCAATTTGGGTCCTCATTTTACTGACCTCGAAAGGATGGAAGGCTGAGTCAACTTTGAGCCAGTCAGGATCGAACTGCTGGCAGTTGGCAAAGTTAGCCTGCAATACTGCATTCTTCAAATATATGAATTATATATGTAAATAACTAATAATAGTAATTTATTAAACTTGTATGCTGCCCAACTCTCCACAACCCTGGGTTACAACAATCAAAGAAATTACAATGATCAATTAAAGATTAGAAATAAAGATAAAAGTCAGCAAGAGCAATGAAGCGAGGGTCCCACTCTCCCTTGCCAGAGGTCTGGGTGAAGAGCCAGTTCTTCACAACTGTAATAATAATGTCTTAATATGCAAGTGTCAAGATCCCATGATTGATATTGCTATAATTACCAAACCCTCTAAATTAGGATAAAGTCTCTTTTCAAGCAAGCATAAACTCCTGCTGATATTTTGACACTTCTCCATAGTTTTTGTTGGCACCAATTCAGAAATGGCTTCCCAGTGCCTGCTTCCACAGTGTTTTCCAATTTCCCATCTAACCACCCTGAGAATGCCTAATGGTCTCCCATCCAACAGTAATCAGGTTCTCAGGGCCTGCCTATCATTAATAGTCATTTTGGATACTGAACCAAGCCATGTGGCAAACTGGATAAAACCTCAATGTATTTTCAACCCCACTTCTCCAGAGTGGTTTCCACCCCTGTCTGACTGCATCAATGTGCGTAGCTGCCAGTTGCCTCAAGAAGGAGCACCACCCATTCCCTTTCCCAGTGATGCACACACGGGAGCCACGTGCTATGAAGATGGGCAACGGACAAGGCTTGTCCAGAACTGAATCTGCATGAGAATTGCGAGTTCCAACTCTCTGCTTAGACCAGGGGTCTTCAAACTTGGCAACTTTAAGACTTGTAGACTTCAACTCCCAGAATTCCTCAGCCAGTCTACAAGTCTTAAAGTTGCCAAGTTTGAAGACCCCTGACTTAGACAGAGAGTTCTCTTGGGATACCCTTAAATGTATTCATTATGACTAAAACTCCAATGGAGGTGCCTTTAAATCAGGGTTTCTCAATCTTAGCAATTTTAAGATATGCGGGCTTCAACTGAAGTCCACACATCTTAAAGTTGCTAAGGTTGATAAATGCTACTCTAAGGGACCAGAGTTTTTTTTTCCCCTTATCATTGTTCAGTGATCTATCTTCATCCTTCCAGGAATAAAAATGGTTAAAGCATTATTATTATTTTTTTAAAGCTTAAGCCAAGAGGTCAGCTGTTCTCCCATTAGAACATAAAAAGCCTTGCTTCTGTTATTACACTTCCATTTGAATTAATATCACGGAAGCCTCTCTGGAAATGTATGGGAGCTTCCAGTACCACAGAATACTGCTGGGTACTATGCAGCTGGACAATATATCATACCAGTAGTTAGGCTTTTTCACTTCCAAACAATATCCAGGTTCAAGATCTTCTCTATGGGTCCTCAATAAATGAGCTGCAACAGGTGATTATTGGTGAAGATTTTTCTTCTCCCTTCAGTGACATATCGGTTGTAAAATACTCCCTATGAAAGGCATGCCAGGTGTATAACCTAGAAGATTTTAACTTTATTTTAGCTGGGCCAATCTCTTTTAGCCCACTTATTTCCTGCATTGTATTTTTGCTGGATCTTGTTATAAGCTTTTTTTTTGTCATGGGATGCACCACAATAATAATAATAATAATAATAATAATAATAATAATAATAATAATAATAATAATAGTAATAGTAATAGTAATAGTAATAGTAATAACAGTAATAACAGTAATAGTAATAATAGTAATTAATAGTAATAATAATAATAAAGTTGGAAGGGACCTTGGAGGTCATCTAGTCCAACCCCCTGCTCAGGCAGGAAACCCTCTACCATTTTTGGACAAATGGCTGCCCAGTCTCTTCTTAAAAACTTCTAGTGTTGGAGCATTCAATTACTATGAGCCACTTATGAAAGTGAGTGACATACAATGTAAAATAAATGCATAAGCATAATATTCTTCTTTATTAAATTTATTATGGCTGCCCACTCCAATAACCTATTATGTATTTTTTAAAAAACACCTTGTTTCTAGAGTTCATTATCTCAAACATATGAATTTTTTCCTGCTTCCCAGCACGCAATGCTCTCAAGGGGTCTTAAACACGAGCACCATATAAACAGAGGCTGAATACTCTTGAAAAAGTGCTAGACTTATTGAAAAACTAGGGCTAGCAAACTCTGATGAAGCTGTAGTCCTGTACTACATAGTGGAGCTACATTGCTAGTTTGGCCACCAGTAAATGGGGCAAAGGTGCCATTTTGTCTGCCCAGCATTCCCCAGTCTTCCCAAGATATGTGGACTTCAGCTCCCAGAATTCCCCATCCAGTAGCTGAGATTGGGAAATACTATCCTACACCTTCATTTGACCAATTTCATAGGCTATTTCTGGGTGCTACAAGCCATGCTTCTTGCTGCAACTATTGACTGCCTAATCATAACCTTTGCATCTCTGAGGATTGTGCTCATTCAAGATTAGTATCCAGTCCTACTTATGATCCTAACAAATGAAGAATATTTTTTAAATTTATATGCTACCCATCTTGCTATTCAGAAGTGGTACAGAATATCCCAAACACTGCACATAACCTATGACCTTTTAGTTGAAGAACTTGACAAGTTGCTAGATCACCATTACATTCACTTGCCAACATAGATCCCGTCACACCTAAAGAAGACTGAGTGGTGACTATTTTGTTCACTGATAGATGGACCTTAGAAGAGAAACCAAGCTGGGGGTCCGTGAGCATCATTTGCCAGCCTCATTACTAAAGAGGTCTTGGCAACAACAATGCACAGTTAATTTGGCAGATGTATGTACTGTATACATGGGATGCTGACATAATGAAGTAGAATGTGAAGCAGAGTTGCTCTGATTAATTATAGGATGATTTTCCTCCCCATCCAGCTATAGCAAGAATCTTTGAAGCTTATTCAACTGTTGAAAATAGCTACAAAATTCTCTGCTGTAGTTTCTTGCAAATAGTTAAGGTCAAAGAAGCAGGATTACCCTATCTCTGTGCTCCATGTCCATTAATCCCGGGTTATTATCATCTCTGGATTCAAAATCATTTCACCAAGCACATTATGAAAAATGAGCATAACAAACAATCTGGTTGTGCAATTGCCCAAATCCAGCCTTTGGTACTTATAGTTAATAATTTAGAATTGTGTGTGAACCTAGCCAACTTCAACACACTGCTAAACTCCAGGCTTAGTTCACACACATTAGGGTAAATGTTTGTGGCTCAGTGTGTTGTGCCAGCTGGGTTTAATTAACAATTAGTGTACCGGGCAAGCAACAGTATTATGGTTGATCTCATTTTAGTTTGCAGTGATATGAAAACCCAATCATTACAGCTTAGCAACAGCAATCAATTTTGCTGCTGAACAAAGCATGATCAAGTGCTAGACTCTGCAATCTGGAGTTCCACAGCCCCTGTAATACTAGAAGTTGCTACTCCAATTAAAATGCTATGTAAAACCAGCAATTCAGGTTTTGATTTATACTCTGAAGATGGTTCAGAGAGTAAGAGAGTTACAAGAACAGTTGCAATGGCCAAAAAATTAGGAGTACAATTTTGTACTTGATGATTCAGAAGGTAATCTTGTAGTAGTATTTAATGGATATAGGACCATTTACTGATACAGAGACCACTACCTTACTGAAATTATTCTTTAACTGTCAGTGTGAGTAAATATCAAAGAAAAATCCTGTCCAAATTCCATTTTCTGGGTCTCAAGTGCACACTGGTATTTAACTCAGCTGCAATCCTTCACCTGCACAAGAGCATTAATATTAGTGACTCCTAAAATATTCCTGCAAGAAGATTGGGGGGGGGAGAAATGTGAAGGAGCAAAATGCATTCCCCCCCCCACACATACACACTAAAAAGTCTCAGGGCAGCCTGACTACAGCAATGCTAACTAGTACTGCTCATTAATATGATACCCTGTTTTTGATTAATCAGTTGCCCTTCGGCCAAGCAAATCTTCCCACCCCTGGAACTCATGCTTCAGGTTTAAAGAAGAATTGTGAGCAAGGGGATTAGTTTAATTCTGCCCAGAGTCTGCAGTTTGATCCTGATGGGCTCAAGGTTGACTCAGCTTTCCACAGGGACTGATCAACGCTTATTTCGCCACCCTGGCAGGTCTGAGGTCCGTTCGGCTACTCGACAGGGAGCTCGCCTATTTCACCGTACCAGACCCTTCTCAAACCACCTGCGCGCCCCCACCACCCACCCTATCACCCGCCAGCTTCTCTCGCCAGCTCGGGGCTCCGCGAGGCCCTCTCGGAAGAGAGAGAACGCAGGACCAGCCATTGCTGAGAAGGGAGGCGTCCCCTCCAGCAAGGAAGGCGCGCGTGGGGGGGGGGTCGGGGGGAGACAGGCGTGAGAGTCCGGAGAGACTTTTCCAGCCGTCCGGATGTTGGAACACTTCGCTGGGGCCTTTTCTCCAACGCGATCAGAAGATCACGCTCGCTCGCTCGCTCGCTCGCTCGCACACCCAAAGCAAAAACGCGCGCCTGCAATCCTTTCCCCGCCACTCCCAACAAGCTTCACCTTAACTGCACTCTCCGCGCTCCTCCTCCGCACTTTCTCCTCTCTGGAGCTCTTGCTCCGGACGCGCTGGACTCGACCGCCTCTCAGCAAAGCAGGGCTGAGTCATGAGCTGCGGCCCGGGGCTCCCGGACCCGCAAGGGAGAGCCGAGGGAGGCGTTCCTCTGTAGCCAACAGCCCGACTCCCGGGAAGAGTCGGTACCGTTCAAGAGGAAGGCGACCCGGGCTGAACGGAGGACCCTCCAGTGGCTTGGAACAACCTGCCTCCAGAAGTTGTGGGTGCTCCAACACGGGAAGTGTTTAAGAAGAGATTGGACAACCATGTGTCTGAAATGGTATCGCGTTCCCTGCCTGAGCCGGGGGTTGGACTAGATGACCTCCAAGGTCCCTTCCACCTGTGTTGTTCTTGAACCAACCCCACTTTCTGGCCTTGAACGACACCTATAGCACTAAAAAATGGGGGGGGGCTCGCGTCAAACTACCTCCATGCCCATCCCCTTATGCTGCAATGCTAGCCAACGCCAACGCTGAAATTTGGCTCTCAACTGCTTAAGGCCTTGAGTGAACCCTACCAAACCACATCTTAGGCCAGCACGTCGGGCAGCCGAGGGCAGCTTTTAACCGTTTGCTACTGATCGCCCTCCGGGGCAGTTCTTTCGAAATCCCTGCCTAGGATCTTCCCAGACTCCAAAACTGATTCAGCTCGAGACGGGCTTTTAACTCCCCGAAATGGAGAGACCTAAGACTCCCATACAGACACAACGCGCGCACGCAGGGAAAAAAAAAAGATTTTGAGCCGGGCTCCAGAGTCCCGAGCGCCCAAGTTCAGGGAAAAGCGATAGGCGCCACCGCTGGGAAGGCCCGGGCTGGACGGAGGAGCCGTCCACGTTGAGAGCGACTGAAAACTCCGCCCCTTCGCCCTTCTTAACCCTTCCTTCACGTCGAGGACGGGGACACGCAGGAACGGGGCTCACGGCACCAAACCTGGAGGGAAAGGTGGTGGGTGGGTGGGAGGGAAAATATTTACTTGGCCCCACCCGCTTCTCCCTTGGTCCGTGTAGGATTTCTGCCCCAGTGCTGAATTCCACTATTTGGGAGGGAAACCACAATATTGAAATAGCTTCAGCGATCATATTTAATACAGCCATACTTTTAACGGATTGCCTCTGTCGACTTTAAAGAAAGGTAGCGGTCTATCCGAAGGGGTAATTGTCCCCATTTTCACCCCGTTCCCATTCCCGCCGGAATTCCCAACCCTCCTCCCGTCCCCTTCCCGCCACCCTCGAACAGCCCTGACTTGAGTCCTTGGTGTTGCTGCTATACCTCAACATCCCCAGAACGGATCTGCTGGAAGCCCAATCGCGCGATCCCAATAAAGGTAAATGGGAATAGGCCAATTCTAAGGCCGCCGTTAAAAAAAGAGAAGAGAGCGGATCTTCTGCCTTTGGTGTGCGCTGCCGAAGCTGCCTGAAACTAGGCAGGGACTAAAAAATATTGGTGGGTGGATGGTTGAGAAGCAGCCTAAAGGCGGAGAGCTCTGCTGTAGGCATACTTGGAAATAAAGCCTGGAAAAACGTGGAGGGAGCGGCGGGGGGGGGCGACTTCTGAGGAACTTCGCGCTCGGACGATACATTTGGTGCAAGCGGAGCGCTAAAACTACGCCATTTATTTAGAATAGAATAGAATAGAATAGAATAGAATAGAATAGAATAGAATAGAATAGAATAGAATAGAATAGAATAGAATAGAATAGAATAGAATAGAATAGAATAGAATAGAATAGAATAGGTTATTGGCCAAGTGTGATTGGACACACAAAGAATTTGCCTCCGGTGCATAAGGTCTCAGTGTAGTTCATACAAGAACAAAGTGATAGGTCACAGATCATAAATCATAGTTACGTTTCTCAGTAACCTTGGCTCAAATCGGGCGCTCTGAGAATGGAGTCCAGCCATGAGTGTATGTTCCTTCTTCCCCCACTGATCCCCCTTGCCTTATAAAGCCCCAACTTCTGAAATCGGCTCTTTGAATCGAGACTTCAGTGCAAACCACACGACTGGTTTAAGCCACCCCGAAGGTCTGCGGTTTACGGGAAGGGGTTTGTCCCGGAGGAAAACGTCTCTCCGGAGGCATTGAAGAAGGAAATGATCCCGAACGGAAGGGAGCGACGGGAGAACCCACCCCAGGGATCCTTTTTAACCCCTCTCTCCCGTTACAAAGGCGTGTCCCGGCGTGCGTGGGCGCCTGTTTAGACGCGTGACAAATACTTCTTTTATTCCCGCTCTCTCGCCTTTCCACGGAATCTTTCCTATATTCCCCGGTTCTCCCCACGACCCTGTCAGCTACAGGCTCTAGAAAGGCGGCTGGTGGGGATGCCGCTCTTAGACGGGGATGCCTGCAAATTCCGGCCCACCGGAGTCCCGCCGATCCCTGGCGGAGACGCGAGCAGACAGCTGCAAGCGACTTGAGAGAGAGAGGGGGGGGAGAGGGAGAGAGAGGGAGAGAGAGAGAGAGAGAGAGAGAGAGAGAGAGAGGGAGGGAGAGGGAGAGGGAGAGAGGGAGGGAGGGAGAGAGAGAGAGAGAGAGAGAGAGAGAGAGAGAGAGAGAGAGAGAGAGAGAGAGAGAGCGCAAAATATCCCCATTTACTCGGGTATAGCGAAAGCGGACCAAACTGGGGCGGGGGGGGGTGCGCGCGGAAGGAGGAATGGGAATAATTAACTGGGGAGAGAAAAAAAAAGGAGGAGAAGGCGAAGAAATGCGAGGACTCTACCTTGATCCACAGACCTCATGATGTGGTGATAATGGACCAGCCGGCACGCGGTTTCTCTCTGCATTTGGATTGGGAAAAACTTAAAGATTCTCGGGGAGAGGAAAACACGCCGAGGACGGGCGAAGGCGCGAGCTGACGGAGATCTCCTTCATTCAGACGACCATGCTCGTCCCGCGCCCGTCCGCCGCCTCTCGCTCGCGTGGAAGGATCCGCGCCGCGCGTGGGTCCTGCGGCCCGGAGGGCGCTGCTGGATTTGCGTGCTGCGAGAGGTGGGTCACCCGAGAGGGAAAAGCCACTTCCTTCCCTGCTCTGAGTGTTTATAGTCTTGAATGCTGTAAAATAACGGGATTCCCTCACTGTTTCCTCCTGTTTATGCCCAGTGCCATGGAAACCCCTGGATCGCCTCCATCGCATGAACGGAGGGCTTTCCTGCAAACTTCCACACTCCGGAATTCATGACGTCTCCTTGCACCGGAGCCAAAAGGCGGCCCTGTGGCTTCCCTCTCTCCCCCGCTCTCCTCTTTCTCTGGGCCGAGACACAAGCGGGCGATTGTTGAGCTGCGCCAAGGGGGGGAACAGGAGCAGGGGACGCCAGGACCCAAAAAAACAAAAAAACAAAAAACCAGCCCTGGAGAAGATGATAGAAGCGTGGACGGACAGAGGGACGGATGATGGAGGTTATTCCTTCTTTTAAAATCTACCCCACTGCTTCAGGATAACGGTTGTCATTAACCATTGCAGTTTACCTTTAGAACAATAGCAAAACAAACAAACAAACAGAAACCCCACACCACTGGACCAAATAACCAGAGCTGACGCTGGCCTTAGCCAAAGTTCCTTTTCATGGCTGGGTTTCTTATAATTTGTGTCTCTTGTGGACTTCAGTTCTTCTCACTCCCCCCCCCACCTTATCCTTATCCTCAGAGCAACCTTGCAAGGGAGGCTAAATTGGAAGAGGAAAGAAAGAAGAGAGACCAATTTATACCAGGAAATATTTCCGGATGAGCAAGTAAATGAAACTGAAGCTTCCCAATCCTAATCTAACAATGAATCCGGTTTGAAGTCATGTGAAAAACCAAGGGATGCATGACCTGATTCTTGGTGCCTTTATCTGAGAAGGAGGCTCATTGAATTCAGTGGGATTCTCTCCCAAAGATTAGGGCATAAATAGGTTGTTCTCTTTGACCTATTAAATAGAACACAAAAAGAATGGTTGCTGGAATTGGGTATGTCTAGTTTAATGGAGAGAAGGACGAGGGGGGACATGATAGCAGTGTTCCAATATCTCAGGGGTTGCCACAAAGAAGAGGGAATCAGGCTATTCTCCAAAGCACCTGAAGGCAGCACAAGAAGCAATGGATGGAAACTGACCAAAGAGAGAAGCAACCTAGAACTAAGGAGAAACTTCCTGACAGTTATAACAATTAACCGGTGGAACAACCTGCCTCCAGAAGTTGTGAATGCCCCAACACTGGAAGTTTTTAAGAAGAGACTGGACAACCATTTGTCTGAAATGGTATAGGGTTTCCTGCCTGAGCAGGGGGTTGAACTAGAAGACCTCCAGTGCCCCTTCCAACTGTGTTATTCAATTCAATTTTAAAATAAAAGTAAAAAATGGAATGAACTGAGATCTAACACATGAATAATTTTTGACTGGTTTGTGATCCAGCTCTTAAGTCAAACTACTGCCACTTCTGGAAAGCAAAAAAATTATTGCACAGAATTTTGAAGAAAGGGATAAATGTAAATCTATCATTACTAAATATTATCAGTAGCTGAGATGTTAATTTTTGTGTAGCAACTTCCCTGCCTGAGTTCCTTGACTCCTTGGCTGGCAGTGAAGTTCTCCGGGCTTATGGTCTTGGAGGACTTCAACTTGCCAATCCTAAGCATGGGTTCTGAGGTGGCCTTGGAGTTCATGCCACAATGGTCCTGTCCAAACCATCCAGAGTCCAATACATAACAGTGGTCATATACTTGACATGGCTTTTCTGTCAGAACAGTAGTGAGATGCTGTTTAATTGAGGGAACTGTCATGGTAAGACCACTCCTTGCTGAACCTTCAGTTCTTTGGTGACACTCCCCTTTGCAGGGAGGCTAAGCCTACTAGCTCAGGTGATTAATGGACCCAGTTGAGTTTCAGAGAGAGCCTGGGGTTGTCCTGAGAAGTCTGCTTGGTAGCCACATGGAAGGGGGGGAGGAACAACCATGGCCTTGGATCAGATCACGCCTGAATGGTCTCCATATTTGGAGAGTTGACAAAGCTAAAGAGAGCTAAAAGATACTTAAGAGTACAGTAGGTGAAGATCATCCAGAGCCACTATTAGAGCCTACCTTGTGGTTTTAAGAGGTGGTAAAACATGATTATTTCTCCACCCTCATTGCACCCACAGATAGTCATTCAGCAGCCCTGTTTTGGATGACCCATTCCCACAATTGTATAGATCTACTGATTAATTCACTCAGATTTGCTCTACATTAGACACCAGCTTTGAAGCAGGGCAAGTGGAAACTATGAGGCTAAGTCTTGCAAAGTTATTTGGGAAGAGTTTGATCCTCTTGAGCCTGAGGAAGTGGACTGGGTTCTTGTTACTGCTAGATTTTATATTCACTTGTATATTAAAATCCATGCTGGTCAAAGTTGCCCAGGAGAGGGTGTGTGGTTGGGTCCAAACAGTAATTCTTCCTTGAGGGAAGGGGTCATTCTGCTGGGTCTCAAAGAGGTGGTGGTTCATCTCCTTCTTAAGGGGCCATCACTCGACTCAACCAGCCTGGATAATTTTCATCCAGTTTCCAACCTTCCTTTTCTAGGGAGAAGAGCCAGATCTTCAAGGTGCTATTAAATGCCAAGGATGTGGGACCCATATGAATTTCAGAGAGTATTTCATTCCAAAGACGCCAGAACAATGAAGGAGTGGGAAACTATGGGAGATAGGCAGACTCTCTCAAGTAACCTGGCTCTATGCTATATGTAGGGCTCTATAAGTTTTAACCAGCACTTTGAGTCACATCTGACAAACAATGCAGCTCATGGAGTAGTGTATGGACAAACCTAAGCAGGCCCATCACTGCCCGTACCTCTGCATTCGGGATCAGTTGAAACTTCCAAGGGCAGCCCATGTAGAGTGCATTGCAGAAGTCAAGTTTTGGACATGACAAGGACATGATGATAGTCTGAAGGGAAGTCTTCAAAAGGGCCTCTTGATCTAGTAATGGGTGCCCCTTTGCCTATAGCTATCATCTAATCATCAAGCAGGAGCTATGAGTCCAAGAGAAGCCCTACCATTGACACCACTCTTGAACTGGGAAGTGCCACCCCATCCAAGTGTATAGTTGGCCCTAATATCCATGTCTTGGTAGGTTTGAGTTGGAATTAGTTCCTTCCCAGCCAAATCTACACAGCCTCTATCAGTTGTCTCTACTGCATTTGATGTACATTTCATTAAATGAAAATCAAATGTTGGTTTTGCCTGATTTCAATTTCTTCACCCTGGTCCCATGTGCTTTCTGAGTGCACATCTGGGAAAAACACTTACAATTCAGATAGCCTGAATTTTCTGTATCTCTGGAAAAATGAGACTCTCAAACAGATATAGCAGGACATTTATATTAAGAGAATTTCTATTTAAATGTGTTAATATAATTGTATGAATAGGCATAGAGTTATTTTGCTATGCCCAAAATTACTTGATGTCAGTTAATTGACTCAGTGAATCATAAGGGTTGTTTATGGGATCTGATATAAGAATGGAATGAGAGACTTGTAGCCATCTCCAAACAATTAATTTTAAATTTTAAAAAAATCAGGATGAGCTGGAATCATTAAACCAAGTTGCAGCTGCTGTGTTTAAATAATATTATGCAGAAGGAAGCTATAGATTGAAGCCACTTGTAATATATGTGAAGATTGTGCAATATTTTAGAGCATTAGAGATATCTGGAACGGTCTTATTGAGATATTCCTGTTCCCAGTGATCTTGGACCACACACAGTCTTAAGCTATTTCACAGACTTCTTGTAATGATAAATTGAAAAGGCAAGAATTAGGTGCACTACAGTCAGCTGTCAAAGAAAGAGATGATTTAAGTTAAATAAAACTAGATTTTTTGGGACTCAGCCCTGAATCTGACCCTTCAAATTGCTAGTCTCTGTCTGAATTGCCATCAGGATGAGTATTAACTGTGGGTGCTCTGGGCCATCTCAAAACTGCCATTCAATACACAAACTGCTGTCAGGGTCAGAGGTGGTTGTGGGAATAAGCAGAGGCTGAGTCATCTTCTGTTCATGAACTTGGATTCCAGTTCAACAATACAGCTGGCTGGCATAAAACAAAACCTTTCCATTTTGACTCTCCTCTGTTTTTGAATTGCATCTCTGGAATTTCTGTTCCTGGATTTGTTATGGTAAGGTTTGTGTAGTAGCAACTGAGAGCAAGAGAGGGAAACACATCCCTCCCCCTTCTGTCCTGTCACTCTTGGTAACACTTAGGAGAAAATATATTAATGCCCGGGGGCACAAGTTATATAACACAATCTCTTTGGAACCTGCTCCAAGCAGCCAGTGTGTGCTCAACTAGAAAAAACAGGGGACATGGACCTTCAATAAACAAAGTGTGAAAGACTGAAAGATTTTCATCCCAAAGGGAGAACTTAAGAGCTGTCTTTTGAACCTGCCCTGATTTCCTCTTGACATCAGAGCTGTTGCTTCCTAAAAGATGAATATTGTAGATTACTTAGTTATCTCTTTTTACACGGTAGACTTTTTCTCACAGCTGAGCTAAAGTAGTAGATACATATTTATTTATTTATTTATTTATTTATTTATTTATTTATTTATTTATTTATTTATTTATTTATTTATTTATTTATTTATTTATTTATTTTGACTTATATGCCGCCCTTCTCCCCAGACTCAGGGCGGCTCATATCCTTGACATAGCACAAAACAATGCCAACATAAGATGTGCCATTACATTGCCACACCCTGCCCTTGCCTCTATGACAGGGGTCCTCAACCTTGGCAACTTTAAAACTTGTGGACTTCAACTCCCAGAATAACTTAGCCAGAAAAGCTGGCTAGGAATTCTGGGAATTGAAGTCCACAAGTCTTTAAGTTGCCAAGGTTGAGGACCCCTGCTCTTTGGTGTCTGTTCCAAGTAATTGCCCAAAGGCAAATGGCCAAAAGCATTTGTTCTGATTTGTGAAAGTTCTACTTGCTATAGCTAAGTGTCTTCTGCTTTGACTTTCGACATCCATCAGAGATGGCCCTAGAGAAGGAATGAGGTGGATTTGCCCTCAGGGTTCTACCTGCACACTTCTACATTGGTATGTCTACACCTCTTCTCACAGTTTATTTGTGTATTTCCCAAGTTAAAATGATGACCACTATCTTGATCCTCTACAAATAACAATGCCAAAAGATCTAATTCACATACATTTGAAGCAATAGGGCTTATTTATTTAATTTTTATTCCATCTTTATTACTATAAAAATAACTGAAGGTGGGAAACATACATAATACTTCTTCCTTCTCCTATTTTCCCCACAGCAACAACCTTATAAAGTATGTTGGGCTGAGAATGACTGGTCCAAAGTCACCCAGCCAACTTTCATGCCTAAGGCAGGACTAGAACTCAGAGTCTCCTGGTTTCTAGGCCTGTGCCCTCATCACTACTCAAGACTGGCTTAAGTTCATTAGTCCTTGAATAAACTCCACATTCGCTGGAAATACACAAAGTCATCCAATGAGAAACAGGCCTCCCTGGTGTGGAAATGAGGGAAGATCAGGGTCTGCTTTTTCTTCAAATAAATGAAGTAATTTCATGAGATCATTGGGCTCCCAGTTGGCAGTTGGCCTTCATTGGATGATTTCAGTGGTGGGATTCAAATACCTGAACCAGTTGTCTGTGTGGATGCAGGCCTGGGCTTCCCAGGCCTAGAATGGACTTCTGGAAATGGCATCCACACACTTGCAGTGGGCCATTCTAGGCTGAGAGAGTTCCTCAAGGCCTCCGAGGCCTCTGGAAACAGTGTGTAATCAGCCAGTTCTCCGAACTCAACAAAATGTAGCTACCAGTTCTACCAAACTGGTGCGAATTGGCTGAATCCCACCACTGGATGATTTCCATCTGGTCCCATCCTGAATGAAAATACAGAAAGTTAGGGAGATAATTAAAACAATCTTATTCTGAAGCTACAGTAGAGTGTTTAAGGCCAGTCAAAATGGCATAAGATGGTAAAAACATCTTATCTTTGAATATTAAGCACAAGTGGAGTGGATACAACAGTCATACCATATTCCAAATTCATTGAATCAAAGTAGATTCTATGTATTAAGGAGGTATTTCATACTGTTCTATGCAGGTAAAAATATTTTACTTGCAAAGACATTTGGTCTCATGTTCATATTTCAGCACAAAAGTCAGTTGGGATTTCTCTGGTCTAGTTTGTGCCACTTCTGAATTATATTTATGTGAAACTGAATGTAACAGGGGCACTGACTAATTTGATCCCCCTGTTTACACTTCACAGTTCAAATCACTGCTTTTGGAGAAAAAATTTGTAGAAATAAATCAGTCACAAGGAACACTAGAAACAACAGGTATAATTTAGCCCCACATTAATGTGCACAATTAAATGTAATTGCAAACACGATATTCTGAATTCAGAGAAGAGGCCTTCCTTTTTTTACTTCTTTCAGAAAGATATGAACCATCATTTGTCAGTATTCTCATCCAAAGCAATCAGCAAAATATAAAAACAGTAGAAAACAAGGTTTTTGCAGATCTCATTCTGACAATAATTTTGTCAAAGAAATATATGCATATAAATAATTTTTATAAAAGCATCTCCTTTGTCCCTATTAAAGATGTTATTTTTTCTAAAAAAAACAAACTATTCTCATGAGAATGGCTGCTAATTAGAGAGATATAAGCAGAGATATAGAGAGGAAATTTTGAAATCCTACTGAAGTGAATGGAAAATATGTACTAAGTCCTACTGATTTCAATGAGATGGAAGATGTCATCTATTACAAGACAACCTTTATCTCTTGGCTTATTATAGAAATATTTCCTTACCATATTCCTCAGTTGCCTTCAACCAATCACAGAGCATTTAATGTAAATTTAAATTCTCCCTCAGAATTTAGGGAGATAGTCAGAGATGTACCTTCCTTGTACCTACCTCCATGTTGAACAGTATAGCACAGTCAAACTTCAGAAATTGATGAAAGGAAATCTTTTAAGACATCTTGTATTATGTCATAAACTGTCATAAAATATTTTATAAAACCTGCCAAATTTCAATTCCTCAAGAATTATGGATCCCCGATTTTGGATGCATTCTCTAAGTTAGTCCATTTGAGGTACCTTCAATCAAAACATTTTGCCCTACAATGCACCAAGTTTCACCAAGTTAAAGGTTACAGACATGAGAGTTTTAGTAGTAGCATATATAGATTTCTGCAGATAAAATGGTAACATTATGTTACTTATACAAATTTCTTAGAAACTGTATCAGAAGCAAAATGCCATTTGTTTTCTTCACATTTCCTGAAATAATCAATCTGTTTTCTTCATCTGTAATCAAGATATGACATTATTATATGATAAATGATCACCATGATTCAAGAATGCTTCGAGATACATAAAAATAAAACAAGAGGATTATATTTTTCAGGATATCTGAACTAGCCTTTTTATGATCATTAACAGTCCTTTGATCGGTTTAAAGTACACCTTTGAACCTGAAGTGCATAGTACAGCAACATGAAAGATACATCTGAAGCTGATTTACAGAGAGTCATTTTGCATATCATGTTAAGCTGTGATGTGGTTTATTTTGTTTTGGCTGTTACAAAAATTAGAGGATTGCAAAGAAGCAAAAATAAATAAATAAATTTCCGCACAGTTAGACATGAGCTTTCAGCCATGTCATGAACCAGGCTAAAATAGAATTTGGCTTGTACCCATTTTTGTGACTTCACTTGGCCCCATAAAGATTTTGACAAATTTTTAGACTTGGTCTAGACAGCTGTGTTTCACTTCAGCTGAACTGCAGAGGCCACATTATTCTCCTGGTGGAGATTTTGTCACTTTTCAAGGCCTTGTCCTAATCCTTGCAGGAGGCGATGGAAGCCCTTCCACTACTAACCAGGCAGAATTACTAGCTCAGAAGCATGCAAAGGAAAGCAATGCAGGTAGTCCTTGACTTATGACTGTAATTGAGCTTGCAATTCCAGTTGTATGTTGCGACAGTCACTAAGCGGGTTACTGTGTGAGATGCCCGCATTATGAGATTTTTGCATCCATTGTTTAAGTGAACATGGTAATTGTAAAGCGAACACTGTAATTTTAGAGCGAATGCTGTGGTTGTTAAATGAAGCCATTGGGGCATATATATTTTTTTGACAGAAATGCAAAGAAAATATTGTTTTTTGGCAAAAACGTTATAAATTTTGGCTATGTGACCACTGGACGTTACAAACGAGCATAAATGTGGGCTGGTTGCTGAGTGCCCTTAAGGTGATCATGTGACCACGGGAGAGGGTGGCCGTTGTAATTTTGAATCTGGGTTATAAGTCCCTTTTCTGAGGTTTGGTATAGTGGTTAAGCCACCAGGCTAGAAACTAGGAAAACCAGAGTTCTGATCCTGCCTTAGGCACAAAACCAAATGGATGACCTTGGGCTAGTCCCTCTAGGAAGGGGGCAATGGCAAGCCACTTACCAAGAAGACTGCAGAGACTTCTCCAAGTATCGTCAGGAATCAAACCTGACCTGAAAGCACATATATGCACAAAAAAAGTCCCACTGAACTATACATTTGCACACAGAAACACAGACACAGTTACATAAACACAGATACACGGAGGCACATTTTATTCCCATATTATATTAGCCAGTAAGTTCTTTTATTTATTTAGCGTGTTGTCTCCAGTTATGGGAGGTTAAACTATAGTCTATGGCATATTGTATTGTGCAAATGCATCCAAGCAAAGGCTTAACAAAATGTGCAAACTCAACATTTCTTGCATGTTATTTCTGATGTTTGTCTGGAGGCAGATATCTATAGGGTTTGCATGGATTTTAAAAAATCACATGCCCGTGTTTCCCCGAAAATAAGAACTATCCCAAAAATAAGCCCTAGCTTGATTTTTACACATGTGCCCTACTCTCAAAATAAGCCCTACTTAAGACCCCACCCACTCCATTGCACCTGGTTGCACATAGTGAGGTGAGGTGCATAGGTAAAAATCAAGCTAGGGTAGGGATGGGGGGGAACCGTGCCCCACATCCACTTACCTTAGGACAGTTGTAGCCAGGCCTCCCATGCCCCGACACCTGCCTCACCTCCGTGCATAGGTAAAAATCAAGCTAGGGTAGGAATGGGGGGGGAACCGTGCCCCACATCCACTTACCTTAGGACAGTTGTAGCCAGGCCTCCCATGCCCCGACACCTGCCTCACCTCCCATGCCCCAACACCTGCCTCACCTCACCAGCCCACTTCTTCTGTGGCCACTGGCCGCTGCTCGCGTGCATCTCCCCAGCCTCCGTTTCACTGCCAGAGGCCTTCCGGAAAGGCCTCTGCAGCTGAGAAACAAACTCTGGATTGATGCGTGCAGCGCCCCCTGGCCTCCGTTTCACCATCAGAGGCCTTCCAGAAGGCCTCTAACAATGAAATGGAGGCCAGGGGTGATGCACATGAGTGGCCACAGAAGTGGGCTGGCGAGGTGAGGCAAGTGTCAGGGTGTGGGAGGCCTGGCTGCGGGGGAAACACAGTATATGCCAATCTATTTTAAATATTCAGGAATATAAAGAATGCTGAAACAGAGGGGCTGACACCTTCAGTGCAGCCCCTAAGAGGTGGCATTTTTGAATCTATAAATAAATATATTTTAAAAAACTAGATGAGCAGATACATTTACCTGCCACAGTACATACTGTATCAGGAGATACTCAAGGAAATAATTGACCAGAACAGTATAGGAACTCCTGCTTCTCTTGAGAGACAGAGGGTTTCCTAAATCAAAATATTTCTCCAAACAAAGGGAGATTTTGGGCTCTGCAGGTGGAAAAAGCCTCCTCCACATTCCTGCATTACAACAGGGAGAATCCTTTTTCCGTGGTTAGGACACTTCATTTGCTCTCCTCAGCCAGTCCAGTTCTAAAAATACATTGTCTTTTCTTTAAATAGCCCCCAAATCCATCTGCTCCTGCTGCTACACATGAGAGAATTTTCCTAAAATATCTCTTTTCCACCAGCATTTTTTTCCAAGTTTGAAAAATGCTGAATCCTGTTACTCCTATTATTCCCATCCAAGTCCAGAAGGGATGGTTGGCCACAAAGGCTGCCTTCCGAATGATCTAACGTTCCTCAAACCAGCTGCTTGTCAAAGGCTTGGAGTGAAGGACAGCCAACCCCATCTGCTCCTCAACTGCTGACTTAAATTTTCCTGGTGGGACCGTTTCTGGGACTGGCTTTGCTACAGGAGACCTGAGAGTGACCATGAATTGGGAAGGAAACGAGTTTATGTGTTATATAACTTCCAGGAATTCCCAAGGAGAAGGAGAAGGAGTTTCCCTAGAAACCAGAAGAGTTTTCTATATAGTTATATATTTCAGTTCCTTTCAGTGGAAGACCAGATGCCTTCCCCCGTTTTTTCCTTTCTTTCTTTAGTAACAGGAACATGGTTTTTATTTCATTTACTAAGAAGAGGTCTCCTTATTCCTAATTCCTTCCAATCTTCTCCTTGACACCATTTCTCCTAGTTGTTGAGTTCTCTTGACTTCCATCTAGACTGAGTCTTTTGTTCCTCTTTCCACTAAATGGGTGGGGATTGAGATAAGATTGCTTCTTCTGGTCATATATTCCTCAGTAGAATTAGGGCTTATTAAGGGAAACTCACTGAGTCAGACATCTCTTCCTCGAGGATAGGATAGGATAGGATAGGATAGGATAGGATAGGACAGGACAGGACAGGACAGGACAGGACAGGACAGGATAGGATAGGATAGGACAGGACAGGACAGGACAGGACAGGATAGGATAGGATAGGATAGGATAGGATAGAATAGGATAAGAGAGTAGAGTAGAGTAGAGTAGAGTAGAGTAGAGTAGAGTAGAGTAGAGTAGAGTAGAGTAGAGTAGAGTAGAACAGAACAGAACAGAACAGAACAGTACAGAACAGAACAGAACAGAATCATAGGGTTGTAATGAACCTTAGAGTTCTTCTAGTCCAAATTCTTGCCCAAGGCAGAAGTCCTTATACTATCCTGTACAAATGGTTGTCCAATCTTTTCTTGAAAACCTCCAGCAACGGAGCACCCACAAACCAGGAGACAAGTTGTTCCATTGATTAATTTTTCTCACTATCAGGAAATTTCTCCTTGGTTACAGGTTGAATCTTTCTTTAATGAGCTTCCACCCATTGCTTCCTACACTCAGGTGCTTTGTAGAATAGGCCAATCCCCTCTTCTCTGTGACAGCCATCAAGTACCAGAAGACAGCTATCGTATCACCCCTAAACATTCTCCTTGTTAGGCTAGACATATATACTGTAGTTCCCTTAACTGTTCATCGTACAGTTTAGCCTCCAGATCGTCATTTAGTGATCTCAGAATCAATTTCCTCCTGCTCCCCATCCAAATGATCAAGGGCAAGGTCTCACAGGAAGAAATGGGAGTTGTGTAACAGCAGTTCTATACTTTTTAAGAATATAAAATAAAATATTTTTTGCATTGTGGCTAGAACTCTGGAAGGCATCTAAATGAGCTAATTCTTAAATGCTGGACCATTTTCCAGCCATAAAATATGCACACACTGAAAGTATTCATTCAAATGTATGAGACACTACAGAATGTGGGTGCAGTACACATCAAGATTTATTTATTTATTTATCAAATTTTGGAGACTGCCCGTCTTCCTCACCAAGCGGCCTCCAAATTATGGTTGCAGAATACATTGCAGGAAATTATATGGGCAAGCAAATCAAGCTTACAGACATTATTCAGGAAAAAAGTCAAATCAATTACACCAGAGGAGGCTAAATATGCCAAACTCTCCTGCCAAATTAATTTGGAAGTCATTCCTTCCCAAATTCTGAACAAAATAGGATGCTGCTTGCACTTACATTTGCTAAGTTTGTAATTACAGAAAGAAAAAAATAAATAAAAATCCTGCAGATATGGCAGGATTCACAGCTTTCCTCCGTATAACTGAAATGACAAAATAAGATTTTAGGAAGGCTTGAGATCCATTGTTTTAAAATTAAGCTGTCTATTATCTTAGTAATAAAGCACTGCCTGCATGCTACTTTACAGTATTCTGAAAAGAAGAGTTTTAACCATTGAAATAGCATTACTTATACTATTACTGTACTGAACTAAAATATTACTACTACTGTAAATAATATTGTAACTACTACAGTACTAGATCTAGAATGCAAAAATCCAGATGACCACTAGATGGCAGGAATGATTTTCATTGTTACTTTGGTGCCATCTGAAATTTGTGTACAGTTCTGCAGTCCTGTAGAACTCTCTTTTTTGAATATATGATTTTAATTAATAAACAGAGAGCCAGTTTTTACTACTGTGGTTAAGGCATCTGGCTAGAAAGCAGGAGACTGAGTTCTAGCCATTTCTTAGGCATGATGCCAACCTGATGGGCCAGTCACTTTCTCCCAGCCCTAGGCAAGGGCAAACCACTTCAGAAAAAACTTGCTAAGAAAAGTATAGGGCAGGGGTAGGCAACCTTGGCTCTTTTATGACTCGTGGACTTCAACTCCCAGAATTCCTGAACCAACCATGCTGGCTCAGGAATTCTGGGAGTTGAAGTCCACGAGTCATAAAAGAGCCAAGGTTGCCTACCCCTGGTTATAGGGACTTGTTCAGGCAGTGTCTGAGAATTGGATATGACTGAGTGGAAGAAAAACAAATTAAACAAAAATTCTTTTCTGAGTAATTCTCTTGGCCTGTTTTAAAACTTGTTCTGAAGACATCTTAGAGACAGTTAATAAGCAATTTTCCAAAGTGATTGGAAAGTAAGGTTTGCAAACTTAGCGCCCTTTAAAAAGCTCTGCTGTGGCTGCTAGCAAGATGGCCAGTCCTGTTGTCTCATAGCACTGTTCTTCATTGTTCTGCAATCTCCTCATGAGAAGCAGCCATTCAGAGCACTTGTAGGCAATCTCCCTTCATCTCCTTAATCTGAAGAGGTGGCAAGGGACCAGTCTACTCACCAGTTCCTTGATCTTTGCCACAGTTATCTGCCACTCCAGCTCGCCATACCTCCCCAGGAAGTTTATTTCTGATCGCGTTCCCTTATTCTGAGCACTAAGGAGAAAATTATCACATACTGAAGAGTAGGAATATTTGGGACTTTCGTTCACTTGTATAAATGCTTTCCTCACATGCACACTGCAGCATCACATATTTTTAAGTGCAGTCATCCATCCCCTATGGTAAACCAGCATTCAACTAAGATTTATTCATAATAAAAATTGAAGTGGATGTTCTCAAAAGTTCTCACTGAAGAACAGAGAGAATCAAGATGATGTCAAAACAAAGCATTTGCCTCCATTACTCCTAGTCAAGGCCTCTCTTAGAATATTTATCATTCACTGGATAATTTTTAATCTATTATTTTGCCAAAATAGATCTCAGAATGACTTCAAGAATCTACTTATGTTCTAAAAGACATAACGAAAATAAAAACTTTGGGGAGAAAAAACAAAAAGGAGTAAGACTAAGGTTTATATTCAAAATATGAACCAATTTTCCTCATCCTACTCCCTTCTACCTGTGCTGGGACTGCAAGTATTACAATTTCTAGCCAGCAGTCAGCCCATATTTTAAAAACTTAGGTTCAATATCTCTGGAGGGTATCAGAGGAAAACAGATTTTTTCATTTAATGAAAAGAAGGACGAGGGGTGACATGATATCAGTATTCCCTGCCAGGGGATGACTCTGGCAGCAAGAGAAGTGAAAAAAAGAAAGGCTTATCACATGTAGAGGGTGCTTTGGAGATTAGGTTGGCTCCCTTGTCTCTGTGACAGCCTCTCAAATATTGGAAGACTGCGGTCATTTTCACCCCGAGTCCTTCTCTTTGTTAGACTAGACTTAACTGGTTACTGCAACTCTTCATCCTATACTTTTTACCTCCAGTCCTTTATTGTCGGGCCAGTAAACCAGCAACAAGCCCTGACTTATAACAGGCAACAGCAGCAGCAGCAGCCGGGCTAGTAAACCAGCAACAAGCCCTGACTTACAACAGGCAGCAGTAGCAGCAGCAGCAGCAGCAGCAGGGCTAGTAAACCAGCTAGTAAACCAGCAACAAGCCCTGACTTATAACAGGCAACAGCAGCAGCAGCAGCCGGGCTAGTAAACCAGCAACAAGCCCTGACTTACAACAGGCAGCAGTAGCAGCAGCAGCAGCAGCAGCTGGGCTAGTAAACCAGCTAGTAAACCAGCAACAAGCCCTGACTTATAACAGGCAACAGCAGCAGCAGCAGCCGGGCTAGTAAACTACTAGCAACAAGCCCTGTCTTACAACAGGCAGCAGTCCGGTAGCAGCAGCGGTGGCAGCAGCCGGGCCAGTAAACCAGCAACAAGCCCTGACTTGTTGTGGAATTGTGGAAGCGGTTATTGTGGCTAACGGGCCTGCTCCGTCGCTGGGTGTTTTCTGCTAAATTGTAAGACCTGTGGGTGAGGCCTTTGTTGCTGCCGCCATTATGTTGAACTTATCCGAAGGCCTTATCTTTGGGACGTTGGGTTCCACAATTATTGTTCTTGTTAGTATAATTATTCCTCCTGTGGGTTCTGTTTTGGACTCTACTACAGGTTTTATCTTAGGAGGGACTAATACAGGCATAGCTATAGTTATTGCGGCAGGATTAACATCTGGCACGCCTGTTTTTATTACTATGTTTTTAAATTGTTTTAATTACTATTTGTTTAAATTTTTAAATAATTCAAGTTGTTTAATACTGTTTTAACTTATTTTTGTTGGATGTTATGAATGATGTGGGGGGGGATTGACTGATTGTGGAGTGAATCGGGAACTGGCTAGCCTGCCTGGCACGGCAGAGGCAGAGAAGAGAGGAGACGCTGGCTCTGGGGTGATAGAGGGCCAAAGTATACCGGTCTTGCTGGGGAGAGGCAGATATGGCAGGAGCCATAGGGTAGGCCATTCTCGGGGAACAAGAGCTCGCTGTCTAAAAGCGATCCCTTGCTCCGACCCTGTGAGTTCAACCCGAAGTACTGGTAATGGGCGAAATCCGGACCCTGGGCTCAGGCTGCTGCTGCTCAATGCCAGGTCGGTTGTAAATAAAGCTCCCCTCATCCATGATCTTCTCCTGGATGAGGAGGCCGACCTCGCATGTGTGACTGAGACCTGGCTGGGCACGGAGGGAGGAGTTCCTCTCTCTGAAATGTGTCCAGCCGGGTTTCAGATATGGCATCAGCCACGACCCCAGGGAAGGGGGGGAGGAGTGGCTATTATAGCCAAGAAGACTTTTGGCCTACGCAGGCTCGCTGTTTCTGAGATTGCGGGTTGTGAGTTGCTTCTTGTGAAGTTGGACCTAGGGGTTCAGGTGGGCTTGTTGCTCGCGTACCTGCCTCCCAGCTGTGTGTCAACAGCCCTGCCTGCGCTACTTGAGGGGGTTGCTGGGCTGGCGGTTGAGTTCCCCAGGCTTATTGTCTTGGGGGACTTGAATCTTCTGTCGCTCGGCGAATCCTCTGGGTTGGCGCAGGAGTTCATGGCCACCATGGCAACCATGAACCTGACTCAAGTAGTTCAGGGACCGACTCATGAGAGGGGACACACTCCCGACATGGTATTCCTCTCAGAACAGTTGAGCAATGATCTGAATTTAAGGGGCTTAGATATCTTGCCTATGTCATGGTCAGACCATTTTCTGTTACGGCTTGTTTTCAAGGCTCCAATCCTCCCCCGCAGGGAGGCGGAACCGATTAGGTGGTTCCGCCCCAGACGTCTGATGGACCCAGAGAGTTTTCAGAGGACGCTTGGGGAAATACCGGATTCTCTCATTCTCGGTTCGGCAGAGTCCCTGGTTACGGCCTGGAATATGGCTGCGAAGGGGGCTCTTGACCGGATCGCGCTGCTGCAACCTCTCTGTGGTAGCAGACCCAGGAGATCTCCTTGGTTTACTGAGGAACTCAGGGGGATGAAGCGCCAGAAGAGACGTCTAGAGAAGCGATGGAGGAAAAGTAAATCTGTATCTGACCGAATACTATTAAGATCTTATATTAAGACTTATCAGGTGGCGCTCAAGGCGGCAAGATGCGCGTATCATTCCGCCTTGATCGCATCTGAGAATCCCGCCCAGCCACCCTGTTTAGGGTGACTCGCTCCCTCCTTAATCGGGGGGGGGGTTGATGCACCCTTGCAGGGTAGTGCTGAGGATCTTAATAAGTTTTTCGCGGATAAAATCGCCCAGATTCGGATGGACCTTGACTCCAATTGGAATGCAGTGTCGGCTGACAATGAGTCAGTCGAGATGACAGGGACTCGTCTTGATCCTGTTGTGTAGACGGAGTTTGACCCTGTGGCACCCGATTAAGTGGACAAGGCCATTGGAGCTGTGAGTTCCGCCACCTGTTTATTGGACCCGTGCCCCTCCTGGCTGGTTTCGGCCAGCAGGGAGGTGACGCGGGGCTGGGTTCAGGAGATTGTTAACGCCTCTTTGAGGGAGGGGTCCTTTCCGGCTCCCTGCAAGGAGGCAATTGTGCGCCCCCTCCTCAAGAAGCCTTCCCTGGACCCAGCTGTATTAAACAACTACCGTCCTGTCTCCAATCTTCCCTTTATAGGGAAGGTTGTTGAGAAGGTGGTGTCACTCCAGCTCCAACGGTCCTTGGATGAGGCCGATTATCTGGGCCCTCAACAGTCAGGATTCAGGCTCGGCTACTCCACGGAAACTGCTTTGGTCGCACTGACCGATGATCTCTGGCGGGCCCGGGATAGGGGACATTCCACTATCCTGGTGCTACTTGACCTCTCAGCGGCTTTCGATACCATTGACCATGGTATCCTTCTGCACCGGCTGGAGGGGCTAGGGGTTGGGGGCACTGTTTTGCAGTGGTTCACCTCCTACCTCACTGGTCGGTCGCAGTCGGTGTTGGCGGGGGGTCAGAGGTCGACCCCTAGGTTCCTCCCTTGTGGGGTCCCTCAGGGATCGGTCCTCTCCCCTCTGCTGTTTAATATCTACATGAAACTGCTGGGTGAGATCATCCGACAACACGGAGTGAGATATCATCAGTATGCTGATGATACCCAGCTTTATATCTCCACCCTGTGTCATTTCAGTGAAGCAGCGGAAGTGATGTGCCAATGTCTGGAGGCTGTTAGGGTTTGGATGGGTGCCAACAGGCTCAAACTCAACCCCGACAAGACGGAGTGGCTATGGGTTTTGCCCCCCAAAGATAATTCAATCTATCCATCCATCAGCCTGGGGGGGAGCTTTTGACCCCCTCAGAGAAGGTCCGCAACTTGGGCGTCCTCCTCGATCCACAGCTAAATTTGGAACATCATCTTTCGGCTGTGGCGAGGAGGACATTTGCCCAGGTTTGCCTGGTGCACCAGTTGCGGCCCTATTTGGACCAGGAGTCTTTTCTCACAGTCACTCATGCCCTTATCACCTCGAGGCTCGACTACTGCAATGCTCTCTACGTTGAAAAATGTTCGGAGACTTCAGGTAATGCAGAATGCAGCCGCGCGAGTAGTGTTGGGCTTGCCCAGAAATGCCCACATTTCGGCATCACTCCGCGAGCTGCATTGGCTGTCAATTGGTCTCTGAGCCCAATTCAAAGTGTTGGTTATGACCTATAAAGCCCTACATGGCATCGGACCAGGTTATTTACGGGACCGTCTGCTGCCTCATGAATCCCAGCGGCCGGTTAGGGCCCACAGAGTCGGCCTTCTCCAGGTCCCGTCAGCCAGACAGTGTCACCTGGCGGGGCCTAGGGGAAGAGCCTTCTCTGTTGTGGCCCCGGCCCTCTGGAACCAACTTCCCCCAGAGATCCGTGTCGCCCCCACTCTCTCCGCCTTTCGTAAACTGCTTAAAACATACCTTTGCCGGCAGGCTTGGGGCAGCTAACATCTTGCCCCTAGCCAGTGTATGTTTGTGTGTATGTTTGTGGAATGATTGTTTTTTTTCTTTTTAACTTAGGGGTTTTTATATTTATGCATTTTACTGTGATTTCTATTATGTTGTGAGCCGCCCTGAGTTCTCCGGAATAGGGCGGCATAGAAGTCAAATTAAATAAATAAATAAATAAATTCCTGTATTTGAGGGGCTGCCACAAAGAAGAGGGAGTCAACTTATTCTCCAAGGCCCCTGAAGGCAGGACAAGAAGCAATGGATGGAAACTAATCAAGGAGAGAAGCAACCTAGAACTAAGGAGAAATGCCTGACAGAAAAATTAATCAGTTGAACAGCCTGCCTCCAGAAGCTGTGAATGCTCCAATACTGGAAGATTTAAAGAACAGACTGGACAGCCATTTGTCTGAAATGATATAGGGCAGGGATAGGCAACTTTGGCTCTTTTATGTCTCGTGGACTTCAACTCCCAGAATTCCTGAGTCAGCATGACTGGTTCAGGAATTCTGGGCATTAAAGTCCACAAGTCATAAAAGAGCCAAAATTGCCTAGGGTTTCCTGCCTGAGCAGGTGGTTGGACTAGAAAACCTCCAAAGTCCCTTCCAACAATTATTATTGTTATTGTTGTTATTATTATACTATATTTTATTTATTTATTTATTTACTCATATTATTGTCTTTTTGAAGTACTGAGAGCAAAAGAGAATTGATTTAGATGTTTGTATTGTAAGAACAAAGTAAATAACTAAGGATTAGCCAATTCCAGAAGCCAAGAGCTTTGCAGGACATGAGCCTGGTAACAGACCTTCTCAGTGGTGGCCCCCTTTAATGGAACATTCTCCCTATGAAGGTACAGAAGGCCCCTACCCAACAAACATTTCACAAATGGACAAAAACAGCACTATTCCAATTAAATGGTACTTTTGTTGTTTTAAATATATTTATTTATTTATTTATTAAATTTATGTGCTGCCCGTCTCATTCTTCTAAGCAATTTTGAGTGGCTTACAATTAAAATTATTATTATTTTCTATTATTTATATGGAATTTTTGTTTGGTTTGGGAGCTTTTTGTTTGTTTGTGTTTGGAGTTTATTTACACCTTACTCAGAATCTGTTAGGACTAGGATAGATTATAAATATTGTAAAAATACATAAGTAAATAATCAAATTGTAAAAATACATAAGTAAATACTCAAACTATTCAAACTATTCAGTTGCAGCCAAAGAATGGAATATCCCTTTCCTGCAATCTATCATCTATCTGTCTGAATGTATGTCTATCATCTATTTTTGTGTATATGTCTGTTGTGTATCTCTCTCTGTGTGTCTGTTTATGTCTCTGTATGGTCCATATACATATATGTTCTTTTGAGTTAAATTGTAGTAAACTTTGATCTACTTGATTTGAAATGGTTGTAGCTGTTTCATAGGAAAGATTATCAAATCAGACTATTTACCACTCAGTATCACTGTCAGATTAACAGCAGTTTTTTCAAACTCTAAAACAGAGTTGACTTTTCCGTGTTCTCTGCTACATGATCCTTTCTAATTGGAAAGAGCAGGGTTTGAACCAGAAAACTTCTATATGCAAAACCTATTTTCTCCCATTGAGCTATCATTCCTCTCCAATAGGAACCAAATACAATAAATAGTTTAAGGTCATGGGTGCTAGCTGACCGTTCTTGATCTAATATATTGGCTCGGTGGCAGGATGCAAAGAGATGTTTAGGGAAGCAGAACAAAGGCTCCAAATGGCCACCTTGGTCTGTAAGCTCTTGAGAAGATCAACCTTTAAGGTTTCCTGAGGATGTGCCCCAAAGTTCCACAGCAGCTCTTTTGAGCTTATCATAACAGCCAACTCAGTTTTTTACTTTGCAAAAGCATTCCAGTCTCACGGCAACAATAATTAGTTTTGACAAAAGACTCTTGTCTTTCCAAAATAAATAGACAGACTCTGCTGCTGAAAGCAGATCTTGAACCAGATCCACAAGAGTGGAAGTATCAAGCAAAGTATATATAATAAATCTTATTTGATAAAGAGAATATCTTGAACAGATGTGTTTAGTCCCTTATTATCTATGTGTTCACTAGTCCCTTATTATCTACATCTTTACTAGACATGGAGTTATTTCAGCTGGATTTTTTTTTTCTGATCTGCTCTCCTACGGATTTAAGACAGTTGCCTGGATTTTGAAAAAAAAAAAACCAGTGCAAGTAAAACAAAGAATATTAAATTCAAAATATTCCCTAATTATCACATAGCGCAGGTGATTTTCATGTTTCTAACTACATAGCACCATAGGAATTTTTTTACTATGGACCAGGCTCCATCACACCAGAATTATCCACCGGTGTGGTAAAGAATAGTCATGAGGATCATTAGGTAAGGGAAAGTTAATATTTGGAGGATAAAATATAAACTATCCCTTGCCATGCCACGTGGCAGCAAGAAACAGCCTTGGACATGGAACAAATGAAGGTAACTGACTTGGTTCTAACTTGATATACTCAGCTCATTTTATATGAACCTAATATATTTACAGTGAATGATAGATTGTTTTTTTACATATCAAACTTTGTTTTATATCCAGACTGGATGCATATCCAAGAACAATGTACCATCAACAATTAGTTTTGAGGAACCATATTCAATCTGCAGATGTGCAAATTGTCCCAACTCCACACTGAATAGGGACACGTAAAAAGGGAGAGGTTTTTTTTTTATTTGAGCCCTTCTTATTGCATCCTGTATCACTGTATTCCCATCCACTCCCTCCACGCTTACACACTTTCCCTTCCCTAAAAAATAGAAGGTTTTATGTAGATCAGGGGTCCCCAACCCCTGGTCCATGGACCAGTACTGGGCCGTGGCATGCCAGCAACAGGTCCTCACAAACAAGCAAAGTCCCATCCGTGGGATGCAGGCAGCACACAAAACCATGCAAACTCCAGTCCATGGAAAAATCTTTCTCTGTGGAACTGGTCCCTGGTGCCGAAAAGGTTGGGGATCTCTGATGTAGATGATTATATTGGTGGTTTGCTTCCAACTATGTATTCTGGCTCATTCAGTTGGAGGATCTGTGAAGAAGCTCAGAGTTCAAATGTGCCTCTCCTCCTCCTCAACACTGTCATCATCATCATCATCATCATCATCATCACATATTCTTTAATATAATTTCAGAAGATACCTGTCTTAAAAATATTGTAGCTTAAAAATGTACACATTGTGAATAAAGTGCCGTACATCCAGATCACTTATTTATTTAGCCCAGTATTCTGTGCTCCAAGGGCAGGCAACCGTCTAATCTCCAGATGTTATATAGTATCTTTGTTCATTGTCATTGGCTGTGGAAGTACCAAGATAAATGTTTCGCAACTTTAGCATCTTTAAGATATGTGGACTTCAATTCCCAGAATTCCCCAGCCAGCATTTCAGATATATTTTAATGAAATTTTCTTTCTGAATATCATTTAAACTACTGGTTACATTCCAAGGAATAAAGGAGATTAAGCATGACTTCGTCCTTGATTTCAATAAATTAAGATGTGAGATCTCTTTAAATTAATAACCTAATTTAATTATAATTAAGCTTTCTCTTGAGGAAAGACTTCATAAGACAATTATATTCTTCAGATATACTGAACTGCAAACCACAGACAATAAAGCATAACAGCTAGTCCTATATAAAAATATCCAAAATTATTAGAAGGTACCAGACCTGATGGCCCATATTATGTAAATCTCGATTATTATGGGATAAGTCTTCATGAACTTCAGTCCACTTTAATCGATGCACTAAAGGATATTTGTATGTGTGTGTGTGTGTGTGTGTGTGTGTGTATAAAATCTATAATTACACAGAAATACACACATACACACACCCCAAAGTTTTGTTTTTTGTTTTTACTGTGGGTTGGCTATTGCAAGTTAATGTAGCTACTTTTGTGAAAATTATCTAAACAAATTAATCCATGGCCCCAGATGAAATACAATGAGGATAAATTCACATTTGGTTTTTTCATGTAGAACTGTTTTACCTTTTTAAAATTTATTTTTGGCAAGAAGTCTGAAATTGTAATCCTGCAGTTTTTGCCCTGATTTTCTCTTCTTCTTCTTCTTCTTTTCTTTTTTTTTTTTTACTTGTTCAGGCCTTTAAAAAAAATCCAAGTTCTGAGGAAAAAAATGGAAGATTAATTTTGTTTGTTTTAAACAAAGGAACTGCCAATGCAAAAATGTGGCACAAGGGAAAAGCACCCAATATTAAATCTGAGCACAATTTGCTATTCATTACTGTGGTCAGTGGCCACACCCTACAACTAAAGTTGAATTTTAATGAACTCCTTACTTGGGAGAAACCAACCAACCAGCCCATGTGATCTGTAAATTCTTATTTACACCATTAGAATACCTGTGATTATAAAAGAAAATATCGGAAAATAAACATTTATTCAAATGAGTATTAAATACAATTAGAACCATGCAAGACATTCATAACCTGAGCCATTAAATAATCTGAAAGTTTAAAAAAACCCTCCCCCCTCTATTAATGAAAACATTCTTTCTGGTGCTATATTTCTTTCAGCACTTCAGATTTAGTTGCATTCTGTTTCAATGGCCAAACATGTTAAGTTACTTAAAGATGGAAAAGCCTTCATGGTGTAATTATTGATCCTTGGGATGCTGAGTTAACTTGACAAGTCACTTCACGATGCAGCCCAGATTCTAATATGAGTAAGTTCTTCTTTGCTGTAAAAAAAAAAAAAAAGCAACCCCTCAGCCCTGGGCCAAATTTTGTCCAGCCTGTTTAAGAGGTACTTTGCAATGAGCTTTGATTCAGGCATGTTGAGCTCTTATTAAATGTTAACACCTGATATCCCCTTTGAGCTTTGGTACTACTGAGTGCTTTGTTCTGGAGAAAGAAAGAAAGAAAGAAAGAAAGAAAGAAAGAAAGAAAGAAAGAAAGAAAGAAAGAAAGAAAGAAAGAAAGAAAGAAAGAAAGGGAGGTAGGTAGGAACCTGTGTTGCAAAATCATCAGTAGGAGGTACCTTGAAACTCAGAAGAGCATAAATCATTAAGGGAACAGCACAAAGGGTGAATACAACAGTAAAAAACCTGTGAAAAGGGAGGGGTCTTCTATAGAGTCCTAAACTATTAATTGTGCATATATCACATCTGGGCTTCAAGAATTCAGAGAACCTTCCCATAGCTAAAAGTTTCTGTATTTACTTAGTACCTTCTTGGATTTTTACAGATTAGCTATAGTATGGCTACCTCCGGAGAGAGGTAACAAAATTATAATAGTTTGATTTCCCTACTATATTAAGCCATGGTTTGCTTGTCATGGTTTCTTAAGTAGCCACAACACGTCAAACTAAGACAACCTCAAAACAAAGGACCCAAAGCCCACAAACAAATCCAAACAGTATGATTTAGTATGATAATACGAAACAAGCCAACCAGTTTAAAGAATATTCAATGTAACTTCATTTCCTCTAATCAACTTTTATCCAGTCTGATGCCATTGGAGAAGTATTGGCTAAGGTTTTGACCCTCTGCTCCTATTCCTATAGTTTTAGAAGCTGTAGTCCAGGGGTGTCAAACTGCCGGCCCGCGGGACCAGATGCTTCATGGCAAAACTGTACCCACAATGGAAAAAAAGTTGCAATACATCATGACACATCATGTGACGTTGCGAGTTTGACACTCCTTTGGTAGTCCAACTCATCTGAAGGGCACCTGGTTAGGGGCAAATGATGTCCTAGTAGTTTCTTCCCATGTTTTAGGCAGAGATTTTTCCCAGTCTTTTTAGGAAAGATAAGTTTTAAATGCAAAGTGTATGTTCTAATTCTAAACCACAGTCTTTCCTCCACCAAACTACAAGTAGTCCTTGACTTACAGCCACAAGTGGGACCAGAATTTCCATTGCTAAGTAAGAAAGTTCTTAGATGCGTTATGCTTGATTTTATGACCTTTTTGCCATGGTTATTAACCAAATCACTGCAGTTAAGTGAATCACACAGCCATTAAGTGAATCTGGCTTCCCCTATTCACTTTGCTTGTTGAAAGCCCTCTGGGAAGGTTGTGAATGACAATAAGGGATACTGCAATCATTGTTAATACATGCCGGATCTCAAGTGCCCAAATTTTGATCACATGACCCTGGGGATGCTGCAATGTTTCTAAGTGCAAGGACCAGTTGTAAGTCATTTTTTTTTCAATGCTGTTGTCATTTTGAATGGTTGCTAAAAAAAATGGCTATAAGTCAAGGACTATCTTTAATTTTTGTAATAGTTGTCTACATCTGCATAAAGGTATCAACTAGACCAGTGGTGGTGAACCTATGACATGCGTGCCAGAGACGGCACTCAGAGCCCTCTCTGTGGGCACATGCACCATGCCCCAGAGATGGCAACCGTACCGCTTCAACCAGCCACCCACTAACTCGCCGAGGTCCCATGTGGCCAGATGCATCCCAGCACGGCTGGTTTCCCTCTCCCCCATCCCATCCCTCCTGGCCTCACATGCTCTCCTTTTCCCAGGCACAACCCACTGCATCGCCTCCTCAGCTGTTGGCTGTCCGTCCAGCTCAGAGGCGGCTTCTCTGAACTGCTGGCGGTGGGCTGCAGAGCCCCAGAGTGCGCCGTTCGAGGGGCCAGCAGGCTGTGGCTGCTGACGGACGCTGTCGGCCCTCATGTGCTCACTGGCCTCTGTGTGCAGAGCTTGATGATGTCAGGCAGCAGTTTCCCTGGCCCCTGCCTTGCCCTGCGAAAATGGCACTCCTGCCTTGCATCACTCACCCTGCAGGACGAGCCTCTTGCCCACTGCCCCACCTGCCAGAGACCCCCTGGATTTCCCCCAACCCTGCCTGGTCCCCACAGGCATCCCTCCGCACGAGCAACATCGAAGTGACCATGCCCACCTTGGCCACACCCACCCAGGCTGCCATGACCAGCACAGCCACGCCCACCCAGTGGGCCACGCCCACCTGGCCCCTGGCGTTAAATAAGTGGGTTTTGGGTTGCAGTTTGGGCACTTGGCCTCTAAAAGGTTCGCTATCACTGAACTAGATAATAGTTTCTATCTGATCTTAAATGATCTTGGAAGCTAAGGAGGATCACCCCTGGTTCATATTGGATAGACAAATTTCTGGAAGTTCCAGATCTATAGGCTAGATTGAGAAGTAGGAAAAAAAACACTGGAAAGGCAATAGGAACCACCTCTGTAATACTGCCAAGAAAACTGCATGGAACTACGTAGTTATCAGGAATCAAGCTTCACCTGGGGGAATTACATTTTATCCATGTAGCTTTTACATCTTTCCTACTTTATGCTCCTTTATATGTTACACTTTGGATAGCTTATCATTTCTATAATTTCCCTAGTCAAATCCACCACCTTATTATTTCCTTTTGAATTGGGATTACATTTACATTTCTTTTTAAATATTAAGAATTGCAAGCTTTTTGTCTGCTGCATGTTAAAATAGGAGAATAATTACTGTTAAGGTAAATCTCATCTGAGTCTTTTTTAAAAAAATATTGTAAGCTGTAAGTCTTTTAAATAAATTAGGGATAATTCAATATGGTCAGAGTCTCAATTGGGAAGTGAAACTCCCATACAATCACTATATGGCAGTGAGGGCAAACCTTTTAGAGACTGAGTGCCAAAACTGCAACCCAAAACCCACTTATGCATCCTTGAGTGCCGGGTGGGCGTGGCCCATTGGGTGGGTGTGGCTGCGGTGGTAATGGCAGACTGGGTGGGACTAAAAAGTTCAATCAGTCAATTCCAACTTTGCAAGATCTTTTTTTTTCCCGCGAGAAGTTGAAATTGACTGATTGAACCTTTTTTTTTTTTGCACACAGTGGCAGAGGCCTAAAGCAAAAAGGTTTTATAAAACCCAGCTGAAGGCCTAGGACTGGGGCGATGGTGCACGCGCCCACAGAGAGGGCTCTGAGTACTGCCTCTGGCACCCATGCCACTGCTATATGGAATGAGGCAAGAAGGTTAAGGAATTAGGAGCAGAAGTGATGTTTTCATCTGTATTTTCAATGATGGGTCAACATCCAATGTGGGAACAAAGAATTTTAGAAATGAAGCACTGGCTTAAGTGCCACCAAAACAACTTCAGATTCCCAGACCATGGTCTGCATTACCTATATGAAGGGCTTCTAGCAAGGGATGGGCTCACAAGAACCGGGAAGATTGTATTTGGAAAATGACTGGCCCAACGTATCAGAAGGGCTTTAAACTAAAGTTGAGGGGGGAGGGTGCTCAATCCTTAGGATCTTTAAGACCCAGTCCCAAGCATAAACCCCAAGGCAATCAATCAAACAATGAGGTAGGGAGTGATGGGAAGGAAGGAAAATTCAGAAACAATAAAGTTATATATTTTCCTTCTTTTCAGTTATGGCTGCTTTTTCACTGGCAGATCCTGGAAATGAACCTGTGTCTAGATGCTAGGAAGACCACTATTTTTAATAAGAATACAGAAAATACATTTGGGACATACAGTATATGTTACCCAAAGACAAGAATGGATGCATCTATTAAAATGTCCTTAAAACTGTTTGTTTTCCTTTAAGTCTTAGTTTTGCTTGACTTTGTGACACACAGATCATAGCTCCAACCTACTGCGTTATGAATTTTAGTGACCCTTTAATGTTTTAAAATCCAAGTGCAACACAGGGAAGCTGATTCATGTTCACTGTGTCAAGAATTCCATGGATGTCCCAGTATGTAGAAAGATCCAAAAGTGTTAGTCATCCAGCAAACACAGCTTCAGAATGCAGCAATTCTTTCAGCTCCTCTCAGTCAGAAAGGAAGTGTTGTTGAAGAGAACAGAGGTCCTTCTAGAAGTGGCCTTTTCATCCACAAGTTTCAAGTTTACCGATGATGTAAAAAATTGAGCTGCTCTGTGCATGAAGTACTTTGCTTTATAATAGACTGAGCATTGGATGACAGCATTTCAGTGACATTATTCAATTGAAGAAAAGGTGACATACTTGTGGAATAATATCACCAGTAATTCATGGAAGATTTGCTTCAGCTTTCGGCATTTGAGAGTTACATTTCAGTTCTTTGAGGGAAATGTAAGACATTACCTTTCTCAAAAAATAAATAGAAACAATTAATAGACTGAGTATTAGCATTGCATGCTAAATTAAAGTGGGTATCCTTTCCCTATGTATTCTTTCTTCTACATCCATCTAACTAAAACAGCGAGAACACTCGTCTAGTTTATGCATCTTTAATTTTCATCTAAAGTGCTTTCTAAACTATATCACCCCTTCCCATGCGATTGTCGTATCAGCAGGAGCCAAGTGGGAAGGAAAAGAAGGATTCAGAAGGCCGCACAATTCCAAAATATCTAAAATTTAAACAGTTGTTTGAAGCAACCTTTAAGGAAGGCTTTAAGGAAGTCACAAACCATATCACCAATGAGATGGACAGGAAAGAACATGAGAATGAATGATGGTGAGGCAGAAAACATGAATGGTTAATACATGGGTAGGCAGTCAGACCCATGACCATCAGCTAGTTGGGCTGGAGCAGATGAGAGTTGCAGTTGAAATCACCAAATTGCCTAACCCAAATAGATGAAAAAGAACTGTATGACGGTTTCTGTATGTTGGATAATGAAAGGGAAGAAAAAAAGGAAAGCATAGTCAGAAGAAGTGTGGGCAGAGGGGAAAGAAGAAAGACAATATTTTTGTGCATGTTTGGCTTGTCTGCCCTAGGATAATGCTATTCGAAACATATATAATGGAGCATGGTGCAGAAATGCTGCTAATTGACTTAACAGTTTATGTTATTGGAGCAAGTACATTCATCTTATAAATCTACATTTTTCCTATCTAGATAGCATATCATTACCGCTGAACTTAGAAATATAGAAACATAGAAAACTGATAGCAGAAAAAGACCTAGTGATCCGTTGAATCTACACTTGGAGTTTTTTTTAATTAGATATTTAATATTTATAATTTTTAAGCCCAAATATTTCCAAATATTGTCAACTAAGGCAGATCTTTTGCCTTCTCAAACTTCTGATGCTGATGATAAGAGAGAAGTCTTGTGAAACATGAAGGAGAGCAGCTAGTGTGACCTGGAATCCAATTAATGAGGCCGTGTGTTTGAGGTCTTGGGAATGCAAAAGATTCTCTATTGATATAGCAACTCCCATATTTCATTTTGGCCATGTGGGATAGTCAATTCTGGGCATTGACAACCTATCACATTGGGAGAGAACCAAATTGGGGAGTGCCATACAAGTTTACAACATCTACTTAGTTGTATGTTTAGTAAAAAGTGAAGTAAGAAGCTGGTTTCATGGAACAGGGGCTGCAAGTTTATTTTATTTTCATTGCCTTGATAGTGAACTTTAAAAGAAAGAAACAAAAGCAAGATAAGATAGTTATATTTGATGAGTTCAGCGCTATGCACAAGTTTATAGGAAAACCAGTAACCTGGCAATGACTTCATGCTTTTCAATTAAACTGGCCAGAGATTATTCTGATCGTTCGTTCATGCATGTGACGTCATCTGGGAGGAAAAGAGCTTTGCATTTCATCTTACTTCTTTATCTCATGCTTTTATTGCCTTATATATCATTATAAAATGAAAAGATAGCTGTTGAAGAGTCAACTTTGCATAATTGGTATTTGAAATGTTGGCACCATAACAACTTGGCACTTGTTACTCTAAAGATAAGCTAGGATCCTTTCTACTCAGGATTCATATTTGGACATGGAAAAAGACAGCCTCAGTCACTCTTCTGGAAGATCTTGGTCCTGATGTGATAGGGTTGTTACATCTATGTAATGACCACTGCTTTCGCTTTAGGACCCTCTGTGTTTGCTTAATGATTGCTGCAAAAAGATCATAAAAATCAGGCACGGTCACATAATGATCTGCTTAAAAACCATAATCTGTTTAACAACTGGCATGATTTAGAACCATAATTTTGGGTTCAATTACATTCATAAGTTTAGAACTGCTTGTAGGGTTGCTGCGGAAATACCTTCTCTGTCTAATTTTCCTTTTCCTGCCTGACTTGGACATCCTGGGAGAACAGTAACTCATGCCCTCATTATCACTTATCTGCCAATGGATTCTGCCTGAGCTACTTTTGAAAACCATTCAGAAGCTTCAATTTGTCCACAGTGCAATGGACCTGTTACTACTAGTAAATATTTTTGCTTTGGGCCTGCAGTGGCTCCCTATTAGTTCCAAATGCAATTCAAAATGCTGGTTTTGATCTGAAGGCCCACATAGCTTTGTGGTAGGGCTCTTGCAGAAATACTTGTCTATTATCCAACAAAATGGAATTCAATGGTGAAAAAAAATAAGGTTTTACACTTAAGCAAGAAAAACCAAATGCGCAGGTTTAGACTAAGTGATAACTCACTCAATAATTGTAACTGTGAGAGCGATCTAACATTCCTAGTGGACAATCGCTTATATATGAGCCAGCAGTTTGCTGTAGTCACCAACAAAACCAACATCATCCTGGGCTGCATTAACAGATGATGGTTTCAAGATCACATGAAATGTGACAACGCCTTGGTAAGACCATGCTTGGAATACTGCATCCAGTTTGGGTCGCCTCAATACAAAAAAAAGATGTCAAGGCTACTAGAAAGAATGCAGAGAAGTTTATTAGGGGACTGGAGGATAAAGGATAGGGTGAACTGGGTATGTCTAGTCTAATGAAAAGAAGAACATTTTAGCAGTGTTTCAATATTTGAGGGGCTGCCACAAAGAATAGGGGGTTCAAACTATTCTCCAAAGTAACTGAAGGCAGGACAAGAAGCAATAGATGGAAACTTATGAAGGAGAGATTTAACCTGGAAATACTGTAAGGAGAAATTTCCTGACAGTGAGAACAATTAATTGCCTTCAGAAGTTCTAGGAGCTCCATCACTCAAGGTTTTTAAGAATAGATTGGACAGCCATTTATCTGAAATGGTATAAGGTCTCCTGCTTGAGAAGGGGTTGGATTACAAGATCTCTAGGGTCCCTTCTAACTCTATTATTCTATTGTAATTCTATCTAATTTCAGCCTCTCTGAGAGATCCTGCACACAATCCCCTACTTTCATGAAGTAAGGGGGTAGAAGCTTGTAAGCATATCTTTAGTGGGGTGGAGGGAACAAGACATTTGATATGCCTCCATTCTATTGGCTTTCTGCAAGCTATTATTTCGGAGGACCTTTAGGGATGAGCTGACTGTCTGGTTATTGTGTGATTATTTATATTCTCTTACCATGGATATCTTATTGTGTTTTATTGGTGTTGGTGAAGTGCCAAGAGCCTTTTTGATTGTGGTCAAGTTCATATCTAATGCATAAATGAATAAAAAAGCATTTTATGGGTCTGTCATATTTGTTACCACAGTTTAATTTATGGCATAGATAATTTTGCTTTCTTCATGGCAAATAAATTTCTGGATTAGTTCAACCTATTTTGAGAACATATTTAAATGAAAAATCTGTTTCACATAGAAGGACAAATGAGAATGGCTGTTACCATCATCTTTAATGCACTAAATTCCTTTGCACAGATTGTTCTTATTACTACTGCTTTGAAAATATCTGCACAGGATGTGCATATGTGCCATTCGCAATGCTTTAAAAAAATGAGAGAATTGAGGAACAATTTGGATGCATAATTTAATTCCAGGATAATTCTTATCCCTACCCCCATTTTAATCATATGGTTGTCATGTCCACTGAGGTTTTGTGGGTCCTAATAATAAAATTCTCTATAAATCTGCAAACCTAAATCAATGGAGAAGGAAAGGCTATTGTTAACTAATATTTTAATTTAAACCATCATAATTGCTGCAATGGCAATAGATTTTGGTTAAGCTATTTCTTGCTCCCTGTAACAGTTTCTATAAAGGAAAATTTAACTTAAATTGAAAGTTAAATTATTTAAATACCATTCATAATTAGTAAACATGTATTTATTGTCCCACCACATGAAACTTTGGGGGGATTGTGGAAGTGACACTCAACATTAAGGTTTAAGAGGATTACACTCTTTAGGTCTCAGACAGAACACTCTTCCACAAACCATTTTAGTTTTTCATCCTGATTAGTCTTGTGAACCCAAAGTTACCAAAATCTATTTGAATATTCTTTTAGATTGAGAAATATTATCACCTGGATGGATGAAAACTAATCAAGGAGAGAAACAACCTAGAACTAAGGAGACATTTCCTGACAGTTAGAATCAGTGGAATGACTTGCCTTCAGACATTGTGGGTACTCCAACAATGGAGGTTCTTAAGAAGAGATTGGACAAACATTGGTCTGAAATGGTATAGAGGGCTTCCTGCCTGAGCAGGGGGTTGGACTAGAAGACCTCCAAGGTCCCTTCCAACTTTGTAATTCTGTTCAATTATATAGTTCTGTTTTCTCCCTCATTTTCTTTGTGCTGCCCAATGGCTAGGATGAATCTGATATCAGGTAAATTCAAATATTGATTGCCATTTTTGGAAATTTGACTGGTTTAATTTTTAAATGGAATATTTCGAGTACTTGGGAACTTTCACACTCCTAAGAGGGGCATACCCATATTCAATCTGCTTCGGGGTTGGATGATTTTAGAATAGTTGGCCTTTAGAATTTTTTTCTGAAATAAGCTGATAGTAGAAATATAAGTCAAAGCATTTGAATATATTTTCTGGACCAGGAGGCAGAGGCAATAGTTATTATCTTGCACTTGTATCTTGACTACAACTGTTTGTTCTATATGGGACTGCCCTTGAAAGCAGTTGGAAGGCTTAACCACTCCTAAGGTTTGCTTATTGCTGGTAAGTAGTAGAATAAGATCGTTTTGCAGGAATTGGACTCCTACCAGTTGGCTTCCAGGTCCAATTCACGGTTCTGGTGTCTTTTATAAAATCCTTTATAGCTCCAATCCTTATTACCATTAGGACCATCTGATTCAAGTAGAATACACACATCCATTTTGCCCTCCTAGGCTGAAAAATCCCACACTTGAGATGTGAAGATGTGAGGTTCAGAAACCAGCCTTCTGAGTCCTGGGCCTGTTGCTCTGTCACAAATTGCCCTTGCTAATGTTCCGAAAAGGGGGAATGTTTGAGGGTCCTTGGTGCTCTCTGAACCTGGTTGTGTTCTTGCAGGTGTTTCATTACCCAAACTAGGCAACATCATCAGTCTGATTGTTTCAACCCTGAGCTACACAATATTCTCCTTTACTGGCAACCAAGATTGTTGTTTTTTCCAAGAAGACTTTGAGTAAAAGATGTTACTTTACTGAAGGCAGCTACATATGGCAGATATAATTAGTCTGAGAACTTAAAGCTTGGAATTTCTGGTTTGACTTGTTTTTTATGGTTTAATGATTTTATTGCTTGAGTTTAAGCTGCCTAGAATCTTTGATGCAGGAGGCACACAGTAGCACAGTAAATGAATAAGTAAAAATAAAGATATGATTTTACATTTGATTTTGCATGTCACAACAGTGGCAAGGATTATATTTGCGCAATACTGGAAAAATGAAGGAATACCATCAGATGAAGAAATAATCAAAAAAATGCTAGAATGCGCAGAGGTGGACAGGCTGACTATGAGACTGAAAGAAAAAGAAGAAACGGAATATTATCAAACTTGGGACTTATTTTATCGATGGCTAGAGAAAAGAATAAAGGATAGGAACTAAATATGTATTAGCAAATATAGACTCAGACAGCATGTTGGTTGAAAAATTATTACTGAATGTATGGGAAAAAAAACCTAATAAAAACTTTTACAGAAAAAAATAAAGATACAATCTATTTTGATAGTAAACCCTTTATACACAGACAATCACAGGGAGGAAAATTGGGGATACAATTACTGAGAATGAACCTCCTGTTATACCCATGTTGCTTGTTCTGCATACAAGCCACATTATGGAGGAAAAGACTGTGTAGGGCAGGGATGTCAAACCGCTGGCCCATGGGCCAGTTGCATCATGTTGAGGCTGCTCCGGCAATGCAGAAAAAGTCACGATATGTTGGACACATCATGTGACATGGTGAGTTTGACATCTATAGGGTAGGGCAGGGGTCCCCAACCCCCAGTCCATGGACCAGTACCGGGCCGCAGCATGCCAGCAACTGGTCCACACAAACAAGCAAAGCCTCATCCACAGAATGCAGATAGCACACAAAACCATGCACCCTCTGCTCTGTGGAAAAACATGGAACTGGTCCCTGGTGCCCAAAAGGTTGGGGACCTCTGAGGTAGGGTATTTCTGTGATTGAATAGAGCAGTGTCTCTCAATATTGTGAACTTTAAGAAGTGTGGGCTTCAACTCTCAGAGTTCCCCTGCCAGCAGAGCTGACTGGGGAATTCTGGGAGTTGAAATCTATACATCTTAAAGTTCACAAAGTTGAGAAACACTTCTATAGGGTATCTATGAGATTGGCATCATCTCCTACAACTGTATTAAGTAATGTACCTCCACTCTTCTCACATTGCCTAAGAGGTTTAATGCTGAAGTAGCACTGGAATGAGTATGAGATTTAAAAAAAACTGGCCATCAGGTTCACACTTGGTGTCCAATGAGGACTATTCACAACAAGACCCTCTGCTGCCACTTCAAGATTCTATGGGTCCATCTACAGAAGTGCTTTCCTGGACTTACCTCCCATCCTACAGGCAGAAGGAAATCATACTGGCATAAGCTGTGTTGTTCCCACAACATTTGAGGCATTTGAAACTGAGCCATGTTGTGCTGCTGCTATACAGTTCCACTGTATGACAATGGAGGGGAAGGGATTGATAATTTTTCCCTGGCTGAAATTCCAGTCTTCCCAAGGTCGACAAATACAGAAAAAGCTGCCACTAACTGCCATACAGAGTGTGTGTTGGGGCCTTGCTTGTACATCTGGAACCTCTATCCAGCCATTTTCCTCCCATTTCTATGTTGTTGTTGTTGTTAATTGCGAAGTCGTGTCCGACCCGTCGCGACCCATGGACAACTTTCCTCCAGGTCTTCCTGTCCTCTACCATCTTCTGGAGTCCATTTAAGTTCACACCTACTGCTTCAGTGACTCCATCCAGCCACCTCATTCTCTGTCGTTCCCTTCTTGTATTGCCCTCAATCTTTCCCAGCATTAGGCCCTTCTCCAGTGAGTTCTTCCTTCTCATTAGGTGGCCAAAGTATTTGAGTTTTAACTTCAGGATCTGGCCTTCTAAAGAGCAGTTAGGGTTGATCTCTTCTAGGACTGACCAGTTTGAATGCCTTGCAGTCCAAGGGACTCGCAGGAGTCTTCTCCAGCACCATAGAATACTAAATTATTATAAACCTATTGAACAGGAGATGGCAGCATAGACTTGTATAATTTTAAGGTTTTTCCTTTGCTGCCATCTAGTGTCTTTCAATAAATATTGTTGAACAGCTGAAAGAAGAATGGCGTTTTGGTTTCTATGAAAGAGATTTCATGGATTTACATACATACATACATACATACATACATACATACATACATACATACATGTCTGATTAAAGCAGATAGTGAAGCTGGGGCTCTGACCCTTCCTTTGCATCTGAAGAAACACTGAAGAAGAGGTGCATTGACTGGTGATTAGATGACAGGGGGCATTCCCAGAGTTGACCTATTGGTCAATTATTTATTATTTATTTTATTTATTCGGATTTGTATGCCGCTCCTCTCCGAAGACTCGGAGCGGCTCACAACACATATATAAAAACAATTGCAACTAATCTGAACAAAAAACATTAAAAATAAAAACCCCATACATACTCATCAATCACACCACAATCAACAATCACCCCCAGGCCTGCCGGCAGAGGTAGGTTTTTAAATTCTTTCAGAAGGCCGGGAGGGTCGGAGAAATTAGGGATGAACAGGTCACCAATCCAGACTACATCATCACAAGGCTTCTCCATCTCCATGCATCCTTGATTGTCCTCATTGGAGATCTTATGTTGGGTTACAGTGAGATGGAAGCAAGGTCACAAAGACACAATGTCTACAAAGGATTAGAGGAATGTCTTTGTGGCACAGCAAGTGGAGCATGTGGACAAGCCCTTAGTGAAATTCGTTTCAGATGTCAGTCTTCTCAACTTCTACATGTGGAAAGAAATCCGGATATCAGCTTCTTTATTACCATAGTCCTCTAGTTGTTCTATTAAGATGTTTTTCCCCTTATGTGTCTCCACAATTCCACTTGCAATCATTCAAATATGGTGTTTCCCACAGAACAGCCTTAATTTATTATGAGGAGAATTAAAGATTTAAGGTGTAATTCAAATTAAAATTAAAATCTGGAATCTTAGCCCACCATGGGTGAGCTCCAAAAGCACTGACAACTCTGCAGAGCTTTTTTCTCCACAAAACAGTTTTCTACAGCCCACAGCCACATGAAAAATGAACTGTAATCCAACGGAAATCTATGACATTTTTAACATTATGCAATGTTTGTGTGAAAAAGTATTGTAGAAATTCCCCATGTCTCTCCAAAACTATTTCTAGCTTTTAATTACATTTCACCATTAATTCAGGACAGCTTTTTATAATAATGTCTCACTGCACAAAACTCATGTAACTCATTTATAAATGGGAAATTAGGAACATTTGGAGGAAAAGGACTTACTGTAATTATAAAATGTATGGCTCTTCTCTCAACACATTCAATTCTCCAATCTTCTCTGAGTCAATAGTTACAATAGTTACTGGTATTTGGGACTGGGGCTGGGGGTAAGTGATGAGAATTAATTTGGGAAATGACTGGAAGGACTGATGAAATATTGAAAAACTACAAACATTTGTTATAAGGAAGGGACGGCTACTCGGTGGCACAACATATGAATTATATGAAAATGGTTTTATGTTCAACCTGTGGTATATTCAGGGCTTTGGCTAAAGAACTGCTTGTCTCACTGCCAGAGCAGACAGTGCTGATTGGGCTGGACAGACCTATATGGAGACAGATTGATTTCTAATGTTAGTTCTGGAGGTATCCCCTTGCTTCGGAACAAACAAAAAACTGAATTAAGGAACTAAATTTAGTCCCATTTGTTCTGAAATAAATATATTTCTTGCTGGGTTTTCCTGCTTGCCCATTGTTATTGTTGCTCATTTCTCTCTTATTGTGTGCAATGGGATGTTTCATTTTCTATAATCAACCCAGTTTATTACAATCTGGCAATCATTTTATTTTCCCAGAATGTTCTAGACTTTTTGTCCATATGTGTTTGTATGTGTGTTGTTTTTTTTTAGAGGAGGGGGACTAAATAGGATTTTCAAATACTGTTTCTCAACCTTAGTAACTTGCAACTTCAGTTCCCAAAATTCCCCAGGAAGTCAGGGAATTTTCAGAGTTGAAGTCCATGTGTCCTAAAAGTTGCTGAAATTTAAAAACATTGGTGTCTTGAATGTTGTGGGAAATCAATTCTGCTGCTTTGGCTACTACACCTAGTGCAGGGGTGTCAAACTCAATTTCATTGAGGGCTGCATCAGCATTGCGGTTGTCCTCAGGGGGCCGGGTGGGTGTGGCCAGGGTGGGTGCAGCCTACTGGGTGGGTGTGGCCTACTGGGTGGGCGTGGCCAGCTCTACATCATTCGCATCAAGGGTGCCTGTGGGGGTCTGGGCAGGAGTGGGACAGATCTGAGGGTCTCTGGCAGAAGGGGGTGGGACCAGGGCAAGTGTCAAGCATGGTCCACTGGAGGAGCCTCACTCTTCCTCTCAGGCCATGTGGGGGGGGGCTTATGGAGCTAAGACTGAATGCGTTTCAGCATAGATGGCCACCACAAAATTGTACATTGGCTCCCAGCTGGCCTCACTGTTGCCAGGATGGCTTTGTGGGCCACATGAAACCACTTCGCGGGCCGCATGTCTGACCTAGTGCATCCTTCTTTCCCTCATGAAAACAAAAAGTAGAACCATCCCTGAACGTAACAGAAGAAAACTAATTTTATTGATGACAAATACAACAAACATGACTTTAATAACTAACCATTTGAATGAATGAGGTTTATTATAAAGAGTAGCAAAACCAAAATAAATGCTTATCTATTGCACTGATTGCCAAGATTTAGTACTTGTGAAAATCCTTTTATGGCTGCAGAGACTTATGAACTCTTTTGCCCCTTTTAAAATATTTTTTTAATCAGGTATCTTAATTCTAGATCCCTTTTTCCATCAGCTACCTAAGTTCCAAGATCCAGTTTTGTATACAGTCGCTTAGCAACCATTCGAAGTTACAACGGGCCTCTCCAAAAGTTCCTTAAAATTCAGTTCTGGTAACTATACCAAGCTTGTTATACTTATAGTTCATTTTTTTCTTCAAATAGCTCCTAGTAAGGTGTTTGTCTTTCTTCACTTTTTTTTTTTACTAGCACCTTCTGAAGATTACATTGAAAGGCTACATTCACATATCAAACTAAAACACAACTGGTTTGTTTCCATATGTAATTTAATGCCAGACACCAAAGTTTGTGAAGTTAGTATAATATAGAGGAGATCAGCAACTTTAAGAGGTGTGTATTTCAACTCCCAGAATTCCCAGAGTTCATTGGAAACAGATCTTCCTCCTTTCATTTTTGCTAACAGCAGGGGTCTTCAAACTTGGCACCTTTAAGGCTTGTGAACTTCAACTCCCAGAATTCCTCAGCCAGCCCTCTGGGCTGGCTGAGGAATTCTGGGAGTTGAAGTCCACAAGCCTTAAAGGTGCCAAGTTTGAAGACCCAGGCTAACAGAGATCTTTTCATTACAGGTAGACACACTGACTCATGGCCACAGCTGAAAACAGAATTTCCACTGCTAAGCAATACAGTTATTAAGGGAATTGTGCCTGATTTTATGACCTTGTCCACCATAGTTGTTAAGTGAATCACACAATAGTTAAACGAATCCAGCTTCCCCCACTGACTTTGCTTTTTGGAAGCTGACTAGGATGCTGCAACTATCATAAATATATGCCAGTTGCCAAATGCCCAAATGATGATCAGGTGATTGTCGGGCTGCTGCAATGGTTGTTAAGTGTGAAGACTGATTGCAAGTGACTTTTTCATTGCTGCTATAGCTTTGAGCAGTCACTAAATGAATGGTTTTATTTAGATGGAGGACTGCCTATACTGAAAAATGACTGAATTTGGAAAAACAAGCCTGTGCTAGATCCAAAACACTGCAGCAGCCCTTGAACTAAATATAGCTGCTTTTATAATTTTGACTGAAGGACAGTTAGGTACTCTGGGACTAACTGGTTCTAGAAAACACACATTTGAGAAGACTCCCATAATACTCAGGCTCCATCTAGTGGCCAAATCCTGCAAGCTTTGCACTCTAGAGAAATTCAGGCTAACATTAAGACCCATCCACACCAGTATAGAAATGATAATTGATGGCTCTAGAACAGTGTTTCTCAACCTTGACAATTTTAAGGCATGTGGACTTCAACTCCCAGAATTCCACAGCCAGCGATGCTGGCTGTGGAATTCTGGGAGTTGAAGTCCACATGCCTTAAAATTGTCAAGGTTGAGAAACACTGCTCTAGAACATAATTCCAACTCAAATGGTTGTTTTTCTTTGCTGCTGTCTAGAGGATTCCATCTTCTTTGACTGTAACCTGTATACTTACAACTGTTTTCATTCTTTTTTAACAGAAAACCATGGATTGAAAATGTTCGTTTTAGAATATTTATTTTTTTAAAAAGGCGTTTCACATGTTTTGGTTTTAAATGTGTATCTGTGCATAGATTCAATGCAGACTCTATTATGAGAATGTTTGTATTTTATTTCACACAATAAAATATTCTGGCTCACATTGTGTGCAAGCCTGCATCTTTCTCTCTCTTTCTCTGTTTGTGTGTATGTTATGTGTATGATGCATTTACATGAATACAGCTGACTGTGGATTGCGATTGTTGTCATGTGGAGAGAGGTGTTGTGCAAACTAAGGTTTCATCCTGTCCACTTTTTCTTTCTAATTCAGTTCTGCAGATTCTCTCCTTCTTTTGACTTAACATTTAATATTAGGCTTCCTTCTTTCCCAAGAAACGGACTTGACACGTGTAGGCATGCCTTGAGCAAGTGACCTCTATTGCCATTTTGACATAGCATTATCAACCTGTTTTGTAGGCTTCATTTTATCATCATAAAATGATAAGCACTTTAGTTAGTGACTAAATACTTAGGCTCTGGTATTAAAAATGATGCCCAAGGAGTTAAATAATTGTACATGGGGTGATAGTGCTAGTCAAAAACTAATGAACAAAATATCAGTTGTTTCTTTGCCATTTTAAAGTCAAGTCTCTTTCACATCAAACTTGATTCCTGATGATTTCATCTTGTTTTGTTGGCAATGAGATGTTATATCCTACTCTTGTTTACAGCCCTGGTAATTCCTGGTTGTCCCTCATGCAGGTATTAACTAGATCTGATCTTGCTTAGTTTTTCAAAATTCAGTCATTGGCTTGATTAGCAACACCTGACCATTAGCTACACCTGAGTTAATTTTCTAGTCAAAGCCAGTTTGCTGTAGTGCAGGGGTGTCAAACTCACAATGTCACGTGATGTGTTGCAATGTATCGTGACTTTTTCCATTGCTGGCAATGTGGTGGTTGCAGTTTTGTCATGACGTATCTGGCCTGTGGGCCAGCAGTTTGACACCCCTGCTGTAGCGGTTTAGGCAACAGGATAGAAACCAGGAAATTGTGAGGTCTAGTCCCACCTTAGGCACAAAGCCAGCTGGGTAACCTTGGGCCAGTCACTTTCTCTCAGCCCTAAGAAAAAGTCAATGGTAAAGCTTACCAAAAAAACTGCAGGCATTTGTTCAGGGAATCTCTCAGAATGGGACATAACTGAATGGCAGATTTTATTTTCTACTGTATAGGCTAATATTTTTTTAAAAAAATTAAAATGTATTTCTAAAGCAACTGTGTGGAATAATTTCAATTTAAAAAATGATTTCATACAAATTTTAAAATAGGTTGAAAATTCCTGATTAAACATGGCAGGTGCCTACAGGACTACACAGTGGAAGAATTGGATAGCTTTGAGTCCAGTTACCTAGCTCCATTCAACTCTTCTCTTGGGACACATTTCCTTATGTGAATTTCTCCTAACTACACTAGTTTCAGTCTGATTAGAGCATTCCCTTTGAGCCTCTTTCAGCCTTACTATTACGTGCCTATTGTTATTTTATCCATTGCACATGTGTATCTAATAATGGTTGTAAATTGTTGTAATACTGTTGTAAAGAAGGGGGTTCTTCTTCATGACTATAATCAACCAGTAATGATAGTTGTGCTAAATTCAAGTTCGCTTCTGAATGCAGCACAGAAACAAAGAAGTTTCATGATTTGATGACAATATCAATTCGCACTGCCCGAATAGGTATGAAGTTCCTTAAAATTTATTGTTGTTTTAAACCATTCCCTTTTTAAAAGTTCTTACACATCTGCAACATGGAACTGCACATGACAATTACTTAATTTGCATGTATATTTCTCTTTGATCAAGAATATGCACATCTCAGTTGACAAAAGGACAAGTACAAAACATTAGCATCACAAATAATTTGACATGGGGATTCATACTTCCAAGACAGAAGAGAGGGGAAGGGTTTTCTGCTCTATATTTGAAAAGCTTAGAAATACATATTTAATTAGGTGATGGCAAACAACCTGATCACAATTAACAGAAAGATTTGGAATACTCTCAAACATGAGTTTAAATGTTTCAAGGAAAATGAAACACAACCCCCCCCCCCCCTGGACTGTTCCATTTTAAATGCTCAGGCATGAGTTTTAATCCAACCCTAATCCTCAGTCTTAGTTTTCTGTACCTAATTAGGCTATGCCGGATGTGTTGTGTTGCTCTTCTGATCTGACATATTCTTTGGAGACTTATTAATCTGCTCCAGAAATGGAATTATTGGGCAGACAATTTCCTCCCCTTGGATTTACATTAGTAAGACGTCATTGGCTTTAGTATCTAATATACAGGTGGCCTTTGTTTAGTAATCACAAATGGGAACAGCAACTCAGTTAAGTGAAGTGATTGCTAAATGTAGCTGCTATTGTGTGTAGGATCTTACTTCAGCTTTCCTTATGCTTTACAGACCTGTGAAAATCTTAAATGTGAGGCTTGGTTGTAAAGTTACTTTTTCATTGTTGTCAGAACTACAAATGGTCACTAAATGAGGACCACTTGTATAAGGATCTCTGGGACATTTACTTATTATATTACTCATGCATAATATGCATGTTGCAAAGTAGAAGTATAAAAATTATGACTGGGAGACTGTAGGTGGCATTCCCATCTGTGATCACAGAGCCCAACCCAGGATTCTTGGTATTTTATTTACTTTTTGGAATGGGGAAGAATTTAAATTATTTTGGAGCATGGCCCATGACACATTGCATAAAGCATTGTGTGGCTCTCAGGCAGAGGTTATGTATCTGAGTCCAAAGGACATTTGGCACTGGAGATGATGGCATCATTTATCAAGAGGACAAGGCAAGGGGGAAAAGGCAGTCCCCACCAAGGCCCAAATGAAAGAATGGCCTACAAATGAAACATTTCCATACCTTTAGTGCCCAGAGAACATTTTTGTCTTCATGTCATTCAAATAGTCTTCTAACCAGGCGCAGTATGAAAAAGCCATGATGTGAAAGTATTGCCTTAGCATCAGCAAGTGGTAACTGAATTAGGGCTGATGTAATCCAGGGAGGGAAATCTACAAATTTTCAACTCATGAACAAATTGCGCCAACTGGCAATAGCAATAGCTTTTACACTTATATACCGCTTCATCGTGCTTTACAGCCCTCTCTAAATGGTTTACAGAATCAGCATAATTGCCCCCAACAATCTGGGTCCTCATTTTACCAACTTCGGAAGGATGGAAGGCTGAGTCAACCTCGAGCCCCATCAAGAACAAACTCCAGATTGTGAGCAGTTAGCCTCCAGCCAATGGCCATGCCATCTGGAGCTATTGAAAGCTATAGTTCAACTATTTCTGAAGGGAGAACAGTTTACTCACTCCAATGCTTTCCATCATAGGTTTATCACCAATTATTCTTGATCTACATAATGACCACATAATCTTATTCTCAATGTGAAATCAACACCATTACAGAACGTGTGCAGTTATCAAAATGTCCCAATGCTTAAACAGTTATAGTAGAAGTCTTGCTTCCTTGTTATCTTTCTGTTCCTGTAAATCCTTTGTGCAGTGGGGCTATCTAAGTATCCAATGGATAACGGCTGATACCACACAGAATTAATATAATTCCCTACACCATCTTTCCCCAATTCTGTGTTCTCCAGAGATGCCAAACTTCAATTCTCACTATTCCCAAATTTCCTACAGAAATGAAAGGTAGCTAATTGGGGAAAATTGTTTTACACAAGCAACAAAGCTTTATAAAAATAAAATAAAATAAAAGTTACTGTAAGGAAGTGGTTACAGAAGGTAAAACATAATGCAAGCTTTGTACCCTTTCCTCAAATATATACCTATCCCCTTTCGACCTGGTGGGAAAAAAAAATAAAAGAACAGCTATCTCACCTGTATTAACCAATTAACTACCCATTTTCAGTCTCTTTCATTATACATTAGGATAATAGCATTCTACTCCTGGATCCTTCAGTCATATAAAGGAAAGTGTCCTTTACAGCCCATTCTAATGCACACAGTATTTTTTACACACAAGCCCCACTGATTTTAAGAATAGTCCCAAGTGTACCCAGAAATTCAACTTTATCTGGAATACACTGAAGATTCAGAAGTGACAAAGAACAGAGTATAGCAGGGAAGTGATAAATTGTTAATGGATGATGATGAGAAATCAGAAAATCTTAATTCCTATTTTGTGCCTGTCATCTGGGTTAGATGATATTGACTCAAAATTGTGTCAATGACCATGCTCAATATGGGCTAAGTTCAGCTTGAATGAAAGTTTCAAGTCGAGTGCTATCACAATGCTCTGTGCTGTTCAATATTTTTATCAGCTAATACTTTTCAGGAACTAAATAAAGTTCAAAATATCTAATCAGGTTTAAGCAATGAGCTGATGTGAAGAGGATGTATTTAACACAGAGAAATGTTAAATTCTGCATCTGGAAAAATAAAGTGAAAGGTGCATGTATAGGATGGGGGAAGACCTGACTGGACAGCAGTGAATGTGATAAGATCGGTATGTCCTTATTGACCAGAAATTAAACAGGAGACAACTGTAGCAGCTGCTACAAAGGCAAATCTTATCTTGGGGTGCATTAACATGAATACACAGTCTGGATCATGACAGTAATTTTTCCATTCTACTTTACCTGGCCATACCCCACTTGAAATACTCTGCCCAACATGAAGCACCAGAGTTCAAAGGTTTTGCTCAACTCAACTGAGCATAACATTTTAGCTGAGGATAATATTCTATATCACATTTCTTTCCTACATTAAATCTAAACTCTGAGTGCTGCAGCGTTCAGGTTTTCGTGCAATCTGCTCTGCAAGGAGAATTTTTCTTTTATTACAGTACAGTGAGGAAAATGGAAAGGAAAATTAGAAGTCCTTGGTGCTCTGGGCTTGATTGTTTTCTTGCAGACGTTTCATTACCCAGACTAAGTAACATCATCAGTGCTAGTAGGGAGTTAGGATTTGCTTTCATTTTTATTCTAGTGGTTTGCCCTGCCAATGTTGGTGGAGTGTTTTCCCCACTTTTTCTTGTCCAGAGTGAGGACTGCACATTTATAATCACCACCAAATGCTTGGGGAAAAGTCTAATGAAACCTGCATTCTAGGAGAAAATAATGTAATGTGAATTGGGAAATGTGCATGGCTGAATTAGCATTAAGAATTTATTCTTAATAGGGATTCTTAATAAATATCCAAAAAGGCAGCGATAAGGAGATTTATGCCTGGACAGAACAGATCTAGCCATACAGGTAACACCTCTCTAAAGTATTGTGCATCAGTCTGAATCTGGAAGTTCCATTGGCCAGAAGGAGTGTACAAAGGCTCTTCTAAAATGACAATGTGACTGAAGGTCTGTTGCTTTGTGAAGTAGCTTCAGAGGTGTGCTTAGCACAAACATTTGTTCAATAACTCCTAAAGCCTTGCCCATCCCTAACTTCTGATCCTTTTCCTTACCTGTCAATTATCTCATTCCCTTTATTATCTTTGGTTCTGGCAGCCAAGCTTGTTTTTAGCTGCTTTGTAGAAAACCTCAGAAAAGGTTGCAGAGGAAAGATAAACTGCAGGGTGAAACCTAAGCTTCTGACTGTTCTTTTCTGGAAATGATCTTCCACTCTTACCTTAGTGTTACTAAATGGGCAGTTTATCCTTGCAGAATTAGGATATGGAGTTACAATATTCTTCTCCCACCAAATCTTTTCAATAATTTTCTCTTTAGGAAGAAGACACATTCCCTTTCAAAAACCATTGCAACATGTTTTAGCTGGAAAGACTCATCTGTGAATTCCTTTTTTTTTGCTTTGCAGAAAATTCAAGAAAATCGTAGCCAATAGAAATCAGTAACTCGGATTTGCGTAGGACAAAGAGGTCAGCCCGGCATGAGGTATGTACAGTGGCCTGTTAACTACACTGTTATGTTGCTCAGTTGAAAGCATTTGCCAAGGCACAGAAAATGTTTACAATGAGGACCTGAACTCAAAAGATAAGTAGCAATAAAAATGAGGAAATTAAATAAGTCAACTCCTAGAAAAAGGAAAATACATTTGAAAAATTTGTCATGTCAACAGCTGACTCAGCACTTTCCAGGTAAGCAGACCCATCACAGGCAAGTTTTTCTTCTTCTTCCAAGTTACATGCATTTGTTTTCAGTTTGATAAATACAAAGTGACAAAACTGGATCACTGATATAAGTTTTCTCTGCTTCGTTTGACTGTAAGGTTTTTTTTTTTGTTTTAACTGAATTATTCAGTCTTTCAGCAGTATTCCCCAGCCGGTGCGGATTGCTTATCCAACCGTCGGACATCGTTCAATGATGAATACACATTTACTGAGTCTGTAAGTACTGTGCAAAGAAGAAAAGCGAGTCCTTGCTCCTATGAGGTGAGTTTTGAATAACTTGGGGGAGAAAACCTTCGTCTCAGGTACTTTAGGACATAGAGAGGAAGACAGCTGACTAAGGTGATCACAGTCACCTTCCATAAGAACGATAAAGTTGCTATGAAGTAAACATCTGCAAGAGAAAAAAGATGTTTGTCTGTCACTCACTGTAACTAGAAAGACATGTTTTCAAGGTTAATTTTGTTCACTTTTAATTAAAAAACAGATTAAGAATTCAGCTGCAGCCCATTTATTTCACTAGCAACTATAATAGAATTATGAACTCTGAATCAGAAATGTTAACAGGAAACTGTTAATGATACCAGATTGTTGCTTAGCTAAACTCCTGCTGGTTCATGACAATCCCATAGCAATGAGTTTTAATTTTGCCTTTGGGGCCTATTTGTTTTCCTATTCCCAGCCTGCTGAGTATAGAGGAAAAAAAATAAAAGTTCACATGGATCCAACAGGCCTCATATTAATCCTCAGTTAAGGCTACCAGTTCTGAGCTACAAAAATCCAGATCTTGATTAGATGGCGAAAAGAAAAGAACAGAAAAAAAAGCAAAGCAAAGCAAACTGTCATAGCACAGTTCTGATAGCCCTGGGTCAATGTTAGCAGAATTCAGCCAGCAAACTTTCAGGGACAGTGGACATTTTTTCTTTACATTAAAAGGTAAAGGTTTTCCCTGTCCAATCGTTTCCAACTCTAGGGGATGCTGCTCATCTCTGTTTCTTAGCTGAGGGAGCCAGCATTGTCTGAAGACTTTTCTGTGGTTATGTGGCCAATATGACCATACACTGAGGCACATGGAACAGTTACCTTCCCACTGAAGTGGTACCTGTTTACCTGCTTTTGAACTGTTAGGTGGGCAGAAGCTGGCACAAGTAATGGGAGCTCACCCGTTCTCATGGCGCTTGGGGCTTGAACCCAGCCTGTCAGCTTTCCAGTTGACAAGCTCAGCATCTTTAACTGCTGAGCCATTACCCCTGCCCCCATTTCCTTTACATTACCAAGGGGCAATTCTAGGGGAAGATATAATGATTGAAACGATGATTTAACCATTAGTTAGAATGCAGTACTGCAAGCTAACTCTCTGTTTGCTGCCAGGAGTCCAATTCTGAGCAGCTCAAGGTTGACTGTGCCTTCCATCCTTCCCAGGTTGGTAAAATGAGGACCCAGATTGTTGGGGGGCAACAAGCTGATATTGTAAACCACTTAGAGAGGGCTATAAAGCACTGTGAAACGGTATATAAGTCTAAGTGCTATTGCCGTTTCCCATAGCTTTTTTGGCACAGAATTACTCCATAAAATATTTTCTTGGTAAATAATTTCTGGACATTTTAAAAGGTAGAACAGGTGAAACCGATTTAAATTATAACTGGAAAATAAAACTCTGACTTTTTAAAATAAAAGAGACTTATACTTTGAAGTACAAACTTGCACCTGAAACTTTAATAAACCTGTTCATCAAGTTTTGCACAGAAGTGAAGAATAAAAATAGAAATTTGGGAAATTTAACTTAAATTCGGTACTGACAGTTTCAGATTTGGGACCATTCCAACTGTCAATCAAGGACAGTTGTCTCGCTGTAAATTCAAGAACGCTTTGCAAAAGAGCTGTAATGTTCTAAATGCTCTCTCTCTACTGTGAAACCCTTCAATTATCTGATTTGTTCCATTTTCACTACATGACCCAACTAACAACAGATGGAAAATAAGCCCCTAGTAAATATATTACTTGATAAAAAGAGTATTAATTAGAGAAACTCTGGGGGATAGTTGAGTGATTTCCCATCTCTGTAATTTCAGAACAGCAGTGAAGCTTTTATTTTCTAGAAGGCTTCTCATACCAGCTTTTATAACTCCTCCTCCTCAATTTCCAGTCCCTAAGCAAGTAGCCTAGATAACACTGCCTCTTATTGTTAATCTTGACCTTCCACTCATGAGAGATAATCTTTCCTGATGCTTGATCAAAAACCATTTCAGGTCTTTGGGTATCTTGCAAAATAACTCATACCTTATACTTTACAATTTCAATAAAAATGTAACAGATAAAACGATCATCAATTTCCAGCTTCATTATTTAGCAGAAGATTGGTATTCTCCCATTTTGCAAACAATTGAGAAAGTTTGAAGGAAGACAACACAAAACATAGTTACCAATAAATTCATGTAAGAAGACCAGTGAGGCAATGTAGCATGACAGACTGAGTAATTCTGCCACTATCATGAGCCAATGCCATGTCTGGATGGTCAGTGCCACCATCAACAGTTCGGTGAGGATCAAGGATGTGAAGGAAATTGCCACAATGTGGACAAATTCAGACTCAAAAAGCAGAAGTGCACCATACATAATTATGCTGCCTGAAATGAGAGGAAATGAAAGGAGTTACAGCATCAACCAAAATGACAATTGTTGTTGACTATCTATAATGTACATGGTTGAATGGAAAGTAATTTCCCCAAATGATTCTTGAACTATTCTGAAATAATCAAAAGCTTTGAAAATTGCAGAGTTCAGACACACAAAAAAGGGTTTTTTTTGTGCCAATACAATGCTAGGACTTATACCTCAGGAAAACAACTTCATTAAATGGCTAAATTCCTTTTTATTGAGATTGGCTATAACAACAGAATCTTGCAAATCTGTTTGTGCTGTGCCTTTCCCTCCTTCTTATAGTTCATTGAATGAGGGAGGCATCTGCCTAAGCCACTTCTGAATGTTATCTCTTGTTCTAGATTTAAAAAAATGTTTCAGTTCCTTTTGCCTAGGTAAATAATTTCTGCATATCTCAATCCAGGTCATCTTTCCTATGCTCTACACCTTTCTCACGAAAGAAATGGAAACATTTCTTCCAATCCAACTTCACATCATATCATTCATAATTTTATGCATATCTGCAGTATAGATGAAACTTTCTAGCTTAAGGCTCAGAGGGACTTGTAATTGATTCTTAGCTATAATCCAAAGCATACTTAAGAAGCTAGGCCCATTAAACTCAGCAGGAACTTACATTCACAGACACACACACACACACACACACACACACACACACACACACAGAGAGAGAGAGAGAGAGAGAGAGAGAGAGAGAGAGAGAGAGAGAGAGAGAGAGAGAGAGAGAGAGAGAGAGAGAGAGAGAGAGAGAGAGAGAGACTGAAGATAGTTGAGCATGTAAGGAGACAGAATGGGAAGACAAGAGTGACTTTGCATTCTGCTTCTGACTGATCAGAGAATGGCTTTACAGCATCCTAGAGATTCAGCTGCAGACATAAGTCATGACCTCAGCATGAGTAATCTACACTGATGAGTAATCCACAGCCTAATTTGAAAAGCAATTTGAGCAGTGACTCAAGATTAAGCCATAAAATACAGATTCAGAGAATAATCTTTCCACCATCTGGGAAGAGCTCGATTTGGGGCCATTCTTGGACAATAGCTACTAGCCAAATTGCATGGTGTGATCCATAAAGGGAGTGAAGTCATTTGACCCACAGAACGTAATAGGAGAAGAGTCTTGGCTTAGAAATCTTTCCCACAATGTCTCATTTTTTCTGACTGATCAGAAGCTGTGTGTTCTAGATGACCGCTTTCATATTGTTTCCAGCATTGATATAGCCCTTGAAAATAATTTCTGTTAGAACGTTGTCTCACACATCTCTATTACCATCCCAACATGTTTATCTTCCTGAATTTGCTTCTCTAAAGTATCAAAGATGGGACAAGTGGTTGTCCTTGTGAATGACAAGATGTACATGAAAATGAGTGGACAACGGGTTGCAATCTTTGTTTGCTTTGCATTCAGAGTACAAGGGCAGAATCCCTATCTTACTTCCTGAGTTAAGCCATTACTACACTATCTTGTAGCCAGAAAACTTATTTCAAGACAAAGTCATTTTAATTCCTTTGTTGAATTCAGTTACTTCTTGGGTTCTAGGCATGTCATTCTTTTTTTCTTCTGGTGATCAGCAGAAATGCTGCTGATGAAAGGCAAATCCCTAAAAAGTACAACTTCAAGATGTAACTCAATATGAATAGTAAACATGCAGCAAAGCTCTAGGAACTATAGCTTTGAGCTACTTGAAGCACTGTGAAGCTGCAGTACTTAGTAGAAAAATGGAGAAAGGATTATACGACTGGAGCATGTAAGCTGGACGAAACAGTTTTTGTATGCAGCATTTGACTTATGGATTGGAGGAACCAAAGACAAGTAACAATGATCTGCCTTGGAGCATCTGGCAGAACGGACTGCAGTGGTCTTCATCAGAATCACTTTAACATACCAGCAGTTTCAAGGTGGAAATGTAACAACAGAACCAAGGAAGCTTGTTGGGTTCATATCTGCTGCATGTAATTCCATCATTGCAGAAAAGGGTACCATAGTTCTGCCAATGATAAGCCTCAGGTGACATAGACCAGGGATTCTCAACCTTGGCAACTTTAAGACTTGTGGACTTCAACTCCCAGAATTCCTCAGCCAGCTTTGCAGAAAAGGGTATCATAGTTCTGCCAATGATAAGCCTCAGGTGACATAGACCAGGGGGCCTCAACCTTGGCAACTTTAAGATTTGTGGACTTTAACTCCCAGAATTCCTCAGCCAGTTTGCCAAGGTTGAGGACCCCTGACATAGACCAACAGGAGTCCATCTGATCCTATGAAATTGTTGATCCTTGCTCTATCTGTGTTCACACTGCCACTAAAAATAAATCTGCTCTTGATCTGCATATCTCTGGCTTACCTCCAGACCACTAGTTTTATCAGGCACTCTACAAGCTTTCTGTTGAGAAGGAAGCAAGACTGCAGCCAACCTCTGGAGAAAAACAATCAATCAACAGAAGTTAAATGGAACTCCTGGTGGTCAGTGAGAGCAAATTCGAAACTCTCCAAAATTTGCCAACTCTCTTTATAACTAGTGAAACTAAAAAATAGCTGAATTTATTTTTTCTCAGAGAATTATATGAAGCCAAATTTGGAGAACAATTTATTTCAAATTTTCAGAAACACTGATGAATAAAGGAAACCTCTTACCTTGATAGATACTTATTAAGACCCAGATCAAAAACGTCTTATAAGATAATGGCCTTCCCTAAAATTTGAAAGGGCAGAAAAATGAAAATGAAATCTTTCTTGTATATGTTAACTTCAAATCCACATGCAAAAATTTGAAAGGAATAGAAATGGAAGAAATTTGAACCTTCAGGAGATCTTTGTAGAGTTCTGGATACAACATGGCCACGACTGCTTTGACATCTTTGTCCAGCACTAGAGAGAATACTGGAAACATGGTGTAGAGGGTAGAATATCTAAAAGCAGGAACACAAGAAATGCCAGCTGAAGTTTATAATTTTTTTCCACTTTGAGTTTATTTTAGAAGACTTTCTGCTTTCTTGCTTTCTTTCTTTCTTTCTTTCTTTTTCTTTCCTTCCTTCCTTCCTTCCTTCCTCCCTCTCTCTCTGCTCTGCTCTGCTGATTGGTTGTGTTTCTCAGCTTGTGTTACTGGAAGCTTTGAATTGGAAAAGATCAATTCCTGGGACTGTCTGAGTACATACAGTATTAGATACTCTACTACTCAGCTACTAACTTTCCCCCATTGCTAATGTCTAAGAGCTGCTTGACCTCTAAAATATACATTATGTGTTGCAAAAATGTAGTAACCAGATTTGCAAAAAAAATGCACATGTACATATAAAGAGTTGGAACTACTTGCATTTTCTTGGCCAGATTATATTTTGAATCAAATCTCAAAGTATGCTGCTATGTTATGTGTGAAATGGTCCACAGATTCAGGACTTAATTTTATCCCAAACGCAACAGGAATCAGCCTCAAACCTTCCCTATCCTGCTGGGCTTTCACCCCCAAAAATGGTGAGGTGGGACACTGGCATTCATTTTATTTTCTTTCTGCAAGAGTCATGTTACGAAAACATGGCTGCGTGATTTTGTTTACTTAAAAAAAAAAATCTGTGCCCTGCCTTTTGCTTTCAGAAAAGACACCCCCTCCCCCCTGCCAACATTTTATACCATTGCTTCTGGGATACAAAAGTTGCTTTAACAACTAAAATTGGTCCTAATGGGAACCATGTGCTTTTAATGGTTGCTGGATTAAAGTTGCTTTGAAACTGTACATCTTCAAAGTGTCCTGCTTCATTCTGATAACAGCAGTAGAGGCAGGAAGGAAAGAGCACAACATTTTAGCCTGTGCTACCCTTGCCATGACCGCTTTCAAACTCAGGAAGGCTTCAAACAAATCTTATTATACATTTTAAAGATACCACAGGGAATGGTTTGGCTCTTACCCAATGATGAGAAAGCCTTGATAGAGCGGAACAGAAGCAAAGTAAAACACGGAAGAGAAAACTGCCTATGGAATAAAATACAAGGAATTATTAGACTTCAAAGCAAAAAGAAAATAATGACAACTATCATAGTTGGTACTCCATCATTTGTCAAATAAGGCAAGTAGTGAAGATTAACACTCAAGACTCAGGAATGAAAAGAGACCACAGGTGGCTTCTCTACCCACAAAGATTTGGCAATTTAAAAAATTGTTCATGGCAAATTAAATCCTAATGAAAGAGGGATTTTAAAAATATGGGTTCCAAAAGATATAATGCCTACTCAATAATTCAAATTTTTTTGAAGGTCAATATACAATCAAGACTAGAGATATTTCTGCTAAAGATTTTATGGATAAAAATTTGGAAAAACTGCAATGTATTCTTTTCCTTTTATATCCCCAATAGTGGGAAGAGTTAGAATGGAATAGAATAATAACTTTATTTCACTTTAACATCATCTACAATGGAAGAATGGTTGGTAAAGCTGATGGTGTTGCTGAAATATTGAAACTGAGGCTCTGATTAGAGAAAAGGCATTGACTAACTTTAATGCTAATTGGAAGCTCCTTTTAGACTTTTTACACAAACAGTAAAAATGAAATTATGATATATAGGTTATGATATGCGGGGACTATTAATGTTCATAGATTATAAACAATGGAACCATAAAGCAGGAGTTGAATTATTTTTTATTTGTATCTGCTTTAAAACAAGTCAGAAATTATTCTCTCTTTTTTATATTTTTGCTTCTTCCTATATTTTTTATTCTATCCTCCTTCTTATTAGTTCTTATTACTTTAAAATGTAATAGAATTATTATATTAAGAGTATAAGTCACAGGTTGGCAACCTGCGGCTCCGGAGCCACATGCGGCTCTTTGAGCCTTCCCCTGTGGCTCCCAGCCTCCTCTGCCATTTGCAGAGAGAGAGAGAGACACTTGCGCTTCCCTGCTTTTCTCTCTCTCTCTCTCTCTCTCTCTCTCTCTCTCTCTCTCTCTCTCTCTCTCTCTCTCTCTCTCTCTCTCTCCCTCCCTCCCTCCCTCCCTCCCTCCCTCCCTCTCTCTCTCTCTCTCTCTCTCTCTCGTGTTTGTATGTAAAAAAGAGTGGACTCACAGTGTTCTCCGAGGAGCTGAAAAGCTTATTGAGCTGAGCTCCTCCCTTTGCTGTGTCTCTGCAGGAAGCAGGAAGCAGGAAGGGCAGGAGAGAGCTAGCTAGCCCAGCTATGCTGACTCAGGAATTCTGGGAGTTGAAGTCCATGAGTCATAAAAGAGCCGAGGTTGCCTACCCCTGAGCTTGTTGGAGAACAGCTTGAAGCCAGCTTGCCAGGTGAGCAGCAGATAGGAGAGAGGGAGAGAGGGGGGGAGAGAAAGAGAGAGAGAGAAAGAAAGAGAGTGAGGGAAGGGGACTGGCAGACGAAGGGCAGATAGAGAGAGAGGGAGGGAGAGAGAGACACAGAGAGAGAGAGACCCTTTTGACATCTAAAATGAAGATAACACTGCATATATCCTTTTTTACCTTTGTGTGTATGTATATATATATATACATACATACACACACACATACATACATACATACATACATACACACAAACACAGACACATACACACACACACTTATAATAAAGGTAAAAAAGGATATATGCAGTGTTATCTTCATTTTAGATATCAAAAGGCTTTTGCAGCTCCCAGTGTTTTGTTTTCGGTGGGAAACGGGTCCAAGTGTTTTGGGTTGCCTACCCCTGGTATAAGTGATGCAAATAACCTACATATAAAAGATGTAAAATGAAAAGCTAAGTGGTAGCTTAATTCACTGAAAAACTACTATCTACTTCCACACGTGGAAGAGAAATCATTATCAACTGACTGTGAGAAAGTAGGAACTTAATGACCAAGCAGTTCTTATTTAATTGATTTCTCTTATTTTCTCTGCCACTTACACAGAGTGAAGTAAAAATCTTGTGTGGGCTTTTTTTTTTAAAAAAAAAATTCACATCCTGATCCTGTTTGGAGTCAAAGGATCAGAGGACACTAAAAACGGTACAGGAACATCACTGACCTGCATGGTACTGATGCATAAACTTCTGTGGATCACAAACTGGCTGAGAGCAGCAGATCTTTTGTAGCTGTTTCTTCCATGCACCATCAGTAATCGGCCCAGGTGCTTAAACTGAGTGATGGAGAAATCTGCTGCAAGAGAAGCTTGTTTTCCTTCCTAGGAATACCGTGAAACAAAAATATTAAGACCTTCCACCGTTAGAACAAAAACCAGAATTCCCCTGCCATAAGAGCAGGCATCATTCTTGTTGTATACAGTAGCTTGTTCTCCTTTTATCAACCCATAAGATCATTCCAGTCAGGCATCTGACAGCAGTGAACATGGCATGTTTAGTAGAGTTTATTACTGCCATGCAATCCCATGCAGAATGTAGCCTTAGAAAATCTGAGGCATTTGCAAAATCGTTTTCGGTTTTCTACTTCTATTTATTGACCACAATTGGGAGCAGAATTTCTGTTGCTAAGCAAGACAGTGGTTAAGTGAGTTGTGCCCGGTTTTAGGACCTTTTTTTGTCATGGTTCTTAAGTGAATCATTGTGGTTAAGTGAATCACTTAATGGGCATTAAGTGAAACCGGTTTGATATTATGACCCATGTAATATCAACGCAGCTCTCACTGGATGTTAAGGATGTCATGACTATCTCAAGATCATTTCATAATTCTTTTGGATAAGAGGGGAAAATAATGCCCCAGACTCTTCAGTTAGGGAATAAAATCAGACCAGAAAGGTGCAGGATGACAGTTTAATCAAAAGCATATGTCTTAAGTTGGGGCCAAAAGCCTAAAAGCTTAACACCGGCCAAAACTGTGAGTGGGACCAAATCACATCTGTGGGCTCAGAATTTTTTTTTTTTTTACTTTTCCACTGCGTCATGTCTATTTTAAGGATTATACTTACATTTTTATGGTTTTCTCATCTCAAAATGGGAATAAGCAACTATGGTCAAAGGAGGAGGGGTCTTTGACGAATAAAGAAACTATTTGTCCAGAGAGCTTCCAAGGTTGTGTTCCATAAATCAGATGATAATTTGATTGTGAAATTATCCATTGAATTAAAGTGCATTCCTCCCTCTCTCCAGAAACCCCTATCATTATGACTGTGGCATTCCAACGAAACATCATGCTTTGACTTACCTTTCCTTCAACACCAACACCACAGTCTGCCTCCTGAATCATACTGACATCATTTCCCCCATCACCTGTAACAGAAAATATCAAGGCAATTCAGGAAAACTTTGAGTGGCTTAGAATGCTAGCGATCAAAGTCCAATCCGTAGCTATTCTACAGTATGTTTCCATTTTAAAGGACTTATCAAGGTAAAAAGAAAACAGAAGCCATGGTGAGAAACATGGGGAATTATAAGTGGGACAACTGTTCCTGAGTCAACAGTGTAAATGTATGTGAGTAAGACAGTTGTAAAATAAGACTCTGTTTGGAACTACTCCTGGTATTAAAACCAATACTTTCAGTCTAATTGGGCATAAAGTACATTGTGTTGCTGCAAAGCGACAGATCCAACTTGGGAATGCTTCCAGGATACTTTTGTACAAGCCCACGTGATGGGCATAGAATCAAGTTGAGTGTATTTGAACATACACGTTTACCTGGATACATCTGAATGAAACAGCTCATTACCACAAGCTAATGATTTTCAACCAGCGGGTGAAATTAAAAAAACACCCTCAGAGAGACAAAGAAACATTAAATTTCCCCCATGGGATGAAGTGGATACATCCTAAACACATCTGGCTTAAGTTCACAAGTTATCTGGAAGCCACACAGGGCAAATGGTGGAAGCACTGAATCATAAGAATATCCCATTTTTGCCGTTTTCTTTATGGTTGAAAGCCAGTTCCAGTTCCCCTTGCTAGCCAAGGCTGGATCTGCTTAGGTTTTACTTGGTCTGCTATAGCTAACCATAAAGAGACAAATCATTTTAGCTTTAGAGTTCCTAACTGGCAATGACGTCCTTTTGGATGGTTACAATAATGGATTCCAGAGCTTCATTATACATGCAACATAAAATGAAAAGAACAGCAGGCTGGATATTCTAATTGAACGCTAGCAGTTTAGCGTTCCTTTGGACAATTATTCCAGATCATTCAGTATAGGTTTCACTGTCTGTTTTCATGTTTTAACTACTATGTTTTTTCTCAGGATCATGAGGTGTGAAGTAAGCAAGTGGAATAACTGAATAAAACAGCAGAACACTTTTCACAGTGCCTGTTTTCAAGAAAATCAGAGATAGTAAAACATGGCTGCTAAAATTCAAACCCACAGATTCTGGGGAAGGATAACCACTTAAGTTTGAACTACAATTTCCAAGTAAAAATCCCCTTAAGAAAACTTTTGTATGTATGTAATAAGGGACTGAATTTAAAATGTGATTTTCTTTCATTAAGAATAAATTTAGGAAGAACTGTAGCTTTTATCTTGACTGGAACCTATTTAAATTTAAATCTATGGGAACAAAAAGCACAATTAACAACAAGGGCCAACAATACTGCTGGATTTATGCCCCTCAAACACTCTGCCACCTAATATAGGATGACAAAGAGTTACTTCATCTCTCTGAGAACCAGAACTCTGGAGATTTAGCACAACGATAATGCTTTGTTGCAAAGAATGGCAAATCTTCTTAATGCAAGTAGCGCTCAAATTACAACCATTTGTTTAATAACTATTCAAAGCTGCAACGGCACTGAAAAAAATTTGCTTTAAAACTGGTCCTCGCACTTACAACCATTGCAGCATCCTCACAGTCACATACTCAAAATTCAAGCACTTGGCAATTTGCAATGATTGCAGCGTCCTGGAGCCGTGTGATTGTCATTTGTGACTTTCCCAACCTGCTTCCAAGAAACAAATCAATAGGGGAAACTGGATTCACTTAATGACCATGTGATTTCCTTAACTGCAGAGATTTGCTTAACAACTGTGGGAAAAACATCGTAAAAATAAGGCACCATCCACTTAACAGCTGCCTTCCTTACCAATGGAAATTCTGGCCTCAACTATGGGGGTAAGTTGAGGGCTTCCTGTAAACTCAATTGATTAAGAGCCATCAAATCACTGTCAACTCTTAGCAACCACACAGATTTTCTCCATGATGATCTGTTCCAAGAACACCAAAATGCCTATTATTATGATGGCGCGGTTTAGTTGCTCTTCTGCAAGTGATCAGGAGATTAGACTCAATGATCCTTTCCATCTCTCTCTGTATTTTGTGCCAACTTATTACACGTGCTTATTATGAGTGCTGCTTCATAACTACATACATGGATTTGCTTTCCTTCAGGCAGTGGTTCCTTTCATTTTATGGAGGGTTGCTTCAGAAACTCTCTAACCTTTTTTTAAAAACTCCAGAGAAATGGGAAACCCATAGGAATGTGGTGTTTCCTCTGTTTTCATGCACTGACAAACCAAATTCAAAAAATATGGTAAACTAGAGAATCGAGTTAGAGAATCCCTACTATGAAAGATTGCGGGAAGGCTGGGAAAGTAAAGATAAGAAGAAACAACTGAAAGACTGAAGGAGAATCCATTGATAGCTTATCCTACAAATGGCAACTCAGCCCAGGTAGCCAGAAACTAGAAAGAAAGAGGCCCTTTAATGAGGTCATTGTAAATGACATTCCTTGTGAAGAACATAATTAACAATAATATATAGATACCCCAAGATAGCCTCAAAGATACTGAAGCATGTGTAATCTTTGCTTCCTTGTTGTCACCTATGTGAGGATTAACACCTACCTACAGCACATGTCAGCTTCCCAGTTCTCTCCTTGAGTAAGCGTACAATCTGAGCCTTTTGTGTTGGGGCACATCTACAGCAGATGACTGCCGGACATTGGCAAGCCAGTTCCATGAACTCATACTCATAGTATTTCAAGCACACCTATTCCATGAAAAAAACAAAAGTGGTAAATAGGATGCAGAGATTCTTTCTTTTACCAACCCCCTGTCCCTTGTAAGAGCTTGATGTTCCAGATCAGGGTCTCTCAACTTTGGCAACTTTAAGATAAAGTTAAGAATTCTCAGGATCTCGGGTTGGGGACCATAAATGATTGCACTAGTAATGGGATGAAGTCAACTTAGAAACGCAAATGCACAATATGCGATAGACTAGATACAGTAGATAGACCATATATAGGAGAAACACCAATCAAACAAAATGTATTCGGAGTATACTTGAAGATGTAAGGGAGAAGGGAAGAACGTTTACTAAAACAGATGTTTACAAAGATTAATACCTAATGTTGTATGCTATGTTCTAGGATGATTGCTTAGCAATAGGATCTTATGTTTAATGTTGATCACATTAATATTGAAACGGATAGGGGAAACACCAATCAAAATAAAATGTAACAGGAGTATAGTTGAGGCTAGACACGGGGAGTGGGGGGAAAAAGGCTTACTAACTCAGACGTTTTCAAGGACTAATACTTAGTATTGTATACCAGGTGTCATGATGACTGCTGCATAATATGTTTTTATGTTCAATGTTAATGGTTTTAATAAAAGAATTTTTATAAAAAAAAAAAAAAAGAATTCTGGGACAACTTTTTAAAGTTGTCAAGATTGAGACATACTTCACTAGAGGAATTTATGCAAAGACCTTTCGAGCCAAAGCTGGCACTTGCTGCACAAGCAGCAGCTGAAGCTTAGTCCACCTCTCACCTCCAAGGAATCCCCAGAAATCACCAGGGCACAGTCGTGCTTGCGGCGGAAGGCATTTAGCTCCAAATGTGCTTCTCCGCGGTTGGTCACCTGGACAGGAGAGAACGGGTAGCTTAATGTCAGCAGAGAATTCATCATATGTCACATGGGTGTCAAATGTGCCAGATGGCAGGTATGGTGTCCTGATCCAAGCCCTGCCACTGTTGTACTTGCAGGACTTATTTATTTATTTAGTACATATGTAGGCTGCCCCAATCTGTCATAATTCTGAATAGGTGAGAAAATAAGACAATAAAAATAAGAATATACTTAACCTCAAAATAAAAAAAGTTAAGGTTAGGAGACTCTAACAAGCCATTACAAGGAGCCATCATTCACCCTAAGTCATGGCCTTGGGAACAGCCAGGTTTTAAACGTTTGTTAAGTGGAGCCAGGAACATATATGTAAACCTTGGGGGGGGGTGAGAGAGAGAGATGATGTTTCAGAGAGCAGGCACCATGACAAAAAGGTGCTTGGTTCCCACCCATAGGATCTGGGAGATTCTAACCTAGATCAGAATGCATGAGACAGGTAGAAAATAGACTGCCTGTCTCATGAAGACCTATTCCATGAAGGGCTTTATAAGTAATATCTAGGACCTTAAATTGCACCTATTGCAGCTTATGATGCAGAAGTATTACTTGAACGTATCACAGCATGCTCATAACTGCCCATGCACTGCATTTCAAGTGATCTTCAAGGGTGCACTGAAGTTGTTCAAACCTCAGGTGACCAAAGAATGATTGACTGTCTTAAGGACCTTCAACCTTGAGCACAACTGACATATTAAATTAATTTGTGCGGAAAGTCTTCCTCACCACAGCTGCTACCTGATATTCAAGCCGAAGCTGTGAATCCAGAAATATCTCCAAATTATGCAGTAATCCTGGAAGGGGTAGTGCAGTCCTATTCAAGATCAGATATGAATGGAAGCATTCCAGATTTTTGGAGGGGCAGAAATTACCACAACCACCCAATCTTGTCAGGATTGAGCCTAAGCCTGTTCCATTCAGATTCACACAGCCTGCAGATACCAGGACAAGACCTTAAGAAGTGTGAGATGTATAACTGGGTATAATCAGTATATTGCTTGATACTGTATTCCAAACCGACAGATGAACTCATCCAGTGGCTTCATGTAGAAAGGGCAATTGCCCAAACTTCCTCCCAACTCTCAACACTGACTGAAACCAACCACAGAGAAAGGAAGAGACCCATCAGAGTACCCTGACCCCCATTCCTAATACCCGCAGGATACCAGCTTGATGATACTAAAACCTGCTGGAGATCAAGTAGAACCAGGATGGCTGCACACAAATCCTGCATTTTGCTCGTTCTCAGCAAGGAATGAGTCACAGTAAAAAGGCTCACTGGGCAGCTATTTGAGGATGTGATAAAGCTGGAGAAATAATTACATTTCACTGTTCTTATCACCAGAATGTAATCCCTAGGCTCCTATTCATTCTCAGTTAGATTCACCCTTTGTCTTCTTCCAAAAGCACGCCAGGCATTTTTCTGGCATTTTGTTTCCTGAAGTTCCTCAGAAAATCAAGACGTTCATTAGGATCATTGCACAGTGAAAGGCCACAGAGGAGCAATTTGATCCAAGGATTGTAGGCAGCAACAAGTGACTCAAGTGTTGCAAATTTTGAATGCCTACAAACTTCCATTAGTATGGATCTTATCCAGAAAATACAAGAATGAATAGTGGCTCGAAAAAGAAAGCACTGATCAGTTTGGGGGGGAAAGGACATATAATGCTAGGAAGTAGATTTGGGTTATGAATATTACACTACTCTCACCTAAACATTTTTCTGACATAATCAGTGCATTCTTACTTGGTAACAGAAGTATGAAGTATTCAGATCCAAAGAAGACAAGGACATTTCAAATTTGGCAGAGGTATCTGTGGCATCAAGCAGAGGATATATGTGCACAGCAGTTCCAAAACAACCTTGCTTCTTGCTTGTTTGGGGTCTGTGTACACATAATCTCTACAGCAAAAGTCACCAGATGTGGTTTTTGAATGGAATAATCAGAATCAAGGGATGCTTCTACATAGCCCACTCTTTTTTATTCTTAAAGCCATGATCACACTTTGTCAAGAGATTGCTCCATCCTGGTCAACACCATGAACCTGTGGCAATTTTGAGAGAGGGTTTATTGAAAGAACTCTGGAAGACAAAGATCAGTAATTTCTAGTGCTCTTTAGGAAATTCAATACCACTGTGTTAAAAGAGCTTAAAGCTAATAGCATGAGGAAGAACACATCATATGGTTCAGAAATGAAAGCAAAGACAGGCTTTGCATCCATAAAGATCTGCTTCTCTAATGACTCAGTCCTTTTGCCTGAGACAATTTAGCTTAAATGAATGAAGACTTTATCATACTGCATCTCACATTTACTGCACAGCCATGTTACCGAAATGCAGTGGCCTTTTTTGCTTTGCCCAATGAAGTCTTGGGCCCTGACATTTTGCAGAGAATTCACAGAAAAGCATTTTCAGGGAGATGCAGAGTTCCTTTTACAGAACAGCAAGTATGAGCAATAATTTATTTTTGCAAGACAAAGCAGAAGAAAACAACATTCACACTGGTTTCGAATGAAGTGCGGATTTGGAAAATAAGCCAAAGTGCCTTGCTGTAACATCTGGGGGGGGGGATCCATCAGAATGGGAATTAACCATTTTAACATTTTTCATTTCTTCATTAAATTCACTGCTGCCCTGCATTTTGCCTTGTTAAAGAACTTATTTCAGGAACGATCCAAGCACCTTGATAAATTTGAATCTGCAAGAAATTGGAGGAAACAAGAGCTCTTTTTCCTTGTTGATGTTCCAGCTTCTAGAACCCATCATATGCAGTGATGCTTGCAGTAAGGTTAGGCTTATATCATATGCTCAGGCTGTGGTCTACATGCACAGTGAAGCTGATGTTATTTCCCTCGATTCAAAATAAAGCTCCGTGGACAAGTGCTAAGTAAATTAAGATTTATTTGTATTACTCACCAGTCTAAATATATGAATGTCCTGAGACCTGGTTACCAGATGTGCATTCTTAGCAGTACACGTGGCTGTTTCCAGTTTATCCCCTGTGAGCATCCATACCTAGAATAAAAAAAATTCAATACCTCACATGAATAGAAACAAAGAGCCAGTATAATGCAATGGTTTGCTTTGGACCAGACTCTCTGGAGACTCAGATTCAAGATCCCACTCAACCACAGAGCTCACTACGTGGATCGCTTTTTCTCAAGTCAGCTTACAAGGCTGATGTTCTGGGAATAAAATTAGAAGAAGCTCATATTTAAACCACTTTCAACTCTGAAAGGAAACCAGGTTGCATTAAATGTAGCAAATAAATAATGGTAAATAATAAAAAGGCAGTTAATAAATGTTTAGATTGTAGGAAAGTTAATATATGTATTGTATTTTAGATATTTAGAAACCAGTGTGGCGTAGTGGTTAAGACTAGGATCCTGGAGACTCAGGTTTGTCTATTTTCAGCTAAGGAAAATGTGACCATAGGGTGGTAGCCCTAGGTCAATGATTCTCTCTGACACCAACCTACCCCACAGAATTATTGTTGTGGGGAAAATATAGAAGAGGCAATACTAAGTATGCTGCCTTTGGGTCCTGGAGGAAAGATATATAAATCTAACAAATCAATCAATCAAATTAGTAAAATGACCATATAAAAATACAAAAATCTCCCTTGAGTCAAGAGATAGATGACTTCCCGTGATTTCATGGACATGCCCATCTATTTTTCTTGGCGCTAGGGTGGGAGACCTTTAGAAAAACTGGAGGAGACCCATCCTCCCTGGCATATCATAGTTTTTTTCAACTATCTAACATGTAGGCACTGTGAAAACAAATGGAAGGAACTTGCACCTTTATACCGAGTAGGTTGTAACTAGAGTCTTTGTCTTCTGGATATGAGAGTTGGACAAACTAGGGACAGGTGCAAATCTAAAAGTAAGTCCCATAACAAAAGTATGTAGCCTCTACTACCTCAAGGGCCTCGCCGCATTTTGCAAGGTAAGAGCATTGGGTTAGGGACCAGTAGGGTAGAGGGAGTAAGTGGTGAAATACTATCCATGAGGATTTCTCAGCATTAATTAGGTGTAGTCAAGCCAGTCTGGACAGGATTTTAATTAAAATATAACTGAAATCCTGCATTCAGTCAGAGATTTAGACATGATAGTCTCAATAGTGTTTTCAAACTCCATGATTCTTTAAAGCTTTATATAAATGCAATTGACAAAAGCAATTTTAGCAATTACATATTTTAAATAAATTACATGGAATTTTTAAGTAACTGTTAAAAAAAACCCTTTTAATATCATACTGGGATCTAAGAGATATATTTCGCAAAAACATGAGTCAACCTTGTCCATTTTTGGAGATGGAAGCTGTAGCTAAGCAAATGGCACCAATAATGTTCTTTAAAGGCAGCTTTGAACTGCTCCATGTGGCAGCTGTCTCAGTGCAACAAGCTGTTTGTGTGTAGAAGATGCAACCAGAAAGGTCTGTGGTGACATGGAGAAAATTGCCACATCCACATAATGAGTCACTGTAGATCATGAGGAGACAGTAACCATGTGGACAACTTCATAGAGATTTTCACGTAGCAACCAAAATATGTGTGTGAGTCTCTAATTAAACTTTTTAATAGTCAGTGGAATCAAACAGAATTGGCCTGCTTTGCATATTGCACATTGTTGCTGTTGTTGGGAAATACATCTTTCGGAATAAGCACTAGTGATATGGTATATAATCATGTAACCTGCTATAAATTATACTACACATTTTGCTTTGTATTACCAGTTGTAAATTGCAAATTAATCTTTGATGCTTATGATGATTCTATAGTATACTGCAATGTGTTTCAACCTTGGCTGCTTGAAGTATGGACTTCAACTCCCAGAATTCTCCAACCAACTTAAAAGAGCACTCATGTACCACTTGATGCCAGGTCTTTAAAACAGCCGTGCCTTTTCCTGAGATGTCTAATCTATTATGGGATATGAGACTTCACACTGGGAAGCATTATGATTGATATGGGTAGAAATTAAACACTTTCCATAGGCAAAGCCAAGAGTTTGGGAAGCATTTCTATGTAGCACAAACATGGCCTTGGGTACTTCTCTACATCTTGGATGTTATATCCATTCTCCCATTTTTCATAAAAAATTCAGATCTTGCCTTCATGTAAAATTGTAAAATAAGCATAAGCTTCATGCTGCCATTTTTTCCAAAGTTATTCCATGAGACAGGAATCCAAAGTCCCATGGTTTCAGACAGGCTTTCTATATATCACACATGGCTTCATGTTAGCTAAAAGGAAACACAGTTCAGTACTTTCTTTATACTATATACACACAGATATTTGTACAAGATAGTTCAGTTTACTTGGTAATGCTGACAATCATGGCATGCAGTTAAACTACATGTTACTTGGGATGAGACAGGTATCTTAGTTATAAACTGATTTGAAATATTTGCTTTCCTGACATGGGGAAAGACTAGCTTTGGTGTGATTCCTAAGGCATAATTTTTTCCCCCAACACAACGTTCTGAATAGATGGACTCCAAGTCTCAGTCAGATAAGCAGCAGCACCCAAAGTGGTGGGAAGTCCTTGTAATTCCATCTTTGTCAAATCCCTGCTTTGTGCTGCTTACAAGCAGAATAGAATATAGTTCCTATTTCAGTAGAACATTCTGCTCAGAGAAATTATTTTGTTAATTGAAGGGAAATGCTGTTCTTCCACCAAAGACTGTAGAAATATCAAACCAGAATTCTGAAATGTGACTCTGTAAACAATGTAGATACTTAACTGATACAGGTAGTCCTTGACTTACAACCATAACTGAGCTCAGATTATGGTTGAAAGTCATGCCATGATTGTTAAGCATTATCTGCAATGGGCATTTTTTGTTGGAAACTGGAAATAAATGCTGGTTTCTGATAAAACAGTAAAAATTGTGATCATGTGACTAGGGGATGCTCTAAACAGCTGTAAACGCAGGCCAGTTTCTTAGTGCCCAAAATGTAATCATGTGATCATGGTGTGGGGGGATGCTGTCAAAACTTTGAATCCAGCTAGTAAGTACCTTTTTTGGGATCTGTCGTAACATCAAATGATTGCTAAGTGACTGGTCGTAAGTCAAGTACTACCTGTAGTGCTTTATATACTGACAGCATTATTGAAGTGCCTCTAATGATATGAAATGCCACATTCTCCCTCTCATTATAGTTCTCTCATGTTTATTCATCCATATCCTCTCAGATTGGGGGAAAAACAGTAAATCTTACACTTTTGGTTTCAATCATACCTTAATGCCAGCATTTTTCAGAGTTTCCAAAGTTGGTCTGACATCCACCTGTAGTTGATCTTCTACTCCAGTCAGACAGAGCAGCTCCATCTCCATCTCCAGACTCTCAATCACGGTGGCTACCTTCAGGGAGCGATCGTGGACACTTAATTTTGCTTGGACATAGCGGGCCTACGGAAGATCGCAAGAGATGCCCGGTTACTACTTGTTCATTCACTAGGTGCTTACATCAGAACAGAGTACTGTGAATAAGGAAAAGCAGGCCAAATTTCCCCAAGAGCCAGCAGCATTGCCTCCCACCCTTATTTTTAAAGCAGCCAGATTGCGCTACTCGGTTTTGGCAGCAAAAAGCTAAAATTCAGCAGCATAATTTTTTGTCTCCATTTTTAATCCCCCAAATATAAAAATAAGGTGCATTAAGCCTTTGCAGGGCTTAAGGATCTATCTTCTTGTCTTTCTTCAAGTGTCCAACAAAACTAAACAAAATAAAGCATGCCTACAAACACATCAAAATGTTGGATCATTTCCCTACCAAAATGTCACTGTATCCCACCATGCCCCCTGGTGGCTCAGAGGAGGCAGAGAAGATGAAATAAAGTGCGGATCCAGCTGGGAAAAAAGTATCTGCCTCATTTTAAAAAACTGGCCAATTACTATTTTTTTAAAAAACTAGGTGTGGAAGCAAATATACTCCTTCACTTGTAATTGCCAACACATTTATAGGGTAGGGAAGAGAAGGAAAAGAGCAGGAAACATATGGGTTGGGTAACCTTTCTTTTTGTGTATGTGTGCGTGCGTGTGTGTGTGTGTATACACATACACACACACACACATACATACATACATACATTCCCCTCCTTCCTAAAGCCAGATGGGAAGAGACAGGCCCACATTACAAGAATCTTTATCAGTGAGAAGAACATGGCAGACTGGTGAGTCAACTGGCTGCCATCCAAAAGTTTGATGTGGCCCTTAAGTTGCCAGCTGGCTGCCACTGATACACTAGGAGCACATCCATGAGCAACCCTCATGTCATAAGTCATTTTTATGTTAGCCTTTGTCCTTCAACATCCTGGAATAAATAATATAGTATTATCAAGGGTGGTGGAGCAGAAGACAATGCAATATGGCCTTTCCCAACCAGCTGCCCTCCGTCCTTTCCCCTTGACATGCCAGCTTGGACTGATAATCTAGACTGGGATGGGATGGGATGGGATGGGATAGAGTATAGTATAGTATAGTATAGTATAGTATAGTATAGTATAGTATAGTATAGTATAGTATAGTATAGTATAGTATAGTATAGTAGAGTAGAGTAGAGTAGAGTAGAGTAGAGTAGAGTAGAGTAGAGTAGAGTAGAGTAGAGTAGAGTAGAGTAGAGTAGAGTAGAGTAGAATAGAATAGAATAGAATAGAACAGAATTCTTTATTGGCCAAGTGTAATTGGACACACAAGAAATTTGACTCCAGTGAATAAGCTCTCAGTTTACATACAAACAACAAAGTAAAATAATCATAAGATACCAATAGGAAAAGGTAGTAGAAAAGATGAGAAGGATAATAGTGATACAGCCACACTACATGAGTAAATATCATTTAATCTTCTTATGAAACATTCATGCCTCCTGTTTGGCCTATATCCTTCCTTGATATATGTGTTATAGAAGTATTTTGTACAGCTCACTTAATCAGACCAGTTTAAGATTTAGGGGCTGCATTTGCACAGCATGCCTAGATTGACTATTAACTTTGCTTAAGTATTTTGGTGGTTTAGTGTGTAGTGCAAATCCTGACCACTGGATTAGTTTATACATATCATGTGTACTTAGAATATAGCTTAATTTAGTAACCAAGTTAAGCATATTGTGTCAATGTAAACTATCTTAGCTATTCTACCCTCGATGCCTTCCATGTAAATGAACTTTCTCCCAGAATTCTTGGCAATGGCTATTTTGGTAGGGGAATTATGGGAGATAAAGCCTCAGTTCTGGAGGGCATCAAATATAGAAAAGCTTACTTACATTTTTCAAGATAAAAAACAGCTTATGGGATTGGAATCCTAAAACAGACATCCAATAAAAATAATAAGATAAGATAAGTGGTATATATTCTATCCAACCAATTCACTCATCCATTTTCCAAAATTTTCAGGAAGTTGCCAATGCATGATGGACGATGGCCAATTCCATCTTTGCCAAGAAAAGGGAACAGCAAACACAGCAGTTTACAGTTTAACCTATTTAAAAAGCACTTCCCTGCTTATTTCAGAAGTAAATGAGATATTCATGTTAACCTTTTTTAAATAGGTTAACTGTAAACGACTTTATTTCATGTTCAATTTGCTTACCTCAAAATCTTGATATTGCTCCTCAGACAGGGATTTCTTTGCTACTACAAGAACTCTCAATCCTTCTCTCGCCATGTTGCCACACTATAAAGGATAATACACATTTTAATAAGCTAATTGCCATTGGAAATAAATATTATCTTAATAATTGTCCCTGTTCTTTTCAGTCAGAGAGCAGATTTCAAAATTCCAAAATTATGGAATTGCACCATAAAATTAATACTATAATTTTGTTGACCTGTTGGTAAAATTGTAATTGAAGTTTTAAAAGTCACCTCCAAAATAATGATTACAGCTTTATATCAAGGGTTAGCAAGCTTTCCAACCTGAAAATCTTGCAAGACTTTGGCTATTTCACCCTAAAGTTTTATTTGATTTTTGATGAGAATGCTGAACTAGGGTGAAATCACAAATGAGATATGGATTTTTTTAATGTAAAAACTTGGTTGACCTCACTAGAATTTCATGTGATCTAGCAACCTTCTAAAATTTCAGCAAAAAAATAAATTAATTATTTTTGGAGAATAATCAGACTATTACCAGACACACTAGAGCCCACGTTTTACATAGTGTTTCAGTTTTAGGTTTCTCCCATGCAGGATCATGCAAAATAGTTTTCTTCGCTTTTTTGCTGGGACAAATAAATGATGGAGATTTCCAAACATTTCAGATTTGGCATAGAATTATTAATGTATAGGGAAGTTGCCAAAGACCATTCTAAGACCACTATGTTTGTGCATAGTGGTAATATGCATACATATATGTTGAATCTGCATATATATTGCAAGTTGAATGCAATATATCTGCAGATTCAACATATATGTATTCATATTGCCAGTATGCATACTCACTGCCCTACTTTTACCCTTCTTTACCAATATCTATAAGCATAGCATACTCCTCTACTCTTGTTTCTTTTCCTTTCCTTTCCTCAGTTTTCAGTTGGTCTCTTCCTGACTTCAAATAATTTGACTACTATTCTTACTACCCTACAGTGGCCAGGTAGGCTAATGATGGAAGTTGTAGTACAACAGACAGGAAAGTTGCCACGTTAGGAAATGCTGAGTTCTATCATCAGGGGCATTCAAAGCATTCTCTGAATTCAGTCAGGAATTCTTGCCCTAATGAGGATTTCATACTCGCAAATGTAAAATAAGTCACAGCACTGAGACTGCTGTTCTGTACCTCTTCCTCTAGCCAGTCATTGTACTGAACAATGCCTGCCATAACCACATCCGCCCCTTTCATGTAGAATGTTATTTCTCCTGTAGATTCATCCTGAAAGAGACAGAAAACAGGGAAGAGGAAAAATATGAGATGACAAAGGCGAAAAAAATCCCAGGCGCCCTGCTTTAGTACAGATACTAAAGATACAGATATCTATTCATAAAATATGTAGTGCATCTACTGAATGTCATTGTGTGTTATCCTAAAGATGCCTAACTTAAAGAACCATTAATCAACAAAGGGAAAAACTGCTGTCTCCAAAGAATATAAGGTAGTACAATTCAGAAGAAAAAAAATATAACAAGTAAAACATGGCTTTAAAAGGGTCAGAGCACCAAAGAAAAGTCCTGTGTCATTGCAAAAATAACATCATAGAATCTTAACAAGCAAAAGTTGGAAGAATGTATAACACTTTTCTACTATAACTGCTGTCTTCTACCCTCCCCAATTTGCACAGTGTGTAGGAGTCAGTTTACTACAGGAAGTTAGAATAACAGAATAACAGTTGGAAGAGACATTGGAGTGCAACCCCCTGCTCAAGCAGGAGACCCTATACCATTCCAGACAAGTGGCTGTCTAGTTTCTTCTTAAAAACTTCCAGTGGTGGAGTATCTACAACTGCTTCAGGGAAACTATTCCACTGGTTAATTGTTCTCACTGTTAGGAAACTTCTCCTTAGTTCTAGGTTGCTTCTCTCTTTGATTAGTTTCCATCCATTGGTTCTTGTCTTGCCTTCTGGTACTTTGAAAAATAAGTTCATTCCTTCTTCTTTGTGGCAACCCCTCAAATATTGGAACACTGCTATCATGTCACCTTTTCACTAGACTAGACAAACCCAATTCCTGCAATTGTTCTTCATACATTGTAGCGTCCAGACCCCTAGTCATCATTCCTGGTCTTTTCTGCACTCTTTCCGAGTCTCTACATCTTTTTTATGACATGCTGACTAAGTCTCTTTTATAAAAAGACCATTGAACCACCATTTTATTTTTTAAAAGATGGGACATTGGGGAAAGGCTTGGATTCTTCCCTGCCCCCCAAAGTATATAATGATCCTTCTTTTGATTAACTCATTATTCTTATACAACCAATTTAAAAAAAAAATAGGTGAGCATATGTCATTTATGTACTATCTTCTTTGCTCATTATCTACATCTATTTGGTCTAGGTATTATCATTTTCTAAGGTGTGTTTAGCCAGAAAAACAGTTAATTAAATTGCAACAGTATTTGCAATGCTGTAATATATAGAGGATGAAATAAATTTTCTGTTTCTCCAGAGTATGTCCTGTAATAACAGGTTAAGATTGCAGGACATAGGATTTGTTCTAAATGTTGGGATTTTCTGTTTGTATAAAGTGTTCGGCAATAGAATAGATAGTTTTGGAATTAGAAAAGTTTTTATTGAAGATCATTGAAAATTAGCAGTTGTGTAGCCAGTTATGAATAATGGTATAACTATGAGCTTTTAAAATCATTGGAAGTGGATGAGATAGCTTCTGAACTCCTTTCCCATTCAGTGCTTCTAAGAGCTAACACTAATAATCAAAGTAATAAACCTGTTCATGTCCAGTAATAATTTATACTTGAAGCAAGTACTCCAATGACTGGATGTTCCACCATAAAACAAACTCCAAACTCTCCACGTATAAAATTAGCATATCTATTCAAGGGAAATATCAATCCAAGAAATTGTATTTAGCATATAGTTAAATTTTTATTAGGATTTATATAATAATTTTGTTTAATATAGTGGTGTGTTGTTGTTTTTTTGAACTACCCTGTTTTCACTCCGGAAAGGTGGGGGGGAAGGTTGGGGGCGTGTTAGATGGTTTTGTACTTAATTGTAATACCTGTAATATATAATAATAAAAAATATTTACTGAGAAATTTAGAGAGGGGTGTTGCTCGGACACCACCTCTGCACTACATCTGAAGGGTGGAGGGAAGAGTGAAAGAGGGGAGAAGGAAGTAGGAAGTTTGGAGGAGAAGAGGAAGTGGAGAGAGAGGGAAGGAGAGAGGTGGAGGAAGGGTGAAGTAGGATGAGAAGACAGGGAGGAAGAGAGAGGGTGGATGTGGTGGAGGGGGTGATGTCCGAGCAACACCTATAGTCAAGTGTAGGTATTTGTTTTATTTCATTTAAAATATTGTATATATGAATCTAAATGAATGTATGTTGTTTTTTGTTTTGTGTGGGAGAGGGTAATAGAAAGATGAACAAGAATGTATTAAGTAGAGTTGTATAAGTATGTTTTTATTCTGGAATTTTTTTTGTTTATCTAATCATTAAGCATTTATTGTTAAAAATTATAAAATTAATAAAATATATTTATAAAATTAGCATATCAAGGAAATCAATTCCACCCTAGCCATTTCCTTGACCTGTTAATTTTCTATGTATCTGAACAAAATAAGCAGAATTTTATGATGTAAGTTCCATCAAGAAAAGAGAATGGGGCTTTTCTGCGGTTTGCTGATGGCGCCATTTTGTGTGTAAGGCGCTGGATGTTAGTTGGTGCGGTCTTGTCTATCCGTTGCCATCCAGCTGTAGCTTTGCCATCTCTTTCTAGGGAGTGACCCCAGGGGCCTTGCCCCACTATGAGAGCTAAGTGGCGAAAGAAGAGAATGCGCAGGCTGAAGCGCAAAAGGAGAAAGATGAGGCAAAGGTCCAAGTAGACATCCTCACAGTGCTACTGAAGCTGCAAAACAGCATGGAAAGGTGGAGCTTGGGAAGCCAACTTCCAGATTAATGCCTTCTTTTTGCTGCTGCTAGAAGACTCCTTGCCTATCTGTCTTCAGGAGATTCCATCTTCAAGCCTGGGAGCAGTGATCCTTTGAGGATGGTATCCCTGAGCTTTACTATTCTGGACTGATCTTGTCCTTGGTGGCTTGATGTAGCAACTGTATCAAATAAAAACCCCGTTTTTGGGGAAATCTACATGCTTTTTTCTTTCAAATGTTGATTTTTCAGTAAAAAGATTCTGAAATTATGGTGACAAAAAAAAAAGAAAAAAAAGAAAAGAGAATGGGTTGATTTTCTCATCTTCTGTTTCTGTTCTATTTAATGACAGGTGTTACTGGCTGAAATGCCAGGCTGAGGTCAGGTTCCCACTGTTCTGCATGGAAAAAGGTCACTGCTTTTTCCTCATTCCAACCACTCTCTTGCTTAGGATAAAACATTTCACTAATTCATGATTAACTAATTCACACACATATACATTATCTTTTTTTTAAAAAAAAATCCATTTGAAATCAGTGAGCATTAAATTACAGGATTAAAACTGTAATCCTATACTCACCTATCTGGAATTAAGTATACTAAATTCAAAGGGAATATTAAGAGAGAGATTTATTAGTTGGTCTATAAATAAGGAATATGTATTTGTGTACAGTCCAGATCTGTAGGTTCAGATTCTGAGCACAAGTTCCACAGCAGGACGGATCTTATTTTATTTTATTTTTTTTGCTCACCAAATGATTTTCATCCACTAACATATTTTTCTTCTAAAATCTTCGGGATTCCCCCAGGGATGTTGTGGAGCAGTGATTAAGATGTTAGATAAGAACTGAAGACCGGGTTCAAGTCCATCTTCATCCATGGAAGCTGATTGTCAGTCAGCCAGATGAAAGTTAACAGTGAAGTTAACAGAAAAGACTTGATGAAAATCCAAGAACATTATAGTAAGAAGGACTTCATCTCAATAACGCAAACAGAGTGAAAAGAGGATAACCAGCCAAAAAAGTTCTGGAAACCCCTAAAAGGCTGTAGAAGCTAGAATGGGACAAAGTGCCACAAATCTGATTTTTACAACCCCATAAATCTCTGCTCACAATTAACTATTAACAAAACAAAGGAGACACAAAGTGTAAGTTCAGACTTAATCAAAAGCAAAACAAAAAACAAAAACCTCCTCCTGTCTAAATCAAGGAGGGGGAAAAAAGAGAATCCTGGTTACGATCAAGTGTCTGATAGGATCCATCTACTTTGCATTATTGCCCTTCCACTGGGACCTCTTATTTCCCTCCCCCCCAAAAATGATAGGGGCAGACCCCAGATTCTCTTTGCCTGTTGGAAAGAAGAGAAATTAAATTTGGCACTGAGACTTGGGCTTGCAGAAATGCCTTCAGTACTGATGGGCGTGGTTGATCTCTCAAGCCGATGTGGTTTAACATTGAGACCAAATACAAAATTTCTCTCCTCCATAGATGCTGTAGAGTAGGCCTATTAAAGACCCAGAATGATTTCCTTCATCAGATGAAGAAAGATTAAAGGGACTTCCCTCCCTTTTTCTGCCTGATTTTTAAAAAATTTTTAAAACATTTATATGAACTTGATCAACAATCTTCTTTAGCACTTGATCTTATTTATACCAGTGGCTTTTTATGTATGGCACATTATTGTCATCTTTCACAAAAGGACACATGACAATGGCGTCATGTGGCAATACAAACTTCCAATTTCAAATCCAAGGGTGCCAGGGAAAAAAACAGCTTAAAATATTTCCATCACAAATTAGGATCAATGTTTGTGCATTATACGTTTAAACGGTTGAGATATGTTTTAATAACTTTTTGATAGGAAACTAACAAGAAAGTCCACTTCCTGCAGCGCAGAACTAGTTTTAAGAGCGTTTAGATCTTTTGTCCAATATAAATATTGTATCAACTATCTCCTTGCATTAGTCATTTCCTCTCACCAAGTTCAGTAGGAGGTTAGCACATTCCCATGATATGGCAAGATTACAAGTATAAATCTGCAGAAAGATTTGCCAGTTGTATTGTTTCTCAACCACATCTTTTTCCACCATAGTCTGATTTTGGGCCAAGGTTCAAAGGCCTTTCCCTCCCCCCCCCAACTCCCACTTGACACATGACAATAGCAGTTTCTGGGTTACAAAAAACCCCATTCTCCATTCCAACTGCTCAGAAGAAGAGAGACTGGAAAGTTTTTGTGGTTGAACAAACAGCTGCCTCCCTACCAATAAGAGGCAGCAACAGTCTTATTTGCCTGGCTTGTTGGCTATAACAGGATCCCTGGAATCAGATACTATGAAAATAGACAAATCTTTAACATTCCCCTCTTAAGAAGACACCACAAAACTCAGGGAAAGGGAGATTGCTAATTGTTTTACCATTTGCAAGGCAGCGAGAGAATCTAGAAAAGATATTTGGCCTTTTTTTTTTTTAACTCAGCCACAAAGTTTATAAGTAAAACAAACATGATCCAACATCTCACTACTAACTGTTTTTGGAGGTGAGACTTGCCCATCCTTCCCTCTTTCTGTTTCTCCATATCAAATACATCAACATGTTATCTTTCTGCATTTTCATCCTCTTAAACAAAAATATCCCAATTTATGCCTGCCTCTGTAAGAAATATGCTATAGTTATTACTTGGATAATAGGAATATAACTGTAGGAAAACAAAGATTTAGAAATATCAGCCTCTCTGGACGTTTTCTATAAACTGGGAACTTGTGACAGAAAAAAAATCAACAGGCATTTTCCCCACTGCTGGAAGATGCAATGAGAATTGTTTAACTTGGAAAGAATTCTAATCAAATTCAAGAGGATGGAGTTAAAAGGTAGATCAGATTCTAGAAAATTTGTAGCACTTTTGGAGATAAATTCTTGACTTCTAATTGATTAACAAGAACAGCAGTTTTAACCTGAGGAAATGAAAGCAGCTTGAAAAAACAGGGAGATTTTTTTTTGTATGGAATGACTATGAGCTCCATTCTGTTCAAAACATTTAGTATTAAGATTCCAGAGGAGAGTTATAGCTATTAGTCCCAACCATTCCCATTATGCAGACCACAATTCCATCAACAGTTTGTGAAGAGCACCATATAAACCATGGATTAGTGAAAGGATCCTCTACATATTATGGCACATGTAACACACATGGCCATATGCTAATCCTAAATTTTAAAAAAAGAAAAGATATGAATTTACAGGTAATTACATATTTTGCACCAGGCTCTGCTTTATAAAATATCCTAATAAAGAAATAATAACAATACATCTGGAGCACCACTTGAATACCACTGGCATTGACAAAATCTCCATCAGTCAATTGCAGAAGGCAACTTTACTTGAAATAATTTACATCCTGAGATAATATCTTTAATACCATCAAACAATAACTGCCTATTCCAGATTCTTGGGATGGACTTGATAGGTGGATAAAAATGCCAAATTGAGTCTAAATATTTGGTTGACCATACAACCAACCAACCATAACAATAAAAGCCTGAAAACTTATCCCAGTTTATAGAGAACATTTTTTCTCACATGCTTATCCATCTTACCCGAACAATAATCCCCATTCGTTTACTTTCATACGTGAAGGGGAAAATCTGGAGGATGGTATAGTTTAGAATGTGGCCACCAGGAGTCCTCAGCTGCACAGAAGCCTGGTCTCTTCCAACCAGTGTCAAGCCAACACTTTCTGTCCATTGCACCAGGGCCACCTAAGCACAAGAGAAGTCACAGGTCAGATAGACTGCTGAGCTAGTGAGTTCAGAGGTCAAGCGAATGCAACAGGAGGGAGGAGGGAAACAGCAAAGTGAAGAACAAAGTGATTTGATTGTTAACTGTACCATTTCCCCTCCTGGATTCCTCAATCTCTCTTGTGGCTAGAAGTGCTTTTCTAATTTGATAACACCTGGGACTAGCAGGCGTGGTTTGTATAGCTGGGGCTGGAATATGAGGGCAATTGAGAGAACAACCTGTCCATGAGGCTGAAATTCCCAGTCTTGCTCTCCTTTCATCCCACCCTTCTAGAACAGTGTTTCTCAACCTTGGCCACCTCAAGACATGTGAACCCAAGCATGCTGGCTGGGGAATTCTGGGAGTTGAAGTACATATATCTTGAAGTGGTTGAGAAATACTGCTCAAGAATCTCAAAGGTAAATGACTGAGCAACTTCAGCACCCTGAAAGTTACACTGAAATAAGAATAAAATAATGAATTAGCTTTTCTCCCAGTGCTTTCCATTAGTTACATACAATCTCTTGAAGGTTAAATCATTTTTATCTGGATAATTTTTAAAAAGTTCTTAATACATGTTTCTTAACTACCAATATTTTTTTTTGTTGCCCACCTTTTTTTAAAAAAAAATTGCTCTTTTTCCCCACAACGAAGAAAGGAAAATACCCTTCCTCATCGTCAGGCAGTGGTTTGGTTTCTCAACCATGTTGCTAGGGCAGAAGAAAATAAAGAAAATATTTAGAAAATAACAATTTATGAATACAGTGATAATTGAGGGTGAGGATCAACTTATCTTTCACTGTAAATTCCAATGAATTACTTTGAAACTAACATGCCCAAATATTTCCTCTGCATCTCTTTGCCCAAATATCATCTAATAAGAAATGGAACAGAAGATTAATTACAGAATGTGCTCCCAGCAATGAAGGATCCTAGGCTGCAGCCATTATTACCTTCCCATATAGCAAACTTTTCTTGATTCTTGAACTTTAGTGATGTTATTTGACATACAGGTAGTCCCTGACTTACAAACATTTGTTTAGTGACCATTTGAAGTTATAATGGCACTGAAAAGCAAGCAAAATCAATGGGGAAACCAGATTCACTTAACAACCGTGTTACTAACTTAACAACTGCAGTGATTCACTTCACAACTGTGACAAGAAAGGTCGTAAAATGGGTCAAAACTCACTTAACAACATCTGGCTTAGTAATGGAAACTTGGGAATTGAGGACTACCTGTATGTAATTGCACATAGAAGCTGCAATCCAAAAAAATGCAGCATGGATTGCTTTTTCTGTAGGGCTCTCTGTTTTCAAGATGCTTAATCCCAGTTCATTGACTTCTACTTTCCCTTTTCTCCCCCACCCTTTTTAGTCAACATTTTTCCACTAGTGAAAGCATAGTTCTCATTGGATTGATCTGGGGGTGGGGGAATGTCTCACCTTTTAAGAACTTGGGCACATTTAAGAATTTCCCTTGATGGTATCTTTCAATTGTATTGCTTTGGCTATCTACCTATATTCAAAATATGAGTTTGCTGTGAGTAACGTGACAGTCATCATGGGTGTGTGATGCTGAGTAAGGAAGAACCTAACAAAATGATGATTTGAGGAAGATGAGAGTAACTTCTCAAATAAAGGACTTTTGTGCAAGAAAAAGTAATAAGCCAAAAATCCAGTCCTTGAGGTCACATAGTTTGGGTTGACCAATCTCTCTCATCTTTTGTCCTCAGACTGAAAAAAAAGGGATGTGCTACTTTGCAAGACTGGTGTGAGGTTTAATGTGATTATGTTACATTTATATATGTTATTCCAGGCATCAAGTGAAGTGTTGTTAAAATGCTATTCTTAGCTCGTGAATCTAGGTACAATAAAAGAGAAAGGCACATGGCTTTTAGGAATGGGGTAGTCTCTAAAAGGTTTGCCATCACTGATCTAGGTCGTCATTTTACTGACCTTGGAAGGATGGAAGGCTGAGTCAACCTTCAGCTGGTCAGGATCCTAGGATTACCACAGGAGCAGTGATAAGTTTTGGAGCTGAATGGCCATGGCCCAGTTTTATTTTGTTCTGATGTTTCACCTGATGTTGTGGCTTGTATGCCTTGAGAGGCATACAGAGAGGTACACCACAAAGCAACACACACTGCCTCTGAAGATGCCAACCATAGCTTCCAGTGAAACAACAGAACAAAAGCAAACTAGATCACGGCTGTTCATCACAAAAGCTCATCACTTCTTGGTTGGTGCCAGCCATAAAATTCTATATCAGTACATAAAACAGTGGTCCTGCTATAGCCCACTAGTTATTGGCTAGTGTTCCTGTAAATTTCTAGCAATTTCCCCCATACTTCAAAGTCTCATTTGGATGGCAGGATCCCTGTGAACAGCTGCTTGTAATGTAGTTGATCGGCACATTTTTTTCACATTCTAGGAAGCGGTGAGGTGTTTTGGCAGTTGAAGGTCACTTGGTCAAGTCTTCTCTTGGGCAAGTTATCTGATCAGATTCTACCTCTTACATTTCCCTTCGGTTACTGTAAGGCCTCAATCAGACAGAATGACGGACCCCCAGAGGCAGTAACTGATCTCTCTATAAAGAAGCTTGGCCCAGGAATGTACATCGGAAACAAATGTAGGAAGCCTGCTTTGTGTTTCAGGAAATGAATGCTGTGCCAACTGGTAGAAATTATCCCTTCTGTTAAAAAAAAGGGGGGGTAGGGAGATGGACCTTCAAGGTTTTGTTCGAATTTCAACATTAACTGATCTTCCTGCCTTAACAATATTTTATTACTATAGAGTTCCAAAGGTAGATTTTTTAGAAGTCCGTTAAAACAACATTTCACTGGTTTCCTAGAGGGTATGGCTTAGCAATATCAAAATTCAGAAAAGTAACCTAGCTTTTTTCCTTTTTTAAAAAAAAGAAGGAAGCCAACTGTTTAGGGAGTAAAGATAATGGGAAGACTTATATTGCCAATATCGTTAAAAAAATTATATTCCAAGAGAGGATTTTATCATGAAAGATTTAACTTTTAAAACAAAATAAAATTCTGTTATATTTGCTTGTGAGAGTCAATTGGAGTAGTGGTTAAGGCATTAGGTTAAAAACAGGGAGACTGTGAGTTCTAGTTCCTCCTTGGACACAAAGCTGGCTGGGTGATCTGGGGCCACTAATTTTTTCTCAGCCCTAGAAAGGCAATTTTGAAAAATCTTGTCCAGATAGTTTCCGAGAACTAGACATAACTGAACTGAAATAAAAAAAAACTGTAGGGTTTGAGAAATCTTATTTATATAAACTAATTACATTGCGATGGATAAATTCCAAGCTTTACTGTTGTGTGAAATTTAACAGCTATGCTTACATTATCCCCCAGACTTCCATTAACCATATTTGGAAAACAAAAGGAAAAAAACCGGTATATTAAAAAGACATAAAAAGACAATAACATTCTTTTGAGGATCATTTTACCTCATCAGGACTAGCAGCTTGGTACACCCTGCAAGAATCTTCATAATGCTTCTCAGCTTCAGCCTGATCTGTCACACCATTCGATTCATAGACAGGAGTCACATTGTGGCAGAGAGCAATTGCTTTCACTGCCTCATGGACACGGCTGCTCAGGGTTTTTCGTACCTTGGTAGCCAGGTTGGGTGCTTTTAAAGCAGGTGGTTCCTGCGACTGCTAGAAGAGAGGAGAAAATGGGTTGATTGAAATTAACATCCTACAATTAATACCCTCCTTATGAATCCGGCTATTTTGAACATCAAATCTAACTACGGAGAAACTTCCGGACAGTTAGAACAATTAACCAGTGGAACAACCTGCCTCCAGAAGCGGTGAATGCTCTAACACTGGAAGTTTTTAAGAATAGACTGGACAGCCATTTGTCTGAAATGTATAGGGTTTTCTGCCTGAGCAGGGGGTTTGGACTAGATGACCTCCAAGGTCCCTTCCAACTTCATTGTTGTTGTTGTTATTACCATTATTACTACTACTACTACTACTACTATTACTACTACTACTATTATAAATTGGACGATAAAGATACATTGTAGGAGGGGGACTTCCGGTTCCGGTCACGATGGCCGGAGCCTCTCTAGGAAAGCTCCGGAACGGGGCATAGAAAATTTTAAAAAATCCTACCTTACCGAAAGAGGGGTGCGCCGGGGAGGTAGGCGCACCCGAAGGGGAACCCCAGCACAGCGAGGAGAAGAAGAAAGCGCTGCCGAGGGTCCCCCACAAGCGGCGAACGAAGCCGCGGAAGCCGGCGGTGGCCGGCCGGCCGGCCGGCAGGCCTGAAGAGGCCGAAGAAGCCCCGAAGGTAAAGGAAGCCGGCGGGAGGGGTGCGCTGGAGAGGTAGGCGCACCCGAAGAGGACCCCTCGGCACATTCCAGCGAAGAGGAAATCGCCGCCGAGGGTCCCACAGAGGCATCGGACAGAGCCGAGGAAGCCGGCGGCGGCCTGCCGGCCAGCCGGCAAACCCTAAGAGGCCGAGAGGCTCCGAGAGGCCCCGAGAAGCCCCGAAGTCGGAGAAGGCCGGCGGGAACAAAGGAAGGCAGCAGCGGCAGCAGCAGACACCGGCGCGACTGGCGGAGGCCGCCGGGAGGGCTTGCCGATCCGGAAAAGACCCCCAGAAGAGAGAGCCAGGTCCAGAGAACAAAGGAGGAGGCAAGTAGAGCCTGCGGAGAGCAGTATTGAACAGGAGGCGGCAAAGGAACAGACGGCGGGGGAAGACCCAGGCAGAGGGACTGGTGAGTGTTGTCCCACGCGCTGCGCCCCAGACCCACCAGAAAGGGAACCCCAGAGACCCAACAGAGGGCAGGACCTACCAGGGAAGAAGGTGGGAGGAAGAAGAAAGCTGGAAAGCACCCTGGACCGCAAAAAGGGAAAGGCAGAGGGGATCTGTAAACACAGGGGGACAGGAGACAGGAGGAAGTGACCTGGGCAAGAAGGCAGAGAAAGAGGGGCAAGGAGGAGCCAGAAAAGAGCAAAGAGAAGAAACAGGCTTGCAGAGGGGAGTGAAGAGGAACCCAAGGCAAAGGTACTGAACTGGCTCCCTGAACATAGAGCTGCCAGAATACAGGCTCCTACCCCTACACTGCCTAAACCCTGAAGGCACCCCCTCCCCTTTTGGAAGGACCAGATTTCTGGATCTTCACCAGACCACAACCTAGTGTTGTACTGCATCTTGAGAAAAAGGCCATCATCAAAAATCCCAAGCCTCAGATCCTCCCATCTTTGTATCACCCCTGCCAGTACAGAAAAGCTTAATTGAAAACAAGCTACACCCCCTAGTGACCTACCACTTTGCTGTTAAAATACTAACTGTGAGACATGAACACTTGCTAACTTGTCATAGAGAAATTTGATCCAACCCATCCTAGCAGCTTGACGGTCTTGCACAGGAACAACTCCCCCACAATTCTTTGCATTGAGGGGTGGCTTTAAGGGTGGACAGGCCAACAGGAGGAGAAGCTCAAAATGGCTGCCAGACGGACAAAACAAATCAAACTGCGAGACCTGAAGGGAGCTGCACCCTCCCCGGCCCAGCCCTCCAATCTGCTAGGGAACACCCCACCCAACCACACACACCCCCACCCAACTGCATGCCCTCAGATCCACACGCCAACCCACGACTCCGCAACAGCACGCATGATCCAAGAACTAAAAGAGACGATTGAGACACTAAATGAGACGATAGCGACGATGGTGGTACGGATGGATGGCATGGATAGAAAATTGGCAGAAATGGGCGCAAAGACGGAGAAAGGACGCCTAGAAACAGAACGGAAGACGGAGGAAAGATACAAAGACATGAAGAGGATGCTGGCGGACCAAGGTGGAGACCTGGAGAAAAAGTGGGAAGAACAGCGCAAAGCGACGGCCACTGATTTGGAACAGATAAAGGAGGCATTGCAAACACATTACAAAAACCTCCAAGAAACAAGGGAGAATACGGAAAAGATGATGAAGGAAGTGGAAAACCGCGTAGAGGGTCAGCTTGCAGAGGTGAAAAGAGAGGTTCAAGACCAGTCCACCATGATACAATTCTGGCAAATGGCATTTGCAATCAGGATCAGAGGGTGGAACGAGACAACATACGAACCCCAGGGAAGACTGCGCAGGACCTTTGTAGAGGCCCTGGCAACATTCCTGGGCACGAGCGCCAATGATATTGAGTGGCATGTCGAAAAAATCCAGAGAGTGGGCGCCTGGAGGGAAGTGAACAAACACCAACCAAGGGATGTGGTCATCCACTTCACAACACAGAAGTTCCGGAACCACGTCTCTGCCACTTCCTATAACAAGGCATTCTACATAGAGGAGCAGGAGGTGAAGGTTCTGAAAGAGATCCCCCAGGCGATGCTGAGAGACAGAAAGAACTACAAATTCCTGACCACAGAACTGAGATCGCGTGCACTGCAATACCGGTGGGAAACCCCAACAGGAGTGTCACTTTCTTATAAAAACAAGAGACACTACTTGACCTCGGTCCAGAAAGCCAAAGACTTCCTCGAAAAGGAATTGAAGTCGGGAGGCCCTCAACCCACCGCGAGAGAAGAAGCAGATAGGCCACTGGAAAGCGGGAGGGATCGAGGCCAACGAGCAAGCCGCGCAGAAGCACAGATCGGGGCAGTGGCAGAGGAAATGAATGGACTACCTCTAGGGGCGAGGGCGCAGAGAGCAGAGAGTAACAAAAACAAGGAGGCAGGACAGTCTACAGAGGGCAGGCTACCAGGCATCACTACCAAACGTACAGACCAGCAAGGCAAGACCTCACAAACCAAAATGAGCACCAATCCGGATATCGTGGGAACGAGACCAAAGGAGACAACAGGAGAAACAACAGAAAGGGTCTCGCAAAAATATCCTGCAACAGATGATGGCTACTAATTATTTGACTTGGAATGTGAACGGACTGAACTCCCCCCAGAAAAGAAGAAAAATTCTCCACTACCTAAACCAAAGTAAAAGCGATATAATCTGCCTACAAGAAACACACATCAGAGCAGCAGACCAGAAATATCTGATCAACTACAAATTAGGCGTGCACTTTGTGGCAGCGGCGCCAAGAAAAAAGAATGGGATTGTTATATACGTAAAGAAACATGTAATTGCTAAGCTAATAGAGTCCGACCCCCAAGGTAGATACCTGGCAATTGAAATAACACAAGAAGACAAGAAGATTCTAGTAATGGGCGTATATGCACCGCATCAGCAACAAGGCAAATTCTACAAAAAGCTACACAAGAAAATAACACAACTTAATTACAGATCTTACATCATCATGGGCGACTGGAACGGGGTCATAGAGACTGCTCTAGACAAAAAAAGAACTGCACCGAACCCGCAAAAACACTCCAAGTTGCCTAAATCCTTCTTCGACATGAAGGAGGACCTCGAACTGACAGACGTATGGCGGAAAAGGCACGGCAAAGAACAAGAATTCACCTTCTTCTCTGGCAGACATCAATCATTCTCCAGAATCGACTTTATATTAACTTCTAGTGACTTGCTAACTTGTCTAAACGCGGTGAAAATCCTACCCAAGACACTGACAGACCACAACCCTGTGAGGATGGAATTAAGACATGGCCCGAAACAGAGGAGGTCCTGGAGAATCAATGAAAACCTGTTTAGACACGAAGACAAGGTGGCGGAATGCAAAAAAGCTATGAAGGAATTCTTCAACACACATATGAACAACGGAACACCGATAGAACAGATCTGGGAAGGCAGCAAGGTGTACATGCGAGGGATCCTCATATCCATGAATAGCTGGCACCGTCGCCAACAAGAACAAAAAAGAAAAGAGTTAGAAAATGAGATAAGCAAAATGGAGCGGCTACTAATAAAAAGACCAGAGGACAAAGTCACCAAAGAAGGACTCAAGATCTTAAGAAAGCAATTTGACATGTTGATGGCTGACCAAGTTGCAAGGAATATACAATATGCAAAACATAAGACATTCTGCAAGGCCAACAAACCGGGCCGCTGGCTAGCCTACACTATAAGAAAGAAACAGAAATCCCGCATAATTGAAAAGATAGAATACAAAGGCAAGGAAGAATTCCGACAAAAAACCATCAAGAAAGCCTTCACGGAGTTCTACTCGAAACTATATACCAAGGATAAGATACAAGACAAAGAGATAGATGAGTTCCTACAAAACGAAAAGATACAGGCGATTACCGACACACAAAGAGAAGCCCTGAATGCCTCAATCACAAAAGAGGAAATACACTCAGCGATCACACAACTGAAAGCAGGAAAATCGCCCGGGACGGATGGGATAACAGCGACCTACTACAAACACCTCCAAGAGGAGATGCTAGAACCCCTCAGAAAACTATTTGCCAACATTCAAGAAGGAGGGCCAGGTCCCACCATCCTGGAAAACAGCCTACATCTCATTAATCCCAAAGGAGGGGAAAGACAACACACAGCCCGCAAACTACAGGCCCATCTCACTACTAAACACAGACTACAAAATCTTCACAAAAATTTTGGCCAATAGACTAATGACTGTACTACAAAAAACAATACACCCGGACCAAAGGGGATTTATACAAGGACGCCAGATGAAAACCAACGTCAGACAGCTGCTGAACATAATAGAATACCTGCAAAAGCACAACCAGATACCCGCCGCTCTTATGTTTGTGGATGCAGAAAAAGCCTTTGACAGACTGCACTGGCCGTTCCTGACGAACTTGGTCCGGAAGATGAAAATGGGAGTACAGTTTCTCAACTCCATAACGGCAATTTACCAGAAACAAACAGGTCAGATCATTGTCAATGGAGACTTAATGGACTCATTTAATATAGAGAGAGGCACGAGACAGGGCTGCCCGCTGTCCCCCCTGCTATTTGTCCTAACACTGGAAATTCTACTGAACAGAATAAGAGCGGCAGAGGATGTACAGGGCATACAGATTAAACAGCAAGAATACAAACTATGTGCCTTTGCGGATGACCTGCTGGTGACAATGTCGCAACCGGCACAATCAGCAAGGAAATTGATGGAGATAATGGAGGACTATGGTAGGGTGTCAGGCTTCAAAGTAAATATATCAAAAACAAAGATGCTAGTCAAAAACCTAGACAACAAAGCAAAACGGAACCTGGAAAGAATAACGGGTTGTGAAATAGTCAAGAAAGTCAGATACTTAGGAGTGGAGATAGAATCAACAAATGCGAAATTATACAAGAATAACTACGAGGTCCTGTGGAATAAGATACAAGCAGACCTGGAAAGGTGGAAATCACTACGTCTGTCCCTGCTCGGCAGGATAGCGACAGTAAAGATGAATGTATTACCCAGATTTTTATTTCTCTTCCAAATGCTACCCATACTCAAGAAGGAAGCGGACTTAGACAATTGGCAGAAAGGCATCAACAGATTTATTTGGGACGACAAGAGACCGAGGGTGAAACTAAAAATCATCCAAGACGCTAGGGAGAGAGGGGGACTCAAAATGCCTAATCTAAAGCTATATTACTACGCAGCAACGTTGGTGGCGGTTAGTGACTGGATCAACATGACAAATGATAGAATTCTGAATGTTGAGGGGCATGGTCTACGATTCGGCTGGCACGCATACCTAGTATACGACAAAAAGGCAGATAGGAACTTCAAGGAGAACCCATTACGAATCCCATTGCTATGGGTCTGGAAGAAATATAAGCACCTCCTACACGACAAGATTCCCATCTGGACGATCCCTGGACACGCAACAGGGGATATGAACACATCCCAAGGGCAAGAAGTGGTGCCCTACAGTGAACTTGTACTGGGAGAAGAAAATGGGTTCCTCTTGAAATCTCAAGCAACGCTAGCAAACAGAGGAATAGGAAGTAACTGGCTATGATATATACAACTACAATCAAGGTGGCGTAAAGACAAGAAGAAGGGCTTCTCCCAGACCGACGAGAATCTAATTAAACAGATTAGAGAACAGGGGATTAAGCACATCAAACGAGTGTACAGCATTCTGATAGAAATGGACTCTGAAACCGAGCTAGTCAAGAACTGTATGATAAAGTGGGCACAAGACTTCAGACACCCTATCACCATGGACACGTGGGAGAAAATCTGGGTGAGGAATGTAGAATTCACGAAATCGCAACACTTAAGGGAAAACTTCTACAAGATGTTCTATAGATGGCACCTAGACCCGAAAAAAATATCACTCATCTACCCGGGCTCCCAGCCCAAATGCTGGAGGTGCGGGGACGAAGAGGCTACTTACTTTCATATATGGTGGACATGCAGAAAAATCAAAGCATTCTGGAGGAAGATATGGTGGACACTCCAAACTATTTTCAAAAAGCGTATAGAATTTCTACCTCAGGCTTTTCTGTTAGGGATCACAAAGGATATCACTACCTCAGAGACAAATTTATTTTTGAACTTAATTACAGCAGCAAGATTGTTGGTGGGACAGTACTGGAAGAATCCGGAAATACCGCCTATTGAAGAATGGACTGTGAAAGTAACAAATTTGGCGGAAATGGCAAAAATATCAGCATACTTGAAAAACCGCTCCAATGAACAATTTGTGACTGACTGGAAACAGTGGATAGACTATATCCAAGAGAGACACCAATCAAACAGAATGCAGCTGGCGTTCAGCTAAGGATCGATGGGAGGAGGGATGAAGGGCTAACAAATCAGATGTTTACAAAAACTAACACCCAACGTTGAATGTATATGTTCTATAACTAATGCCTCTTAACATAACCTTATGACTAACGTTGTTTGCTTTAATATTGTTAAAATACACTGAATCTCTACCTCAGGATATGAAACTTTTACCTCAGGATCTCGGGTTGGGGACCATAAAAGATTGCACTAGTAATGGGATGAAGTCAACTCAGAAGCGCAAACGCACAATATGCGATAGACTAGATACAGTAGATAGACCATATATAGGAGAAACACCAATCAAACAAAATGTACTCGGAGTATACTTGAAGATGTAAGGGAGGAGGGAAGAACGTTTACTAAAACAGATGTTTAAAAAGATTAATACCTAATGTTGTATGCTATGTTCTAGGATGATTGCTTAGCAATAGGATCTTATGTTTAATGTTGATCACATTAATATTGAAACGGATAGGGGAAACACCAATCAAAATAAAATGTAACAGGAGTATAGTTGAGGCTAGACACGAGGAGTGGGGAAAAAAGCTTACTAACTCAGACGTTTTCAAAGACTAATACTTAGTATTGTATACCAGGTGTCATGATGATTGCTGCATAATATGCTTTTATGTTCAATGTTAATTGTTTTAATAAAAGAATTTTTATAATTAAAAAAAAAAAAAGATACATTGTAGGACAAAAAAGGTGTCTTAGTAACCCTAAGATATTTTGACCATAGTAGTCGATGGATTCAATAGGGAAACAACTTCACTGGAATTGAGAGCTGGGGAGATACTATGAATTCGCAAATGTCAGCTTCAAGAATCAAAGTTACAAACAAGTAACCAGTCCTCATTCAGTGTAGCCTCTGTGAATTACTTTATTTCCAGAAGAGAAAGTTCATTAAACCAAAGAAAGCAACATGGCTATGATAAATCTTGACTAAAATCTAATTATTTAATACATATTAATATGTAATATTTGTGGCCCAGGAAAGATTGGAATAGAAGTGAAAGTTCTGTTGATAGTACAACATAACTGCAGTATAAAAATATGCATCAAAGTGCTCAATCAAAGCACAAATGAATAGGCTCAAATTATCCTACTTCATACCCATTATATGAAGATCTGGTTCCCTAGCTCTAATGCTGGGAGAGGTAGAAGGAAAGAGAAGAAGAGGACAACCAGAAACAAGATGGATGGACTCAAAGTGGCAATAAGTCCACCATTGGAAGACCTGAAAGACCAGGTTAGGAACAGATTGTGATGGAGAAAATCTGTGTCATTGTTGAGAGTTGACAATGACTTGATGGCATATAATCAAATCTTAGATATGAATCAATGATAGGGAAAGACAAATAGTGGACAAAAGAGAGGCATTTGAGGGAATGTGATTGTGATATCATTACAGGAAATATACCCATGCATTGAAAGACAATTAATTCAGGAAATAGAGGCTGAGATGGTTTCAAACTGGGTACCATCATGGACTTGCTAGAAAAGGTGTTGTAAGTGATCACAAGACAGGTATCTTCAAGGCTGGACATTTGTGTGTAAACATGAGAAAGAAGATCTCAGAACTTGGGGCAATAGAAAATTTATCACTCCAGAAAAAAGCAGTGACCCTTGGATTTAATGGAGGGTCTTGCAGAATTTATGATGTATTCTCTTGACTCTAAGCTTAAACCTTTGAACTCTGTCCAGCATATTATTTCTTTTCTCACTGAAGAATCTCTTCTCTTCAGAAGCGAGAGCTTCAGTTTTGGCCTTGGTTTCCTGATTCATGATCTAAGCCAGGTATATTTTCAAAATGTTATTGTTGCTGATGCAGTGCTTTCTTTACATTAAGTTATTGTTTAACCATGCTGGATGGCTCAGCCAAAGAGACATGAGTTACTTCCTTCTTGTTAGAAGGTGATGATTAGTGTCTTATAAGGAATAAAATTATGCTGTCACCATGGAAAGTCTACAGAACCAAAAGATCAATACATCATAAGTCTGTATAATTCTGACTAAGTGGATCTACCGTTCAATAAAGTAAATAGGACTCTAAGTTAAAGTCGTATTCTTTGTGATAAGGAAAATCAATGTTGGGATGTATCTATACAGAAAAGTAACAGTCAAAACGGATCCTTACTATTACTAATAATAATAAAGTTGGAAGGGACCTTGGAGGTCATCTAGTCCAACCCCCTGCTCGGGCAGGAAACCCTATACCATTTCAGACAAATGGCTTTCCAATCTCTTCTTAAAAACTTCCAGTGTTAGAGCATTCACAACTTCTGGAAGCAGGTTATTCCACTGATTAATTGTTCTGACTGTCAGGAAATTTCTTCTTAGTTCTAGATTGCTTCTCTCTTTGGTTAGTTTCCATCCTTTGCTTCTTGTCCTGCCTTCAAGTGCTTTGGAGAATAGCTTGACTCCTTCTTTGTATCAGCCCGAGATATTGGAACATCATGTCACCCCTCATCCTTCTCTTCATTAAACTGGACATACCCAATTCCAGCAACCGTTCCTTATATGTTTTAGCCTCCAGTCTCCTAATCATCTTTGTTGCTCTTCTCTGTACTTTTTCTAGAGTCTCAACATCTTTTTTACATTGTGGTGACCAAAACTGGATGCAGTATTCCAAGTGTGGCATTACCAAGGCATTGTAAATTAGTATTAACATTTCACATGATCTTGATTCTATCCCTCTGTTAATGCAGCCTAGCACTGTGTTGGCTTTTTTGGCAGCTGCAATACATTGCTGGCTCATATTTAAGTGATTGTCCACTAGGACTCAGAGATCCCTCTCACAGTTACTACTATTGAGCAAGGTACCACCTATACTATACTTGTGCCTTTGGTTTTTCTTGCCTAAATGTAGAACCTTACCTTTTTTCACCATTGAATTTCATTTCGTTAAGATAGAGCCCTATGTTCAAGTCTGTCAAGATCCTTCTGTATCTTAAGCCTATCTTCTGGAGTGTTGGTTATTCCTACCAGCTTGGTGTCAGCTGCAAATTTGATGAGTTCCCCATCTATCCCCTCATCCAAATCATTGATGAAGATGTTGAACAGCACTAAACATTAGTGATAATGCAAAGTAGTTGGAGGTCCAGACACAGTATAAGCGTCTCAGCAATGCCTGACTCCAGACTGCTGAAGGCAACCAAGAGGAGTGCATAACTTATAGGGGTTCAGAAGGAGTAATGCTTTGGAAGACCCCAACTGATCATCCCTAAGTGAAGACATGATGATGACCAGAAGCATAACATGCAGCTTCCAATCACTCTCAACAGTCAAAGGTAGCACTTGCAATGTGTGTTGTGTAGGTGTGCGTGCACAGGGGAGAATGTTCTGCTGCAGCTATACAATCTTGGAAACAGACACAACTGCTCTAACAAGTCATCAACAAATGCTGCATCAATATTCTTCTGTTCTGTAGCACCACTTCCAAATTAAATGTTGCAGAGTATCAGTCAGGACTGCCATCTCTGATAATTGCATTATTTTCAACTGGGACAGAAAGAAGATTTATTCATCTTGGATTCTACTTTCTACTGAAAAATAAATCATTACCACCTCAGGCAAAAAACATGCTCTCGTTTCCCCAAGTAATCTGAAGAACATACAGAGTAACAATAGCAACCACAATTGGTAAACAAAAGACAAGATATGGGCAAAAGGTCCCATTGTTTTCATATGGGGAATCCCAGAACTGAGAAATCATCTTACAGGAGAGATGGATGGAGATAAGAAATGAATGAGTGAATGAATGAATGAATGAATGAGTCAGGATTTGTATATTTGTCTATCCTGGGAATAGCACAGATCTTTCAAATCCAGTAAAAAATTGGAACTGAGGGAAGGGGCTTGTGCATTTGGTGATTGGACCAAAAATGATTGAATACAAATGAGTGGCTAAGACAGAACAGTTAGGAAGCCATGCCTAATCTTACTGTCAATGATAGAATTTATTATATGGGGAATGTTTGGTGAAATAAATTGTCCTCTCCAACATCAAAGAACCACCCTATTGGATAATATTATAGTGAAGGAAGCAGAAGAGTTGGCAGTGTTATAGCACTGCAGTAAAGAAATCTCAGGAAGAGGTGGAAAATAAAAATAACACTTCTCTCAAATAACTCCTTGTAGAATTACTTGTTACTGTTAATTACTGCTACTGTTATGGTGGTGGGGGAGACTAAGACATAGTAGGAGCTCTCATCAATTGTTCTCCCATCTCAAGATTATTCTAAAGAGCAGATCCTATAATTCTCAGAAATCTAGATCAACCAGGTACCCTTAAGGACATGCTTCAGTTGGGAATTTGTTATCAATAACACAACTAATATAATTATCATGTCCTATGAATTTCAGCAATCAAAATTTAGAGGGGAGAGAAAAAACTTTTCCTTGTTGCCAATTTTACAGAAGGGGATGTTGAGTGCTAATCAATGTACATTGCCAAGACATCTATGTGTCTTGGCCACACCAGACACATGAGCCTCAGCATGACCAGTCAGTCATGTGACAACTGATCATATAAGACCTATAAAAGCAGAAGAGAACTGAAACAAGACACTTCAACTGAAGTTCCACTGATGATGCTACCTAGCCTGGAAAGAAAACGTTTGAAAATTAAACAAGCTCGGAGAACAAACCACCAACAACATCTATGTGTAGTTCCTGGTCTATCTGTTGCATGCCTCAATTCAGACAAACAACAACAACAAAAATTAGGACAACTGTACATGAATGTTATTCACTGATCAAGAGAGGACAGATTACTTTTCTCTGGTAACATTAAGCTCCGTAAAAATATAAATTTACAGGAAAAAGCTTAGCAAAAGATGTTTAATGAAATACATAGAATATGGAATTATAAAGACAGAAAAGAAAAAAATAAATGGGCAGGGTGAAGATAGAAAGTTTTAATTTTTATTACTGTTTTCAGAGTCTACATCAAACTTTCCAGGTAATTTCACAATTACTAAATTATGCTGGTCGCAGGGGAATATATAACCATTGAGTTTCCTGTTCTGTTAACCTCTTATGTCAAGAGGACAAAAGTTTCACTTCCAGGTCAAAGGGCATAGCATGGTACCAATAATTAGAGCAATGAATCAGAACTACAGTTTAAATGAATCATGGCCACCAAATGCTTCCAATTACCAGAGATTTTAACCTTTCAATTACATTTAAGCTTGCATTCATTGAGAAATCCCTTACCACTGTTAGCTGCTTCTTTCATCTTATTAAATGAAACTATATTAATTAAAATTGATCTTGGCTACAGGTTGGAGCCAGGAAATAGAACATTGATCTGCAGATCCACTTTTCCTGCTTCCAGTTAACTTGTGATGGGGACAAAGTATCTAGGGGGCAGTCTATTTAAGGGTCCCTGGCTGTGTATACAGAACCTGGATTAATATCATTTACACATACAACGTCATTGTCAGATTATGCTGAGGTCAGTAACTTTTTCAGGGGGTTGCATGGGTACCCTTCAGCGGCTGAAATCTCACAAGATTACCAAATTTTGTAAAATGTTGGGCATCTATTTTTGTTAGTTTAAGTTTGGAGTTTCCAAGATGTTTTTGTGGTATTGCTGCAGGTGTGCCAACCTCTGAGTTGTGCTGAAGGCAGGTTCTGGAGTGGGGGAGAAGGAGGGCAAGAATAGGCGATCCTGTTCCCCCCTTGAAGCAAATTTCTTATAAAAAGAGCTTTAAAATTTCCACTTTTAAAAAAAAACATAAGCTTTTCTTGCCCCCAATTATACCGGTATTTCTCCTATTTCTCCGATTTGTGAAAAGAAGATACATAAAACCAAAGCTAGTGTTAAGTGTTATTTGTTTCCCCTCTTCTACATCTATTTAAAAACAGGAGCTAAAATGTCTCCAGCCAGAAAAGATAAAACTCCTGTTTCTGTCTTTCTTGGAGCAAGGAATAAATAACATAATGATTTTTTTAGACATTCAGCTAAATGGGTTAATTTCATTATTTCTCTAGTATTAAATTTCTATTATTACAAGAATGCATGCAGCATGGAGAAAACCTGCCTATCTATTAAAGAGTCAGTTTGTCTAGCGCTTAAGGCACCAGGCTAGAAAACAGGCGACTGAGTTCTAATCCTATCTTGGGCCAGTTCTTTTCTCTCAGTCCTGGGAAGGAGTTTGTTTGTTTGTTTGTTTAACTTATATAATGGAAAACCACTTCCAAAAAACTCTGCCAAGAAAACTGCTGAACCTGTCAAAACTGATTTGAAGTTAGAACTGATCTGAAGGCACAAAAAAAGAAAGCCCTATTATAAGACACTGTGCAATCATTCCAATTTTTTTCTTCCTCAACAGATTTTCTATAGAAATGAAAACTGGGAAAAGCAGTATGGAGAGAAAACCAGGAATGGGTTTTACAAATAAAGGAAATGTTAAGTCAGTTTCAAAACAGTGTGGCATATAGCACTGAATGTTGTGTTTAACAAATATTGGTTTTTCAGGATTTTATTTATAGTAGCATATGTCACGAATGGGAGACTCATGGCCCTCCGAGGGTGGCTGGAACCTCTACCTTAGCTGGGTTTTTCTATCTTTCATACAGAAAAAAATATGAAAATAACATTTCCTGATGCTGGAACCATGATTCAGCAACATCTTTTAATCCCATCATTCCTTATCTCTGATATAGTCTCATAATTTTGCTTATCTTACCTGTGTATATATGCTAAAGATATGGCTTTGAACTTCATCTATAGAGTCAAACCCATAAGCCATTGTTCCAAGATGGACACGTTTGAAAACCATCTCATTCTGTGTTAGAGTCCCTAGAATAGGAACAAAATTACATATTATGACACAGAAAGAGCAAATTAAACATCAAAAAACATTTCTAAGTCTCAAACACCAGAGCTGCCTTAACCTGAAGACCATAATTGCCAAGAAAAACATCCCCAGAGATGTAAAGTTATTGTTACAGAATTGTAAACTTTAAAATTAAAAAAAATTTAATTTTAAATACACTGAAGAAAGTATTAGCCATCTGTAAATATTAAATAATAGAATTAAATTTGCCTTTCCTGCTTCATCCAGTCACTACTTTTTAAAGCACAGTGCCCAGCATACCATTCAAAACTGAAAGGTGGGCTTTGGGCCAGAAAGTCTTATCAAGTTGTTATGTATCTCTTATTAATTTTGTACATTCAGAAAAATGCACTAAGATCTTTCACAACACAACAAAATAATTGCAGCAGATCCTGATTTTGTGTCCTGCAAAAAATTATATATGAAAATACCTGTCTTATCAGTAAGCAAATAGGATATTCTGCCTAGTTGCTCTGGGATTGTGCTAGATCGAACTACTGTGCCAGGAATTTTAGAATCCCTCCGCATCATCCAGCTGTAGACAATTTTTCCCATGTCAAGATTCACCCGTAAACTACATAAAAAGAAGAGAAGGTGAGGAAGAAGCAACAATTGGTTGGTATTAGGAATTTACTCAAAAACATGCCTTAAAAATTGGTAGGAAGAATATTTAAAGAGGTTTGGTCCCCCGCAATTTATCCCAATTCAGCTCCATCTAGATATGTGAGATTGCAACTATCAATGGACAACACCAGAATGAAAATTAGATAAGGATCTGAACCAGATGTTGCTTTCCTACATGGGATTTATAGAAACACATTCTCTTGTTTCTAAAGCTACAGACAGGTGAGCAGTGCTCCCCCAGATGACATTTGTAACCCAGTACTTAGGATCATATCAAATAAAAATGGCTTCAATGTAAAATGTGGCCTGAAACAGTCATTTGAACTCTAGCCATTATTAGCAAACTATGTAATGAAATATGATGTAATCCCATTCAAAACTCATAGTTAAGCTACGTGATATATGGGAAATTCATGAACTAGATCTCTAGCTGTTTTCAAACATAATGCCAAGTGGGTTTTATGTTTGTTGAATAAGCCATAGCAATCTGGCTCACCATTGTACTAAGCTCAAAGTAAACCAAGTTATCATTGGCATCCACTAGTGATATCACTATGCAAACTCTTCCGTATGCTGTGACACAAGTATAAATGGACAGAGTTTGCACCATGATTCGTTTTCTGTAATCTGGTGTCAAAATGATGAAGAATGGATGACTATACATATTATGGCTTGGTATGAAGAATGGATTCAGTCTTTAAAAAAAAAAATACAACAGTTCAGCATAGGGAGGAAATTTAGAGTGTCCCACATAGAGAGTTGTCAAATGTTTTCTATGTTTAATATTTATACTTCCTGTATTTAAAATGCTCCTTATCAATATGACCTACATCAAGCCAAAAATTCTAAGTGAATTTCTTAAAAATAAGGAATACAGCCCCAACTGCAGCTGGGAAAACAAAGTACTCCAAATGCTAATGAACTATATCATTCAACCAAGACAGTCAGCGCAGGCAATGATAAGACTGGTGGGAGTGTTAGCTGGGTAACATCCTGAGGGTCCCAAGTTCCTCAGTCCTGCTCTAAATATTCACAGCTCTACAGGAAGGTTATTATTCACTTGTTGTTACACACAGATTTGGAACTGTGATATATTTAAAGCACAGGATCTGGCTCGTTCCTAATGAGGAATGAAAGACTGATACTTCCTACCCTCATGTCCTAAGAGGTTGCATAATCCTAAGATTCAATAACCCCATTCAGGTAGAATTCACCATGGCCTGAAACTGTAAAACCTATCAACAATTACATCATGCAAGAATTTCTAGCATGCTTGCTTTAGCCTTTGAGGAAGCACTTTTCATTAAGAGTAGTTATGTAAAAAGCAACTAGGCTTATGTTAAGGATATGGAGTAAATCATTTAAGGAAGTTTGACTAAGGCTCAAATGAAGAAGAACATCAAAAATATGGCACTATTTTAAAGGAGTATAACAAATACATTTATACCTGATAGGAATGATATTTGAGAACAGAAGAAGAAATCTGAGGATCTGAAGGTACCAGCGGCCAGCAAAGTGTTGGAGGGAGACCATGACAAGGGAGACCACCACCAAGGCCGTAAAGAGTATCTTGGTTAGACAGTTAACTTCCAAGTCAAAAAGTCCAATCTTAAAAAAAAATGATTATTTGCATTAACAATTATTGGAATTAGAACAGGTATCAAACCAAAATATGATCACACACTACTCCAGATTATTTTTTTTTAAAGGCATGGCACATCTTCCCCTAGTTTTGTGTCTTCCATGTGGTTCAGATTTTTAAAAAAAGACAGTTGGGATCATCAGCAGTTGACTTCTAATAAAAAATAGGAGGAGATTTTATTTTTTATTTATTTATTTTACGATTTTTATACTGCCCCCCTCCCGAAGGACTCGGGGCGGTGTACAGCCCAATTAAAAACATTTACATACAAAAGGTAAAATTATTAAAAATAAATTAAATAATTTGGCCCAATCATTTAAAAACCCAATTACCTAAAAATAATTTAATCCGATCATTTAAAACCAATGCTTAATCTTAAAACTAAATCCCCTAAAAACAATTATGGCCTTGTTGGAACCGGAGCTACTATCCCAGGCCGGCTTGTCGAAATAAATATGTCTTTAATTCTCGACGGAAGGAACGCAATTCCGTCAACGTACGGAGTTCGGGGGGGAGCTCGTAACAAAGCGTTGGAGCTCCCACAGAGAAGGCCCTCCCCCTGGGGGTCGCCAGCTGACATTGTCTGGCCGACGGAACCCTGAGGAGACCGACTCTGTGGGAGCGTACTGGATGGCAGGAGGTATTTGCTGGCAGAAGGCGGTCCTGTAAATATCCGGGTCCGATGCCATGGAGCGTTTTAAAGATGGTCACTAACACCTTGAAACGCACCCGGAAGGCCACCGGCAACCAGTGCAGCTCGCGCAGGAGCGATGTTACATGGGCGCACCATGGCGCTCCGGTCACTACCCGCGCGGCAGCATTCTGGGCCAGCTGAAGCCTCCGGGTTCACCTCAAGGGGAGCCCCATGTAGAGAGCATTACAATAGTCCAGCCTGGAAGTGACGAAGGCATGAGTAACTGTGCATAGCGAGTCCCGGTCTAGGAAGGGACACAACTGGCGTACCAGGTGAACCTGATAGAACATCCTCCCGGCCACGGCCGCCAGATGGTCCTCTAAAGACAGCCGTGAGTCCAGGAGGACTCCCAAATTGCGAACCCTTTCCGAGGGGGCCACTGTTTCGCCCCCAACAGACAACAAAGGAGTCAATTGACTAAACCGGGACGACGGTAGCCACAGCCACTCGGTCTTGGAAGGGTTGAGCTTGAGTCCGTTCTTCCCCATCCAGACCCGCACAGCCTCCAGGCATTGGGTCAGCACGGCAAGAGCATTGTTGGGGTGGTTCGGCGTGGAAACGTACAGCTGAGTATCATCAGCGTACAGATGGTACTCCACACCAAAACCACGGATGATCTCACCCAGCGGTTTTACATAAATGTTGAACAGTAGGGGCGAGAGGACCGACCCCTGAGGTACCCCACATACAAGGGGTCTCGGGGTCGACCTCTGACCCCCTGTCAACACAGACTGCATCCGGCCGGAGAGGAAGGAGGCGAACCACCGCAAAACAGTGCCCCCTATACCTAACCCCTCCAACCGTTGCAGCATGATACCATGATCAATGGTATCAAAAGCCGCCGAGAGGTCCAATAGCACCAGAGCAGAGGAACAACCTCTGTGCCGGGCTCGCCAGAGGTCATCCACCAACGCGACCAATGCTGTTCCGTGCTGTAGCCAGGCCTGAAGCCCGACTGATGTGGATCCAAGTATAGCGATTCCTCCAGGTGTCGTGGGAACTGTCTGGCAACCACACTCTCAACAACCTTCGCAAGAAAGCGAAGGTTGGAGACAGGACGATAATTTGATAAAACAGCTGGATCCAGGGTAGGCTTCTTAAGGAGGGGCCTCACTACCGCCTCTTTCAAGGTGGCAGGGAAGACACCCTCGCTTAAAGAAGCATTAATAATTACCTGGAACCAGTCTCGTACCACCTCCCGGGATGCCAGCACCAACCAGGAGGGGCACGGGTCCAATGAACAAGTGGTCGCCCTAAGTCCCCCAAACAACCTGTCCACGTCCTCGGAAGTCACGGGGTCAAACTCAGCCCAGATAATAGTCTCAAGACCAGACTCCGTCTCTCCCACCGGACACACCCAGTTGAAATCAAAGCCTTCCTGTATCTGAGCGATTTTATCATGCAGATATTTTCCGAAATCCTCAGCTCTACCTTCTAAGGGGTCTCCTCTCACCTCCTGATGAAGGAGGGAGCGGGTCACCCTAAACAAGGAGGCTGGCCGGTTATCTGATGACGCGATAAGAGCAGTGAAGTAAGAACACTTCTCTGCTTTTATCGCCGCTAGGTAGGACCTAATATGGTCTCTTACCAGTGTTCGGTCAGATTCGGCAAGGCTCGATCTCCAACTGCTCTCTAGGCATCTTTTCCGGCGTTTCATCTCTCTCAGCCCCTCATTATACCAAGGGGCCGATTGAGACGCATGCCGAATCAGAGGCCACAAAGGCACGACCCGGTCTAGAGCGCCGGCCGCAGCCCTATCCCAGGCTGCCGTCAGCTCTTCGACCGAGTTGTGTATCTGAACCTCAGGAATTGGCCCAAGCTCTGCCTGGAATCGCTCGGGCTCCATCAGCCGCCTGGGGCGGTACCATCTCACCGGTTCCACCTCCCTGCGGTGGGGTGCAACGGTCAGAAAGTCCAGGCGTAGGAGAGAGTGATCAGACCATGATAGGGGTTCAATGACTATATCCCCTATATTCTGACCACTCAGCCACTGTCCAGAGACAAAAACCAGGTCAAGCGTGTTCCCCCCTGTGTGTGTGGGGCATTGAATTACCTGGGCCAGGTCCATGGCTGTCATGGAAGCCATGAACTCCCGAGCCTCACCGGACACCCCGCCCGCGGACGGCAGGTTGAAGTCACCCATAACTATCAGCCTAGGGACCTCAACCACCACCGCGGCGATAACGTCCAGGAGCTTGGGCAGGGAGGTTGATACATGGCAGGGAGCCAAGTACATAATCAACACCGCCCTCGGGCCCCCAAGGTCCCACTTCACCAGGAGGGATTCACAGCCCGCCATCTGAGGAACAGTGACCTCCCTCGGCCTGAAATCTTCCCTAATCACGACTCCACCCCTGCCCTGAGCTCTCGGCTGGTGGAATGCAAGGAAACCCGGTGGGCACATTTCCACCAGAGGGACACCGCCCTCTGGTCCCAACCAGGTCTCTGTGATACCCGCCAGATCTGCTCCCCCCTCCAAAATTAAATCTTGAATGAGGGGGGCCTTATTTACCACAGACCTGGCGTTGCACAGCACAAGCCTACAGCCAGGGCCCTGTGGTTCTGGATAACCCCGAGAACCGGTTGAGTCTTGGGGGTCGGAGCACACAACCACTCGTAAGCAGTGGGTGCGCACTCCCTTATTATGATACGGCCCCCTGCTCCCGCTATACCTGCCCCTCCCGCTTACGGTACTAATAGGAACTAAATTAGACTTAATCAACCCCCCATCCGCACCCTCAGAACTCCGTCCCCTTCCGTTGTCTGGCCTGTCTTCTTGCTCCCTTCCAACAATTCCTTCTCCCACCCTAGACACCCCTTCCCCACCCCTTCCCTCCCTTAAAACTTTCATTAAAAACTTATTTAAAAAACCCCAAAGCCCCTTATTTAATACATGCCATCTCTCAGGTTTCCAAAGTCCGTCCACGAGATAGGCCCTTGGTAAAACAGAGGGCCATGATTGCGAGAGAGGGGAATCTCGCAATGCAAGAAGAGTCCTTCTCGAGTACACAGCCAGTCAGATAAAGTGCATCGATGGGGTCTGGCTAGAGAGCCAGGCAGTCCAATCTCAACGACGTTGCTTCCCTCACCTCCAGGTCCATGCCGCTCCCTCAACACCTGCGGTTCTCTGCTGTCCTCCCAAACTACCAACTTGCATGATGGTGGGGGGGGGCCAAACTCTTCCTTTTGCGGCGGTCTCCCAACGCCAACACCAACGCCTCTCAGCCACCTTCCCAGCCATTCACTCATGTGGTAGTAGGGAAGGAGGAAGGGGCCAAGCTGTTCCCTTTCACGGTGGCCTCCCAAAGCCAGAAGCCTCTCAGCAGTCCCTTCGCAGATCGTCCGCTCGCATAATGGGAGGGAGGGGGAGGGGAGGGAGCCGCCGCTAAACTCCTCTCTTCTGTGGCGGCCTCCCACCCAGACTCCCTGCAGGCTCCTCGCATAATGGGGGGGCAAACTATTCCTTTTGCGGCGGGTCTCCCAACGCCAACGCCTCTCAGCTACCTTCCCAGCCATTCACTCATGTGGTAGTAGGGAGGGAGGAAGGGGCCAAGCTGTTCCCTTTCACGGTGGCCTCCCAAAGCCAGAAGCCTCTCAGCAGTCCCTTCACAAATCATCCGCTCGCATAATGGGAGGGAGGGGGAGGGGAGGGAGCCGCCGCTAAACTCCTCTCTTCCGCGGCGGCCTCCCACCCAGACTCCCTGCAGGCTCCTCACCTCATCGCAGGCCGCGGGCCGAAGGGGGGGGTACGCTGTTAACATCACCCAACATATGCTGTTATCATCCAGATTCGTCCATTCTCGGCAGGGAGGGAGTCAGCAGACATGTCTCTGGAAGGCTAAGATATTCCGCTGCCAAAATCCCCGGGGTTCCAGATGTTTCTCGACCCCTGGGGGGGGTCTCTAGCCATTTCCCATCAGAAGCCCGGCTGCTCCTACAGGAAAGCGTCCTCCATCTTGCGCATGCTCATCTCTTCCATTGGCCAGGAATTAAACCTCTAAAGTTCCATCAAATCTTACATACTACAATTCTACTCAGAGGGCATCATGTAAGGCAAGATTGATTCAGATTATCAATATTCTTCCAGGTAGGGGGATCAGAAGGTTAGGTAAATTTATGTTAGTATTATTGTTCTTGTTCATGGCTCCCTTTTTTATTTTTGTGGTGCAGTTATTTCTACAACTATATTGATGTTTTACCTCTCTATATTAGTATTATGTATATTTATATTTGTAACACTATGCTGTACTCAGATTTTTTTACTTCAATAAGCTGTCCTCTGACTGTGATAAATATAAACTAAGCTAACCCCTTCTCACGGACACTGTTTTCTGTGTGCAGAAAATACAGTTGATATTGATATGGAGAACTAAGAAGTTGGTTTCTGTAATTCTCCTGTGAGAACCAATTGACATGAAGTCACTGTCTGAGAACTTATATATTACATTTTTCATCTAACATGTTCTATATGCACACCTGAGTGACACATGTGAGATATGTGACACATATGATCAGGCATCTAAAATGGACTATACAACTTTGCATATTTACCCACAAACCTAGCCTTATGGACCAACCAAGAGAGATGAGATTACATTGTAAGCAGCTCAGAGTCACCTGTGTGCGATTTGGGCACTATATATATTTGTTTAATGAGTAAATAATTAAAAAATGAGGAAATTATTTTTCTTACCTTACTACGTGGGTTTGAGGTATTCATGACACTGCGTAGTTCCTGGCCTGTATAGAGAACAACTCCCACAACTGTTCCTGAAGATTAAAGCAGAAACACCATTCATACACTCTATTCCTATAAATTATTACATGATTATTGTTCTCACATGTATAGTACACTAGAACAGCCTTTTTCAAATGGTGTTGATGGCCACTTATCAGGGATGATTCAGTGTAATCGTGTACGCTGACCAAGTAGTTGAACCAGATCACTAGTTCATACATTCTATGAAAATGTCAGTGGGTGGACTGTATATCATGAACACTTAAGCTGTGTTTTTCCTTTTGCAAGATATCTGATTCACAAAATTCAATAATGTTGACTAATGTTTTTGGCAAGAATACAACAATGCCAAAGAATAAACATTATTCTAGACTATGATATGTGTGCTTTGGTTTTCAGGCTAAATGTTTCAATTTGAAACCTTCCAATTATGCTGGATTACAGTGCCAATCTCTCCAAGCCTATGTTGATTATGATGTCTGGGGCTGAGAAACACCAATCAAACAAAATGTATTCGGAGTATACTTGAAGATGGAAGGGAGGATGTTTACAAAGATTAATACCTAATGTTGTATGCTATGTTCTAGGATGATTGTTTAGCAATAGGATCTTATGCTTAATGTTGATCACATTAATATTGAACCAGATAAGAGAAACACCAAACAAATAAAGTGTAACAGGAGTATAGTTGAGGCTAGACGCGAGGAGGGGAAAAAGGCCTACTAATTCAGATGTTTTCAAAGACTAATACTTAGTGTTGTATATCAGGTGCCATGATGATTGCTGCATAATATGTTTTTATGTTCAATGTTGATTGTTTTAATAAAATAATTTTTATAGTGAAAAAAAAAAAAGTATGCCAGATTGGCAAAAGATGGTCTGGATATTTGAGCAAAGTTCAACACAACAGAAAAGTGCCACCAGGGAACCTAGGATGATCATTTATGCTGGTAATCTATTTATTCATGAGTTTAATTAATTTATAAACAGGTCTTAACCAATACAATTTACATACATATGCCCAATAATGTTAGAATACTGATGGAGCTCAAAAATTAAACAAAAAAACATACATTCTGTTGTTAAAATCAGCAATCTTTTTGGGGGGATAAACAATGATGTTTAGGACTAGGACATGAAAACTGTTAGTGTCAAGAGAAAAAGTGCACAGCTGAGATGAAAACTAAACAAGATATAATTTTAATTTAAAATACAACTAAGAACAGGTATCATGATTAATCCCTATAATATAAATTATGGTTACCTTCTTTGAAATTAAACATTCAGTGGCATCTTATACTACATAAACCTTTTGAAGAATTTAAGAATTTATATATATATATAAAAGTCTTGGCGACGTTTCGACGAAGTCACATTCGTCATCTTCAGGCTGGTGCTTTCGGCTTCGTGCTTCTAGGAGCAATGTGTGACTGTAGCTGTTTCTTCCTTTTAACTGCCAGTGGGGGTTTGAACTGATTGGCTGGGAGCTCGGCTGTGTTCTGATTGGGTGGAGGTGTGTTCTGATTGGTTAGGGGCTTGGCTGTGCTCTGATTGGATGGGGGGTTGGCTGTGCTCTGATTGGATGGGGGAGTGTTCTGTTTGGGTGGGGGCTTTGTTGTGCTCAGGTTAGTCTGAGTTGCAGGGGGATTAGAGATGGTGAGCTGCATAGCTGTTTGGCTTCGCGTTCGTGGTCGTGCCTCATCTTCATGGTGGGTGTCAGTTTGCTTCATGTATGGATTGGAGGGGTTTAAGGTGGTTAATGATGCAGCTGTGGTCTGGCTTCTGGTTTGTGGTCGTGCCTCATCATCGTGGGTTTGGGTTTGCTTTTTGCGTGGATGTGTGGTGGTGACATCCTGTGTGGTTTTCGTGAGTGTAGGTCTGGTGTCATTCTTTGTGTTATGGACTCGTTTGTCAATAAGGGCGGGTTTCCAAATGGCTGTTAGGCGGGAGGTATCATCTCATTTGTTCATGCTGTGTGGGCGTTTTTCTATCTTGATGGCTTCTCTGATTATTCTGTTATTAAAGTGTTCAGTTTTGGTGATAGTTCTGATATATATATTTGGTAGCTGCAAGGACAACACATCAGAGTGTGGCAAATTTCAGGGGAGCTTCAGCAAAGAATGCAGGCAACACATGGCACAAAAGATGTCTGATTAAATCACAGAACAAACTAATCAAAGAAACGATGCTGGCACTACCCAATTCATTCTTTTGGTCTCCTCTCTTTTGAGGGTTCTGCCTTTGACATGCCTCTGATTCAGCTAAGTACCTTGAACTTCCCTCCCTGAAGCTGCACATCCATGCCTTAAATGTTCAACATGATGGAAAGCTTATATAGAAAGAGGTGGGTATATTTAGCCATCTCAGGGGAGTGACAGTTGAATTGTTTCTTGAAATACGCTTCAGAGAAAAGTCTTTGATTTCTTCTAACTACAGCCTGATACATCTGCTCTTTTATCAGATGTTCTCCTTTGGAGTCACAAATGGGGAACCCCATTTATTTGCAGATCTTTTATCCCAGCTTCCCTTTAAAAATCTCCCTGTCACCCTTTCTGTAACAGATTTAAAATGTCAATATAGGGAGCAATTAAGTGCTATTCTAGCAGTGGATGCTTTCTCCAAAGGTTATTTATTGAAATTCCAAAGGTCTTCTCATCTATAAATGTCCAAAGGGGTAATTAGATGTCAACTCAAACTCCTGGTGGTGTTAGCACAAGTGGAAAACTTCATTCCAACCCCTAATTTCCATTGACAAGAGATGATTATTTTCAATTACAAAGAGAGATTTTTTTAAAAAAAAAAATTGCTAACATACTCCCTGAGAAATTCACACATTAGGTCTTACCTGAAGCAATTACTGTGCTAGCCCAGAGGGTATTTTCAATACTCAAGCTCTCATTCACAGGAGGGTCACTGTCCTCCTGAAAGAGTCAAGGAAAAAATAAAAATAATTAAGAGCCTTGTGCATTTATTTATTTTTTTAAAAAAAGGTTCACGCACCATTTCTAGAATCTCATAAATGATCAGAGACGTTTAAATTTCTCAGCACTTCAGTCTTCAAATGCTGAAAGATCTCAGTGTTCTTTCTCTGTCACTGCAGATGTGAAGCCAATGTTAGAGTGTGATATATGTCAAGACATTCAGTGATGCAGGCTGCAAGAAGCAACTGTTGAACTGCAGCTTCCGATAACAGGACACCCTGACATATTATGGTGATGTATGCGCAATAGCCTGCAGATTACATCATAGATTATCATTCAAATCTAAAAGGTTCAGGAATTGTTGTGTGGTTGTCTGTAGCTGTTTCTGAGCAACTCATTTTAAATAAGTCAAGCAAGAAAGGAAAACAGTGATATTAGCTTGAACCTGAAGATAGCTTATTCCAGTTATAAAAGATAAGTTTGTACTAGGTGAATCAACAGTCTTAACTCTACGGTTGAGTTCACACATTATATTAAGAACCCTTTTGTCTATTGAGATTCTCATCCATCCAGGTCATAGTTGTTTCAAAGGTGCTTTTCAAAAGGCAACAGACTTTTTCTTTTTTTTCCCTTGAAAAGGTTTTGCTTCTCAAACTGAAGCTTCTTCATTTCTGGCTGAAAGAACTGATTCATTCAGAATGAAGAAGCTTCTTGGATGAGAAGGAAACGTCTTCAAGGGGAAAAAAAACACAAGAAAGTCCACTTGCCTTTTGAAAAGCACCTCTGGGATAAGAATCCTTTTATGATTCAGGGCAAGCAATTCATTGAAATCTGTTCTCTTCCTTCCAGCCTTTCTCTCCCCTCAACCATCCAAAATTACATATCATTTTTGTCAATTGAAATTAATAAAAGAAGTGTTTAGGAAAACTCAAACTACTAAAATAACTGTCAGGATGATACATAATTTTGAATCAAAACTAGTGATCGACCTGGCACTTTAAATATCAAAGCATTTTTTGAATTGAACAAACCCTTATATGTCTCCCTTTTAAATATCCTTCTGTAAACCATGGTTTGTTTTAAGTAGTAGAATAAGTTACAATGGCTGGGTTCCCAGATTAAAAAAAGTAACACATCAAGCTTTTGATTTACCAAGATGTTCCCCATAATGGTCTAATGCTACCGATGTACTGACCACTATGGCTTATTAATAAGCATGGTTAAGACAAGCAATGGTTTGGCACCTAAACCATTACCCATCTTTATATTGATTAGAAAATTGGACATTATATTTGATGATGTGCTGTTTTAAAAAAAATCAGTGCCAATTCTATTATTACCTCTTACAAGATTGTAGTACAAGACCAAAATATACTTTATGCTATTTGTCTCCAATCATTTTTGGTAAGATTAATTACAAATATCTATGAAATGATATAATTTTTATCTTAAAATCTGTGTACTCTCTGGGTATAAAAATTGCACTCTCCAAAACAACTTGGAGCTTTATGAAATACTTCATTAGTGGCCAACTTGACTGTTTTTCCTTAAGCTTCAAGCTATAATGCTTGGGACAGACCTGGGAGATTATGTGGTAAATCTTCTCTTTGTCAAAAACAAAATCCCTCCTTATGAAAAGATAATTCATCCAACACATATCCCAAATGAAGCTCATTACAGGAAGAGGGTCTAAAATCTACATGGAACATATAGAACATCTCCAAATATTGTTTTATAAGCTTTTAAGCCTCTCCTGATGTTTCTAAGAGACAATTTTACTTTTTTCTTTTGTTAAGCAACAAAGTCAGTGCTTACTCTTGTGAATGTCCCAACAAAGTTATGGATGTCAATGTTTGGCTCCTCTGCATACACATATGACCTGATCTGAAGAAGGTCCTACAAAGGAAGAGAAGAACTTGAAGACAGAAAAGGGGCAAAATTCATCATAATAACATTTAAAAGAAAAACACATACAAAAAGCTCCCCTACAGCTCCCCTATAGAAACAAAAGACCAAAATATGCCCAGGTAAACCATCAAGATTTCATTCAGCACATAGCCTACAAATTGGTGTGAAAAGCAAATATATCAGTGGGAGATTTGTTTTTAATGGCACGTTAGGTTGTATAATTAAAACAATGTTTCTGTTACATACAGAAGCAGTAGGTAACCTCTGAGTACAGCTGACAGGCAGACGCAGTTTCCAATCTGTTTCACCATCCAGCTGATCCGTTCGGAGAAAGCAGGACCCTATAGAAATATTCATCTGAGTTAATGAGATTTTTCCCCCATGCTATATATAGGAAATATAAATATCATCATTTAAAGCAAATTCTTTATGGAAAAGTTTAGTCTACATGGTACAGTAGGGAAAGAATCATAACTCAGTGATCAGAGACGTGTTTTACCTATAATTAATTGATCTGAGAGACTCCCCTTAAAAAAATAGCAAACAGTACACTGAGAAAAAATTAGAATAGCCAATAGAGCAGATCTGCCTTCCTCAATGTGGTCCCTTCCTTGCATGTTGGACTTCATGTAAGGTGGTGGTGAAGATCTCATCACCTTCATGTCAGAAAGGACAAAATCCATGCAGTAGACTCTAAGTACTGATACTTTGCACAAATCAGAAGTACCTCTGTAGATAAGTTGCAAATAGAGATTTTACCATTTACTTTTATACATCACTCTTTGGGGGGGGGCTAATATTAAGATAAATAATAATCCTATAATTCCAGTATTGAGAGCAGCTCCATTTGTGCTTCCAAACCATCTTTTGATGTGGGTCACAGTCTCTGTATGACCTACAAACAATCTGACTGTGACCACCATGACTATAATATGATTGCACTTGAGTCAACAGTGCTACTGGCAGCTGTTCCCTTGATAAATATTATCACACCCAGCCAGGATCCCACTGTCTTCACTTTCCAAAGTAGTTTTCAAATTGTGCTTTTCTTTCCCCACAGTTCAATTTAGGTAGAAGTAAATAAATATAATGAAGAAGCCTCAGAATTGCTGATTGCATAAACACAAAGCCTTGGTAGTCTAGAGTTTGCCAGCTGCCTGAACAAATGGCTAGACATCCAGAAGAGAAGTTAATATGAAGCTCAGTGAAGCCCAAGCTACCGCCAGCATGCCACATCAATCTCTCTTTCCTCCACACTGCTTGACCTTACACAACAGGACGTCCTGCAAGATAAACAAGCTCTATGTTTTTTTTTAAAAAATCACCAATTATAAAATAAAAAGGAAGCCTGAGCTATTGAAAATGAGTGTTTGAGTTGGTCAGACTCACCAAGTCTAAAATGGTATCTGCTTAGGTTACATGTTCAAAATGATTATTATGTCCCCTATAACTGGCAAAAGGTTAATGGTTATTTTCACAATGGGTTCCAGATGTTTACCGTTTTTTTCTGATGTCCTCAAGAAAATCATGTCAGCAGGGACCCGTTGGTTCTTCATTGGGAAAAGAAAGGCAGTCAGTGAATATTGGGTCCATAATTTTGACCGGAAATAGAACAAACAAGTAAGAAGATGCATTTTTTCATTCAATTTCTATAGCTGCCCATCTCAATCAATGACTCGGGCAGAACAATTATTAAGTGAAGGGGCTCATTGAGATAGGCTAATTATTGTGTATTATATAGAGATTGTTTGATTCCATCTAAACTAAATTCACAGAGCAGTGTTACACAAGCAATTATATAACTTCAAAGTCCAGTGTCAGTCTCCTCTAGGTCACCCCATAATAGAAATAGACAATTTAGAAAAATGAAATTTAAATGGTACAGGGACTTCTGCTGGGGCAGGAGGTTGGACTAGATGACTCCCAAGGTCCCTTCCAATTCTGTTATTATTCTGTTATTTATTATTTAAGTGATATAGAAATAAAGGGAATATTTTGCCATTATAGTATATCCATTTATTCTCTTACATCAAAATGGTTATTATGTTAGATATTTGTATACAGTCACCATTCAATGAAAGTAAAAGTATAAAATTTAAATAATTAAATCTTGAATGATTGCCAAAGACCAAAAAAGAGCAAGCTCTTAAGACCAGTGAAGTAGAGATAGATGCATTTTCTAACCTGAATACTGAAGTGTGATACTAGCAAGATTTCAGGCTTTTGCTAAAGTGAAACAGATTTTGGAGACTTCATAGACTATGGGGCCTTGACAGCTGCCCTGAACCACTTCCATTTAAGATGATAATATAAGCAGGAACTACTGCTTTGAAAAAATGTGTCTGAACAGTTATCCAGGAAAGAAAGAAAAAATCCTTTCATTTGAAAATAGCTAATCTGGGGACGTTTCCTTCCATTGCAATGGTTCTGCTGCCCCCAAATGTCCTTATCAGGAAGGTAGTTTTCCCTTTACTGTTACATCTGTTTTCAGGGCAACTACCTTTTTTCTCATCCATATAAGCCAATGGAACCTGCTGTGTCTCTATTAATTTGCCCAGAAAAAAAGGAAGATTGCCAGTGAAGACGTTCCATTCAACCTGCCAAGAAGTCTAATGATAACAAAATGCTCTTTGTGGAGAAGGTCTTCCTGCCAAATTCATCTTTGTAGTATGATATTCTCTCCTCCTAATTCTTCTCTACCTTGTAAGCGGCTCCAGTAATATCCTCAGAAAGTTTCCTTTTGCATTAATGTCAGCACCAGCATTTCTGAAAAGGGAAAAACACCTAAAGGGTTTTGAAAACCAAAACCAGGCTTTCAACTTTCGGTCCAAAGCTGATCAAATAATGGAACTTCCTACCTGAAAATCTAATGAACTTCTAAACAAGCATTAAGGCTATAAGATATGGGTGGCAAATCCAGTTGATTGCAATAGACCAGCAAAGGGCTGGAAGTATATAAAGCACTGTGCTGTCATGTACTGGTCATCTAGATGTTTTCAGTCCCCATCTAGTAGCTCTAGCAATATATTTTACTTTGCATACAATTATGAAGCAGCCTTCCCAATTTGGTGCCCATCAGATTTGTTGGCTTAAAATTCTGGTTATTGAATTAACATATCAAAAGGCATGAAATGGAAGAAACCTGCTGTTCAATGTGCTTTAACTATGAATTGCTACACCATCAAAACTGACACCTTCCAGAGCACAGAATAACTCAAAGTAGTAGTACACAATTGGCAAATATGGAGAGATTTGGCCCACAGAATCACCAAGAGTCAGACACAATAATAATAATAATGATGATGATAATGATGATGATGATGAAGTTGGAAGGGACCTTGGAGGTCATCTAGTTCAACCCCCTGCTTAGGCAGGAAACCCTATACCATTTCGGACAAATGGCTGTCCAGTTTCTTCTTAAAAACTTCCAGTATTGGCACATTCACCGCTTCTGGAGGCAGGTTGTTCCACTGGTTAATTGTTCTAACTGTCAGGAAGTTTCTCCTTAGTTCTAGGTTGCTTCTCTCTTTGGTTAGTTTCCACCCATTGCTCCTTGTCCTGCCTTCAGGCGCTTTGGAAAATAGCTTGACTCCCTCTTCTTTGTGGCAGCCCCTGAGATATTGGAACACTGCTATCATGTCCCCCCTCATCCTTCTCTTCATTAAACTAGACATACCCAATTCCAGCAGCTGTTCCTTATATGCTTTAGCCTCCAGTCCCCTAATCATTTTTGTTGCTCTGCTCTGCACTTTTTCTAGAGTTTCAACATCTTTTTTACATCGTGGTGACCAAAACTGGATGCAGTATTCCAAGTGTGGCCTTACCAAGGCATTGTAAAGTGGTATTAACACTTCACGTGATCTTGATTCTATCCCTCTGTTAATGCAGCCTAGCACTGTGTTGGCTTTTTTGGCAGCTGCAACACACTGCTGGCTCATATTTAAATGATTGTCCACTAGGACTCCGAGATCCCTCTCACAGTTACCACTATTGAGCAAAGTACCCCCTATACTATACCTGTGCATTTGGTTTTTCTTGCCTAAATGTAGAACCTTACTGAATGGATATCATCATCATTATCATCATCGTCATCTACTAAATGCTGATTCCTCTGTTAGTGTTATAAGAGTACTGAGGAAAATATTCCCATTTTTTAAATCCAGCCATACCTTTTCCACAATGATAAGGTCCCCCACTTGAATATTAGAACTTTTCACCTTCACTGTGCCTGAAGACAAAACAAATACTGCTTTAAAATTCTTCAAAACTATGTATAATTTTTCACAAGACACTCACTGAGCATTCTCAGTGACAACCCTCCCACAATACAATTCAGAGAGAATTATTTGGCATCCTTCCATGGCTGGTATAGTCCTTGATGCTAAAAACTCAACAAGTATTAGCAAAGGACAATACCTCATTTTTAAAACACTGTAGAGTAGTTTTATGCAGCTATGAACAGTACAAATGACCTGCATGCCTTTAAATTTGAAGCAGAAAGCCAAAGCAAAAGTTCAACAAAATGTAGACACAAATTAAAAATAGTCTCCCCATTCTTCCAAGAAACATTTGGCTTTTAGGAGACCTTACACATCATGGCTTGCAAAACAGAGCACAAAAGGTTTGAGAAAATATTGGTTTTTGATACAGCTGGTAAACGCCAATGATCTATATCAACGCAGTGCTCTCTTGGTAGGGGGTCTCTTTGCTTTTCATAGAACTTTTTTTTTAAAAAAAATGCTGGTCTGGTTTACTATGCTTTGTATTCATGAATTGTAGAGAGAGGAAAGCAAGAAAACAAAACTCTTAAAACAAAAGCGTAGAAAATATATCAAATCTAGCATTTGCAAATTTAAGGACAAAACTGGGCCAAAAGATACATATTCGACAAAATTGCATCTGATAAATATAGAATTACCGGTATCTTTTCCTCCCCCCAAAATATATTTTCAGTATCCCAGAAAGCAAATGCAATTTTAAAAAATAGCAAATGTGAATGTCCACTATGAAATTTAAAAGTACAACATATTCAGAACAAAGTTTTTCACAGCAAAGATTATTTTTGCCTTGTTGTTTTCTCTTCTCAGTTCTTAGCAAAGAAAGAGAAGGAAAGCCTGTTTTAATTAAGAGTGCTTTTTCATATGCATATTTTGTTATCCCCTATCCATTTATTACCTTTGTCTACATTGCTTTACATATGGATGCCTGCCTCCCCATTGTATCCTCCAAACAAATAAAGATAAAAAGATAGTGGGTAGTTTCACAATAAGCATATTCATCCATGATTTGTTGACTAATTATTATACACTATTGACATACATGCTGGCTGATGAACCACACTATTAGGGCTCACACTACCTGTAGTTTGTTTACTGTTTACAGTAATATTTACTTAATATTTGAATATCTGAAACCAGTTAACAAGTGAATTCATATATCACACTGTACCATAATTATGTTTATGGTTATCATTATTGTTTAGTTGCTCAATTCCAGTTGTAAGAGTTTGTACAAGAAAGTAAGCCATGAACCATAATTTATGATTCACATACTGAATTAAACCATAATGACATTTGTTTAGGGAGTTTCTGCTTCCAAAAACTTAGCAACTTAAATTTCAGGCTACTAAACCATGGCCTATCATTATGTGCAAATGGCAGCATATATTTTTTTATTTACCAGATCTTCAAATAATTACAAATTTTATATATGTTATAAATTTGCCTTGAAAAAAAAATCATTAGCAGGAAGGTTTTGTTAGAGCAAAGCACTCTTTCAAAAGGACAGTACAAATTTCTGCTTTGGCCCAAGTCACCAAAGGGACAATTAAAAGTTCTATCCATATATTTGACATCTTCCTCTTCACCAGTCAACCCCTTCTTCTCAAAATTGCCGTTTTGATTATCATTATCTTTTGACAGAGTTGCAAACAGACAGAAAGCTGGAGCCAATTTCCTGACCTCTTGCTGTGAGCTTGCTGTAAATCTGAGAATTCACTTCCCTATCACGCATGTAGCATCGGATCTCTTCCACAGCCTCACGGATGATGGTAACAGTAAGCACAAAGCCCTAAAGAGGCAGAAAGAGAAATGGTGGAGGATTAGTCAAAGAAAAGAGATTAAATCCAAAGAACTTGTCTGAAGACCTGGGAAGTTAGTGGATAATCACAACATAGAATCAGAAATGTTCAGTTAAAATTTCTATTTCAGAAGAAATGATTTTTTTTCAGAAGAGACTAACATTTTATGATGTTAGATAATGTTATATAATATGATAAAAAAGCATGTGATGTATGATCGAGGGAACTAGGTATAGGTAGGGGGACTAGGAGTGACATGATAGCAATCTTCCAATATTTGAAGGGTGGTCACAGAGAGGAAGGGGTCGACCTATTCTCCAAAACACCTGAGGGCAGGACAAAAAACACTGGACGGAAGCTTCTCAAAGAGAGATCCAGCTTAGAATTAAGCAGAAATTTCCTGTCAGTGAGAACAATTAATCAGTGGAATGGCTTGTCTCCAAAAATTGTGAGTGCTCAGTCTCGAGGTTTTCAAGAAGAGATTGGACAGCCATTTGTCTGAAACGGTATAGGGGCTGCTGTTTGAGGATAGGGTTGGACTAGAACAGGGGCAGGCAACCTTGGCTCTTTTATGACTCGTGGACTTCAACTCCCAAAATTCCTGAGCCAGCACAGCTGGCTCAGGAATTCTGGGAGTTGAAGTCCACGAGTCATAAAAGAGCCAAGGTTGCCTACCCCTGGACTAGAAGATGTCCGAAGTTCCTTCCAGCTCTGTTATTCTGTATTCAATGTTACATGACTAGATATAACAAGTAGAAGTAAACACAGGTAGTACAAAACACTACTAAAGCCACATTGCTACAATGTTCAAGCTGCAAATATTTAACTTCTGTGTTGTTACAATATTTCTGAGATGGCCTTTCCTTTTACTTTCTAGATAATACAAATACTTTTGGATCAAAGCAAGGCTGTATCCATTTCACCATTGTGTTCATGCTAATAGTCAAACCAATGACTCTGGGAACTCCATAAATATTGTACTTATTGTATTTTCAAATATTTCTATAATACTTATTTTTAAAATATTCAGATATGAACAATTTAAACAAGACAAATAAAACACATTCAGTAAGAAGAAAATATCTTTTCATTGGTGATCCCAACAGCTGATATTCCTAGGAAGAAATATATTTATTTATTAAATTTATATGCCATACACCTCACTACTCAAAGCTGTTTTGGGTAGCTACATAACCAGCCTTACCTAATTCTGATAACCTATACCAGGGGTAGGCAACACAGGTAGTACAAAGCACTACTAAAGCCACATTGCTACAATGTTCAAGCTGTGCTGGCTCAGGAATTCTGGGAGTTGAAGTCCACGAGTCATAAAAGAGCCAAGGTTGCCTACCCGACCTATACCATTGCCTTGCTTAGTGCTTGCAAACTATCACAATCTTGCTCATCAAAATAATGTTTTATATACTTGTTACTGGTAATTTGTTTTTTTTAAGACACCCATTAATAGTGATTTATGCATTTTTTTCATTTAAACGCAACACATGTGTACTCTTGAGCAAAAAGCTGGAAGCTAATGAACCTCTATTCCATGCAACTATTCTATAGTGCTGTTCTTAGAAATATTCTTCACTGAACCTACAGGACTTTCTTCTAAGTGAGTGAGATTACAGGTTTTATTCTTTTGAAGGGGAAGAGGGCAGAAATATCCTTAACTAAAATTCAACTTCTCAGTATGAAATCATTTTCTTTCATAGTTTTTTTCCTCTCTTTTTAAGACATACTTTAAATATTAAAAAATATGTTCCCAGATTGGGATTATATATCTGTGTAAGAACATTCTTGATGTAGATTCTTCTTACCTGAATCATGAAAAGGAAATAATTTGTTTTGTAAATGTAATTAAGCTGTCCAAAAGAAATCAATCTGCTAGTACTAATTTCCAACAATCTTCTACTCCTTTGCATAGCTTCCATGAACATTAATTCAGAATCACATTACTATATGCCTTCAAGGCTTGACATTACTTTACAAAGAGATGCAAATGATACAGGGGACTGATTCCAGCTCTCCCAAATTTGGAAATCATTAGTATACTGTATAAAGCAAGCCCAAAGGAATTCAGGGTTATTAAGTTTTATTTGAAAGAATGGTAATATCTTTTGGAGAAATAAAACAACCCTTTTTACTCTTATCTAAACTCAAATCCTTTATTTTATTTATTGTATTTTTAGAGAGTATTGTATTGTATTGTATATGCCATGGTGGCCAAGTGGTTAGCATGCAGTACTGCAGGCTAATTCACTGCTCACTCCAGGAGTTCGATTCTGAATGGCTCAAGGTTGACTCTGCCTTCCATCCTTCTGAGGTCGGTAAAATAAGGACCCACATTGTTGGGGGCAATACACTGACTTTGTAAACCACTTAGAGACGGCTGTAAAGCACTGTGAAGCGGTATACAAGTTTAAGTGCTATTGCTATTTAATTCACTCAAGTTTCTCCTCCCCAAAGCTGGTTTTAGCCCTATTGGAAGAAAGATAGATCTACTTTAGGAGGATGGGGAAAATCTGGTGTTCCATTTGCTATTTTAAAGTAAAAAATAGCAGCCTTGAATTATCCAATCATATCATCACAAGCCCTGATTTGCAGTATTGTTGTTCCCTCAGTTAAAAATATACCCAGATAAATACTTACTGAAGTACCTGACAGCAAGTCCCAATAATATGAGCCTTTCTTCTTAGTAGATAAGTAGCATTCAATTATCATACTATTTTACTCCCATTGTGATATCATTTTAATTTGGTGCTTACAATATATATTAATTATTACTCTAAAATACTACCTCAAAATCCAGTTTATAAGATTTATGTGTACTATACAGGAAAAAGATATCTGTGCGTTTAAAGATTGGAGTCCCAAATAATCATTAAAACTATCCCATTTATTCTGCCTCACTGATTCCTCTCAAATTGTTATTTGACTCCAAAACGGCTGTTTCAGCAGTCTACAATGAACAAAAAGTCTATTATTTATAACTCTGGCAGCTCACATTCTGAATTTTAATGGTTCGTGTGATCTGAACAAATTACAATGAGCTAATGTTTGAAGCAAGCCTTGTTAAAAAAAAAAGTATAAAACTAATTTCTAAAGCTCCCTACAACAAACACTATACAGTAGTGCAGCCAGATGTGTATTTCATGCCATATAAAATGAAAGCATATTAAGAATCCAAGAGGGTAATTAAAAAGGGGGAAAGTTTCTAGTTCTCATGCTACATTACAAAGTGACTTGCTTTGTTAAATTCTGAATTTAAGCCTAGCCATTGAAGATAGCTATCTCTCAATACTTTTTTTCTTTTCAGAGCAAACAAAGGCTAAATCAGAATAACTACAACTGGGAATAAGGAGAAGAGAAGGAAAATTTAACCTATTCCTCTCTGTTGCTTTCTACATCTGAAATCCCCCCACCAACCCTAAGTTTGTTTTTGCCCATGAAAATAAATATATATCTACTTTGGGAGGAAGGGGAAATGTGATGTTCCATTTGCTATCTTAAAGTAAAAAATATTATCCAATCACACTATCATAAGCCCTGATTTGCTAAATTGTTGTTTGTTGAGAGAGCTATAATTGAAAGAAATTAAAATCCCTAAAGGTATACTAAATCACAGCTGCTGCTCAACTAATAATCTTGTGTGGCTTCTGGAAATCTCTAAAAAGTATTAGCCATTATAATTCTTAAAGTGATAGAATCTGTTAAACATGTAATTGGACTGTTATTATTTATTATTTTATTAACTTTATTACATTTTTGGTTTTCTCCTACTTTTAATCCAACTCTTCTAACCATACTTTTCTTCTGACAATTAGTTGAGCAAATAAGAAAACACATCTAAACCATATTTGAATTACTGCAACATATATTTAAATCAAGTGAAATGAAATTTAGCTTTACTTCTGCCCCCACCAACTTTGTCTTTGGGAGCACACATTGTTCAAAACCCAAGTGTAGCTGCTGATGCAAAAAAACAAAAAACCGTAGCACTTCCTTGTATTAAACAAACAATTAAACCATCTGGTTTGTTAGACACAGACTGCTGGTGAGAAGAACAAGCAAAACCAGTTGGAATTATGCAAGGCAGCATGTTCCTCCTTAACTTCCAAATTAGTCAATATATAGTTTATATAGGTTAACCTTTGGAAGGATCTAGAAAAATAAAAACAAACAAAACAAAAGACTATCTACTTTGTGAGTATTTGTTCAGCGTTTAGTCAATTGCTCCAAAGACAATTACAAAAATGCTTCCATGACAACTTACTTTTTAAGGTAGTTAACCCAGGAGAATCTCTTTAACTGAACTCTTGGAATGATTGAGTTATGGGATAAATTACTCCCCTGGATCAAGTGTCTCCCTGTATATTTCATTTTCCTGTACCACTCAAGGTTTTATTTCCAAATGGTGAACCTTTATTAAATCAATTTAAAAAGTTAGACCATCTACAATTCCCAAAGACATAAAGGGCAGGCTTCATAAAACAAGCTAACAAAAACCATTTTAAGTTTCAGCATTACTTGGATCTCGGAGATAAGGTTAACAAAGGACATCTTGTATTCAAACACTGAAACTTTTCTTGGATAAATAAACCTGATATTACCTACCAGTGGAACCCAATACGTGTAAAGTGCACCAAGCCTCATTTCAGGAACAAATTGAGAACAGGCAAGAAATAAAAAGTAGAGATTGAAGAAATATTTGAATTGGTTGAACAGGACCTAGAAGCAGAGGGGGGAGAAGATCAGGTAAGTGACAAGGAAATATTGGAAGGAACTCATCCAGCATAAGAGTAGCAATCCATAAAAACATGTTAATCTGAGAAGATTCTAAAAAGGAAAAAAGTTAGACAGTAAAACTTTACTGATTTATAAAAATACACCCCCCCCAAATACTTACATCCAGACAGGATACAGGTAGTCCTCAATTTATAGCCACAATTGGAGCCAAACTTTCCGTTGTTAAGCAAAGTAGTTAAGTAACTTGTGCCTGATTTTATGACCTTTTTTGCCATAGATGTTAACAACTGCAGTTGTTAAGTGAATCATGCAGTTAAGTAAATCAGACTTTTGCTTGTTGGAAACCAGCTGGAAAGACAGCAAATGGTGATCATGTGACCCGGGGGGGGCTGCAATTGACATAAATATATGCCAGCTGCCAAGTGCCTGAATTTGGATCATGTGACCATGGGGGTTAGTGCAATGGTCAGAACTGCAAGGACTGGCTATAAATCACTTTATTAAGTGCTTCTGTAAATTTGAACACTCACTAAATCAGGGGTTTACAAACTTGGCCCTTTTATGACTTGTGAACTTCAACTCCCAGAATTCTGGGAGTTGAAATCCACAAGTCATAAAAAGGCCAAGTTTGAAGACCCCTGCATTAAATGAATGTTTATAAGTCAAAGACTGCCTGTAGCAGTTTGATTCATTCCAGTAACCTTTAATCCTCATTCTAAATGTACTTTTGCACTACTATTGGGAAGACACATTAGATGAGAGTTAATTTACTTTAGAAATTTATTCCAAATTAGGTGACTTAAGACAACTGCTTACTGGCTGAGGTATCCTTGCCTTCATTTAGCAATATTTAATGTAAATATGAGAGGCCAGGATATTCCCATATAGTCTTTGGACTATATGGGAATTTCCTAGCCTCCCATATTTACATTAAATCCTGAGGAAAATCTCATGAGGGAACTCTTTTCATAAAACTTTTGCAGTGATGGTGCTATTATAATAATTGGGGATGGGGAAATTCCTGTTCATAAGAAATAACTGAATAATTCCTCTCTTGAAAAAAATGGAAGATTCTTTAAAAAAGAAACCACTTCTGTTTTGATTTGTTGATATCCTACACCAGGGGTGTCAAACTGCATCATAGCAAAACCGTGCCCACCCTATTGCTGGCAATGGCAAAAAAGTCACGATACGTTGCGACACGTCATGTGACGTTGTGAGTTTGACACCCCTGTCCTACACAGAAACATCTGGGGAAGGGAAATGAGATCATGACATTGTCACACAAATAGCATGATTACCTGATTTGCATCAGAGGTGTCATGTGACTGGTGCCAATGACTTAATGTCAATTTGCACAACACCATGCCACACATGCTGTTCTGATTTTTGTTGTAGATTCTAAGCAATGCCTAGGATCATACTTACTCCTGGTAGAAAAGTAAAGAAGTTGTACTTCTGGTTGTTGACGACATTGCGTGGATATCTCTGATCCCTTTTTTCTGGATGGCCAAGCCAGACGGTTCGAGGCCTGGGGTCTCTTCTTCCACAACATCTTAGGCATTCACAGCATCTACAGAAAAAACAGAATTTAAAACCTTGTTACCTCAAGAAAAGCAAAATAATGCCAGCTTGTTCAACCAAAGGTTGCACTTTTCCTTCATTGTTCCTGGCAAAACAATAAACCAGGACTCCAGAGGCAAGCATAAGAACAAATGACAATTAAGCTAGCCTTTAAAACCAACAACAAACAGTGGTTTCAAAGTGTAATTTGGGATTGCCTTCCCTAATCATATTTTTCTCTTTTAGTTCTCAGAACAAATAGTTTCTCTACTTTGATGTGCTGTATTGTATATTAGCTGACCAGAGGAAGAAAATTCACCAAGGCAGGTACTTATCATCCCATCCCCCACCATCACAACTGATGAAGCTTCTTGGATGAGAAACGAAACACTACCGTATCTTTTCCTTCCTCAAAGAAAAAAACCAGTCCAGTTGCCTTTTGAAAAAGCACCTTTGAAACAACTATGACTTAGATGACTGAGAATGTCCAAAGAATTTTCAACCAAGGCAGGTTTTTTTTAGCTCCTTAGCACTGAGAAAGAACAAATGAAATCTGCATAATTTTTAGATACATTTTTTAAAGCAGAGAACTCAAACTCCAATTGTCACAAGGGATACATGAGCACCAGCTCATCAGCCCAAGGGCTGACACACTGGAGCCTTTTCATAAATTGTTTGGAAGATCTTGAGTGAGTCAGAAATGAAGAAAGTGAGTATCACATTGTGCCATTAATGTACTGAATCAATGCATGAGTGACTGTAAATAGTGCTTTCAGGTCCAGGAAGGGATGCAATTGTTACACAAAATCAAATCGTGCAAAATCCCTTCTGGTCATAACTACCACCTGCTTTTTAATCAGTTCCTATGAGTCCAGGAGGACTCCCCCAAAGTATGCACTGGTCTCAAATGGGGAAGTGCAAACCCATCAGGACCAAAGGTGAAAATGCCTCAGACCTCAGGGGCTCAAATAACCATAGCAATAGAATCTTGTCAGGACTGAGTCTGAATGTGTTCCTTACTATCCAGACCTGTGGCCTCCAGATACTAGGTTACTATATTTATCACTTCACTTCTAGGGCACTAGATTTCTGAAACTTTTTGTTCTATTTTTATTTATAAAATGTTAATATTCTTTTCAGTGTTTAAAACAGCTGAAGAAAGATTTTGAAACATCTCTTTATTAAAAATTGAGCACAACAATTGAGCTCAGAATTTTCACAGTTCTTGATTGAACTTTTGAAGGAAAAATGCAGCAAAAAATATGGATTTCTTGAATGAAATGTACTGTAATGTTTGTACAACATCCTGACACACCAAATAGCTAAACACATTTTAGTCCTTTTTATTGTGCAAAACCAACCTGGGTGCTTTTGGTTTAATGTCATATGAACCCAGAGAGTTGTGTTTATTGAGTAAACAACACTTTGGTTAACCATGAGTAAGCAATTATATACAGGCTGTCTAGTTCACACAAACAATCATGGCAGAAGCTTTAACACTATGATCTGGTTCACATGTCAATCTAAGCCTATTGTAATCAAGTAAGTAATTAGTCACTAGATTCAAAGTAAGCAAAAAAACACAACTTACAAACTATAAAATCTGGGAGGGAATAACACACTTAGCCATGTATAAGATTTATTTGGATTTAGTTACACATGTTTGAATGTATATGCATGCCTTGAAGCTCCTGTGATGACTTTTCACTTTGTCATGGCTGTTTAATGGTTCTTTATTAGAAATGTAAAAAAATATATAGTCTGGAAGAAAGCGTTCCAAACCCATTCTATTCTGCCAAATAAACAAATAAATAAACAACACTGATTCCATGAGGCCACCAGTAACTAAGATCTATTACCTTTTTGATATTTCAGCTTTTAATTTGTTCAATTTAGAGCTGGCCCCTCTCGTTCTATGTTTAAATATCTAGCTACTGTTTTTAGCAAAGAAGGTGCAGATATACTTGTCAGACAAATATGTTAAAGAGGCACAAATACACTACAGTCTCCAAGACCCTCCCGTTTCTCCAGCCCTTGGAATTCCCTCTTAACTTCACCACTGAATTTCAATTCAAGCTGAAGAGTTGAACTTGTTTAGTATTTAGATGGGAAATCCCAAAGCAGCTACTGTAGTTAGGCTAGAAATTGAAAAACATATTTGAGGAAGGTGGTAGAAGTCCTCTCAGTGGCTTGTTTCTTCCTGAAAGACTCTTTAAATGTAAGGCAGAGAATGTATTAAAAACTTAAGTGGGTGCTTAAAATAGGCTTAGTTTTATTTTTAAGAGAGAGAAAGTAATTTGCTCTCCTCCACCAATAAGAGATTTTTGTTTTGTTTTTTTAAAAAGAACCCTGGTACAGTTTTGGATGAACAGCCTACTGACAGAAACCATCAGTTTCAACCAAAGAACATTAAGGAAAGCCTATCACATGAAAGCTCCAATAGGACAAAGCAAAAAACACTTACTCCATGTTCTATCTATTTGTTTGTGGAAAGTTGGGGGAATGAAAGGAAGTACACTTTATTGACAATGCCAATAAAGAGATTACTGGCTTGACTAAACATTGCTTACAAATAAATATCTTATTCCAATCTTTTCATTTACAAACTCCGGATGCATCCTGTCCTGATAATAAGAAAACACAAAGAATTCAGGGATATAGGTAGTCCTCGACTTATGACCACAATTGAGCCCAGCATTTTGGGGGGGCACAATTGAGCCCAAAATTGAGCAAAACATTTGTTAAATGAATTTTGCCCCATCTTACCTTTCTTGCCTCAGTTGTTAAGTGAATCCCTGCAGTTGTTAAGTTAGTAACGTGGTTGTTAAGCCAATCTGGCTTCCCCATTGACTTTGCTTTTGTAAGAAGGTGACAAAAAGTGATCACACAACCCTGGGACACTGCAACCATCATAAAAACATGCCAGTTGCCAAGTGTCCAAGTTTTGATCATGTGACTTTGGAAATGCTGCAATGGTCCTAAGTGTGAAAAATGGTCATAAGTCACTGTCATCCATATGACTCAGTTGCCAAGCATCCGAACTTTGATCACATGATCATGGCGATGCTGCAATAGTCATAAGTGTGAAAAAATGGTATAAAGTCACTTTTTTCAGTGCCTTGTAATTTTGAATGGTCACTAAATGAACTGTTGTAAATCAAGGACTACCTGTACTGAATAAATGTATCATACAACTGCATCTCTGGAGTCTTTCCATATAGGTAGTCCTTGTTTAATGATCACTCATTCAGTGACTGTGTGAACTTACAGCAACGCAGAATGAGTGACAATTATAACATGATCTTATGCCGGGGTAGGCAGCTCCATGAGTCATAAAAGAGCCAAGGTTGCCTATCCCTGATCTTGTGCTTATGACTGTTGCAGTTTCCTATGATTACCTGCTCACAATGTGGATTTTCTCTGCCTATTGGAAAGTTAATGGGGAAGCCAGCAAGAAGTTGGAAACTGCATTCACATGAGGTCCTTGCTTAACAACAGCAACTGGGACTGCCACAACTGCTGTTGCTAAGCGGTAGGGTTACATGGTTTTTCAACTGTGTTGCTTAACAACATTTTCCTATCCCAATTAATACAAATGAGGACTACCTGTAGTTTTAAAATGTCTTTATTACGGTAGTACACATGCAGATTTCCTCCCTTATTATGCCAAAGGAAAAAAAATAATTTCCCTAGTACAATTCTGGAAACTTGCCTATTATCTGCTCTTATCCATTGCTTATTAGTCTCTAAGCTAAACTCTAATCCTCATTCCCAGGATAAGATCCAAGCCAATTATAAAGTTACTGGATGAAGGATAGCTAGCTACTTATTTCTCCTCTTAAAATCTTTGGACTCTACCTGGCTAGAGATGCCAGAAAAAGCCAGTAAGAATCTAGCTAGCCTAAATTTCAATACTATAACCTCTCATTGTGTGTTTTGAAGCTGGTGCCTTAGACTTTGTTTACTTCCAGATTTGAGTCCTAGGCAGATTAGATGAAAGTAAATCTACTGAAGTTGGGAATGTACAAATTTGTGCTTTATTCATTTATTTCCATTAATTAATTCATTTCCTAAGTTTTTGCCCAACAGGATAATTAAGTAAGTTACTAGCACAAGGAGAAATAAATAAAAAACAACATAAATTAAAATGGTACATAAATAGAAAAAACCTCACATGCTTCATGTTCCTATTAGAATGACCAACTTTTCATTTTGCCTTTGCAGCTATGCATTTAACAAAGCTATCTGCAAAGATAAGGAATTCAAATTAGTCTCCATACTGTGAAAACATTTTTTTCCTGCTGATTTCAAGCTGTTGATTTGTTAGTGCCTCTGTGCTGCATTCTGTGACTTTCACACTTGCCTGTTACTTTTCTGGCCAGTGATTTTTCCTAGTGCCTAAAGCAATCTTTTCTCTTGCTGATTGGGGGAAAATTGTGAAATTGTATATTTGTTCTCTTATTGCATGCTGTGACTTCTGCAGTGCTGACAACTGCTGCTTTTCAAATCTAGGAGTTTTACAATCTCATACATTTTTTTCAACAAGACACATAGCTTGGTTCCACTTTTATTTTTAATAATATTTTTTCTGACATAGTATACAAAGGATATTGCAACAAAAGGACAACGTATGCTGCTTCATAAACACATTTTTGAGTGTCTCATATATATCTGGGTGAATCAGCTGTTAAAAATCACATAGGAATTTCAAAGCAAGAATATCTTACATAAAAAGTTTGTTCTAAATTATAAGGATTGGTACACTATCCTGCACAGAAGGGGCGTTGTCTTACCTGAACGCCTTTTCTCAGCATGAGGGGATGGAGAATCCACTGATGGTTATCACAGCCTACTTGCCCTTTATGTGACTAGGTCCGAATTTTAGCCCCGCCTCCGGCCGGAAGTTCCTCCTTCTTCCAGTTTTTTACCAGGCGAAGCTTCCAAATGAAAGTCGGACCTTGTGGCTCCAATCAACCGTCCTGTAAGAAAACAATATCTGCCTAGACTAGTTAGAGGAGGGTGTGGATTCTCCATCCCCTCATGCTGAGAAAAGGCGTTCAGGTAAGACAACGCCCCTTCTCCAGCATGAGTGGATGTCGAATCCACTGATGGGATGTACCCAAGCCCTCTAGTGTCCCTTCGGGTGGGAGTCTAGGCTAACTCTTACTAGGACTCAATGACCTGCTGCAGCACTCTCCTGCCAAACGAGGCCTCCGCCGCAGCAAAACGGTCGATCTTATAGTGTTTAACAAAAGAGGACGGAGAGGCCCATGTAGCCGCTCTACAGATTTCCTCCACTGATGCCTGGGTGAGCCAGGCTGCCGAAGTGGCTGCACTCCTTGTGGAGTGAGCCGTGATATTGGATGGTACCGGTAGTGACAATGAGACATAGGCCCTGGCTATGCAAGCTCTGATCCACCTGCCAATGGTCGAGGCTGACACCTTCTGACCCATGGACGATGGTTGGAAAGAGACAAATAACGCCTCTGACTCCGAAAGGTCGCCGTCCTTTCGACATAGTGGAGCAGAGCCCTACGCACATCCAGAGTGTGCCATCGTCTCTCCAGACGATGTGTGGGATGCGGGCAGAAATTGGGTAATACCAAGTCCTGGGATCTATGAAACCATGAGTTGACCTTGGGTACAAAGGAAGGATCTAGACGCAAGGTAACCTTGTCCTCTGCAAAGGTGATGAGGTCCGATCGAACCGAAAGGGCCGCCAGCTCCGAAATCCGTCTTGCTGATGTAATGGCCACCAGAAAGGCCACCTTCAATGACAGAAACCGGAGTGCGCAAGACCCCAGCGGCTCGAAGGGAGCTGCAGTTAAGGCTTGCAGGACCTTGGGAAGATCCCAGGAGGGGAAACGATGGACCACTGGGGGCCGTATTTCAGGAAGGCGCTTACCGCCGGGTGTTACGATAGAGGGCCCCGGTTCTCGCAGATGAGGACCGTTTGCAAGGCTGCTACCTGCCTGCGAATGGTGTTTATCCCCAAGCCCTTATTCATACCCTCCAACAGGTAGTCTAGGATGTTGGGGATGGTCACAGCAAGAGGGTTTAACCCCTGCTTGCCGCACCAGGAAGAGAAGTTCTTCCACGTGGCGTCATATATCCTGTTCATGGAAGGGCAACGGGAGGCCTGGATGATTGATATGATGCCCCCCGAGAAGGCCTGTCTACTTAGTCCCTCCCGCTCAAGTGCCAAGCGGCTAGTTGTAGCCACTGCGGGTCTGGATGCTGCAGCTTCCCCTGACTGAGGGACACTCGATGCGGAGGGAGTTTCCACACTGGCGACAGCGACAGGTCCACAAGGTCTGCAAACCACGGGTGCCGTGGCTAGTATGGAGCAATTAAGATCACCTCCGCCTATTCCAGGATCAGCTTGTGGATCGTTGCTTGCAGCAGCGGAGGAGGCGGAAAGGCGTACAGTAGGCCCGGAGGCCACCGGCATCTGAGTGCGTCCGTCCCCTCCGCTCCCCGAGTCGGGAACCTGGAAAAGAACCGGGAAGTCTGTGTGTTTTCCGGAGACGCGAAGAGATCCAGGATGGGACGGCCGAATCTGTCCGAGATCGCCTTGAACAGGTTCAGGTCCAGTCTCCACTCTGCGTGGTCTACCGTGGCTCTGCTGAGAGAGTCCGCTTGGTGGTTTGCTTCCCCTGATATGTGCTCTGCTCTGATTGAGCCCAGATGCTTCTCTGCCCACAGACCCAGAGCTCGGGCCTCCTGCATGAGGGCCGCCGACCTGGTCCCTCCCTGTTTCTTCACGTGTGCTTTCGCAGTTACATTGTCCATCAGGACCAGCACGTGACTCCCTGCCAGGTGGGGTGAGAATTGAAGGAGAGCCAGGTGGATGGCCCTTAGCTCGAGCCAGTTGATCTTGTGAACCAGGTCCTGGGGACGCCACCTGCCTTGGGCTATCTGATCCCTGAAGTGTGCCCCCCAACCAAACTGGCTGGCGTCGGTTGTCACCGTGATTCTGTCTGGTTCCCTGAACAGTGTCCCCTTGGTCAGGGCGTGTGAAGTCCACCACCTGAGAGATGCTAGAACCTGGGGTGGTACCCTGACTCTTCTGCAGAACGCGCTCTGATTTAGCCTTTGGTAGGGAAGAAGAAACCATTGGAGGCTTCTGGAGTGAACCCTGGCCCACGGGACGATGCCCATGCATGACACCATCTTCCCCAGTAGTTGCGACAACTGCACTATGGTGACCGTTTTCCTTTGTTTTACGAGGTGTGCCTGCTTCCGTACACTCTCCCGACGTTCCTGGGAGAGGTACACCATGCCTAGCTTTGAGTCTATGACCGCCCCTAGGTGTAGCAGTCGCGTTAAGGGCGTGAAATGGCTTTTCTGGTGATTTACAGAGAAGCCGTGATCCTGAAGCGTGCGCAGGGTGACCCGAAGGTCTGCCTGGGCTGTCTGGGGGGAGCTTGAAAGTATCAGGATGTCGTCCAGATAGCATTGGACTCGCACCGGCATCATGCGCAGGTGCGCTCCCAATACTGCCAGCACCTTCGTGAATACCCGAGGGGCTGAGGATAGACCGAATGGTAGAGCCCTGTATTGGTAATGCCGGTTCCTGTGGCAGAACTGGAGGAACCGTCGATGCTCTAGTCTGATTGGGATGTGTAAGTATGCCTCTGTGAGATCTATGGAGGACAGGAGGTCCCCTCTTCGGATACTGGCCAGGATGGATCTGAGGGATTGCATCTTGAATTTCCTGTACACCACGAAGTGGTTTAACCTTTTGAGGTTGAGGATTGCTCTCCAAGCCCCCTATGACTTGGGCACGAGGAAAAGGATGGAGTAGAACCCTTGTCCTTCCTGATCTGGGGGAACCGGTTCGATGGCTCTTATTTCTTCCAGGTGATCTATGGCCAGGTCTAATAGTCTCGCCTTTGAAGGATTGCGAGACACCAGACATCTTATGAAGTGACTTGGAGGGGAGGAGTAAAACTCTATAGCTAGGCCCCGGGACATGGTCTCCCTTACCCAGGCGTCGGTCGTGGTCGTCTGCCACGCGCTGCTGAACAGTGCCAGACGACCCCCGATGGGACTGTCCCGGGCGTCACTTAGCACGTCGGTAGGGCCGATCTCCCGCCCCTCTGTAGGGACGTTTCAAAGGCTGGCCCCTGCCTGAGATCGGGCGGTCCTGGACGCGATCCTGTCTGTAGGAGAAGGTTTGCGAAGTTCTGGGCCCATCCCAGGACCGCCCCCTTGAAAGGGCTGCCTCCATTCTCCAGCCCCGCTCTGGCGGGGACCTTGCCTACGGGAATCCTGCGACCCCCTATCTGACCTCTGGAAGGGTGAGCCAGGACTTTCCTCTTGTTCCTATCCTCAATCACGTACGGATCCAGGATAGCTCCAAATAACTTTGATCCTGAGTACTTAGAGGTGGCCAGCCGCCACTTAGATTTCAGGTCCGCTTTCCAGTTCTTGAGCCAGATGAGCCTCCTGGAGGCCACTGTTGACCCAATGGACCTGGCTGAATATCGGGAGGCAAACAAGGTGGAATCTGCCGTGTACTCTGCTGCCGTCAGCAGTTTGGTCAATGTTTGTTGTATACGTACCTGATCCTGCAGGACACTTGCCTGAAGTTCCCAAAGCCACATGATGGCAGCCCTGGAAACGATGGAGGCTGAAGATGCAGCCCTAATGGCCCAGGCCGAGGAGTGGTGGACTCTGCGGAGAGAGAGCTCAAGTTTTTTGTCCTCCGCCTTCATCGACTCAGCCATGTCTCCTGGGATGGCAGACGAAGAAAAGAGAGATATTAGCAATGCGTCTACCTCTGGAACCTCTAACAGAGAGGCAAAGGGTGTGGAAACGTTAAATATCTTTTTCTCCATGCTATTCGGAGAGGGGATAGTCGCTAGCGAGGCCCACTGGGACCGCACCGTTGAGCGGAACACCTTGGTGCACGGAATCTGGATCACCTCTGACACTGGAGAGTGCAATAGTGGGGTTTTCAGCGTCCTCCTCCTCCGAGGATGGAGGCCTGACCTCCTTAGTCTTAGCCGGTAGGCTAAGGGTGGAACAGGTTTTTAGCATAAGAGAATAAAAATAAGACGGATCGAATCAACCTGATGTTGAAGCCAGTTGCGGAGCCGCGTCCTCATCCTCCGACAGCGGGGCTCCAGCCATGTCCCAGTCCTCGGATTCCTCCTCTGCTACCTGTGAAGAAGTCTCAGACACATCAGGGGGTTGAATAAAACCTCTCCCCCCATGGGGGACATGCACAGGCGGTGTAACAGACCCCTGGGAAGGGGAAGAACCCTTAGAGGACATGAAATGGTCAAACGCCTTCTGCATGTAGGAGTGGAACTGGGCAGGCCACTGTCCAGCTCTTTCCCTGGTCGTGGGCCCGGCCTCCACCTGGCTGGTTGCAGGCTCAAAATGCTCAGGAGAGGATGCAACAGAGATAGGGGAACCAACCTGTTCCGTTTCCCCCCGAGGAGACCAGGGCCTAGGTGGCTGCCCAGATGCTCCTGGAGGCTCAAAGGGAATAGGTGTGTCCAGTGGGGCGAGGGAAACCCTTTCGGCCCCACTGGCTCTGAGCCTCTGGGCCTTGGCAAATTCCTTTTCCAACGCCTGATGCCTCCTTGTGGCCTGTCGCTCGGCTGCCTTCGATGGCTCTGTCGTCAGGTGCTTTGTCTTAGCCTTCTTCTTGCCCCCCCCCCGATTCTGGCTCCGTAGCTCTGCGTTTCGGAGAAGAGGGGGGAGGAGCTGAGCCTTGGTACTCCTGAGACGAAGCACTGTCTGCCATCGCCCTGTAGGGGACCCAATCAGGGTAACCCAACCTCGACGGAGAAGATCTTCCAAACGTTGCTTAGGCCGGCAGACAAGGGAGGAAAGGCCCTATTTCTGCCCGGGGCGATGGCGGATACGGGTGTACAGACTACCTTGATTCGTCTGTAGGCCAGGTGGCTCGAGGCCCACGAGCGCGATGACCAGATGGTATAAAGGAAAACTCTTACGTCTGCGCCTTCAAATTGCTAAAATTCTACAAAACGGAATTACTCCTCTTGGGAAACCGTTTACTGGCCAGAAGTCTCCCAGACTGGGCCAGAAACCGAGGTCGTTCAAGGCCCTCCTGACGATCGGGCCGCTGTGATGGCGATTCCCCGGCCCCACATCGTCTGGGTCTAGATCGGGAGCTGCACCGACAAAGAAAAACAACCTCCATGCCGGCAAACCTCGGCCCCACTTTTAAATCTCGCGCCGGATGCTGCCCAAAATGGCCGCCATGCCAAAATCTTAGCTCGGTCTCTTAAGATGGCGCCCCGGCTTCGTGGCCACGGGGTTCTCATGACCGCAATCGGCCCTGGGTCCACCGCCGCTCGGCGTCTCCAAACGATCCCTCGCCGCTCACCACCCTCACGGGGACCGTCGGCGGTCACCTCCCCACTCCGCTCCCCACTTGCGCTTAGTTGTAGCGGCCACCGCTAACTCTGCGTCGTCCGATGGAGCGCTTGCTGAGAGGAATTCTCAGTCCCGTCCCTCTCGACGATCGGGAGCTCGGAGATGGGTGAAAAGCCTGATCCGGCAGCGGCTGGAAAGCCGAGGGATGTCTCCCCCTGCGGCTCCCGTGGTCCCAGGGCTCGAGGCCCAGGAAAGCCTTGCCGCCGAATCCCCGACGAAAGGAAAAAATTCTTTTGAAAAATCCAATTTTTAATTAAATTTAGAGTATCCAATGTAGTCTAAGACCGAATGAGAAACAAAAAGCTTTAAACCAAATTTCTTCAACAAAAAACAACAATACTCGTGGAGCCAACTCGACGAGATGTTTACGGGCTGAAGACTAGGTAAAAAACTGGAAGAAGGAGGAACTTCCGGCCGGAGGCGGGGCTAAAATTCGGACCTAGTCACATAAAGGGCAAGTAGGCTGTGATAACCATCAGTGGATTCGACATCCACTCATGCTGGAGAATCCCATTGTCCTTGAAGCATCCTTCCTCGCTCCTTATTTTTCTGAGGAAGAATTCTCTGTAATTCAAAATTCTGCATGATAATCTATCAACATAAATTGGATTAAGATGAACTGGGAGTGAACTCCATTTGCTTTATGCCAAAGAAATTCTATTGATACTTTTTTTTCTATTAAATTTCTTCTGAATTTTCTTCCCATAAACTAACATGCTTGAACCACTTTGGTATTTATTCAAATTGTTTGAAGGCAATGATTCAAAGAGTTTCATAATGAATAATAGAGTTGCTATACAGTAACTATGGCTCCCATTTTAGTTCATTGTTTATTTGACCATAATGTTTATAGAAGGGTATAATTCCAAAGGAATGCAAAAGTGAGTGGTTGTACTTTGTTGCTCTGCTTTTACTCATAAAAACTTTAGAAGCCAACCTTCAAACCATACTTTGAAACATTTAACAGTGAATATTCTTCAACACAGCTTCAATACCAATCTCATTTAGGATGGGGTGGATTAATCTATGAGTGAGTGGTCCACTTATTATTTATGGAAATTTTTAATTGTGTGAATTTAAGATTCACACAAACACTTTTCTTAATAGTAAATGTAAAGTACTATAGAACTTTATAATTCTAAATTAACAGGTTCAGTTAATTAAATATTGTATCATAATTTACCATGACTTGTTTTTCTATTCATGCTTTAGGACAAAATGAACAAGTAATACAAATCTTAGGCACACACAGATTCCAAAATTCTTGGTTGATCCACAGATCTCTTCCAAGAATCAGAGGAAATAACACTTATGTATTTGTATGTATGTTGTATTAAATAAATATGTCTTTAATTGTGTGTGTGTGTGTGTGTGTGTGTGTGTGTGTGTGTGTGTGTGTGTGTAAATGCACCAGAGTGTGTGAACCATACTGCAACACTGGGGGGGCTGAAACATCAGGTATAACCTAACATTTTATAGTCCCTCAACACATTTCTCATATTTATTTCTCTCCTCATTAAATGATTGCCTTGTTTAGTGACTATTTGCAGTTACAATGGTGATGAGTAACTTTATGATTGATCCTTGCATTTATGACCTTCACAAGTCTGTAAAACAAAGGAGAGCTGAAGTAAGATTGTAAGCACAGCCATGGTTTCATTTAGCGACCACTTTGGAGTTACCAGTCCCAATTATGGTTGTTAAACGAGGACAGCCTGTTCTCATTTTAGCTATGTTTCATTTTCTCTTTGTTATTTCTTCTCTTTACTTTCTTTGGCTTACTATTCCTCAGTTTCTGCACTCAGTATTAACTTGCCCTAAAAGAAAATGGTAGGGTGGCTAATTTTAATAAGGAGCACTTGGAAGAAACAAGTGTAAAGATCTATATCTATATTTATCTGCTGAAAGCAAAAAATGAACAAAGCCCTCATGTATAGAGGCTCCCACTCATCAATTAAATATTCTCCACTAAACCTTTAACATTTACTCAATACTAAAGTCGGTATTTAAATATCTTAATACTTAAAAGAAAAATGATTTCTCCTTAAGGAATTATTTAACACTCAACTGTAAAAATTTTTCCATGAAATTGCAAGCTGCAGAATAGGAAATTGGATGGGAAGTGGCAATCAGCCAGCAAGGTAGTTTTGTTCTTGTTTCCTGTTTTAAATTAAATATCACATTTCTTGCTTTCTACTGCACTGCTTGCAAATAAGTGTAAAAGGAATCTTATCTTCGTAAAAAAAAAAAAATCTAAAAATTTCTCTCTTTCCCCCAGAGAAGCAGCAGCTGTAAAAAATGTACTGGGTTATAGGGAAATATTAGCTTAGTTTAAATAAGAAATATTTCACCCAGTAGCAGAAAGATTGACTTACACAAGAGGCATTTTCAGACATCCTGCTGAGAACAAATCCAACATGATTTCCATGTAAGGTCAATACTTTCTAAACTAAATATTTTAACAGGAAATAGTCAATGAAAGGCAAGAGATTAAATACTGATGCTTTCCTCTTCCATATCCCAGTTGTAATATTTGTATATGGGATAAACCAGTGGACTTTAATTTTCAGTTTAAAAAAAAGCATAAGGCTGCCTCAGGCAGTGATAAAAGAGGAAAGAAGAAAACGAAAGGGTGGCAGAAGGATGCTGCCTTTAGAACAGAGACAATGAATGGTGCATCTGATCCACAGGTCTAATGAAGGGAAAGAGAGAGACTGCCCCAAAGTCATCCAGCAGGCTCTTTGCTTAAAATGGGACTAGAACTCACAGTCTGTTGGTTTCTATCCTGTTTCCTTAGCCACTGTACCAAACTGGCTGTCTAATCCTAAAGCTGGATTTATAACAAAGGAAAGAATTACAAAGGAAAGAATTACAACACCTCTGACAGGAGGTTATTCAGCCACTAACAAACACAGAGAATGTATCAATGCCCTTTATGGCATTGGACCAGGATACTTACGGGACCGTCTTCTGCCACATACTTCCCTTCGACCGGTGAGAGCGCACAGGGTCGGCCTCCTCCGGGTCCCGTCAACGAAACAATGCCGTCTGGCGGGTCCTAGGGGGAGGGCCTTCTCTGTTGTGGCGCCCACCCTCTGGAACCAACTGCCCCCTGAAGTCCGCGTTTCCCCCACTCTCCCGGCCTTCCGGAAGAATCTAAAAACTTATCTATGCCGGCAGGCCTGGGGATGACTGTGATTGTGTGTGAATGATGAATGTGTTTGGGGGGTCTTTTTAAATGCTTTGTAGATTTGGTTTTAGATTTATTTATTTTTTTTAAATGCTGAGATGTTGTTTTTGTTTATGTTGTTAGCCGCTCCGAGTCCTTTGGAGAGGAGCGGCATAAAAATCTAAATAAAATAAAATAAATAAAATTATTATTATTGTTATTATTATTATTATTATTATTATTATTTATTTAATTTCTATGCCACCCTATTCCAAAGAACTCAGGGCGGCTCACAGCATGATAGAAATTACAATAAACACATATCTATAAAAAACCCTTGAGCTAAAAGAAACCAATCACTCCACAAACATACACAGAAACATACACTGGCTAGGGGCAAGGTGTTAGCTGCCCCAGGCCTGCCGGCAAAAGTATGTTTTAAGCAATCTACGAAAGGCGAAGAGGGTGGGGGCGACACGGATCTCCAGGGGAAGTTGGTTCCAGAGGGCCGGGGCCGCAACAGAGAAGGCCCTTCCCCTAGGCCCCGCCAGGCGACACTGTCTGGCTGACGGGACCTGGAGAAGGCCCACTCTGTGGGCCCTAACCGGCCGCTGGGATTCATGGGGCAGCAGACGGTCCCGTAAATAACCTGGTCCAATGCCATGTAGGGCTTTATAGGTCATAACCAACACTTTGAATTGGGTTCGGAGACCAATTGGCAGCCAATGCAGCTCGCGGAGTGATGCCGAAATGTGGGCATTTCTAGGCAAGCCCAACACTGCTCGCGCGGCTACATTCTGCATTACCTGAAGTCTCCGAACATTTTTCAAAGGTAGCCCCATGTAGAGAGCATTGCAGTAGTCGAGCCTTGAGGTGATAAGGGCATGAGTGACTGTGAGAAGAGACTCCCGGTCCAAATAGGGCCGCAACTGGTGCACCAGGCGAACCTGGGCAAATGTCCTCCTCGCCACAGCCGAAAGATGATGTTCCAAATTTAGCTGTGGATCGAGGAGGACGCCCAAGTTGCGGACCTTCTCCGAGGGGGTCAAAAGCTCCCCCCCAGGCTAATGGACGGATAGATTGAAATATCCTTGGGAGGCAGAACCCATAGCCACTCCGTCTTGTCGGGGTTGAGTTTGAGCCTGTTGGCACCCATCCAAACCCTAACAGCCTCCAGACATCGGCACATCACTTCCGCTGCTTCACTGAAATGACACGGGGTGGAGATGTAAAGCTGGGTATCATCAGCATACTGATGATATCTCACCCCGTGTTGTCGGATGATCTCGCCCAGTGGTTTCATGTAGATATTAAACAGCAGAGGGAAGAGGACCGATCCCTGAGGGACCCCACAAGGGAGGAACCTAGGGGTTGACCTCTGACCCCCTGCCAACACCGACTGCGACCGACCAGTGAGGTAGGAGGTGAACCACCGCAAAACAGTGCCTCCAACCCCCAACCCCTCCAGTCGGTGCAGAAGGATACCATGGTCAATGGTATCGAAAGCCGCTGAGAGGTCAAGTAGCACCAGGATAGTGGATAATCCCCTATCCCAGGCCCGCCAGAGATCATCCGTCAGCGCGACCAAAGCAGTTTCCGTGGAGTAGCCGAGCCTGAATCCTGACTGTTGAGGGCCCAGATAATCGGCCTCATCCAAGGACCGTTGGAGCTGGAGTGACACCACCTTCTCAAAAACCTTCCCTATAAAGGGAAGATTGGAGACAGGACGGTAGTTGTTTAAAACAGCTGGGTCCAGGGAAGGCTTCTTGAGGAGGGGGCGCACAATTGCCTCCTTGCAGGGAGCCGGAAAGGACCCCTCCCTCAAAGAAGCATTGACAATCTCCTGAACCCAGCCCCGCGTCACCTCCCTGCTGGCCGAAACCAGCCAGGAGGGGCACGGGTCCAATAAACAGGTGGCGGAGCTCACAGCTCCAATGGCCTTGTCGACTTCATCAGGTGCCACCGGGTCAAACTCCTCCCACACAACAGGATCAAGACGAGTCCCTGTCATCTCGACTGAATCATTATCAGCCGATACTGCATTCCAATTGGAGTCAAGGTCCATCCGAATCTGGGCGATTTTATCCGCGAAAAACTTATTAAAGTCCTCAGCACTACCCTGCAAGGGTGCATCAACCCCCCCCTGATTAAGGAGGGAGCGAGTTACCCTGAACAGGGTGGCTGGGCGGGATTCCGCAGATGCAATCAAGGCGGAATGATACGCGCATCTTGCCGCCTTGAGCGCCACCTGATAAGTCTTGATATAAGATCTTACAAGTGTTCGGTCAGATACGGATTTGCTTTTCCTCCATCGCTTCTCTAGGCGTCTCTTCTGGCGCTTCATCCCCCTGAGTTCCTCAGTAAACCAAGGAGATCTCCTGGGTCTGCTACCACAGAGAGGTCGCAGCGGCGCAATCCGGTCAAGAGCCCCCTTCACAGCCATATTCCAGGCCGTAACCAGGGACTCTGCCGAACTGTGAATGAGAGAATCCGGTATTTCCCCAAGCGTCCTCTGAAAACTCTCTGGATCCATCAGACGTCTGGGGCGGAACCACCTAATCGGTTCCGCCTCCCTGCGGGGGGAGGATTGGAGTCTTGAAAACAAGCCGCAACAGAAAATGGTCTGACCATGACATAGGCAAAATATCTAAGCCCCTTAAATTCAGATCATTGCTCAACTGTTCTGAGAGGAATACCATGTCGGGAGTGTGTCCCCTCTCATGAGTCGGACCCTGAACTACCTGAGTCAGGTTCATGGTTGCCATGGTGGCCATGAACTCCTGCGCCAACCCAGAGGATTCGCCGAGCGATGGAAGATTTAAGTCCCCCAAGACAATAAGCCTGGGGAACTCAACCGCCAGCCCAGCAACCCCCTCAAGTAGCGCAGGCAGGGCTGTTGACACGCAGCTGGGAGGCAGGTACGTGAGCAACAAGCCCACCTGAACCCCTAGGTCCAACTTCACAAGGAGCAACTCACAACCCGCAATCTCAGAAACAGCGAGCCTGCGTAGGCTAAAAGTCTTCTTGGCTATAATAGCCACTCCTCCCCCCCTTCCCTGGGGTCGTGGCTGGTGCCATACCTGAAACCCGGCTGGACACATCTCAGAGAGAGGAACTCCTCCCTCCGGGCCCAGCCAGGTCTCGGTCACACATGCAAGGTCGGCCTCCTCATCCAGGAGAAGATCATGGATGAGGGGAGCTTTATTTACAACCGACCTGGCATTGAGCAGCAGCAGCCTGAGCCCAGGGTCCGGATTTCGCCCATTACCAGTACTTCGGGTTGAACTCACAGGGTCGGAGCAAGGGATCGCTTTTAGACAGCGAGCTCTTGTTCCCCGGGAATGGCCTACCCTATGGCTCCCACCATATCTGCCTCTCCCCAGCAAGACCGGTATACTTTGGCCCTCTATCACCCCAGAGCCAGCGTCTCCCCTCCCCTCCGCCTCTGCCATGCCAGGCAAGCTAGCCAGTTCATCACATTCATTCCACTCAACCACAACTCCATCCATATCATTAATTTATCTCTCCCACTCTTTAAACTAAACACATTAAAAACAATAAACTAACCATCCATTCAACCCGATTCACTCCACAATCAGTCAATCCCCCCCACATCATTCATAACATCCAACAAAAATAAGTTAAAACAGTATTAAACAACTTGAATTATTTAAAAATTTAAACAAATAGTAATTAAAACAATTTAAAAACATAGTAATAAAAAAATAAAAACAGGCATGCCAGATGTTAATCCTGCCGCAATAACTATAGCTGTGCCTGTATTAGTCCCTCCTAAGATAAAACTTGTAGTAGAGTCCAAAACAGAACCCACAGGAGGAATAATTATACTAACAGTAATTATGGAACCCAACGTCCCAAAGATAAGGCCTTCGAAAAAATCCAACATAATGGCGGCAGCAACAAAGGCCTCACCCACAGGTCTTAAAAATTTAGCAGGAAGCACCCAGCCGACAGAGCAGGCCCACTAGCCACGATAACCACTTCCACAATTGCAGTCCTTTCCAATAGTCCAGGGTCAAGGTCAGCAAAAGTCTCCTCCAAATTTCCCTCCGTTCTAGTTGCCGGGAGAAGGAGGAGAAAAGCGCCGTCAAAGCCGAAGCTAGCCTATTCCAAGATCTCTGGCAGCCTGCCTTGAAAGGGGAGGCGGCAAGCCAGTACAATGAAAATGAAGGACAAGCCAGCATCGGGACCAGAACTCGGCAAAGTAGAGGCCGAGAAACAATTGGTGGCAAAAAGCAGGGAAACCAAAAAGCTCTCCTGTTTGAAAATCCCCCAAAAGCCACATAAAACCAGACAGCAATGGCAGAAGCAGGGCGAGCCAGCGAAGGACAAGATGGACACCTCCAACAGGTGAGCAGGCTCCAAGCCCCCCTGGACTTGCTGGTCACCAGTCGCCAGTCGCCAGTCACTGGCTGCTGGTCGCCAGTTGCTAGCTGCAGACTGCCGGTTGCAGGTTGCAGGTTGCAGGCTGCTGGTTGCAGGTTGCAGGCTGCTGGTTGCTGGCTGTTGGTTTACTGGATGCTGGTTTACTGGATGCTGGTTCACCGGTCCGGCTGCTGCTGCTGCCTTTCAGCTGTAAGTTGCTCTTACATTTTCATAGCTGAATATTCTGTCCTTGAACATGACTTTTGTGTGATAGTTCTAATACTTAATGCTACCTTTTGGAAAATCTTAAAACTCATGACAAGATTCAAATACTAGTTCATTATCCTTTTCCTTTCCATTAATCTTCATTCTCCATCTGAGGAATTAATGGAAGATCAATAACTTCAGCAGTAATGTTAGAATAGAACAGTGGTGGTGAACTTATGGCACGGGTGCCAGAGGTGGCACTCAGAGCCCTATCTGTGGGCACACGCACCATCACCCCAGTCCTAGGCCTTCAGCTGGGTTTTATAAAACCTTTTCGCTTTAGGCCTCCACCACTGTGTGCAAAAAAAAAAAAAAAGGTTCAATCAATCAATTTCAACTTCTGGGGGGGGGGAGATCTTGCAAAGTTGGAATTGATTGATTGAACTTTTTAGTCCCACCCAGTCTGCCGTTACCACCACAGCCACACCCACCCAATGGGCCACACCCACCCAGCACCCGACGATGCATAAGTGGGTTTTGGGTTGCAGTTTGGGCACTCGGTCTCTAAAAGGTTTGCCATCACTGCAATAGAACTTCTGCTCTGACAATAAATGTGCTGTTTGCATGCATTCTTTGTTTCATCTGTGCTTAACAAAGATGGCTCTATTGTTAAAATAGCTACAAATTGTATTCATTAAGTGAGCACTAAAGTTTCCCAGAATTGCAAGAAGATCCCAGAGGAACTAATCCAACTCATCAGGATTCTAGATTTTTAAATATGATTAGTAACACAGTTCAAAGAGGTTGGGCTCCTGCTAAGAGCTCCCTGAATCTACTAATCTTTTTCACCAGTACAACTTGCCATCAGACAATGATGTGGAAGGGGTGTACTAAATACCACTGACAGCTTGCACTGTCAAGTAAGTGTTTACAATGAGGGGGAAAAAAACAGAAGACAATGACAAGACTGAAAGAGATACTTGGAGAGAAGGTCAATAGATTGAAGGAGAGGAACATTTCACAGTACCTGTTGACAATAAATCTTAATTCTCCACCCACTTAAACCCATAGTCAGGAACCTGCTTCTTTTTTTTTGTAAATATTTTATTAGTTTTTTATAATTATTAACAAAAAGTCAAATTAAATACAACTCAATTTAATATAATCATTTTCGACTTTGTCTCATACAAAACAAAACATACATACTTTTAAAAACTTACATAAAATAGAATAACTATGGATGTTACTCGGCAGCACCCCCTCCACCACATCCCCCTCTTCCTACCTCCCCAACTCCTACTTCCCTCCCCCTCCCTCTCTCCCTCCCTCACTCTCCACCCTCCTCTCCAACAACCTTCCTACATCCCTCCACTCCTTCATTCCCCACTCTCCACCCCCTCCAGATGTGGTCCAGAGGTATTGCCCGAGCAACTCCTCTTATATCAATAAATATATCATCCTTATATATTGCAAGTATTACAGTTGAGTGCATTATAATACATTAATAATTGTTTTTATTAAACCCCCCCAACCCACCCACCCCCGACTTCCAAAGTGAATACAGGGCAAAACAAAAGAAAACCCACTAAGTTAAACTAAGTTATTATATAAATCCTAATAAATATTTAACTATATGATAAATACAATTTCTTAGATTGATATTTCCCTTGAATATAATCTATCCATTTTTTCCAGTCCAACATATATTTTTCATTTGAGTGATCCTTCAAATATGCAGATACTTTAGCCATTTAGTGGTACTAAATACCACTGACAGCTTTACATATGGTTTTCTCTAGTCTGAGAACTCATTTCCCATTTCACCAGCTTTACTCCTAAAACCTTTTTCTTTCTTTCTTTCTTTCTTTCTTTCTTTCTTTCTTTCTTTCTTTCTTTCTTTCTTTCTTTCTTTCTCTCTCTCTCTCTCTCTCTCTCTCTCTCTCTCTCTCTCTCTCTCTCTCTCTCTCTCTCTTCTTTCTTTCTTTCATGTATTAGCCACCCATCTTACTATAGGTAAAAGATAAAAATTGTATACACTAAAAACATAAATAAGTTATTACAAAGCCAAACACTACAGTCCAATTAAAGATGGGTTCAGCTCCATTATTGTGTTTAGCAATATAGGCCACTAAGCCCAACTTTCCATTCAGTCAGTGCAGGAATCAGATATTTAAGGGCAAGTATCCTACCCTGCTTCACTCATCTTTTCTTGAGGCTAAACACAATTATTTTCATCTATCCAGTTTGTGGTCATCCTTGTGGCCCTTTCTTGCACTTGAAATGAACTCAAGAAGAAATCTGGTTACTTTTCATTATTTGGAAACTATTCTTCTATTGATGTGACTGAATGTTATGTGCTTGTGTCTGCCACTGTTATCATGGCAGAATCATATTCACCCTTTGATCAGTTTGAGATTCGTTATCAGATCCTTCGAGGCCATCATAAAGCCTAACTCTTCAGTTAAGGGAAAATCAGAGAAATTTCTCCCAAATAAGCTTCAATGTTCATCGTGGACAGAAAATGCTGAATGCACAATTACACAGTAGCAATTAATTCTTGCTCAACTATGTTCTTTTAACATGATACATTTTAACATGATAGAAGCAATAATGGATAGTACAAGTTTAAAGGATAACTAATCTGTATGTTTCTGGAATTATTAGTGCCCAAACAACATGGAGTAGTACCTGCCTATTGGAATAGCATTTTTCTCAGAGATTCAGATGGCTCTAACACTACTTATCTTCAAGCATACCCTAAAAACCCTAACTCTAAAAATCCAGTTTCCACCCCAGATCTTAGATTAGGGCATTTGGTGGTATTATGGGATATGGCGTAACCACAATGACATAACCAGGGTAATGGGATAAAATATGTACTTACTGGAGAGGAGGAAGCTGAGCCTTTCCACCATGCGCAGTGGCTCCGATAACCAATAAGCCACCACAATCTTTTAAAACTCACACTGACTAAACAATTTTTATCTCCTCATCTCAACAGAAGATAATAAATGTTGCCAAGTGAGCCACCACATGGATGACTGGAATAAAACTAATATGGAGAACAAATTGCTGCTGTCCATAATTAGCTATGTCTTCTGATGGTGCATTCATATACAAATGTATTACCTACAGTTAACCCCAAGCCACATCATGGACCTCTATGCTACCCTGATTTGTGGAGGGAAAAAACCTAAGCCACATCATACATTCTTGTATGTGAGGGTTAAGATTGACAAACTGTCAACTTTCTTCTACCAATTGTTCAGCCTTTATTCCCAGGCTTGCTTACTTATCATTATCTGGAGATTTAAAAGTAACTCTTTGCAACTCTTGACGATAATCAAGTATTTGCATGATAATGTCATGATATTAAAATACCATCATGGCATGTACCAAACGCTTATGTCTTCAACTCTTCTCCTGCAGCAATTACTTTTTTTGAGGGGGGTATGAGAAACCTGCCACCACAGTACCTTATATATGTTTTGCAGTGGTTCACCTCCTACCTCACTGGTCGGTTGCAGTCGGTGTTGGCGGGGGGTCAGAGGTCAACCCCTAGGTTCCTCCCTTGTGGGGTCCCTCAGGGATCGGTCCTCTCCCCTCTGCTGTTTAATATCTACATGAAACCGCTGGGTGAGATCATCCGACAACACGGAGTGAGATCTCATCAGTATGCTGATGATACCCAGCTTTACATCTCCACCCCGTGTCATTTCAGTGAAGCAGCGGAAGTGATGTGCCGATGTCTGGAGGCTGTTAGGGTTTGGATGGGTGCCAACAGGCTCAAGCTCAACCCCGACAAGATGGAGTGGCTATGGGTTTTGCCCCCCAAAGATAACTCAATCTATCCGTCCATTACCCTGGGGGGGGAGCTTTTGACCCCCTCGGAGAAGGTCCGCAACTTGGGCATCCTCCTCGATCCACAGCTAAATTTGGAACATCATTTTTCGGCTGTGGCGAGGACATTTGCCCAGGTTCGCCTGGTGCACCAGTTGCGGCCCTATTTGGACCGGGAGTCTCTTCTCACAGTCACTCATGCCCTTATCACCTCAAGGCTCGACTACTGCAATGCTCTCTACATGGGGCTACCTTTGAAAAATGTTCGGAGACTTCAGGTAATGCAGAATGCAGCCGCGCGAGCAGTGTTGGACTTGCCCAGAAATGCCCACATTTCGGCATCACTCCGTGAGCTGCATTGGCTGCCAATTGGTCTCCGAACCCAATTCAAAGTGTTGGTTATGACCTATAAAGCCCTACATGGCATCGGACCAGGTTACTTACAGGACCGTCTGCTGCCTCGTGAATCCCAGCGGCCGGTTAGGGCCCACAGAGTCGGCCTTCTCCAGGTCCCGTCAGCCAGACAGTGTCACCTGGCGGGGCCTAGGGGAAGAGCCTTCTCTGTTGCGGCCCCAGCCCTCTGGAACCAACTTCCCCCAGAGATCCGTGTCGCCCCCACCCTCTCCGCCTTTTGTAAACTGCTTAAAACATACCTTTGCCGGCAGGCCTGGGGCAGCTAACATCTTGCCCCTAGCCAGTGTATGTTTGTGTGTATGTTTGTGGAATGATTGGTTTTTCTTTTTTAACTTAGGGGTTTTTATATTCATATATTTTACTGTGATTTCTATTATGTTGTGAGCCACCCTGAGTTCTCTGGAATAGGGTGGCATAGAAGTCAAATAAATAAATAAATAAATATAAGAAAGTCTCCATCATTTCTTGCCCAAGATTGGCAGTTCTGCATTAGTAGAACTTGCAATATCTGGATTGCAAGATATTAACTCAGCATCATAGAAGAAACAAGGATGGATTGAAGGCATTGAATGTTTAACCTCAAGAGGATAAAAAGCTACATGAAAGCTCTCTTCAAATACTTAAAAGATTGTCACATAGTTGAGTTTGTGTTTTTACTTTTTACCTTTCCTTCTCTCTCTCTCCCAAGAAACATTTGCTGTTGGACAAATTGAACATTAAAAAAAATGAGGTACTCTTTTAGCTTTCAAATGTGCTTAGCATTCTTAACAGAAACAGCAGTATATTAATAATGTGCTTTAAATATTTACATGCCAGGCTTCAAAACTCATAATGCAGCTTGCAACTGCTGAAAATATACACAAAAATACTGCCCCTTAGGCCAAAAAGTTGTCTCATCTGGATACAAACAATACATCTAAGGCTGTTTGCTATTACTGTTATCTGCCTTGAGGATTTTAGGAAATGTCAGTAAACAACAGCCTTCTAAAAAACTAGTTGTCATTGTCACCTACTACCAACAAATCATGTTTAACTAGCCTGCTATGTCTGTTATAAGATCTCTAACACAAAGAAATTAAAGAGATAACAGGTTTTTCCTGTTATTTTTCATTTTAAAAGATCTTTTAAAAGAAAATAGCAGTGCAGTACATGGTATTTGTTTAGTAAAATAAAAAGTAATATAAAGGGGAAAAGAGGGAGGGGATAAAAGAGAAAAGTTAAAAAGTAACACACCCAAATAAAAAAACATAAAACATATACAAAAGGTGACCTCCGACTTTTTCCAGTGCAGAGAAAAATTAAAAATTCAGCAAGCTCTAAGTTTGATAATATCAATATCTAAAAATGTTTAAAATACTAGTAACTAGTATTTGAAAATACAATATTCAAATACTCTCAATTAAAACCTATAATTATAAATTATAACCATATATTTGACATTCCACAATCTTTCTCTAGTCAAATCAGATCTAATCCTCAAATCCCCAAATCAAAACTTCATTTTTTTCTTTATCTTGTATATTAAGTTTAAACAACCTGTCCCATGTAGTTTTGTATAAATCAGACAAATTATACCAAAATGTTAAAAAAAAAAAAGCAAGTCCATATCTTGATGGAACCTTTACTAAGATAGAAAATGGATAAAGAAATTTTAAGATGTGCATCTGCTGACAAAAAGAGAGATGATATGTTAGGGTAATTACATTTGTTGAAAGAAGTGAAAATGGCTATGTATAAAAGTATGCTTCAGCCCACTTTGTTATATGGAAGTGAGGGTTGGGTATGTCAGAAAAAAACGTAAGAGTTGAACGAAAGTGAGAATTAACACATTATTAAATAAGAGATAGAATTTAGCAAGAAAAAATGGGTGTTAAATGAATGTGAATACATAAGTGAGTGAATATCATAAAAGAAGTATATCAAGATGGATTGATAAAATCAAGAAACCTATATGAAAAAACAGTGAATTGGTAGAGAGGAAGGAGAAGATCAAGAAAGTTGTGGCAGTATGAAGATGACATTCTCAAAAAGAAGTAAAAAATTTTAGGAAAAAATCTGATACAGTATATAGAATTATTATATGGACATGGATGAAACAAGGATGGGTTACAAGAAATGGAGAGCTATAATGAATGGCACTGGCTGTATTTTCTTCTCTTTTCCTTATCCCATGCCTTCCTTATTCCATACTTTAGTTTTTTTGGTTTATTATTATAGTTATTCCTCTTTTACGCTTAATACAACTTTGGATATTCTGAAAGGGAATAGTGTGATGGGTGTACAGTAGACCTACAAAAGAAGCACAGTTTGAAATGGATTGTATTCAGCAGCCTGACTGCCAAATTACTCAATTTTGAAAACAGAACTCTAGAGGGGAAAGCAGATGATTGGGCTACTGAACTAGAAGAAATTCAACCCTTTGCTCAGTCAAAGCTGAAATTAAATTAAAGTATTTACCACACTTTCTGTCCATCCTCAGTTTTTAAAAGGCAAGCTCATCACTTTTCTAGGCAAGAACCTTTCTGTTAGGAAGCTTTTCTTAACCCTCAATCATCAGGGAATATAATGGCTTTTTTGAGGGAATACAGGGGTCGGGGTAGGGCACGTATCATGTGTCCCCCAGTGAGCTGATCATTGCACTGATGAAATATGACTGGCTAGATCCGGCTCTGGCATAAGGGAGCTTATTATGGAACATGGTCCCTCTTGGGTTGCATAGAAAATCTTCCCAATCTCTCTCCCCCCCCCATCTTTTTCATTCAATCTGCCTGTTTCACACAGATTGGATTGTTTGCTTTACTTCTAGTAAAGTTACTAGTTTCCTTTTTATAGAGTTGTGTGGTTTTTTTCCTTACTTTTCATACACATTCCATCTCTCAATAGAAAAAATGCAATTTTGCACACAGGATGCTGAAATTATTTGTGCAATTAATGGTGCATTAAGGATAAAAACAAAAGAAAATAAAGCATTATCAGCTCCAAAGTGAAATGGATATTAGTCAAAGTGAGTTTCACCTCAGTTAGGATAAACATTTCTTGAGCTGCAGAATCTCACATACTGTGCATAGAACAATTCATATTATTTTATTAACCACATGAAAAGCCTTAGAAAAGTGCCAATCAAAATGCACAGAAAGGTTTTAGTGTCATGCAATCTATAATGATTACAAGCATTACAATAATCTAAGTAGGAGATCAATAATTTTATATAACAGTAACTAGGTCAGAGGTTCCCCAAAAGACAGAAAACTGGAGTACCGTCCACATTGTGATAACATTCATCCCTGCAGTGCCTAATATGCTCTCAAGCATGGAGGATAATCACCCCTGCAGAATAGTGGTTGTAGGATGGAGCATTATTCCCCAATGCTTCCCTCTGAAACAGAGTAACAGAATAATAGAGTTGGGGTGGGGGATCTTGGAGGTCTTCTAGTCCAACTCCCTGCTCAAGCAACAGTTTCTATACCATTCCAGATAAATGACTGTCCAGTCTCTTCTTAAAAATCTCCAGTGTTAGAACACCCACAACTTCTGAAGGCAAGTTGTTCCACTGGTGGATTGTTCTCATTGTTAGGAAATTTCTCCTGTTGAGGCTGCTTTTCTCTTTGTTTAGTTTCCATCCATTGCTTCTTGTTTTCTGGTGCTTTGGAAAATAGGTTGGCCCCGCTCTTTTTTGTGCCAGCCCCTCAAATATTGGAACAGTGCTATCAGGTCACCCTATTTTTTTTCACTAGGCTAGACATACCCAATTCCTGCAACCATTCTTCATATGTTTTAGGATCAGAACCATTCCCGCAGCCCCCTATCCCCTAAGTTGATCTAGGAGGGCACTGTGAAAGATATTTTTCATATTGTCCAGTAAACAACCATTTGTAACAACCTTACAAAAATAAGGAATAGATGGAAACTGTATCCCTGCCCAAAAATGGATCACATTTAAACTTATGTAAGTGGAAGAGAGTGACATAAGAAATTTAAATTTAAAGCCCTACATGGCATCGGACCAGGTTACTTACGAGACCGCCTGCTGCCTCACGAAACCCAGCGACCGGTTAGGGCCCACAGAGTCGGCCTTCTCCAGGTCCCGTCGGCCAGACAGTGTCGCCTGGCGGGGCCTAGGGGAAGGGCCTTTTCTGTTGCGGCCCCGGCCCTCTGGAATCAACTCCCCCCGGAGATCCGTATCGCCCCCACCCTCTCCGCCTTTCGTAAACTACTAAAGACCCATCTCTGCCGGCAGGCCTGGGGCGGTTGAAATCTTGCCCCTAGCCAGTGTATGTCTGTGTGTATGTTTGCTGAATGAATGGTTCTTAATTTAGGGGTTCTTCTTTTTATATATTTATTTTTATAAATGTACTATTTAGTTTGTATTGGATTTCTATTTATGCTGTAAGCCGCCCTGAGTTCCCGGAATAGGGCGGCATAGAAATTTAATAAATAAATAATAATAATAATAAACTGTGATTCACAAATAGAGCTTGAATTTAATAAGCAGCAGTCACCGGATTTCTTTCTCATAAGGACCTCTTACCTTTCTATAATAAAATGACCTTATCCACCTAGTCTAGTCTAAAGAAAAGAAGAAACAGGGGTGGCATGATAGCACTGTTCCAGTATTTGAGGGGCTGCCACAAAGAAAAGGGCAGCAAACTATTCTCCAAAGCACCAGAGGGCAGGACAAGAAACAATGGTTGGAACCTGACCAAAGAGAGAAGCAACCTTGAATTAAGGAGAAATTTCTTAACAGTGAGGACAATTAACCAGTGGAACAGCTTGCCTTCAGAACTCGTGGGCGCTCCATCACTGGAATTTTTTAAGAAAAGACTAGACAGTCACTTGTCCAAAATGGTATAGGCTCTCCTGCTTGAGCAGAAGACCTCCAAGGTCCCTTCCAGTTCTATTCTATTCTTTCCCCCACCTTTCCTGCTGGATTCTGTGCCTGTTTAATTTGTCCAGTCTAGTCTGCCAAGAGATAACTAACAGGTGCCATGGTTGATAGCATCAAAAACTGTTGAAAGAGATCTACTGAAGGAACATGAGCAGGAATGTATTAGCCCTACTATGCCCTCTCAAGAGATCTTCCATCTTGGTAGATAGTGCCATCACCCAACCATAACCCACTCAAGTTAATTTGCCACCACTCTCAATTATTTTGGTGGAGAATGATAAATAATCCTACCTTGTATATAGGAATGAGAAGACATGAAATATATAGTCAGAAACAGTTAAGACAAATTAAGAAACTTCTCAGTGCTGGGATAGGAGAAGGCAAAACAACCCTGCCTGAGTCTCTTTGATATAAAAGAGGGCAGGAAGAACCTCCAGCAGGCTTTCAAAATTTTGTACCATCTCCATCAACATATCTTTCTTGGCTAGTAGAAGCCAAAAGGGAGCTCCTTGCAGAAGCACTATTTGTGTAACTCTTCCTTTGGCTAAAGTAAATTTTCAATAAGAAACTAAACATGAACTGAATTCTTAGGGGCTAGGAAAAAAATAGGACTTAGTAGCACCAGCCCAAAGCCATATTTTCTTCAAAATTAAATTAAATTAAATTAAATTTACTTCATAATAAACGTCAAAGATGAAACATGCTAAATAGATTTCATCCAAGATTTTCAAACCTTTCTCTGAGCTTCATGGAAAATCTTTAATTTTTAATACAAATTCTGCACAAGACCTCATGTATCATAGCTGGAAGCAAAGCACACAGCAAAGGTCTCCATCAGACTACAAAGAAAAGGAAATTATGTACAATCACCCTAAAAATGTTCAAGTTAATGCAATTACTTATTCTCACATAATCCGAATTTTATTCAACAGGCACACCTGTTTGGCTTAGTAATATTTACATGTATATCTCTAAGAAATGAAAATGTCTATCCAATAGACAGGAGACTCCCTGCTCCTGTTTCTATTATTCTATGAAGCAAAAGAATATAAAGCTTTCAGCCAAATTGTACTGAGCTTTTTTAGGTTCTCTGCAAATCCCTTTTAAGAGTCCTGTTCATTTCAGTATGTAAATAAATCAGAGACTGAAGACAGATAAGGAATTGTTATTCCACAGGTTTCCCTAAGCATTCTTGAAAATTCTATATTAAACAAATATTATTATAGGAATATCTTGATGAAGATGGTTGTTTTTCTTTCAAAGATTACTGTTCCTAAAAATGTCCCCCCTTTGCTTTGTGTTTTATTTTAATAATAAGAAATAGATGTTTTTCCTTGAGTTTTTTGGGAACAGTAGCACATTGTTCTATTATTTTTTTCAGTTCTTGTTGTTCCACTGATTAGGATTATTACAAATACAATCTCATTAGCATGCAAAATTATCTCATGATGTAAATCAAACTACGAAATTGAAAAATTTCAATTTCAATGTCCATTTCAATACTGCTGTGAGTATTACATGGACATGTCCATAATGTCACCAAGAGTTGGACTTGATTTAAGGAAAACTTTCTTTTAATCTGAAATTAACCTGGAATTGAGGACAATTGCAGCATAAGTCTATTCTACTGAGTCTCACTGAGATTAAGATTATTTCCAGTATAACCAAGGAGTAGGTATAGATTGCATCTTTAATCAATCACATGTGGCAGTTAGTCAATGAATATGTCGATTAACCAATTAAGAGTGTAATCCTATACATTTATATGCAGAAGCAAAGCACTGAGTTCAGTGATAGTGCCTTGATAGGCAGATCCAGGACTGGAATTTACAATTATTTATTTTATTTATTTATTTGTTTCGATTTCTATGCCGCCCTATTCCGAAAACTCAGGGCGGCTTACAACATAATCAGTAGCATATAGAAATCAAATATCAAATGTATAATTTGCATATACATGTTTATATAGTATGAAAAAAATATGTATTTAAATATTCATATCTTGATTTTTGAGGAGAAAAGCCTTCCTATTCCAATTTATATAGTTACTTCCAACATTTTCATATTCCCTATAAACAATTAATGGCACTGTTTCTCTGTTTTTGGCTAAGATCAAGTATAGTATTGATAAACAATGATGGCATGTATAAAAGAAACAATAAAACTACAAAATGTATTTAAAAATATAAAATGAACTTATAACTAAAAATAAAGTAAAATAAATAACCAAGACACCTTCATCGATGTAAATCAGAACGCTCAAGCACCAAACATATATTACATTACATATTATATTAAAACCACAACACTGAAGACAGTTGAAAGACATTGAATTATGCCTAAAAATTAGCAAAACATGTTTCATCACTGAAAAGTTCTTGCATTTAATAACTACTTGCCGTAACCAATATCCCAAAGATAATCTTGAAGTCTAGGCAGGAAATAATTCTTCAGGTAATCTGATCTCAACCTTTTAAAGACTTTAAATACCACCATTTTGAGTTGGGTCAGGGTAATCTCATTGTCCTATTGAGGACTAGTTAAGGTTCAGGCTTGTCTTCTAAAACACCCCAATATCTCATGTGTAAGATAATATAAGGCAGCTTTACTTGGAATACCTTAAATCCTGCAACACAGATGGTGTTAAATATCTGTAACACCATCAAACATCCACATCTGCCTAGCTCAGGTCCTTGGGAAGGACTCAACAGATAGACAAAATTGCCAAATCCAGTCTGAACATCAGCTGACTGTATGACAAATCACATACCAGTAAAAATAAAGTTACCATATGGTAGACAAATAGGAGAATTAGCATATCTGAACTGATACTATCAAACTTGATAAGCAATGCTAGTGTAACCGCTGATATTTTTCTTAAAATGAAAAGCATACACTTTCTCCGTTCTACAAATGACAAGGTTTTAGCAATTTATAATAGATGAATATATTAGAAAACACATTAGGAGAGCTGGATTCAGGCCAACATTTTAGACTGGATCAATACTTTTGAGATTGCTTGATGGAACAAGGAAGAGGAATGATCAAGCCATAAGTGGGAATTATACATTTATGGGTCAAAGATACTATAAATATTGTCTTATAAGAAGCCTTTCCTATCCTTCAAACACAGGTGGAGGTGCCTCCTCTAATGGTATATGTCCCCTTTGTAATTACTCAAATTTAAAATTAATTTTTTTAAAATTTAAATTTAAAAATTCTTTTTACTTAGTATTAGAAATAACAACTGGCTTGGTTGTCTACTTTGATGCTTTTTCAGTTCATCAAAATGTTATCTAACTAATGTTGCTTACCAATCAGATGTTTTCATCTTTACTGGAAATAAAGTGGAATAATGAAAAGTTAAGCTGGTCTTCTGAAATCCAACTAGCTAACACAAAAAAATCCCCAGAGGCCAGGAAGGTAGACAGTTGAGAAAAAAATAATTCTACATTAATGTAGTAACCCAGTTCTGTGCTGTCAACAGCTCTTGATGATTACAGGAAAGATCACTTCTGTAGCCCAGCTGGAACAACCAGACTCTGCAACCTATAACTAACAGAGCATTGGAGCTAAGGTTACATTGATATAATTACTGCAAGCACTGCTAACAAGGCAAGATACACAACTAAGGTTGTGAAAACTTCAGTGGAAATTGTATAATCTTCAGAAAGAGAAGAACTGCAGCAACAGAGTGCTAATTGGCCTACACATTTCACAACCACGAAGTCTGCTTTTCATGTCAACAGACTCACCAGATGAATCCACTTCACTCAGTTATGTTATTTTCTAATGCTTGATATTATCATATCCCTAATAAAATATCCACCCTTGTGATCAGCTATTAGCTGTAATATGTTTACTACATTTCAATGTGCTCTTTAGTCTTTTAGTTATTCAGGAAACTGCAGTGCCTGCTGCTGCAATGGTTTATGAGTCAGCCTTTGAAGGGAAATCCCCAAGAAACTTTACATCCTGGAGCAAAGGACAACAAGGTGGCATTGACTACCATTCATCTCCTAAGATAGCCAGATGGTCTTTCAACTGAACTCATTTCACTATTGTCCACGCAACAGCATCTGTGAGAAAGAGATGCTTCTACAAGCAGGGGTGGGAGACAGGGACACAGGAAAGGCTATATAGCATATAGAACTTTGTTTTCCAGTAGAGCTTGTGGTCAGACAAGAAAACAAACAAATGGATCATCAAACAAATCAGAGTTCTTAGTCAAGTCATGATGACTAAGTCCAAATTATGCTACTCTAGACTATTATGCAAGATCTAGCTCTCTGAAGAAGGCTCTGATGCTGGGAAGGTAGAAAGAAAGAGAAGAGGATTACCAGCAAATGAAGGGGATGGACGCGGTTACAGTGGTGATGGATACATTGTTGGAAGCAGAAGGTTAGGGACAGACTATGATAGAGAAAATACAGATAGTCCTTGACTTACAACAGTTCATTTAGTGATCATTTCAAATTACAACAGCACTGAAAAAAGTGACTTATGACTGTTTTTCTCAGTTACCTTTGTGATAATCATGTGATCAAAATTCAGATGCTTGGCAACTGGTGCATATTTATGACCGTTGCTGTGTCCTAAGATCATGTGATCACTTTCTGTGAACTTCTGACAAGCAAAGTCAATGGAGAAGCCAGATTCACTTAACAAACAGGTTTCTAACTTACCAACTGCAGTGATTCACTTAACAACTGTGGCAAGAAAAGTCATAAAATGGGGCAAAACTCACTTAACAAATGTCTTACTTAACAACAGAAATTTTGGGCTCCATTGTGGTTGTAAGTTGAGGATTACCTGTATATCTAGTTGCAAAAAGTTAAAACTGACCTGATGGCATACAATTAATACAAACCCAATAAAGCGTTATTTCCCACCCTTGTAACTTTCTGATGTGTAAACTTCAATTCCCAGAATTCCCCATTTGATAGGGCCAATACTAAGAATTATTGGAATTGAAAAACCACAGAAAGGTAGTTGCAAAGAATGAGAAAGACTGTAATAAAGCATAAAAGCTCAGGGCAGCTTAGGAGTACTAGCCAAGATGATGTGGCTATTGTTCCTCCATAGTACTTGCTATTTGAAATGTTACCTTACTTAACTTGATGATCAGCGATATCTGTGATCTGATCTGCTAACCTGATCCTCCAGACATTGCTAATACAGCTCAAATCACTCCTCATCATTGGCTATGAGAACTGAAGTAAGAAAAATTGGAGTCCAATCACTACCAGATATTATAATAATAATAATAATAATAATAATAATAATAATAATAATAGTAGTAGTAGTAGTAATAGTAGTAGTATAATAATAGTATAGCAGTGTTTATCTCTTTTAGATCAAAGTAGCTATAGTATTTATATATGTATGCATATATATATGTACAATATATAAGAAATGACTCTTGTATTTCTGAATGGAGAGGGTTATCATTTCTCCCACAATGATTCATTAAACTAAATTACATATTTCTTGTAGGGGTCATCCTTCATTTCTCACTCCTCATTCAGTAATGGTTATTTGAAGTGGGGCAGGGGAAGGTTTTAAGAATATATAAAGTTTGTTCGTGCCTCTCCAAAAATTAATAAAACAGGAATGTATTAATTTCTAATTGTACATTGCTTTGAACTTTATTTCAAAAAGATGTTCAGGAGAACAATGAAGCACAAATGAAGCAGCCGCATCTTTTTACATTTCTACCTCATTTCTACCTTCCAGCAATAGGCAATGCCAAACTACTTTTGTAAGCCAGCCAAAAAAAACATACAGGGATGATAAAATATCCACTATCAGGAGTTGTGCTTGATTTGAAAGAAACCTTACCTTTTGCACAGATTTGCTCTTTGCTTTTTGGACTGAATCTTGTTGATAATTTTTAAGTGCAAAAACTGAATAGCTTAGAACTTTCAACTCATAAATCGAAGTAAATTGTGCATGTAATACAGTCCTATATATTTGAACATACCGGTATATAACACACCTGTTTACTGTGAATGATTTATATCTTTTAATTTCATGCAAGATGTGGTTACTTGGCTTTAAATACTTTTTTCTCCATAAGAAGCAGAATAATTAATGAATGAAATAAGACATTTTGTGCATATGAAACCTGGTGTTCTAACATTTATAGGAGGAGGCATTCAACATTCTTCTGTTTTACATTTCACTGGCTACCTCTCTCTTTTCCTCATGATGCAAATAATGGTCTTATAAAATGTGCTTGACAACAAATGGTTCACATTGACTTAGAAACAAAAGAGGTGTCTCCTACCTCTTATTCTGGAAGCTCAGAGCTTTAATGACTTGAAATTCAGGCTTGCTACACAAAGAAATCAGAGAAACTGACTAGGAAAGAAACATGCTATTTCATTTGCAGCTTCAAAAGGAATTTTAAAGGCACAAAATATCCAGTAGCTGGGTCAAAAGAAAATTGTAGGTCAGGTGTTCCTGATGGACAATTATAATTTTATACAGTAAACCTTCTAGAAATCAGCCATTAAGGAAGACATTTCTGGGAGGAAAAAGAAAGCATTTTAATTGCTAAGATGGAACAAGTTCAGCCTAATGCAGAATACCTCTGGCAGGATTATTCCATTAGATACACTAGACTTATACCAACGATTAAAGAGAACCAGCCCAAAGTTTATATGCTGAGCTGCCTAATAATGAAAAGGGGCGGAGCCACCCACCCTAAATTCATATTTGGTGTCATTCCCTATTGCTTTCTCCTGGCTGTAGGGAGACTATCTACAAAGAGATGCCTCCTTCCTTTTTTCCCTTCCGAGCTTGGCTCCAGAGAAGGCCACTGCCGGCTAGAGCCGTCTCCTCCTCTCCCTTCCCTTCTTCGTCCAGGTTGCTGAGACTGGAATGGCAGCCTCTGCCTGGGCGTGCCACCTACAAATGGCGTCAGAATCAACCTGTCAGTTCCTGCTGTCCAGCCTTCCCCCAGACGCCCGTTCCGGCTCCGGGACCCGTACAACCCTTTCCCCGGTCTATTTCTCTTTCTAAGCCCAACTGGGCTCTTCCCAACGCGAGGGAAACATTTTTGGCCACCGAAGCGGTACCGAAACGGGTGTTTACAACAGGCAAGGGAGGAAGAAAGGTGGGGGGAATGGTCCAGGCTCGGGCGAGGGGAAGGTGCCAGGAAAAGGAAGACGCTGTTCTGTAGAGCACTTAGGAATCGGCCACGGAAATATCCCTCCATTGTTGGCATTTGGCTAGTTCGGAAACTCGGGAGTCGCCGTTTCTGCAGCCGAATCGGCAGGCCCGGCACAGAACAGCGGCATTTCCCCCTAAAGCAGTCCCAGAAGTAGCACCTCCGAGTGGAGTGGGCGAGCGAAAGAGCCGAGGCTGCCCTCTATTAGGGAATGGGAACCCAAACCGGGGCGGCGTGCCCGCAGCCAAGGCTGAAGCTTGCTCCGGGAGCGGGTCTGCCGTGGCGCGGAAACGGCAAAGCTTGAATGGGGAAAGGGAGGCCCAGCCCCCGCCCTGGCGAGCCGACTTACCCGCCGTGGTGCTTGTTGTCCATCCGCTTCTTCTGCCTGACCGGCTGCAAGGGGATGTTATCGGTCATGACCGCGGCAGCCGTGCTGAGCGCAGGCAGGGGAGGAGCGCAAAGCAGGTTCGGCTTCTCGCCAGCTTCGCCTTGCCCGGCCCAGCCTCTCCCCGATGTGAGGAGAGCGCGCCACTGCCTGCCGAAACCGGGCGGGCTGGGGGCTGGGCGGCGTCGCGCAGGTAACGTGGACTCTCACGCCGCTCGCGGCGTCCCCTCCCCCGGAGCCCACCGAGCCGGGTGTGTGAAGTGGGCGAGAGCCATTTGCTGGTCATCTCCAAGCGGTGGTGCCTTTCCTCATTGCTTGCGGAGAGTGACCCCTCGCCAGCTGCGTTTCTTGCCTGTAATTTCTCCCTCCCTCATCCTTCCCGCCACTCTGCTCTTAAGGCTGTGCAGTTCTTGTTCAGGAATTTACAGTGGCCTTTCAAGACTGAAATATTCAGAATCCAGAATAAATCTGGAAAGGAGGTCTTCTAGTCCAGCCCCCTGCTCAAGCAGGAGACCCTATACCATTTCAGACAAGTGATTGTCCAGTCTCTTCTTAGAAAACCTTCAGTGATGAAGCACCCACAATGTCTGAAGCCATGCTGTTCCACTGGTTAATTGTCTTCACTGTTAGGAAGTTTCTCCTTAATTCCAGGTTGCTTCTCTCCTTGATTAATTTCCATCCATTGTTTCTTATCCTGTCCTCTGGTGCTTTGGAAAATAAACTGACCCTCTCCTCTTTGTGGCAGCTTCTCAAGTACTGGAATACTGCTATCATGTTCCCCTCTACCGGTAGTCCTTCTTTTCACTCTGGGGTCATGGTTCCTCCTTGCTAAATTCCTCTCTCGCCTTCTTTTCGATGGCTTCTTGGTGCTTTCAGAGGAGATGTTGCTTCTGTTCACTAACCTCAGAGGAGATGTTGCTTCTGTTCACTAACCTCAGTGAGCATTTACTGGCCATCCTCGACTTGGCCTTATATTCAGATCATTAATATACAGCCCAAGATATTTGTTTTAGCGATTCCATTCCCCACGCACTGATTTTTGGTTTGCAATCCCAAACCATACATATTGAGGGCTAGATCATAGGGATAGCACTGAGATAACCTTGCTAATAATGAATACTCTAATCAGAGTTGGGATTGGTTATATTTAGATGGGAAACCACCAGAAAGTCACAACAAAGTGGCAAATGCATTTTAACCTAAACAAGTGCAAAGTTATGCACATCGGGGCAAAGAACCCCAATTATACTTACCAACTGATGGGGACCAAACTTTCTGAGACAACCCAAGAAAGGGATCTTGGGGTTTTGGTGGACAGCTCGATGAAGATGTCAACCCAATGCGCAGCAGCAGTAAAAAAAGCAAATTCCATGCTTGGTATGATTAGGAAGGGAATCGAAAATAAGTCAGCAAGTGTTGTATTGCCTCTGTACAAATCGATGGTGGGACCACACTTGGAGTACTGTGTACAGTTCTGGTCACCGCACCTCAAGAAGGATATAATGGAACTGGAAAAGGTGCAAAAAAGGGCAACAAGAATGATCAAGGAAATGGAGCACCTCCCTTATGAAACCAGATTGCAACGCCTTGGTCTCTTCAGCCTTGAAAGATGGCGTTTAAGGGGTGACTTGATCGAAGTATAAAATCATGCATGGGATAGAAAAGGTGGATAGAGAAAAATTCTTTTCTCTATCACACAATACCAGGACAAGGGGGCACTCCCTAAAGCTCATAGCTAAGAAAGTGAGGACAAATAAAGGGAAATATTTCTTCACCCAGAGGGTCGTTGATTTATGGAATTCACTTCCTGAAGGGGTCGTGACAGCTGTCAGCCTTGACAGCTTCAAGGCAGGGCTAGATAGATTAATGGATGCAAAGTGTATCGGTGGTTATTAAAACGGATGTCCATGTGCCGCCTCTATATTGGTTGAGGCAGGCAGGATTCCCTTGGGTACCATTTGTTGGGGGTCAAGGGAAAGGGAGGGTTTTGCCTTCTCTTTCTGCTCAAGATCCCCATGTACAATTGGTGGGCCACTGCGTGACACAGAATGCTGGACTCGATGGGCTTTGGCCTGATTCAGCATGGCTCTTCTTATGTTCTTATGTTCACGTAGATGTATTTATTTATTACTAAGCTTTGTATACTGTTTCAGTTATAATGGTTCTGAGGGGCTTAATTCCAATCCAGTAAATCTAACAGAATGAACAATATAATTGCCAAATCAATACTTCAGTAAATATCCAGTAACCCACCATTTGTAATTCACCCATCTCCCCTCACTTACCAGGAACAACTTCATAATTAATGCCCTGCATTGTTTAGTCATCAAATCTTTGCAGAAAGGCTTCAAATTTGGGGAGATAAACTAGGAAATTGTTTAAAAAAAAAGCATCCAGGAAAAAGGCAATGAGGTTCCTTATGGAGAATCTCAGAACATCTGAGTCTTGCCATAGTTTCACTATTGGAAGTACTAGGGTTAAAATTCATCAGAAAGTAGTAAGATGGAAATAATGGTTCACTAAAACTATTGATGCTTAACTCAAACATGCCACTAAGCACTTGGATGAGCTTCCAGATATGTTTACCAAAACGTTCATAATAAGAACCTCCTTCCAAATATCAAACATGGAGGTAGAAGGATCATGATTTAAGAATACTTGCCTACATGTGACCTGGACAATTTACCAATCTTGAAGAAGCAGAATATAAGGGCCCATGTGCTGAAGCAAAAGTGGTCATGCAGCAAGATTTTCTTTTTGTATAAATTTTATTAGTTTTTATAGGGTTAGAAATGAGGTGGGATCGGGATTGGGGTTAGGATTTAGGTTAGGATTAGGATTAGGGTTGGAATTGGGGTTAGGGTTTTTCCAAATAACATTCTCAATATTTAGCAAACAGCATAATGTCTGGGTTCATGTTTTTAACAAAAAATAATAGATAATAGTTAATTATCATAAACAATATGTTAATTAATCACTCTCGATAGTCTTCTTCTTACTAATATATATTCAGAGTTACATATCACATTCCTTTCTCTCTAACGCATGTTTCTAGCCATTGATAGAAATTATCCCATGTTCTAAAATACACTGAGTCTTCTTTCTCTTTTATCTTTAAAGTCAGTCTGTCCATTTCTGCACATTCTAAAATTTTCTTAATGCTTCTTCAGTTGGTAAATTTTCATTTTTCCAATGTTGGGCAAATACAATTCTATGCAGCAAGATTTTTAATTATTTGCCATTAAGCTCGTGTAGCTAGGCCTTCTGTTAGATTAGAGGCCTCCAACCTTTGGGGCACCAGGGACCAGTTCCGTGGAGAAAGATTTTTCTGCGGACCAGAAGGGGCATGGTTTTGTGTGCTGCCTGCATTCAGCGGATGGGGCTTCACTTGTTTGCATAGCCCGGTTGCTGGTATGTTAGATGATCTGCTTCTAACTGGTCCCTTCAAGATTCTCAAGGGTGGCGATAGCTCTTGCTTCGGTAGCGGACGGGTCTTTTACGCGGCTCTTGCTTCGAGGCCTATTTCGATCACTTAGACAATGGCGTCAGATGAAGGAAAGCTCTTCATTGGAGGACTCAGTTTCGACACCAATGAACAAAATTTGGAGCAGTTGTTCTCGCCCTATGGTGACATTGCAGAAGTGGTTGTGGTGAAAGACCGAGAGACCCAACGATCCAGGGGATTTGGTTTTATCACCTATTGCCGTCCTGAAGATGCCAAGGATGCCATGCGAGCCATGAATGGAGAGTCTGTGGATGGACGTCAGATCAGAGTTGATCAGGCTGGAAAATCTTCCCGTGGAGGCAGAGGGCGTGGACGTGGATTTTCTAGAGGAGGCGGTGGATATGGAGGTGGCCGTTATGACAACAGAAGCGGTGGATATGGTGGATCCAGAGACTATTATGGCAGCAGAAATCAGGGAGGCTATGGGGACCGTTACTCTGGAAGCTCTTACAGAGACAATTATGATAATTAGCTTGCACCGAGCATAAATCCTTCTTGACTCAAGATCGTCCTTCCAATGGCTGTATTTATAAAGATTTTTGGAGCTTCGCTGAATCTTGTTTAGTTCTCTACCTGTATCTTCCCTTTTTGTAGTCTTATCACAAGCAGCCCAACAGCTTCTGCTTCAGGATGGCCTGTTAGATCTTTTTGGAGGAATTTTTTTAATTTGCTTTTTTTCCCTTTTTTATTTTTTACAGGTGTGTTTAAGCATTTTGAATAATACATTTATTGTTCCCCCCCCCTGATTTCTTTTAACAAGCCAAGGTGGGGGGGGGTCTGACCTATATATCATCTATAATTCCCCAGAGCCTGAGCAAGGTGTGAAGATCCTCCTTGTTTTTATAAATGCATTAATACCTGGTAGTTTTGTAAAAGTACTATGATGTAGTGAGGAAGGGGCATGGAGGAAGGCAGCCCCCCCTTGATTATTAAGGGAGACTCGTGTTGATCTTCAGAAACAAATTTATACTGTATGATGTACCTAGAACCTGAAGCTTGCAGAACTTGCAAGTTCTTGAAAAACTGTTTGTTTATATTTTTCTTTTAAACTGGAAGACTCACATGTAATTCAATATTGTACTAAAACTGGTTAAGGTATTCCTGTATTCAGTTCTTTGGCTTCACGAAGCCTATTAAATGCCCTTCTGAAAATGAATTCTGTTCTTGACATTGTAATACTACAACTCTTTGCAGCCAAGTTAAGGCTAAAGTAACTACATGGGTACTTGGATAAATGGAAATCTTGATAGAGGACTCAATCACATTATAAAATAGTTTCATATAGACGTTGCAGTAAAAGCTTGGAAATCAAGCTTTTGGAACTAGAAGGGTTGTTTCTGTGTTATAGAAGTGTGCAAAATACTTGGTTTTGGAACATTTCAGATGTAAAATTTATGAAAGTTTTACAGGTATTTTGAATTGGAAGTTTAGACTGCATCCCAGATGCTTGAAATGTCTCATTTCTCACATAGATGTTTCACCATAATTTTTTTGAATGTTTTACAGCAAAGTGCTGTTAAAGCTTTGCATACAAGACACCATTGTGGCCTTTTTTTTTTTTTTTTAGGATTCCCTGCCAACCTAGGCATTGCTTAGATATAGCAAATAAACACATTTTAAAGATTTTTTAAAAAAAAAGATTCTCAAGGGTGAATCATCAACATTAAAAGGCAATATCCACAATATCCATTGCTTCAGTATCCTCATTGTCAGTTCTAGATTGGTCGCTAAATCTGTTGTCATTCGTTTGGTTTTCTTGAATCTTTTTTTTCACTGTGCCTTTTGACTTTCCTTACTGGAACTTATCGATCATCTACATTTTCAGCAGTCAGAGTATTGTCATTAATTTTCCAGTGATTTTCTTCTTGCAATTTTAAAACCATTTTCTTCCAATCCAGCCTGTCTCGATATATATTCTGCATATAGGTTAAATAAATAAAGCAAGAATATACAGCCTTCTCTCACTGGAAATTTGGAGCCAGTCTCTTTTGCCATGTTTGGTCTGAGTTGTGACTTCCTGTCTCATATATATGTTTTGTATCAAGACAATAAGATGTTCTGGGATTCCCATTCTTCTTAAGATATTCAAAAGCTTGATTTGTTCTTCAAAGGCCCTTTTATAATCAACATATGGATTCATTTTTGGTGTTCTTTGGTTTTCTCTATTATTTAGAATATTTTTGGCTTTCTGTTCTCCATACGTCCTACACTACATTTCTTTCTGATCTTCCCATTCCCAAGCATAAGTGTAAGCTTCTCTCAGTAGGATGTTCCTTCCATACACTTACAGTACAAAGTGTACTATACTGCACAACAAAATTATGCCATCCCTCCCCTTTGATCATGCTGGTTGGGGTTTATGAGAATCAAACTGTAACATGCAGAAAACAAATTCAACTCCTGCCCTTCAAGAAACATGATCCAATGTTTTTCTTCATGGCCAATAAATACAATAATATTTCAAAACTGTGGCAGAAAGTCTGCCTCTACAGAGACCTTGGGTCCTCCAGAGAGTTCTGTGCTGCAATTCCCATAATATTTTCTCATTGTCTGTGCTATGCAGGACTAACGTGAAGCCTAAAACATCCAGAAAGCATCAATTTGACAATACCTATTATTCCCCCCCCCCATTTCTCTGCCTTGGTTGCATAATCTTAGGGAAATGGTTTTGAGAAGTCTTCAGTCCAAGAATCAGCATAAAATGTAGCTATACAGGATGTGCTTGTGTTTTGGCCATAGCAGTTTCAAATTTGGGAAGTTGCTGTTCCAATATAAGTGAGGATACAGCTTGTTGGTAAAAGTCAGTTGATGCATGCATGAAATTAAGACATAGAATGTTGCAACAGCAGAACTGACAAACCCACTTTTAATTCCAGAAAGTTAATACAGTTACTGTAAAACTCTGCTTGTATGTTAGAAATGCAAAGGGGAAAAAAAACACCTCCTTGAGAAAAAGTCTGGCATGGCTGACAGCTAACTTCTGTCTTACACAGATTTTATTTTTTGTGCAAGGGACCATTTCAATGGGATTTCTCCTTTGCAGCCCTGCAGGTGATTTCAAATGGAAAGCTTTCATTATAACCAATGTAAAGACATCCTGTGACTATTCCGTCTTTTCCTCCATTATGCATTTTATGCTGGCAAGAAAAAAGGTGAGGGAAAATATGGAAGGTTTCCAGATGGGAGAGAGTTGTGTCTTGATGCTCCATAACTTTTGGCTAATTATGAAACTGGATTTAAAATAAAAGCCCTCTCTGGAACTGCTTGCATTTCATTGTATTACAGAGTTTCTTACACAATGAGGTTTTGAGTCTGTTTCCACTCTGCAACCTCCCAGAAACTAGTTTAAAGCTGATATTCAATAGTTTTATTAATGCAGAGCCAGTAAATTGCTGGCTTAGTTCTTGAAATGATCCCATATAAAGGGAGCAGGCAGGCCTAGCCTGATTTGGGACAGTATAAGGAGTACATATAAAGGAAACTCAAGCTTCAGATGGCCATTTTATCAGTTACATACAGTGGTGGGATTCAAATATGTGAACAACCGGTTCTTTGTGTGGATGCTGCTTCTGGAAGTCCATTCTGGGCCTGGGCAACAAAAAATTAGCTACCGGTTCTGCCGAAGTGGTGCGAACCAGTTGAATCCCATCACTGGTTACATGCACCTTTTACTGCTTGTACATGAACATCTCATTGTCATGACCTTTAACTGGGCAAAATAGGGCATCATAGGGCAACAATTTTTGAACCAATGTGTCCAAAATCCAGGACCCACGGCTCCCAAGAGAATGAAATTTGGCAAAGTTGTGGCTGCTCCAGTGCTACTGGCTGCTGCATTGCTGCTGTGGTCATGTGATCTTCATTTACAACATTCAGCCTCAAAATCCGTCATGGCCTCTTCACCCACACAGCAGTAGCCATTTACCTTCTGCTGTGTGGATGACAGCACACAGGGAATGGAAGATTTCTGATGCTGCCTGCCAGATTCCCACAAGGAAACTCCGTGTGAAAGGTTAGAAATTGCTCTTGCTCCTACTGCAGCGGTTCTCAACCTTTTCCGGGGCTTGACCCTGGCCCACGCCGCGCTTGCGCGGCGCGACGGCCCGCATCGCAAAGGGGAAAAAAATGGCCAGCCCCAAAAAAATGGGCCCGCATCGCGCATGCGCAGCGCGACGGCCCGCATCGCAAAGGGGAAAAAAATGGCCGACCCCAAAAAAAATGGCCGACCAAAAAAAAATGGCGGGCCCACATCACACATGCGCGGCGCGACGGCCCGCATCGCATAGGGGAAAAAATGGCCAACCAATAAATAAATAAATAAATAAATGGCGGACTGCGGTGTTTGGCGACCCCAGTGAAATGGTCGTTCGACCCCAAATGGGGTCGCGACCCACAGGTGGAGAACCGCTGTCCTACTGCTTTTTGTTTCTGCCCTTGGTCATTCTGTTTCTTTTTTTAGGTAAGGAAATAACTCTGAAACAATGATTCCATGGGGCACGGGTTATCTAGTATTCATTAGGTAATTATTCAAAAGAGATCCCTTGGAACATGTGGAAGTACTTCTTTTTGGATTGTTAAAGCAGCGACACCTTTTCCAGGCTTACGTTCTCCTTCAGTGCTCTAGTCATTTTGGTATGCCTGTACATTTTTCTTTTTCCCCAAGAGACAAATAGGAGTACTGGTATTCTCAACTTGCAACCACAACCGAGCTCAAAAATTCTGTTGCTAAGCAAGATAGTTAAGTGAGTTTTGCCTCATTTTACGATCTTTCTTGCCAGTTACTAAAGGAATTACTGCAGTGGTTAAGTTAGTAACACGGTTGTTAAGTGAATCTGGCTTCCCCATTGGCTCTCCTTGTCAGAAGGTCGCAAAAGATGATCACATAATCCTGGGACACTGCAACCATCATAAATACATGCCAGTTGCCAAGTGTCCCAAGTTTTGATCATGTGACTTTGGGAATGTTGCAATGGTTATAAGTGTGAAAAATGGTCATAAGTCACTTTGTAACTTTGATTACTAAACAAATGGTTGTAAGTTGAGGGCTTCCTATAACTCCCATAATTGCATTCTAAGCCTGAAAGCCATGAAAGGCATGGCTATCCTAATGAGCTGACAAGTGATATTTTACGTGCACTCTTATATATTCCAAAGGATTTGGTTGGCCTCCTCTTCCTTACTACTAAAAACCTAGTCAATCTCTACTCCAGAGCAGACTAATTCACAAACTACTTGCAATTCTGTCATTTCTGAGAAACAAAGTACATGTCCTTCATTCACAAATCGAGTCCTATTTTGCCCATATCCTAAAATAGAGCAGCTAAAAAGAAATGTAAGAGCCAGCTGTTTGGCCACTGTTGGACTGAATGTGCATTAAACTGAAATGCAAGTACAATTTTGGGTCTCCAAACTGGAATTATTAGCAGTACAACAGTGTCACACATGCTTAAAATCCACACATGGCACAGTTACCTTATCTCTGTATCCAAACCCAGGCAAGTATACTGCAAATAATTGCTTAATTAATCACTTGTAGATTGTAATAAGTTGTAAGCACCTGTGCTCTGATATGCTGGGATGGCTTTGCTATTTTTCCTCATCTCTCCCCTTTCCAGTACAAGGTGGTCGTAGATATCCTTTAAACATACCATTTAGTAAAACCCTTCATAAAGCTCTCAACATTTGCAACAAACTACAGTGCAGCTTACATGGTCACTGGGGCTTTTGTGAAAAGGCTGTAAGGCATCTTGATAACGATACATTAGTGTGTTGTATGGGCTCAGGAAAATACCCCCAAGACTAGCAGGAGCTTGGAAGGACACATTCACCCCAACAGATGTTGTGGGAGATGGTCGGGGACAGAAAGTTCTCCTCTAGACTTGGGTAAGGCATAGTAACAATTTGTTTTGGTATAGTAAGCATTCAAACCAAATGTCCCCTAAAAAGTAAGGTTGGAAGTGAGGGAAGTTAGCCCAGAGAAGGAAATATTAAAAGGGCAGAAAAATATATTTTTCCTCAAAAGGATTTTTTTAAAAACCAAACCTGGCCCCAAATCTATCTCTCTGCCCCAAGCAAGAGCTAGCCCCATACAAATGCAGATGTAAAACCATCAGAAAGTTGAAACCAGAGCACTCAAGAAGACAAAGAGAAAATCTGCATACCCCACCCAAATTCTAGGAGTCATTAGCCCCATCACCTTGGAAGCAGGATATGATAATAGGATTAAACCACAGATATCAAGGCCTAGAAAAACACTCAGAAATAGCCTCAAGGTTCATGCCATAGGAACAGGAAACTATTCCAAACAAGGCTAGAGGGAGTATAAAAACCTACTGCCCATGTGCTCAACTCCTCTTTCCTCTCCTCTGCTCTTTCTTGCAAGGACCATCTTTCTGCTTCTTCAATAAACTGTAACCTTCTTCCCAAAGCAGTGGCTGTGTTGCTTATTTATCCCCGGCTTGGATGAACCAGGATGAAGACTTACTTCTGACAGAAGTTTCTGCTTCCAGCTGCCATAGGAAAAAGGAGTTCTTTAGGATATTCATTTCTGGTCAGTGCTAGAGTTTGTTCTATTTGTTCCACATACTGTCAATTATATCCAGTCACTTGGTAATAGCTTGTCCTCTATTCATCAAAGGCACAGAAGTTTATTTACATTTTATTAAAGACTATGCCAAGTTTCTCCAGGTAATTTTCACTGACTTTTTCCAAAAACATCCTACAAATGGGACTGGGAGGCTTTTTAAAGCTTGGTTTTGGCAGACAAGAATAAGTCTGGGGAAAAGGAATTCCTTCGTTCATTTAAAATGGAAATTTATATTTTTGGATTAGAAAAACTGAAGGTGAGCGAACAATCTGAAGTTGAATTTCTTTAAGAGAGAACTATAGCTGGTTCGAGGATTTGGGTTCATGGTTTCTTAGAAATGTCTGATCTGAAGTCTATTTTTTTTTTTTGGGTGCTTGATTTTGGAAAAGGAGGATATTGCTTCAATTAATAAACAATGGATTTGTAGCCATAAAAAAAAAAAGAAATGTCTGATCTGTAGTTTGGGAGCCAAACTCTTAAATCCAGCACTGATGCTGGACAACCTGATGACAGTAGTGTGTTAATAGTGGCTTTTATCAAGGTTGGCTGATCGGCATCAGTGTGACACAAGCTGGTTATCTCAACCCTTCTTTATAGGGTGGTCTTGTTGACAACCTGAACTAGAATGGGAAGGCTATAGTGGTAAATAGGGTCCCACATCACCCTTTGAAATGCTTTGCAGCAGCAGCATCATATCAGAAAGCTTGATGATGTATGCATCATCACCCAAATGTCACCCTCCCTTACTTGTGTCCCAAGTATGTAAATTGTAACCTTTGCATAACAATGTAGTCATGCATGTTTGTCATCATTCCTCTGCTGAAACTTTTGAACAAAACTCAAGGCCCTCATTATGATGGATCAAGCTTTAATAGCTTGAGATCAAACTCTTTTCCAAGACTCTCTATGCCTGGAAAGTCCCTCCCATGTTACAGACCTTATTGAATTATTTTTTCAGTTCCTGCCAGAGATTCATTTAACATCAACAGCTAATTGTGTCTTTTCATGCTGGGACTCAGGTTGTGGATTTGAGCCTGCCCTATCCTTGATACACCTTAGAAGGCTTAGAACATTTGTTACGCCTTAGAAGGCTTAGAACATTTGTAATGCCTTTTACATGTTTTGAGTTTTGATTATATTTATATTGGGTATAAATATTTGTAAACCACATAAAGCAAAAAAAATGAGAATGGCAGCATGTAGATTTTAAGATATCTTTTTTTAAATGCATATAGCCCAGCAATAGAAGTTTCTCTAGTGAACTGGATATGGTCATGTAGCGAAAATGAAGGTTTGGATACATCATGTGAAAAAATTATCACAGATTTATTCTCATATCAACAGAAATGCATCAGTAGATAGTCCAAATAAACAAACAAAATATAATCCTACGCAGAATTGCTTAAATTGTCCAAACATTCACAATGCAGAAAGAGAGATTATTCTCAGGATGCACCTTTGGCATGTTCCACGTAACAAGATCCATTTTACAGTGTAAACAGTTTGTGTTCTTACTTTACAAAGTCCAGATGGAAAGGCACAACTTGGCAAAAACTGATCCTAAACAAATTATAATAATTAAAAATATATAACTGGAGACATACACAGATACAATAGTTCAGGTGCAACCACATTGGTTTTTGCTTTTGCTTTTGTTTTAAAAAACTATTATTACTACATCCAAATTGTTTCATAGACCTTCTGCATAAGCGAAGCTGGACTTTGAAGTTGGAAAAAGCCACATTTTCATTCAAGTCCTGTTAATACCAAATCTTTGTTCTGTTTTCCAACGCAGCTAATACACAGGCAGATCCTGCTGATGAAAAGAGAATGGAGGTGGCTGAACTAAACACAACTTCCCTCCACTCCATGACACACACACTTCTAAACATCTTCAAATATCCCTACAAGCATATCTTATTTTGGCTTGAAATAGTGCACAGTAGTTTGTTTGGATCTCAAGTTCGACACAGTGGTTATTGTCTAGAAAAATAGAACTTAACACTACCATAAACAAATTAATAATACAAATAATAATGAGGTAGATAACTTAGAATCCAGAAGACCATTCCAGTAACCTTCATACAGTACAAATGCCACATTGTGATTTTATTCCAGGCTTTCTCCCCTAAGAACTACAAATAGATAAAAGTCCAAAGGAAATGTAGGGTTGTCCCAAAGTCCCCTTCTCTGGAAAGATAGAAATGATTCAGTCTTGCTGTATGAGAAGTCAAAACTCACACAGATATATGTCTTGCTGGATTGCAGCCCTGAATTGCTAAAGTGGAAATGTCGTCTTGCATACACAAAGACAGATGAAACACCTATTTCATTTTAAATACAGACTTAGGCAGACTCCCTTCCATAAAGGGGAGGTGAGGAACAGTGGCTGAGACAGAACAAACGTGGGGAAGGATTCCATTCACTAAGGGATCAGCTTCCAAATGTCATCACCTGAGATTCTGAAGAGAAACTGCAGAAATAGCAAAAACTCAGCCTTGCTAGGATTTGATTTCCCTTCAACAGTATGCCTCTGTCTGCATGTTGGGGTGGGTAGGAGGAAAGCAACACACAGCCACGAAGAGTCAGCTTTTTGGCACTGTAGGTGGTGCATGTACAATGATGTAGTCTTTAAATAAGCAGCAGTAATCAATACAGAGCATTTAAGGTGTACAATGGACAACAGAGTGTGCCTGTTTAAACATTCAGTTCTGGTTTTTAAACAACGTTCTTCTGTGTATGTCAGATTCTCACATCCAACAGGCATCGTAACACTTACTACATTCAAAACCGGATCAAATGGAAAAACTCACAAACAAACAAACGAAAAAGGGAATCCCTCCAAAGGATGGCATTCTAGGATATTTACCCGCATAATTACTTTCCACGTTATCAGTCACAAATTCCATGAGTGCCATTTCCCCTTGTCGCTCCAAATATCAAGGGATTTGCTTCTATTCTGCTCAAATCCCCCAAATGGTTCCCCAAATGGTTTCTACGTAAGCCATCTCAACAAAATACAAATAAGCAAACAAAAAGAAGAGGTAAATATTACAACCTTTGGAATTTCACATTGTAAAACATCGGAGGTTTTACAGGTTTATGTTTCCCATGTAAGAATTATCTTGTAAGACCCGCATAGAAAAAGAAGGATCCCACACTGGCTTCACTTTTGTTTTGAGCAAAACATGGTCATGATTGTACTCTGGGCAACTCTTCCAAAGACAGCCTTAGAATCTTTGCACGTCAATAAGAAAATAAGGATACTTGCGGTGTCATCTCTTAAAAATATATAGATATATATACTCCGATAGTGATTTTTAAAAATCCATCCTGCCACCTTTCAAGCTTTCTGGTTTTCAATTAACAGCAATTTTGTTCTCCTCTATGAAGTGAGGAAATTGGTGTTTGGGCACATTGTCTTCAGCCATGCTGCTCGGTTTCTCCATCTCTGAACCAATCACAGCCTGGGAACTATCCATCTTGGAAATGGTGGCAGAATTCATTGCTACATTGATCGCTGGACTTCCCCCAATGGTGGTTGGAAGAGAACGAATGCCTCCACTTTGGATCACAGAAATCTCATTGGTTTTCATGGCTAAGCCATTACTGAGCACTGCAGCATACTGGTTCCATGTTGATGGATCAAGGCTCACTGAAGGGGTCACTGCATCTTTAGGGAACATTTCTGATACCTTCTTTGAATCATTGCCAAGCAAAGCCATGGGGTTATCAATGGACAGTCTTCTTCCGCGTCTGGCAGAATTGTTCCACATGTGGGTTCCAACATGGACCTTAGGGAAAAGATTGTCAAAATTATACTTCTGTGGATATGAATCTGGGCAAAAACCTGGAAGAACTAGAAATCTGAATGGAAATGCAAGATTCAAATCCCTGCTCAGGAACAATGGCTACCATGACATCTTGAGAAAAACTCCCTCCCTCAATTTCTACCATTCCAGAGTTTTGTTCTGGAGAGAAATGTATCTGGTAAGCAACTAATGGCCCTGAGGCTGGTTTGAAGGTCCCTCTGCAATTCAGACCTCTGGAGATAGCTAAATATCTCTTACCCAATTGAAAGAGAGAGAAAAGGAATATCCCCACCCACTTCTGCCTCTGTCTTGGTAGCTTGTAGCCCTACTATTATTATTTATTATTATTATTATTATTATTATTTATTAAATTTCTATACCGCCCCTCTCCCGAAGGACTCGGGGCGGTTTACAGCCTTAAAATTGTAAAAACTATGGTAAAACTATCACATACGTCTTATCCATTATCCAAGGACATGTAACACCTAACCTCCACAGAAAAAATGTTGCCTGTCCCTGACCTGTAACTCTCCCATATGTCCTTTAATAGCGAGTATGCAATTAAAGAGAAAGGAGGCACTGGCATGAGTCCATCACAAGGAAGAGAAACAAGAGATGAGAACATCACATGAATATGGGATATCATCCTGTAATATCTACAACAACCAAGCCTTCTTGCTCTAAATGCTAGTGAACAAGGAGCTGGACATACATATCATTGCCTTCAAATTGCTCACCTTGAGATTCCCCTTTGTGGTAAAAGCTCTTCCACAGATGGTGCATGCAAATGGCTTTTCCCCTGTGTGAGTCCGCTCGTGGATCTGCAGAGCACTTGCTGAAGAGAAGTTCTTGCCACAGGTAATGCAGATATGCTGCTTAGCAGTACGGCGATGGGGTGGCACCAGAAGAGGAGGCACGCTGGGTGACAATGCAGGAGGGGTAATAAAATGGTTGGTGCTAATGGGGCGATCGCTGGACATCTCCATTTTTATGAGGGCCGGTGGTGCTCTGATAAATGATGGGTGGATGCTGCTCCGGCCTGAAGAACAAAAAAAGATAAGGGTGTGTCGATGGCGTTGCTTACACTACGGGTGTCATAAAAATCCTCCACGCCCAATTTTATTATTGAAAACAAATAATGGAGTGAATATGAACAAGTCATATTGAGAATAGAAAAGAGCTGATGGAGATGAAAATAATTAGAAATTTGTGGGGTGAAGACTTGGGGTGTATCTAGATCAGTGGTTCTCAACCTTTCTCAGGTTGAGACCCCACTTGCCCCGCCCATGCACGCCACGACCCTGACCCGGGTGTGTGTGTGTGCGGGCGCGCGCCGAAAAAAAATAAAAATAAATAAAAAACAAAAAAACAAAATGGCAGCCGCGACGGGCGGATCTGTGCATGCGCGGATTGGCCCATCGCACGCGCCACGCATGCGCGGATCCGCCCGTCGCGGCCGCCATTTTTTTTTAATTTTTTAAAAAAATTTTATTTTTTTTCGGTGTGACGGGCGGATCTGCGCATGCATGAATTGGCCCGTCTCACGTGCCGTGCATGCGCGGATCCGCCCGTCACGGCCGCCATTTTGTTTTTTGTGTTTTTTATTTTATTTTATTTTTAATTTTTTTTTCCGGCGCAACGGGCGGATCTGCGCATGCGCGGCACGCGCGCCAAAAAAAATTAAAAAATTTTAAAAAAAATTTAAAAAAATAAAAATAAAAAAACAAAATGGCGGCCCGCGGTGTCCAGCGACCCCCGCGAAATTGTCGTGCGACCCCAAATGGGGTCGCGACCCAAGGTTGAGAACCGCTGATCTAGATAATCCTTGGTGTACAACCATAATTGGAACCAGAATTTCCATCGCTAAGCAAGCAGTAGATAAGAAAGTCTCATGGTTAAGTGAATCTGGCTTCCCCCATTGACTTTGCTTGTCGGAAGCCCGACTGGGAAAGTTGCAAAGGGCAATCACGAGATCCAGGGATGCTGCCACTGCGGTAAATATATGCCAGTTTTGCCAAATGCTCAGAATTTGATCAGATGCTGCAACCATCAAAAGTGCAAGAAATAAGTCATAAGTCACTTTCTTTCAGGGTCTTAACTCAGTTATGGGCAGGATTAGGGAGGCTGTGCCAGCCAGCCAGCCAGCCAACCATGAAGTTCCATCACCTCAGCATAATAGATGGTAAACAAAATCTGCTCAATTTTATAACTATAATTTTGGCCAGATATTTTTTCCCCTGGCTGGAATTCTCATGAACCATTTCAGCTGTTCGAGAAAAGCTGGAGAAAGATAGGGGGGGGGGTAGGAGAAAGTAAATGAGCTAATAATTTGAATTGATGTGTCATTTTTTTTTAAATAAGTGGACCCACTCAAAAGTCCATTCACCTCTTATTTTCAACAGGCAATTACTGGGTTCACACTAGAGGGTCTGGTTGGGTGCACCAAGATTCACTTCAAATGTATTCAAAACTTCATTACAAATTCATTTTCTGAACTAATTGAACTTACTTAGAAGCACCTAATTGAATCTGACCATTTGATATGAATCAATGAACTTACTCAGAAAAATCGGTTCTAATGGAAATTCAAACTTTGAATCAAATCTTAACGCAACTCTAGCTCACACATGCTAAGTCATAGTTTGCTTGATTATAATTAGTTGAATAGATACTATTGACTGGATTCACTAACAATAAGTTATAAACCACAGCTTACAATCCATAATTGTTAAGTTCACACATTGGTCTAAATCAAAATCAAACAAACCTAATCATGGCTTAATATGCTATATGAAGAACATATGTTTTCCAGGTATGAGTATTAGCTACCAAACAAACTGTATAGGTTAGAGGAAAGAAGAATAGCTATATATCCTATTTTACAGAGAACAATTTTCTGTTAGCAAGGCTGTTATTCTTTATTTGAAGGGCTGCCTGCCAGCTAAGTCTAGTTAAAGAGAGAACAGCAATTAGCCATAAGCATTTAGCAGCCAAATGCCAGATGCAACTGGTGAACAGATCAACATCTTCCTCAACTTGGTTTGAAGCATTAGAACATGGTGAATAAATTACAGCCCATACATTTCAGAGTCTGCTTTTGCTCTTTTGGGGTGGGTGCATTTCCTCTTTTGGTGATGCATAAAAGGTTCTCCTTCAGAAATAAGACAAGATTCCTACTACTTTGATTTATAACTCTGTATCATTTAGTATGACCTCAGCCTTCAACAGGATGTTGTTTGGATAATGTGATCACAGCTCCCATCCCATCAGGAAAAATTGGAGTTAATAATTCAAAATAGGGACGTATCAAGTTGAGCAGCAGTACTTTCCCACTTGTTCCAAAGCCATGAGTTTAATTTTAAGTGATTTTAAGTAATAAGATGTAAAAGAAAATTGGAAATAGTTTTCTTGTCTAGGAAATTAATTCACATTTATTTGTCTTTCATAAAGTGAATTCTGTATTATACTTTGCCTAGCTAGACTGACTTCAGATTTAATATTGCTGCCCTTGAAAATCATGGCAGAGAACATGGGAAGGAAGGGAACAATACAGTCATGCAAAGAAGATAGCTACTGATTACAATCTCATCTCTTTGATGAGAGCTATGGAGTTTTTTTTAGGTTTCAAGAACAATTGATTTTGATCAGATAGGTAGGTGCCCTTTTTCAGTCAATATTCCTCAAGTACTAGATACTAGAGAAAAAATATGGCTGATGGGGTGGTGAACAGAACTCAGATTTATGAACAACAATGGAAGCAACCTGGAATTAAGGAGAAACTTCTTAACAGTGAGGACAATTAACCAGTGGAACAGCTTGCCTCCAGAAATTGTGATTGCTTCATCACTAGAGGTTTTTAAGAAGAGACTGGACAGTCACTTGTCTGAAATGGTATAGGGTCTCCTGCTTGAGCAGGAGGCTGGACTGGAAGACTTTCAAGGTCCCTTCCAGCTCTATGCTGATAGGTAGAACTAAAACTTTCTGATCTGGGAGGTTGGCTGTCCTAACATAGACTACAAACATTTAACTCCATCCATATATTAAAAAGTGAATCAATTTCACAATAACTGCTAGGATTTTTGCTTTCCATTAAAGTGACTCACCATATTCTCCATTGGGGAAGTATAACCCAGGTTCCTCTTTAATCACTTTTCGACCAATGTTGCCATATGTTAGATCCAAAGCCCGTTCTTTTTCTGTAGGCGTGACCTCAGAACCTTCAGCCTTGCTTCCCACTATTCCATCTTCTTGAATACCAAAACATGGTGATTTTGATCTGGTGCTCTCTGCTTGACTGTTCGTTGGAGACATAGCCAGGAAGGAAGCTGATTCAGAGGTGATGGGGCTACGGCTACCATTTTGATAGTCCAGATCACCTGCCACTGAGGAAGAATCATTGGTCATGCCGTCACTCTCTGCAGATCCATTATCACTCGATTTCAAACTACTTTGCCGCTGCAAAATCAAAGCCGAATTCACCATTTTCATCTGATTTTCGAGAGCTGAAATACTGGAAGGAACAGATGTTGATGGATCAGCTTGAGCATTGCAAGATTTGGAAGAATGGTTTGGGCCATTTGGTGATTCCAAGTTTCCATCCATTTCCATGCTTTTATTGCTCTCTAAGCAACAGGGATCTCCATTGTTCTCAGCTGAAATAGCCTCCATGTCGTTATTATCATGGAGGGTTTCTACCACTGGGGTATTGGGGATCTGCCCTCCCATATGCATACGAATGTGTTGCTGCAGCACCACTGCATTTGTAAATTTCTTTTGGCAGATAGGACAGGAGTGCTGCATCTTCAGGGGAGTATTTGCTCGGTGCACGCCATAGTGTGTTTTGAGGTTGCCTTTGGTGGAAAAAGCACGGCCACAAAACTTGCATTTGAAGGGCCTCTCGCCCGTGTGAGTGCGGTAATGCATTTTGAGGGAGCTCTGGCAACTGAGAACTCTATGGCAGATCAAGCACTCATTGGGGTCAGTGGTGGCTTTGTCAATGTTCTCTACCAACTGCTGGAGCTTTGTTGTTTCAGAGCCTTGCTCACCAACCCGGCATCCGTGGAAAGCACTCCCACTGCAGCCAGCCTGCGGAGAGCTCTGGTTCTGCTCAGCTCCTGATTCATGACTGGCTGAACCTGATGAAGAATCTCCTTCACTTTCTGGCTGGACATCACTTAGAAGTGTGCTGGTAAAAGGATCCTTGCTACTTGTGGGGTTGGAAGTGTTTGGTGGCAAGGCAGAGGCAGGCAGGGTGGTCAAAATAGGCTTGGAATCCACAATAAGATTAGATTCATCTAGTGGGACAGACATCCCGTAAGGTATGCCAGTGCTGGTGGGCACATTATCTAGGTGTTCAGGCACAGGGTAAGGATTCATTTTGATGTGAGGGTACTTGTCTTTATGCCGCTGAAAATGCACTTTCAGATTGCCTTTGGTGGTGAAACGATTGCCACAAATGTTGCACTTGTAGGGCCTCTCCCCAGTGTGGGAACGGAGGTGAATTTGCAGAGCGCTGTCGTTGCCAAAGATTTTGCCGCAAAACTTGCACTTGTGTTTGAAGAAGGGCTCCTCCTGGCTTGGTTTACTTTCAGAGACACTCACATTTGCTACTTTCCCTTTCCCCTTCTTTGAGGGGTCGATGGCTGGGGAGACAATGGTAAGGGGATTCTGGAAGATGGCCGAGCTGGAAGATTGAGGTAGCAAAGGGCTCAGGAAGCGAGACATAGAACCTGGCAAGCTTCGACTTACATCGGGCTTCAAGGAGAGGGCAGGAGCAAGCCCACCGGCCACCGAGACGGTTGTCGGAATACCAATATTAGGATGAGGTAGTTTGCCTGGCTTCAAGGATTCCAAGGATAGACTTGGATTCCCAGCTTTCTGTCCAATTAAAGCAACAGCAGCTGACAGCTGCTGGGACATATGAGCCCCCAAAGCTTTGAGGGGTTCTGCAGCAGCAACTGAGGGATGTAGGACATGGGGGGCCATCATGGCAATTTGGATGCGGATCTGCTCCGTCAGCTGGAGTTGCTGGAGTTGCTGCTGCTGTAGGCACATCAACTGCTCCAGGATCATTGGAATGGCACTGAGGCCAGCCATGGAGGGAGACAGAGACTCTGAGGTACACTGGTTGACAGCCACTTTAGTGCCATGTATAGTTTGCAAAGTCACGTTAGTGTTTGGTACTTTGGGTTTGGGGACAAAGCTTAGCCCTTGAGTTGTGGAGGCAACAGAGGGCTCTGTTTTTAGATATGTCATTCCTGAAGGTTCGGATCCAGCTTTCTCTTCTCTCTTTTCTGCTGAAGCTGGGCAGCTCTTTACGTGACTCTCCTCAGCCAGCCTACCATCCAATTGGCTGGTTGGAAAAGTCTCCATAGAACCGTCAGGGAAGGCTTCCAAGGGCACCGCCCCTTCACTGTCATTCATGATGAGGACAGGTGGTGTTTTAGTGCAATTTTTCTTATGCTCGAGGAGTTCAATGAGGTCAAAAAACTCAGCACAGCATTTCTCACAGACATGGGTTTCTTCGGTCCGACATCGTTTGGCATTCATTTCACCTCTGTCACCTGGGATATGTTGTGGATTTCCTGCAAAGAAATCAGAAAGAGAGAAAAATCTGAGTGGAATTACACCACTGACAAGAAAAGCAAGAGGCCTTCATGAGATGAGCTTGCAGCAAGGCTGGCTGGGGAATTCTGGGAGTTGAAGTCCACAAGTCTTAAAAGTTGCCAAAGTTGGAGACCCCTGGCTTGGAGGGTAGAAATACACAGGTCTGAGGACATCTTTATCCAATCTCTAAGCCTGTGTAGTTTAAAGCAATGTGTGAATTATCTTAGGACAGGGATCTCCAAATTTGGCAACTTTTAAGACTTGTGGACTCTAACTATCCATGGCTGGCTGAGGAATTCTGGGAGTTGAAGTCCACAAGTCTTAAAATTGCCACGTTTGGAGACCCTTGTCTTAGGACAAAGACAAGGTTGGTGAATCAAAGATGGGTGAATTGCTTTCCAGGTCAGCATTTCTCCTGGCAAGCCTCCTATATAAGGACAAGGCTGTTTTACTGGAATCAACCCACCATTTTGATTTCCCAGTGTTTGGATCTACAGGTAGTCCTTGACTTGCACCCATTTGTTCAATAAAGTTACAACAACACTGAAAAAAGTGACTATGATGGTTTTCACACTTATGAGCATTGCTTCATCCTCATGGTCACATGATCAAAATTTGGATGCGCTGCAACTGGCATATGTCCTGGGGTCCTGTGATCACCATTTGTAATATTTTCTGTCAGTTTCTGACAAGCAAAATGAATGGGTGAAGCCAGATGCCCTTAACAACCACATGATTCACTTAACAACTGTAGTGATCTGCTTAACAGCTGTGGCAAAAGGTCATAACATGAGGAATAACTCACTTAACAGAAAGCAACAGAAAGTTTTGGCTCAATTGTGGTTGTAAGCTGAGAACTAACTGCAGTATTGCTTTTCAAGTAGCTACGTGCTCAGGAGAACAACTACGATAGTCTTTACCAATTTGACCATTTCCAGATTTACTGGGATTATAGAATTTCCCATTAGCCTGGATAGTCCCTTCCAGCTGGGAATTCTGGAGCATGCCGTCCATTGCTTCTGTTAAGATCAGGTTGCAGAAGTACCGGTAGCAGCAACAACTGCTAAATATTATCAGTTTTAGGAAACCTAATCTTTGTTGTTATTGCATGGGTGCATAAAACAATCCAAATAGTACATAGTAGCATTCTTAATTTTGCAATACACGAGTACATGAACAATCATTGTGGTTATTTCAGTCTTCCAAAATAAATGGGAAAATCCTTGCAAGTAGCTGTATAGATGACATCACCATTTTCTAACCTTGAATGGACTTAAATCCAGATACTAAGCGGGGAAAAAATCCAAACTCACTCAAGCGTCCCCAAATTCTTTTGCTGATATCACCACTTAACCACTGAACTTAGGAAGATAGTTAGGAATGGAGAGAATCTATTATTTATTTTGATTATTTGGTATACATATGTAACAATATTGTGCGAAGCACTTCCGAAGGGAGACAGACAGTGTACTTTCTATCTCTGCAAGGAGAGAGAGACATGTATCCACATCACAGATCCTGGAAACCATATTGCTTTGTTATGTCACCCATATTTCCCTGAAAATAAGCCCAGGTCTTGTATTAATTTTTGCTCCAAAAGACACATTAAGGCCTATTTTTTGGTTAGGACTTATTTTCAAGGTAATATGGTACTAAATGCATCCATCTGGCTGACGATCTTAACTGGGGCTTATTTTTGGGGTGGGGCTTATATTATGAGTGTTTTGAAAAATCATGCTGGGACTTATTTTCCAATTGGGTCTTATTTTTGGGAAAACACAGTGTATATGATAAGAAACTCATAATAAGACTGCAATAATTTCACCAAGTTAGTTTTTCTTTGAAGGCTCCCCCGTGTGGCAAAATTAATATTTTCATTATCAGGACAAGGCTGAAGAATCTCCTCAAACTGAGAGAAACAAATATCAGTGGTTACCGCAGGGGGAAATGCTCGTAGGAAAGGATTGATGTGTGAAACTGTAAATAGGCTAACATCTTCAGCTTGATGACATTGTAAGGGCTGAAAGAGCATTATACAGACGGTATCAACTTACAACCATTGATTTAGTGACTGTTCGAAGTTAAAACTGCACTGAAAAAAGTGACTTACAACCAGTCCTCACACCTGCAACGGTTGCAGCATCCCCACAAGTTATGTGATCAAAATTCAGATGCTTGTATTTATTATGGCTGCAGCATTCCAGGGTCAACTGCAGTGGTTTGCTTAACAACCGTGGCAAAAATGGTCATAAAACTGGGTGCAACTCACTCAACAATTGTCTCATTGGGCAATGGAAATTCTGGTCCCAGTTGTTGTGATAAGTTGAGGACTACCTGAATGTACAATGACCCTGGGTCGCTCGGTGGAACGATCTGCCGCCGGTTACCACCCTTGCGGGAACCTAGCAATCTCCTCCCCACTCCGTTCCCCACTTGCTGTTAGGTGTAGTGGTCCTCCGCTATCTCCGCGTCATCCAGTCGAGCTGCTGCTGAGAGGTTTTCTCAGCCTTCCTTCCCGCTCGACGATTGGGGAGTCCGGAGATGTCGGGTTTAGATCCGGCAGCGGCCGGAAGCCCAGGGATGTCTCCCCCTGCGGCTCCCACGCTCCCAGGGGCTTAAGCCCGGGAAAGGCCTCGCCGCCGCGATCCCCGACGAGAAGAGGAAAAAGGAAAAAAAATAAATAAAAAGAATTTCCTACTTGTTAAATTTAGTATTTTCAATTCAGCCTAACGCTGCTTAAATAGAAAAAACTTTAAACCAATTTCTTCAACAACCAAAAAAAACAATACTCGTGGAGCCAACACGACGAGCTGCTTACAGGCTGAAGACTAGGTAAAAACTGGAGAAGAGAGAAACTTCCGGCCGGAGGCGGGGCTAAAATTCGGACCTAGTCTAATGGGCAAGTAGGCTATGTTAACCATCAGTGGATTCGACATCCACTCATGCTGGAGAATCTCTTCTTTACGTTAACATTCACAATCAATGAAGTTGCAAGGAATGACTGGATAGCCATAAGTTATTAGAGGAATAAAATATTTTTAGTGGGGGAAAAACTCAGGGAGGGCACTTTAAGACCTAGGGAAGGCAAATAAGATGTTTTGCACCTTAAATGCAATACTTTGTGCAGCAGTATTTTCTTACTGATACCAGAACTGTAATGACTAGTAGTAGCAAACACATAATACAAGAATGTGTGCTATGCAATGCTAAACACAACAGACCCTCCCAAAGATAATTATAATTTTGTGCTTATCCGGGACTTTCTCATAAGATCTTATCTAGACGCAGGTTCCTTTTCTCATTCTCAGTTGTATTCTTTTTGTGAGAAAGGTGAAACTGGGAGAAAGCAAAGTAGGTCAGTTGAGATATTGACTATGTGAATTTGTTGTTTAGCTTGCAAAACACAGCACTATTATTTTGGCAACTGAGTGTGTTGCCTTCAGCCTTTGCTTATACTGAAGCAAACTGAGATTCCACTGTCTCCTATTCTACCAGCCGAAGCAGTGACAACCCATGGTTCACAGGTAGCTCCCTAGCTGCTGTAACAGTGTTTCTCAACCTTGGCAACTTGAAGATGTCAGAACTTCAACTCCCAGAATTCCCCGGCCAGTTAAGTTGGCTGGGGAATTCTGGATATTGAAGCCCACCTATCTCCAATGTGCCAAGGTTGAGAAACTCTGTGCCAGGGGTGTCAAACTGCCGGCCCACAGGCCCTACCGAAGCCGTGCCCATCCACTGCCAACAATACAAAAAGAGTTGTGACACATCACAACACGTCACGTGATATGGCGAATTTGACACCCATGCTCTATGCCATAGTATGTCCAATACCATAATGCCTGATTTTTATTTTTATTTTTATTGCATTACTGATGCAAAACAAGGAACAAAAAAGTATTTTAAAACCAGCAATTATTCTCCAAAACAGTAATACTTCTACCCAAATGGATTGAAATTTTAATGTCACTACATTATAACCATGACTTGTGTAATCCTCAAAGAGAAAATATTTAAAACTCAGAATGCAGTCCTAACACTGAATGTTTGCTTGCTTCTGCAGACAAATGATCACCGGGTTTTTCCAATGCTCTTACCTTTCCCAGCTTTTATCCGTTTTTGAATTATCAGTGTTCTCACTGTTATGCTCGTAAGTTCCAGTGAAAAATAAGCCACACCTGATGGCAGCATCAAGCTACTCTGACTGATCTTGGAAAAGCTGGACCTGATTAGTACTTGGAAAAGAGACCACTAACAAATCCTAAGAAACTAAACTTGAACAGAGAAATCTAAAAAATGTCCCAGAAGGTGACAATGTCAAATTACTTGTCAAGAAAATGCTGTCAAGAAAACTATATGGACATATCCATGCAGTGATCAGGAACTGAATTCAATAAAAGGAGACTTTACTTTTACCTTAATAGAGTAATTGTCAAAGTGTGGCTCATGGAAGTCCATTAGATCAGGGGTTCTCAACCTTGGCAACTTTAAGACTTGTGGACTTCAACTCCCAGAATTCCTCAGCTTTGCTGGCTGAGGAATTCTGGGAGTTGAAGTCCACAAGTCTTAAAGTTGCCAAGGTTGAGAACCCCTGCATTAGATGGTCTGCCATAGCCTCCTGATATTAATGGGCCATAGCATTCAATCCCTGCCAATGCCCAAGTGCGTTGACTGTCAGCTCAATCATGATAATGGATCAGTAGTTGAACACTGGTTCATTGGAAACAGATTAGAGTTGAAGACCTACTTGCCTCAAATCTGCTATGTTCCATTGAGGAACATTCTTGACCAGCCCTGTTTGTGGGAAGACTCTTTGTTGTTATTGCACAGGGTGCATAAAATGATCCAAATAGTACACAGTAGCATTCTTAATTTTGCAATACATTTTGATTCATCATTTAATTTTAAAAAACCAAAAGATGAAGCTGGTGGGAAAGAAATACATGAACTTAACCACAATCATTGTCTTCTTTACTCAAATAAAAAAAGGTGTGAACGCCTATGCTGTTAAAGACAAAAACTGAGGGGGTAGAATGCTTAATTGGGTAATTCACCTATTTTCTGAAGTTTATTCAGTGGTCCATGACCACAGGAAATACTACCTCAGCAAAAATTCAAAACGTGAACTATATGAAGGAGCAGTCTTTGAAAAGTAGTATTTTGACATATTTGTAGCTAGCATTTAATCTACTAATGAGCCTACGTAATATTGTTTTGAAGATCACTCATCAGGTTTTTAAACAAAAACTTTATAAAAGTAAATGGCAACTTTACAGAGAAAAGCAAGGCAGTTGATTTTTTTTAATGATTCACTTATTGTAAGTGTAAATATCAATTTCACTGTTAACAATTACAAACATGTTGTACAGGTAGCTACAGTGTTCCTCCACCCACAGTTGAGCAGACACACACTGAATCATTTATACCAATAAAAGTTTTATGGAAGATGCAGAAGAAAATGTCAAGTTCAGCCAGAACAAAAGATTCATATTCCCTCCACCCCAAAAGAAAGCTGTTTGCATATTTTAATGCCAAGACACACAAAAATGGCTTATCACACTCAGTAATGGAAAAAGTGGTTTTGAAACACTTCTTTGAACTTACGCACCTAAAAACTCCACAGGAATATGACCTCAGGTCTTAGCGTGATTTGCAAACTCTCTTGAATTTCTTTCTTAACTAGAGTTCAAAATGAATGCTAGGATCCAAGTAGAAGACTGCTGTTACATAAGCCTTACAGTGTTTATTGTGGAGTCCATTTCTTGTGGGTCTAACATCCAATCCAGCTCCCTCCTTCTCCTGGATCCAGGGCTGATTGGAAATGCCAGTGGGGAGAGCAAAAAATGAGAAAGAAAGAAAAAAAAGAAAGAAAAGTGCAAATAGAGTCATCTTCAACCTAGCAAGGTCTTATGTTTGTGCAGGCCTAGAGAAGGGGAAGACCAGAGGCATGCAAAGCTTTGGGAGCCAATGCTCATATTTCAGTTTTTGAGAGTGTGTCATTGATGCTCTCATAAAATAGCTACAAAAGAGCTTCTCTTCTGATACTGTGGATTCCACGATGGATATAGACAAATGACAAACTATCCATTTCTTAGAAGGCCAAGTCATGAGATTCTCTCTAGCGTCCTCCAAAAAGTTTCACCATTCCAGTGTAACTATTTCATGAGCATATTCCCCAACAAAACCTAGAACTGCAGCCACCCACTATTTTAATTTCAGAGAATGTCTACAGGACCTATTGGGCTTAGCTAAACTTTTTGGAGAGCGAAATGTGATGCTGAGCTCTATAGTATTCATGTAGGAGATACCAGGCTGAACCTGAGGGAGAGGTCAAAGGTGTCTTAGTCATGATTCTCTTCACTAGATCTAACTCCAACCCACCTTGAATTCCTTCTACTCTTATCTCCCGCTAGTTTCTCTTGGCCACTAGTCGTTCAGATTCCTGTAGAGAGCTCAAGCTTACGATAAACCTTTATACCCATTTGAACAGTCTGGATCTCCTGATTTTCCTGACACTTGACAATTCCAATGTCAATTTCATTTTACTGAGAAAAATCTTGAAATGACAGATGGGCCAAGAGCTTATGAGTGACAATAACCACAGTTGTAGGTATACGGATGCTAAACTGCCAACCACATTTGATCAGTTGGTTTTATCTACGAAGCTTGGACAGAAGAATTGTAACCAAAAGGGTGCCTCCTTTAAAATTCAGAGAGAAGAAACATTTTGCCAACCCATTTCCACCCAGCTAGTTTCAGTGGGTGGAATAATAAATGTCTTTGTCAAAGAAGACAGAAAAACTAACCCAAGTCAAATTGCCTTTATGCTAAACCATGAAGGCTTCTGGTCTTCTGCTATTGTATGAACTCTCTTCTGGAAGTACCCACTATCTCCTGGAATATTTCTAAGGAGGAAGAAACTGAAGAAATGACGAAAAGTATTTCTCTTCATATCCATTAAATATGAACAGTCTACTAAATACAGGTAGTCCTCAACTTACAATCATAATTGTGCCCAAAATTTATGTTGCTAAGTTGTGTTGAGTTTTGCCCCATTTTATGACTTTTCTTGCCACAGTTGTTAATTGAATCATTGCAGTTGTTAAATTAATAACCTGGTTGTTAAGTGACCTGTCAGAAGGTTGCAAAAGGGGATCACATGACCCCGGGACACTGCAACCATCATAAATATGAACCAGTTGCTAAGCATCTGAATTGTGATCATATGACCATGGGGATCCTGCAACCGTCGTGTGAACAACAGTCAGAGGTCCCTTTTTTCAGTGTTGTGTAACTTTGAACAATCACTAAATGAACTGTTGTAAGTCAAGGACTACCTATACCACATATTTCCAGTTCTGTTTTAACAGTCTTGTTTTTCAAAATTAAATCAAAACTGAGACTAACTTGATTTCAGTTCGATAATGCAGATATGGGGATTTAACAGCCCCTCATTAAGCTGTATATGCACCACATACAAAGTGTCTAAACAATCATCAGCTTGATGTTTGTTAATATTTCATGCATCAGCTGGAAAGCAGACAGTATTTTCTGGCAATACGAATGTGCAATTGCTAGCAAATCAACAAACCAGAAACAATAAGCTGCTGTTTAATCAAGCACATTTTCTAGGCAACACAATTTATTGAAGAAAAAAAAGATTTTAAGCTGAACAAAATAAGATGGTTAAACCAGAAGGTGGATTTAGTCTAGAATAAGGTAGGGCATTTTTAAAAAAATATCCCAATTCAGATATTCCAGACACCTGCTAGCAATTATATAACTGTAACCTTGCCTTTTCCTCCAACGATCCATATAAATTTAACCAGATTGGAGGGTTGAAGGAGGCAGCTATTCCCCTTTAATAGCCTTCTTACTTATTAGCAAATTAGTGAACAGTCACCAGGGACAGTTTCTCCCCATTCCAATGCAGCACCTGACAAATGAACTCATGGCATGCCCTGGGACCAATCTCTCAGCCTAATTTATTCTTAAGGCAGTTTTGATGTGAATAAAATTAAGGAAGAACCTCAGGAAATATGTTCTGAGTTTTCACAGAAAAAGAGGAATCTAAATTTAGTAAATATAGGTAGACCTCAATTTGTGAATGTTGAAAATTATGATAGATATCCCCCAAAAGCTATTTCTGACACTGTTATGAAGCTCTGGTACCATTCCCCCCTCTAGTCAAGTCACTGCTTTTGGGCAACAGAGACTGGCACACATTTACAGCCATTTTCAAAGTCCTGTGGTCACATGACCATGGTTTACAATAGTTTTTCTGTCAAAAATTGCCCCATAGAAAACAATGGGTTCACTTAACAACTACAGTGTTTGCTTAATGACTGTGGCATTTATTTAATGACTGCTCTGATAAAAGGTCATACATTCAGTTTACAACTGTCATGGCTTATGACCATAATTGCCAGACTCAGTTATTTATTTATTATTTATTTATTATTTTGACTTATATTCCGCCCTTCTCCTCAGACTCAGGGCGGCTCACAGCAAATAATACAAGTACAAAATATAAATCAGTTAAAATAGTAGTATACAATATAAAAACTATAAAACTATACCCACTCATACAACATACAGTCCCAATCAAAGGTCCAGGGGCAGAGCACAGCTCACACGGCCCAAGCCTGTCTGCATAGATGTGTTTTTAAGAGTTTTCGGAAAGCTAGGAGGGAGGGAGCAGTACGAACCTCTGAGGGAAGTTGATTCCAGAGGGCTGGGGCAGCAACAGAGAAGGCCCTAACCCTAGGTCCCGCCAAACGGCATTGTCTAACAGACGGGACCCGTAGGAGGCCAACCCTGTGTGCCCTAACCACTCGCTGGGATTCATGGCGCAGAAGACGGTCCCGCAAATATCCTGGCCCATTGCCATATAGGGCTTTATAGGTCATAATTGGTTGAAACCTGTAAATTCAGTTAAGCACAAGATACAAGTTCTGCCACACTGACCTATCTTTTAGGCTTGCGGAGGTGTAGCAAAATTGATTACATTGCTTGGGCAAATGTTGCAGATTTTAATATGGAAATGTCAATTATTTCTCCCCTCCAGGTTTATTTTAACTATGATTTGTTGAATATACAATGGGCTGGGTTTAGAAATAAGACTTAATTATAACCTACTCACAAATGCCAGCAACGGTATTCATGGGGGGGGGTACAAAAAAAAGGCAAAGGGGCAGGCCCAAGGCCTTCCATTTAATAGGTATTCCATTTGATTGTGCAGTCATGGCTGCCAACCTGACTCTTTAAAGCTGTATGACAAGCAGATTCTCAACTTATCAACTCTTTCCCTGATCCTTCTGAAGAAGAGCCAAACTCCCTTTGCTTTTAAATTAAATGATTTGACTAGTGAAACAAATGTTCTATTGATCTTCCATGTACCACAGCAGCTCATCTATTCCAGCAAAGTGTTCAGTATTCTTCAAAACAGAAAGATGGTGAAAACAATATCTTATTCAAAAACTGACATAATGTCACAGTTTATATATGGAGGTGTCTCCAGGTTGCTGTTTTAGCAGAAGTAGAGAACAATGTGCAATGCAAAGGATCCATTTGGAATGTCAATGAAGATTCTCAGTCATCTCGCAGAAGCTACTTCTATGAGCAGTGAGACGTTGCAAACCAAAAAGAAAAAAAATCCAGTTACCATGACTCAACTTCTAGATGGATCCATTTGGAAGTAACACCCCACAATTAACTTACAGGCATTGGGTAGATGCCATCAATTTGCATGATGTATATCTAACCTTCCCTAGTCTAAGTTTACTCTGAAGAATCATAATATCAAAAGGGTTCAACCCAATTGATTTCTAATAAGAGTCACACTAGGTCAATGGCTGGAACAGTGCAATTCAAGTTTTAATTTGCTATCATATTTATGTCATACATTCTTATGACACTCATATGTTCCTTCATGTGGAGATGGAGCCATGATAAGAAACCAGCAGCTGGAATGGATGCATCAGCAGCCCTCAGTAATGAAAGAAAGAAAATGCCGGCACAAGAGCTTTGCAAGTAAACCTACAGAGATTACAAGCGTTCTGAAAAATGTAGTTTATCTGAAGCCAGGAATTAGCCATTTTCATTAAAAGCTTGAAAGAAGTAAACTCCCCCCCCCATGTGAATTCTAGCTCTGATATGAGACGCATAGCTTATTTTCTTGGACTATCGGGTAAGTAGATGCTGACAAAACTCAGAAATACTGGCGAGATTAGCCCTCTTCCGTTGAAAGACATGAAAAGGTACAGAGAATGGAATTGCAAAATAGTCCCCAGAGAGAAACAAATAAATAAAGCCCTTCCTCCTCCATTTCACAACCTCCAACAATAAATAGGGGTCTGAAAGAAATGTCTTTTCATGTTGGTTTGAACATGCATGCAGTTTTCTACATGATCCAAAATCTTGATCAGGCTTCCAAACCATGCAAACAAGTTATTCTTGCATTCAAGCAAACATATATACAGACATTCATGTTGATTACTTGGTGAACAGTGAAAGAAAGGAGTAGGGCATCTTGTCTGCCCCATTTTTACCTTGTTTGAGCTCCCTATGCATTCACTGAATACCTGCACAGGGTTAGCTGTGATGCTAAAGCTCAAAGACCAAATACAACATATATCATATTTGCGAGAGAGATGTGAAATGTGAAAAATAAAATAAAGTGAAGAATGCAAAAAAGTAATGTCATTGCGTTTTAGGTACATGTAGAAGAACACTTTCAGCTTGTATTAATTCCAGACAATTCATACCGATGAAGGTCAAGCTTAATGAAAGAAATCAATTACCAATTCCCCAACTACGAAGAACCAAGATCTAGTAAGTGATCCTAAGGTCTAGGGAAGCAACAGTACTTTTTCACATAGGAGCAGGTCAGTTGCCTGCTATCTGCTCCATACCAAGAATGATAAATCTAAGTTCAAAAGAAGCAATCGGGGAGCTTCCTAATACTAGGGCAGCAAAGTACGAATGTTGGGCAAAGAGAATCAAAGAAAATTCAGACAGACTTTTAGCGTGGTTTTCTGAGATAAGACTATGAGAAGAGATAAGAGAAGAGACCTAGCAATTTTGAGGAGGAAACGAGAGGAATAGATCTTCAATTCTTCAACCACCATTTTGTAATTTTCCATCCAGTGTACCAATATTAGATTATGTTATCAAGTAAGGGCTACCTGTCAGCCATGATTCAACCAGATAAGACTAAATTCAGGCAGTAAGGAAACAAATGAGCTAACAAAAGTAAAATTAGACCAGCACATCAGTGACTCACCAAATTGTGTCACATTGTTCCTACACCCATTAACTTGCAGCCCTCCAGAAGATATGAGGCATCTACTATTTTGCTGCAGGAGATGGGTATATAGAGAAATAATTCACAGGGAAGGTGGGTCTGAGCATGATAAGCCACAGATCATACAGACCTGATTTTAAATCTAACAGTAGTTGTGAAGTGGACTGCTTCCTGCTAAGGAGAAAGCCTGTATGAGAAGAGATTGGATGGCAAAGTCTAAGGCGATTCTCAGTCATCCAAGTCATGGTTGTCCCAAAGGTGTTGTTTTTTTTTTTTCCTCTGAGAGTTCTCTGAAGAAGGTTCTTGGGTGAGAAGAGAAACGTCCTCAAGGAAAAAACCTTTTGAAAAAGCTACCTTTTGAAAAAGCACCTTTGCAATTGGATGGCAACACGCAACTCTTCTCAAATCCCTGTGATCCTAGTAGCAATTTGGGCACATTTCACTAACAGGACTTAAACCTGAACACCTATGCCTTCAGAGTGCCTTTCACAATCCAAAAAGAAACAAAACATCTGAATCACAACAAAAGCCTATTTGGCCCAGCAGCTTCTTTTCTCACCATGGTCAGCTAGGGATCCCCAGAAACCTCAAGCAGGGTTTGAAGGCAATAACTGATTCATAGTTGAAATACCCAGAAAGTTCATGCATTAGGCTGCTAAGCCATAGCCTGCTTTACTTTGGCTTAGAATGCTGTGTGAATCTAGTCACGACTAAATCAACTATGGTAAAAGGCTTAGCATGATGTAATACTAGATAATTATGCTTTTTTTTGTCACTGAAGTGCATGTGAGCAGCCCTCACCATTAAAAATCAAGTTTAATAGAATTTAGTGTACCTATTTTTACTTTTGTTCTTTTGTTCTTGTATATCCTGCCTTATTTTTGTAAACAACTCAAGGTGACGAACACATCCAACATACCTTTCTCCTCCTATTTTCCCCACAACAACAACCTTGTGAGGTGGGTGGGCTGCGAGTGAGTGACTGGCCCAAAGTGATTCAGCTGGTTCTGGGACTAGCCCTCCACTTTCAAATAAATAAATAAATAAAATAAACAAACAAATGGACCACTGTCTACCCTTTTGAACAAATATAATCTGGTTTCCTGCAGGTACAATGAATTTCAAATTCTATAATCCCATGTTGGTTGAGAATTAAGGAACTCAATGTTCAACGTACCCAAGGAACATTGAGAAGAACCATTTTATTATTTATCAGAATGTAAATCTATGTATTACTTAGATAAGAAACCAGAAAGAATAGCACGTCCTCCTTCCATTGTCTTAAATGTGAGTAAATACTGTAGAATACAGGTCTAGGTGTAGGCTAAAATTCAAATTTAAACTGGGCATATTCTCTGGGGATGATGGGAGTTAGGATACCAATGCACGTAGAAAAATTACATTGGGAAAGGGTAGTCTAAACTATTGTGTGAATATCACGGTCCGTGCCTCTTCAAAAAATGCATAGTCATTTTATCTCTTAAGATCTTGTAAACATATTGAATAACTCAAATGCACCAAACTCAGCCAAGAAATCTAGATTCACAACAAACAGGAAGCAGATCTTAAAATGTAGATGAGATCATGCAAGATTGGGCATCAGTATTTAACACAAGTCTATGAAGTTTTCCCTGGTGCCCTTTGATAATCTGATTTAATTTACTCAAGTGCTTACAACTGCTGATATGATCCAATTTGTTCCAAAAGAATTCTCATGCTTCAGAGAATTATTATATTCATCCCACTCCATTATGAGGATTAGTTTTTAAAAATTTGTGTTCAAAAGTTGTCCACCAAAGCATAGATTGTAATTCCCAAATAGGGCATAATTCAGTCAAGATGGAGTACTTTGAGATCTCTCTCTTTTTTTGGCAGAATAGGGATGGTTTTGCTCCTATTAATATTATAGCATTGTGGACATTATGAACAGATCATGTTAAAAGTCAACATCTCTGTCCCACAAAACAAGCTTTTTACTTGTTCTGCAAAAGAGTCATTAACCACGGGGCCAATACCAACAGCAACTATTTCCAAATTGTTTCTTGGGTAGATATTAGGCCAAGTATTTTATGCACATAGCAGGGCTTTGTCAGGGGGTGGAGGGGGCGGGGTAGCACAGGGAGGGTGTCGCTTTATTTGGTTAAACATTTCCAATATTCCAAGCATGAAGATAACACCATTAGATATCCTAAGCGTTAAATCAATACTAATTAGTTACACATGTGGGTCAGTAAAAAGCTTTTGTATCCCACTGTAACAGAAAAAAAATTAAAATGCATGAGGTTTTTGATTTTGCTTTCAGCCATTTCAGTTAAAACACAAATTATAGTGTCACAGCAGTTTGTGAATATCACACCACATGTCAAGCAGATGATAAAACTCTCCTGGACTTAAAAGTCTTGCACCAAATTAGGAAAAATGCAAAACACCCAACACATTTGTTAAGAGATTGGAGATAACTAAAATCTGCTTACTTGTAGTTGAAAATAAGCCACACAGAAGTGAAAGGAATTCACCCACTTGAAACAGACTTCATTCAATATGCTAGCTTGGAACAGCACATAACATTAACCCTTTGGAGGAATGTCATACCTTCCCCCCCCCCCCAAGTAACACATCTTAAGAAAATTTTGCTTTAAGTGAAGAAGTCTACCTATCTACTAAACATGATTTTAAACACTTAAGAGAGGGAAATGTTTGAATTCTCAAGAGACATTTGGATGGATCAAATTAAATAATCCCTGTATTTATATCACAGCAAGTAGCCTTCTAAGAAAGGCAAACAAGCAAATAGATACAGGAAACAAAAGAGATTTAAAATAAAATTTGACCTGATGGCATTTCAGAAAAACAGAATCACAACTGATGGCTTATCTATGCACAAAAGAGTCATGACTCTTATTGGCTAATACTGCATTCCTGCCAGGAGCATTTGATAAGCATTAAAAAGCATTATGATAAACGTATCAAAAAAGCATTGATAAACATAACATTATCTATCTATGTAAAATACTGCAGGATCCATAAAAGAATTCTTAACTAGTGATCGGGACTGGGTTTGAATTTAAAGATCAGAGTTGGGGAAAATATAGACTTCAAACAAGGTATTACCAGCCAGAAGCCCATGTATTTAAGTAATAATAGAGAGTACCTCATTCAATTTTGCACCGTACCACCGAGGAAAAGAGACAGACAGACAGAAAGAGAGGAACAAATTGTTCTACCTTATCCAAGAATCATTTCCTCATCTGCACTGACTAGTAAGCTTCTATGTACCACCAAGTCCCTCCAATTATAAACAAGTCCACTTCCACAGACCACACTTAACACTAGGGCAGTGTTTTAAGACCAGCCAAAAACAGCCCAAAACCCTGCTGCCAAGGTCAATTGCTAGAGAGTCCTAATTGTAAGCTTGACATCAACTTACCACTCACAGGAGGCAAGGAGGAAGCAAAAGGTAGAGCAGAAGCTTGTCAAAAAGCATCATAAGCCGTCTGAGGCTTTGGAGAAAAGGCCCAATCACTGCAGCCAATATAGTGTTTCACTTGCATTAAAAAAAAAAAGTGGGGGCAGAAAGCAAATCATCACAAAGGCACCACCACCACCTTACCTTCTCCTGTAAGCACTGAAAGTCTTGTTTGCTAAAAGAAACTTTCTTGTCCTAAGGAAGGTTTGTATTGCTTAATCTCTTTTTTCTTTCTGAAATAAAATGACCTCATGCATGTTTCAAGTGGAATATTTGGAGATCTTTTTCACACCAGAGTTATGTCAGAAAGTAATTGACACAATCAGGAAGAGCTCTCCCCATGCTGTTTTATATTTGTTTTTACCTTTCAAATTTAATCGTTAAAAATACCTGAAGACACTGCAACTATTGATATGGAAGAATCTTGTCAGATATACTTGACATATTAAGAAAAAGAAATTTGCCTCAAGGACTGTTAGCAGCTGCAATGAGCAATTAAATCTTTTGGACAGTGGGAAGTGCTAATTATCAGTATGAAATGGTGGCTTTTAAGATAATCCTGTGTTATTATTTTGACCCATTAAATTGATTGTCAAACTGATCCCCGTTCCCACTCTGGCCCTTCCTAAAAACTACTAAATTCTCTTTTGCAAATTTCTATAGTATCTGGATTTCATTTCAAGCCAAAAGATAAAGAGCTTGATTTCATTATAAACCCCACCCAAGATGTAGGAAAATGTTCCCAACAAATCTTTGGGAATTCTTAGATTATTTTTTTATTATTATTATCATACCTTAAGATGCCGCAGCTGGATATAGCTGAGTTTTTAAGACTTGTTCCATGCACAAACTGTTAACAGTCAGATATCCTCTATCAGTTTTTCACCTTTAAAAAGATTCTCCCTACCATTTTACATCCCCCAGTACAAAAATATAGGGAAAGAGATCAACAGTACATTAATGCAACACAATTTCCATTCTTTGGGAAGCATTTTTTGTTAGATTTTTATCTTGTATTTGTTTTTATTTACTCAAGGTAGCGTCCATACCTAGTGGTCCTCCCTCCTATTTTTCCTACAACTCTGAGAGGTAGGATGGACCAAGAGAGAATTATTAGTCCAAAGTGACCCTGCTTGCTTTCATCCCTCAGGCAGGACTAGAATTCATAGTCTCTTGGTGTCTAGCCAGCACCTTAACCATTACACATCAGATTGACTCTATTATCAACCACATGAGGTTGATATGAAATAGGACAAGTTCAATTCCTTACTGTACTTGGTTATGTCTACCTCTCAGGGTTATTCTGAGATTACAAATTGAAGAAGAGACAAAGACTGCTTTCATACAGCACATAGAACCCTCAACCATTTACTAGCCAGAATATTGAGGAAGTTCAGTTTGCAAAGGCACATGCAAACTAACCACATTAAGGCTTGGCAGCATGCTGTGTAAACCCAGCCAAAGTATTTTCTGATACTGTACTATCAAAATAGAGCAGCTTTCCCACAACTGTTAACCACCCTTCAATAACTCTGCCATATTAAGTACTGCAAACTTTTAACTGCACAAGATGTTTGATTACGTATCTGAGTATTAGCTAATTTTTTTGGCAGGATTCCCATAATCTTGGACTACCGGTCATATTGGTTGAAGCTAATGTCCAAAATATCTGGACATTTTTTTTCTTCTTCTCGAGCACATTCCTTTCAGAATTGGAATGGACAGAGAACCACAGTGGGGTTCAGACAGTGTTTTGTTGCATACAAATTCAGCCAGAGAGTTTAACGAAACTTGAGAGATCAAGTACCTTGCTCAGTGCAATGATTTAATAGGTTGGGTAGGCTGAACTCGATCTTCTGCAATTTTCTGTTACCTAGGAACTGGTCCAATTTATTTGAAGGGCATCAAATGCAATCTTTTTTTAATGTTTCTGCAGCATCGTTGGCTTATTTTCTGTGCAGAACATTCGTTCAGTGAGCCTTCAGCAGCATTCTGTGAAGGTAGGCGTCTGGGTGTCGCTGTCCATTTCATCTGATCCTTCAGACCCTAAGCATTAAAAACCCCAAGGCAGGGAAGAAACTAAATCCACATTTTTAATCTGACGGGCCATGCAACACCGGCCGCATCCCCGAGGTGGCGCAACAGAGCAATCGAAACATCCCGGATCCGCACGATAAACAAACATTTCAGCGCGATTTAAGAAGCGGGGATGCTTTTCCCAGATTGATAACATACTCAAAGATTTATCAAGGCGTCGCTTTTTCTCTCTCTTCTCCTCTCCCTCCCCCTATCTCCATTTCTTCTCATATTAAAGGGTTCCGCAACAGTAAAGCGACAACCCAACCAGGTTGAAACCTTGTTGCAAATTAATTTGTGTATATGAGATAAATTGATTCAAAAAGTATTATTTGGAAGCTCGGGTGCCCTGCAGCGGGAGCACAAACACACTTAAGCAAGAACATCTAACTAATCTTCCGATTACTCTCGCTCCCCCTCCATCATGCAACTCCAAAGGAGTTATTAACCCTTTTGTTTCAAGACCGTCTCCAGGATGGGTTTCCAACTGCCAGCAGCGAGATTTACATGTGGAAACATCACCTCCAACGCGCGCGCCCCCCCAGCCCCGCGCCAGCTCCATCCTAACCAGATGCACAAAGGAAAAACAGTCATGCATTAAACATGGGATTTATAGCCTTCTCGCTAGCTCGCTCGTTTTCTTAAATCACCATTAACCGGGCTCAACAATCGCAGATTTGGACTCAAAAGAAAGAGGGAGGCTGAACGGGAGGGGAAAAGAGACTCAAATCTTCTGCAGCTCTCACCCACCCTTTCCAAAATATGCATTCCTATCAATTGGGATGGCGGATAATTGATCCGGATCTTCACTTTCTCCTTTTGGCTTGCTTAAAATTAAAAGTTGACCTAAAATTGCACCCCAAACTTTGCATTTATGCTTCTGGATCAAAAAAAAAATCTTGGGAGAGGCATATCGATTAGGGAAATACCTTAGACCCAGTTTCCAATATCTATTTAAAAGTACTAAATTTCTCCTCCCTCCCTCCCCCGCGTCCGAAACTACAAAGCTCAGGATTGTATGCTACATTGATTAAGTGTCTTCCCTTCCTGGTGGGTTCATTCGTCTCCCATGCACGCACATACACACCCAAAAAAGGATGGATCATAGATCTGAAACCCTGTTTTCCAAAACCTTAGATATTTCAAATATCGCCGTCTCAAATTCAGCGCACCATCCCGATATTTACCCTGTCCCCTTTACGTTTCGTCCAGTTCTGCGCTTTTCTGCTTCTCTTCCAGTGCCGGCTCCCCCTCCCCATATCAAAATCAATTAAATCTGCGAAAAGATCAAGCCATACTATCAATTGTGGGAGAGAGAGAGAGAGAGAGAGAGAGAGAGAGAGAGAGGTGGTGGTGGTTCCATGCAGCTACTTCGGGAAGATTTTAAAAGCTCTCTGTCCTCCCTCCCTCTCTCCCCCCCCCACCATATTAGCTCACGGGAGTTATTTTAGGAAGTCGGAAATCAAAGATGGCTGGAGGTCAGGCTACAAAAGGTCCCGAGTGATTGTAATCTCTCGGCGAGTTTTTAGTTACTAAAAGGGAGAAGCAGCAATTCATCCAAACAGAGGCACAAACGGGGGGTGGTGGTAATCACAAAAGGTATTTCGCAGTGTTCCTCACGGCGTACCCCTCCCTTCCAAAAATATTTAGGGAGTTACCTTCTGGCCGCGGCTTTCGGCTACGATGGCTCCAAATCAATCCTGGAAAAGGGGGGGGGGGAGATGCTAAAGACAACCTACGTTTGCGGGGTGAAAAACTTTTCCCAACCGGAGAGGGGCTTTGGGGAAAAAAGAGAATTACCCACTAAGAAAACCTGGAATTTTTTTTTCCCAGAAAGAAAAATAGTCGTGAGTTCAGAGTTCAGTTCCCCCCATAAATTAAAATTTACTCGAACCTTAGATTCAGCACGAATTGATGGGAGGGACAGGGAGCAAAGGGGGGGAGGGGTACACATTTAGAAGATATGTATATATGAATATAAGAAGATATCTATCTAGATATATATATACACACGCGCTTTCCGATCGGCTCCCGCAGTCGTGGGAAATCAGGATGAAACAGAAGTGGTCCAGATTATCGAGAGGGTCCGTTTGGCTCAGGATTCCGGCCAAGGAACCCCGATGCGCCACGGGGTAGGTGGGAGAAAGAGCCACTCACACGCGCACAAAAGCAAGCGACCCCCCCCACCCCCGCCTCAAACCCGATCTCCTGCTTGATTTCTTTTTCCCATCAATTAAAGTTGGAAATTGACCGGCGCTCCCTCGCTCCTTTCCCTTACCATTTGCTACATCCGGGAACTGCCGCTCGTCCGAATGGATGTGCTGGGGCTTCGCTTGCTTGCGCCTCGACATGGTGCACACGCATCGGGAGCAAAATAGTAGCAATTATTTTCTTCTTCACAACAAATTCCTGGAGTTGGGAAATTACTCCCAAAGAGCGGAATGCGCATGTCAGAGTAATTATGATTATCAATAATGCATTGCGATTTATCATGGGTCCCTGACAGCTGATTGGCCTGAGTCCAAGAGCTCACAGATTATTCAAATAAGGTCCATTGATCAGGGAGCAGAAGGGGACGCTGGGCACTGTAGTCTCCCTCGCCCGCTCCTGTCCGCCCGGCTCGCCCGGCTGATTGAAGGGTGGACGCCGGACGCCGCTGCCGCCACCGCCGGGCAGGCGTGGGGTTTCGCGCAAGAAGCCGCTGGCGCGATTGGGTGGTATTTCCCTGAGGAGGAGAGAGAGAGAAAAGAGCCGAAGAGCAGCTCTCGAGTCCATCTTTGAAAGTAAACAAACAGCCGAGACAGAACTGGTTTTCTTAGGCAGGCTGGACAATCGCCCCCCCCCCCTCGCCGCCTCCCTTGTCTCCCCGCACATTGTCTTCTGCCTCCATGGAGAAGTTGGGGAGGTTTCGTCCGGGCGCGCGTGGAAAGGATCCTGAAAAGCATCCCCACCCTCCCCCGTTACGCTAAGGAAAAGCACGTTCCCCCCCCCGTCCTCTCTCAGAGAAAGCTTTCGTGCAAACTTATCCCTTGGTTCTTTATTCAAAAAAAAAAGGGGGGGGGAGGGTGAAAAAAAAGGCTGGCTTCGAAGATTTACTTGGCAGTCAGAGCCATCGAGTTGGAGAGAAAAAAGAAACGGAAAAGAGGGGAAATGGTGAAATCACTACTGGGCATTGAGCTAATGCGTTTTTTAAAAAAAATCAGTGAAAATTGCTTTTTTAAATTGGATTTTCTAAGTGTGGGGGAGAGGGGAGCTCATTTCTGGACTGCCAAAAATCCGGAGTGCCACTTGATGGCAGAAGGGAGGATGGTGAAATCTGCCTTGGCTGCCCCCTGGTGGTCGTCCAGATGTGTGCTGCCCAGATGGGGTTAGCTCTAGGCTTGCAGGTTCTTTAGCTTATTTGCCTTGAAAGGGAGGTGGATTTTCACTTTGAGAAAGAAGGAAAAAGGGTTACAGAGGAGTTGAAGCCTGCATGAATCGGACAATCCAGTTTCAAGCAGATGTTCAAGATAAGATGGTCCTTGGGGATAAAGGACAAGCTTCTTAAGATTCCCAAACTGTGAATGGATTATACCTTGCACAAGGTCGCAAATACAATTCTCCCCTATGACACAGAACATACAGCCTTTGTACAGGCTGTATTTCCATAATGGGCTTCATCCAAAGTTAATCAAACTGTGCTTGAGTTAACCCACTATTCTTAGTTTGTGAGACCCCCTGAGTTGGATTCATCAATGTTTTTTTGTGAATTGTTTTCTGGTATCAAATAGTACATCCAACACAGCAAATCACAAAAAAAACATAAACTGATACAAAAAACTTAACTGGGTGTGGATATCTGAAATTTGTAACTGATTGTATAAACTATGCATGGAATCCTAAATCAGCCTCCTAGCTGGGTTCACACAACACCCTAGTATCAAATAGGTTTGACAAGTTTGGGGTTCAGCTTGCTCCAATGATGGACAAAATTAATAGGAAGCACATATATATTCCTCTTGAATGGCAAGATGTTTTGCAGACAATGGTCACAATAGACAACATTAATTTATTTTGTGTTTAAGTAGTTCACACATGGCAGCGTAAGCAAACAAGCTACACTAACTATGATGATATCTGGACCAAACCAGTGTTTTAGTTAGACAAAGATTGAATCCATGCCCCTGGTTTCGGCTAACTAGTTGCTACTGCCCTTCTTTAACCTAGTTCACACTTTCCACTAAGTCTTAAAGTGGTTTGTTTGAGTTTGGCTTAAGATGCTGTGGTGTATTCAGTGTGTGCACCTTCAAATCAGATCTGAGTTCTGACACTGCATTTTTTTTGGCAAAGATTTTGGAGGTGGTTTGACATTGCCTGCTTCATAGGGCTGAGCGAGAGTGACTGGCTCAAGTCACCCAGCTGGTTTTATGCCTAAGTCAAGACTTAGTTTCCTGGTTTCTAGCCTGATGTCTTAACTACTATATTAACTGGTTCTCATTCATTAGGTGATAGTTAAAAATACTGGTTTGCTGCAATGTGTGAACCTAATCATTCTCAAAACTGGCAGATACAGGACAATTGAACCAAGGCTGGTTTTGATAACCTATAGAAAGCCATCTAGCAAGTCCACATAGCACTTTTAATCATGTTTGTTACTCCTTTTCTAGACTCAATACTCATATTTAAAATTCCTATCTAGTAAGGTTTTTTTTTCTTAGCCAATTAAGAGCTAAGAGATTTTGTTTAAAAAGTTGCAAATGAAATACAGCTGAGAAAGCTGATAGTCTAAAACAGTGTTTCTCAACCTTGACAATATTAAGGCATGTGGACTTCAACTCCCAGAATTCCACAGCCAGCTGGCTGTGGAATTCTGGGAGTTGAAGTCCATATGCCTTAAAATTGTCACGGTTGAGAAACACTGGTCTAAAAGATACAGTATAAGTAAAATTCAAGATAATTATAGTTGATTAGAAAAGAGTGAGTAGCTGCTAATGCAAAGTCATTTATTCACTGCTTCATTTATGTAACTTGTCGTTTGTACCTTCAGTGCTATTTGAAACATTGAAATTAACTGTAAGTGGCTTACAAAATTAAGTATTTCTGTATCTCAAGTATGGTGTAGATTCTGCCTAACATATTAAGAAAAGTTCAGAATAATTGAAATGAGTACAAAGAAAACAAAAGATTATTATTATATTTAAATCTTGAGGAAAAGATGACTGAAGGCAGAGAGCACCTTAAAGACGCTAAATGCAGAGGTCTTCAAACTTGGCCCTTTTATGATTTGTGGACTTCAACTCCCAGACTTCCTCAGCCAGACATGCTGGCTGAGGAATTCTGGGAGTTGAAGTCCACAAGTCATAAAAGATTGAAGACCCCTGTGCTAAAATGATGCAACACGGAAGATTAACATCTGATGTCTATCATTCTAGAGGGCAGAAGATGGAGTAATGGTTTTAAGTTACAGTAAGACAGATTCTGATTGAACGTTATAAAAAGCCAGCCATAAGCACAACTCAACAAAGGAATCAATCTCCAAGGGAAATAATGAACCTTCTCAGTCAATGAGCTCAAGAGAGACTGGGCAGCTGTCTGTCCTGCAGTGAGCAGGGTTGGACTTGCTGAGTGAAATGGCCCCTTGCAACCTAATTCCATGTCTAAAACTTACCATTTTCCAATGAGGTTTAAAAAGGCTTGTTGAATTTCTTATCGCAGTGCAAACAGAAACAGGAATTGGTCTGACAGACTGGGGAATCATTTGTTGAAAATGCTTTAATTTGGATCTATGCATTAAGCAAAGAACTGGAGTGAACAGCTTAAGTGGCTCCCACCATTCTACAGTTCTAACGAGTTCATCCAGCAAATCATGACAGAAAAAGTGGAGCTTGAGCCAGTGGTGGGATTCAAATATGTAAACAATCAGTTCTCTTGTGTGGATGCCGCTTCCGGAAGTCCATTCTGGGCCTGGGCAACAAAAAATTAGCTACCGGTTCTGCTGAAGTGGTGCCGAACCGGCTGAATCCCACCACTGGCTTTGAGCTAGAATATGGGCAAATTTTGTCCAATAGGTACTTAATAATTCTTTTTTTTAAAAAAAACCTTTAGGTATGGGTTTATCAGTGCCAATAACTCATTTTTTGGTTGTGTGCATGACATTGTCCATAAAATGGCTGAACTCCTTAGAATGGGCAAAAATGCAACATAAACTACAAGGCTACTAGTTTAATGATAAGTAATACAGGTAGTCCTCACTTAATGACCAGCCACTTGGTGACCTTTTGGTGTTACAACAGACCCTCCCCCCAAAAGGTACTTACGACCTTTTGAAATTCTCATGTCCACCCCTCCCACAATCATGGGATTGCATTTTGGAGGCTAGCAAACAACTCATATTTGCAGCCATTTGTAATTTATGTTGTTGTTTTATCAGAAACTGGCATTAACTTCTGATTTTTAGCAAAAAATACCCATGGGCTAAAATGGATTTGCTTAACAACGGTGGTGTTTGCTTTATGACCACAGTGTTTGCTTAGTAACTATGGCAAAAAAAGACATAATATTGGATTGGTCATGTGATGTCCCACTTAATGACCAGCATAATTTATGATCATAATTTTGGCCTCAGTTACAATCATAAATCGAGGACTACCGATGTAGTTGCAAAATGTGTCAATGTAAAATAATTATTTTCCATACCTCCCAGAAAGTTTATTTTCCTTAGAGATGCAGTCAAAACTTACGTTCAGTTGAATTATTTTACATTCAGAAACATGTTCACATAAATTTCCTTTACTTTTATACTAATATACCAAATGTGCATGTCAAAATACTTGAAGGACAAATAACAATTCTGAATAATGTTAACTGGGCTTAAAAATGGTTCTTTCACAATAAGCACAGAAATAATCTAGTTGGAAAGGCCTGGATCCAAATCCCTGTTTATAATGCATAAGCGTTAAATCAATCCAAAATGCATCATTCCCTATGACTTATATAACTTATATGACTTATATAACTTATATTTGTGTTTAAATTCTAGAACACTGATGCATTGAGTAAGGCTAAGGGGATAAAAGTTGAATAGAATTACTCTGAAGTAAATGGCTTGAGGAATTTTGCACTGGGATATGATTATTAGTATGGACTAGCATTACAGATTAATCCAAGATTCAGCTACAATCTACTTACCTGGGAGTAGCTGAATTTAGTTGAATATAATTGGATTTACTTCAAAGTAAATATAGAAAACAGCTCTCATTTTATTTTGAGTAAGTCAAATTAAGTTTCCAGCTTCAGGTAATACTTTGTGGTGAAAAATCTTACAAATTTAGTAATTTGTCATACAAGTAGTAAATTACAAGAAGCAATGTCAAACATTTCCATCCTCTGAGGGGAGTTTGTAAGATGAGCCTATCTGAAGAGGTTTCAGATACGTTTAAGGAAAAATCTTAGAGCATCATTTAAAAAGCAAGTTGTATCCTATAGCATGGATAAATAACAATTTTGTGCTCAAGGCCCCCCTTGACTTTTCATGGTGGGCCAGGGGCCCACATGCCATCAGTTCAAATCCTAATTTGATTTCATTACATTTTCTACTCCTCAATTGCGTATTTAGCATTTTCTCCTTTCCATACACTAAAAGCAGGGATTTAACCACCACATTTAAGGCTGCTTCCCATCAGCCACAGCTTCTGGATCTTTCCAAGTAGTCCTCAAATTACAACAGTTCATTTAGTGACCATTCGAAGTTACAACAGCACTAAAAAAGTGATTTATTACAGTTTTTCACACATGACCTTTGCAGCATTCCCATGGTCACATGATCAAACTTCAGATGCTTGGCAACTGACTCATATTTATGACTCTTGTTGTATCCTGGGGTTATGTGACCACCTTTTGCAGACTTCCGACAAGGAAAGTCAATCTGAAGCCAGATTAACTTAATAATTGTGTTACTAATCAAACAACTGCAGTGGTTCACTTAACAACTGTGGAAAGAAAGATTGTAAAATGAGGCAAAACTAAAGAAATGTCTCAGTAACAGAAATGTTGGGCTCAATTGTGGTCATAAGTCGAGGACTATTGGTACTTTATTGGAGTTTCTTGAGAACCTCCATGGCAATTACAAATATATCCATTTTTCTTATGAACATGCTTAGTAAATAGAAAAAAGAGCAGAAAAGAGAAGGCTGAGGTCTAATACAGGGCTTTTCAACTAGTGGTATGTGTACCACCTGTGGTACATTGGCATCTGGCATCCTAGAAAAGTGGTAGTGGGGGAGGGTAATGAGCTGAACCAGTGGCAGCACCGCACAAGCCTGAGTGAGAGAAGGCTGGAGCTGCAGGGCTGTCAGGGCTCAGCAGAAGTGCCAGGATCAGTGCCGCTTTCCAGCTGATCGGCACTTCTTTGGGGCTGTCAGGGCTCAGTGGAAGTGCCAGGATCAACGCCAGGCTCTAGCTGGAGCTTGGCGCTGATCCTGGTGCTTCTGCTGAGCCCTGAAGAAGCACCAATCAGCTGGAAAGCAGCACTGATCCTGACGCTTCTGCTGAGCCCAGAAGAAGCGCCGATCAGCTGGAATGTTGCAGCATCACCAGGGTCTTGTGATTTACATTCAGATGCGTGGCAACTGATTCATATTTATGACGATCACAGTGTCCCAGGGTCATGTGAAGTGACCAAAACCTGCTGCAACCACCCAGCAGACGGGGGGAATAAAAACCAAACACCCCCACCCCACCCCCACTGCCAATCCTCAACAGAAATGCTCACAACAATGAAAACCTCGGACAGGAGGAAGAGCGTCACCGGATGGGCAGGCAGGTGTCTTGCTCGGCTGTGGCTTGGGGGGGGCACTTTTTTCAGTGCCTTTATAACTTTGAACAGTCATTAAGTGAGGACTACCTGTACTTTATCACTTTTTTCCTTTTTTGGGGGGGGTTATCAAGTTTTTGACACCTTGCTAGGCGACTGGTGGTACTCCGATGTTGCCATATCCTGAAAGTGGTACACTGGGTGAAAAGGTTGAAAAGCCCTGGTCTAATATAACAGCATTCCTCCCTCCTCTTGTGGATAAGAAGTCCTGGTGGTGCTGTGGTTAGAATGCAATATTGCAGGCTAATTCAGCTGACTGCCAGCAGTTTGATTCTCAATGGCTCAAGGTTGACTCAGCCTTCCATCCTTCCATGGTTGGTAAAATGAGGGCCCAGATTGTTGGGGGAAATATGCTGACTCTATAAACCACTTAGAGAGGGCTGTAAAGCACTATGAAGTGGTATATAAGTCTAAGTGCTATTACTATTGCTATAATGTATATCCACCTTGCTCAGTGTTTTGCCTTCATACAGCCCGCATGGTCAAAGACTATGTTGTTGGTTATTCTGGAGCCTGGATGGTGCCCCACTAGGAAAGAAAGTGGTCACATAGAGTTCAGAAAAAGCAAGCCTATACAGGGCCACACAACATTCTTCAAAATATGAAGGGCTACTTCATAGAGTAAGGCAAAGACTTACTCTGCTCCTTAACTGATGGAAATCTAGATCTAATAATGGGTTAAAGTTACAGAAAGCTACAGTTCAAAAGAAGATTATGATTATAATTCTCACTCTTTCTGGTGATAACCAAAAGAGAATGCAAGCAGTTATTTTGGGAAGATGGATTTGGTCTTTCTATCTCCAAGCACATCTGGGTTACATAAAATTTACACTGAGTAGAAGACTTCAAATTAGTTTTTTTTAAAAACTGGTTTACCTCTTTATTTATTAGAATCATGTTTCTACTTGCACACCCGAGTAATTTAATTTTATGATTACAGCTAGGTAGAATTTGCATGGCAGATCAGTATGATTTTAGAGAAACATTTACACAATCTAAAAAAAACAAAACCTGTCAAGCAGATAGCAGGCCATTTTAGGCAGAAAACAGAAAAGACACATTGTAGCAAGAAATCAATCAATGGAATTCGTTTTTGTAAGGACTTGTTACGCCTGCCACTCTGAAGCGAATGAGCCAGCTACATCAGTTGCTAATAATTGTGTGCTAAAACTGAGCTCTAGTATTGTTGACTGTAGGCTTCTAACTCCCAAACACTTGTTGTTAATAATCTCACTGTTGAAACTCCTGATAATGTGTTTTGAGAAATCTGACTTGTATTATTAACATGGGGGGGGAATCTATTGAGGGGGGGAAAGCACAGTAATTAAAACATCTCCAGGAAAGTGTTGAATGTCCTTATTAGAAATGAAATAGTGTTGACTGTCCTGAAACAAACAAACAAATAGGATGCTGAAGTTACAGAATAACAGAGCTGGAAGAGACCTTGAAGATCTTCTAGTCCAGGTTCCTGCTCAAGCAGGAAGCCTATACCATTTCGGACAAATGATAGTGGGCAATGCATGAAGAGCCAACATGGCATTTGAGGGATTCAATATCCCAAAATCACACAAATTGTGTGGAAGTTTATTGTTTTCAGGGATCTTACAGAAACTCTTGTAGAATTTTAGGGGCGTGACATCCCATTGGGTTGGGCAACCTCATGTGATTTGGGCCATCATTTATTTATTTGGAAATGTGATGTCTAAAAGACCATTGAAGCTAAATCATAGTTTATTTTAAGCAAAGGATTTTGAATAAAACCACAGTCAAATGAATGCACATATCAAGTTAAATTAATAAAACAATAAATTACTGCCTGGTTATGCTCAGCCAAAACTAAAGTAACCACATTATAATTAACATGATAGAGAAGGATGATCTGATTAAAAGAGTGATTGAGTTCTAAGGCATATGGCCCTCATCCTGATGATGTTTTGAAAGGCACTGAAAACCTAGCTTGTTTTCCCCAGCCTTGAGGTAGGCTGATTGGGGAACCTCTGTAAGATTTTGTCTTGTATAATATTTTTCTATTTTGCATGTTTCTCTTCCCCCGGACATATATTTCTTTTTTTATGTGGCATTTTATATGTAAAGTTAGTTGGAGTCAGGTGTTTTTTAAACTCTATTTTTAATTTATAAATAAGTAAATATTTAATTTTAAAATAAGCCAATAAGATGAACCAGTTTCATATTCATACATCTGAACTTTAGGAGTTCATGTTAAGTGCTGTTTTTCGATTTTAAACATTTTATTTATTTGTTTGTTTGTTTGTTTGTTTGTTTGTTTGTTTGTTTATTTATTTATTTATTTATATTTAAACTTATATGCTGCCCTTCTCCAAGGACCCAGGGCGGCTCACAATAACAATACAAGTAAAAACATAAACATAGAATCAATTAAAATTACTAATTACAATGCTATATAAAAACTAGATAAATTTATTACACTCATACAACACACAATCACAGTCAAAGGCCCAGGGACAGAGTGCAGCTCACACGCCCCAAGCCTGTCTGCATAAATGCATCTTCAGCATTTTCCGGAAGGCTAGGAGGGAGGAAGCAGTACAAACCTCTGTGGGAAGTTGGTTCCAGAGGGCTGGGGCAGCAACGGAGAAGGCCCTTGCCCTAGGCCCCGCCAGATGACATTGTCTAACAGACGGGACTCGTAGGAGGCCAACCCTATGTGCCCTGACCGGTCGCTGGGATTCATGAGGCAGAAGACGGTCCTGCAAGTATCCTGGTCCATTGCCATAAAGGTTGATGCATAGGGGTAGGTAACCTTTAGCATGTCAGAAGTTGCTGAACTATAGCCATACTTCCTTGGGATCGAGATGCAGTTCAGCAACATTTGATATGGTACAGACAGTGGCATATATAGATGTGTGCATCAAATTCTAAAAGATGGTGGGTTGTTGGGATATAAACCACACCTCTTCAGTAGATGTGTTGATGTCCCATACATATATACAAGGATTGCAGCCTGCATGATAGTGCTATACTTGAGATCTTGCTGATTTTTGGCAACCGTCCCTCCCCAATGGCCCTGGTAATAACTTGTCTACCTCTGCCCTAAGCCTTTGAGTATTATTTCAATCTACAGTTCAGTTATTTAGTAATCAATTCTTCCAGTATCCAGATACAGAGCTGGGAGAAAGAAAATACCACGTTTTCCATCTTAAGTCCTGATGGCTTCATAAACACATGCATACCATTTTCTCACCAGCGATACAAAAGTGGTTTTCCATTGCATTCCCCCTGAGATACATCTTCAGCTTCCAAGTTTAACCTGCAGCCCTGCAATTTCATGGAGGGCTCCTATCCAAGCACTTTTAGATGACTTGCCGAGACATTAAGATGATAATAAAGGCAAGTAGTAAATCCCTTAGAATACTTTTCTAGAACATGGTACCAAACTACAGGTAGTCCTCGACCAACAGCTATTCATCAGCCAACATGGGTTTGTCAAAAACAGATCATGCCAAACAAATCTTACTGCATTCTTTGACCAGGTGACAAAATTAGTGGATCAGAGGAATGCTATGGATATAATTTACTTGGACTTCAGTAAGCCATTTGATAAAGTAGACCACAACCTACTACTTGATACATTTAGGCAAAAAACACCCAAATGCACAGGTATAGTATAGGAGGTACCTTGCTCAATAGTAGCAACTGTGAGAGGGATCTTGGAGTCCTAGTGGACAATCACTTAAATATGAGTCAACAGTGTGCTGCAGCTGCCAAAAAAGCCAATACAGTGCTAGGCTGCATTAACAGAGGGATATAATAAAGATCACGTGGAGTGTTAATACCACTTTACAATGCCTTGGTAAGGCCACACTTGGAATACTGCATCCAGTTTTGGCCACTACGATGTAAAAAAGATGTTGAGGCTCTAGAAAGAGTACAGAGAAGAGCAACAAAGATGATAAGGGGACTGGAGGCTAAAACATATAAAGAACAGTTGCTGGAATTGGGTATGTCTAGTTTAATGAAGAGAAGGACGAGGGGTGACAGGATAGCTGTGTTCCAATATCTCAGGGGCTGCCACAAAGAAAAGGGAGTCAAGCTATTCTCCAAAGCATCTGAAGGCAGGACAAGAAGCAATGGATGGAAACTAATGAAAGAGAGAAGCAACCTAGAATTAAGGAGAAATTTCCTCTCAGTTAGAACAATTTATCAGTAGAACAACCTTCCTCCAGAAGCTGTGAATGCTCCAAGTTTTTAAGAAGAGATTGGACAACCATGTGCCTGAAATGGTATAGGGTTTCCTGCCTGAACAGGGGGTTCGACTAGATGACCTCCAAGGTCCCTTCCACCACCACCGTTGTTGTTGTTGTTGTTGTTGTTGTTGTTATTATTATTATTATTATTATTATTATTATTATTATTATTGCATTCAATGTTACAACAGCCCTGAAAAAGTGACTTAGGAGTGTTTTTTCACAGTTACAACCTTGCAGCATCCCCATGGGCATGTCATCAAAATTCAGACACAATTGGCATGTACATATGATAGTTGCAGTGTCCCGGGGTCACGTGATCACCTTTTGTGACCTTCTGACAAGCAATGAGGAAGACAGATTCATTTAACAACCATGTTACCAATTTAACAACTATCGTAATTCACTTAACAACTCTGGCAAGAAAGTCGCAAAATGGGGCAAAACTCAATAACTTTCCTGCTTAGCAACAGAAATTTTGGGTACAATTGTGGTTATAAGTTGAGGACTGCCTGTGTATTACTAACAAAGTCTGAGGTCTAGACTTGAAGGTAGTTTTTGTTTTACTTGTGGTTTAGCATGTTGTATGAACCCAACAACTGTAGTTTATAAGTCATGACTAGTGTTTTAATATGATGGGTAAATGCAAATGTGGTTGATTAAATGATGATTAAGCAGGCTTTGGCTACATACAAAATATGAACTGGGAGAGAAATAACATGATTATTCAGTTGGCTTCATGAGATTTGATTCCCCAAAATGCGCAATGTGGCACTGGAAAAATAAAGAGCTCCTTTGTGAGGAGAAAAATTGGAGGGAGGGGATGCAGGAAATTCCCATTTGTGTTTGTTTGCTTTCCTTACTTTCATTACCATGATTTCTGCTCACCAGACTCCAATAACTATTTCTCTATGTTTTGCAATGCACATTGCTCAACTTATACAAGGAGGAATCGGTCCAGTCGTAATAAGAAATGAAGTGATATCTGGAACAGGTAACTTTGAGCAAACCTCTGCTGGTATAAAAGAAAGCTGAAAAGGTTTATTATAGGAACTGTAATATTTTGAAAGAGACGTGAACTGGCTCCACTGCCTGGAAGAATGACAAGTATGTGGGCTAGGCAGAGAAACAAACAAATGCCGGGATGTTTGTTAAAATGCCTAAGCTTTTCATCTTATCCAAGGTAAACAGCATCAGATGTATTTTTCACAGTATGAAACAACAGCCCCTGCTCTAGGGGGAAGGAGGGATTGGTGGAAAGCTGGGATTAATTTCATCCACCATTAAGGTTTGGACAGGGATGATTCCGGGCATGGATGATCCAACCAGACTGATTTGCAAATTTCTGCTTTGTAAAACTCATGTATACACAAGACTTGAATTGTATGATTCACAGGGTGAAAAGACTGGCATTTTAGTTCATATTTCTCATTCAGGCCATATAGAACTGGACTGACAAACTGGCCCATCTTTCCTAGCTTCAAAAACCAAAGATCATTAGCCATTTATTATTTTGGAGTAGCCTTTTAGCCTACCCCCCTTTTTAAATAGAGGTAGCCCTCAAGTTAAGATACAATTGTTTAGTTTAGTTTATTCACACTTATATGCCGCCCTTCTCCGAAGACCCAGGGCGGCTCACAACAAGAATACAATAACAATTTTAAAATTGACCCCAGAAAGTTTGCTGGTAAGTGAGACCTTTGATAAGTGGTTTTTCTTCCATTCTACAACCTTTCTTGCCACACTTGTTAAGTGAATCACTGCAGCTGTTAAGTTAGTGACATGGTTCTTAAGTGAATCTGGCTTCCCCATTGACTTTGCTTGTTGGAAGATCGCAAAAGGGGACTGCATGATCCCGGGACACTGCAACCGTCATAAATATGAGCCAGTTGCCGAGTAGCTGAAATTTTGATCAGGTGACCACGAGAATGCTGCAATGGTTATGTAAGTGTGAAAGTCACTTTTTTCAGTGCTGTTGTAACTTCAAACGGTGACCAAATGAACTGTTGAGACTTGAGGATTACCTGTAAATAACTCTGAAAATAGATACATGAAGACTCAGGTAAGTTCAATACCTATTTTGAGTGTTTTTGATAAGGAATAAATTTTATAGATGGAGGGAAAAAATAGAGGTCACAAATAAAGAGATAAGTTAAAATAGAGATTAAAAATGTATAGTTTGTATATAGATAAGTTATATGCAATTAATGTACAATATGGACTGAGATGTCAGTCAAAGACGATTTACCATGTTCAATGTTTTTAATTCTTTTTTTTTTGTATTCAATAAAAACTTTATTATAAAAAAAAAACCTATTTTGAGTGGAGTCCCTCCACATTCCCCAAACAAAACAAAGCTCAACATGTTAATTTCCCTGCTCCAGTGACATTTTTGAGCCAGGACTGTGTTTCCTATGGCCTTGGAAGCCTGGAAGATAATGTAGAATGAGCCGTCCTTTAAATGTCGTTGAGGGGAAAGTGCCAATTCTGATCTGAAATCTGATACATACAAGCATAGGAATAGCGTGAAATGTGGCATAATTCCATGGAATTACAAAGTAGTCCTCGACCTATGACCACAACGGAGCCCAAAATTTCTGTTGTTAAGTGAGACATTTCTTAAGTGAGTTCCCCCCCCCCATTTTATGATCTTTCTTGCCATGTGTTAAATGAACCACTGCAATTGATAAGTTAGTAACCTGGTTATTAAATGAATCTGGATTCCCCATTGACTTTGCTGGTCAGAAGGTTGCAAAAGGTGATCCCATAACCTTGCAACACAGCAATGGTCATAAGTATGAACCAGCTTTCCAAGTGTCTGAATTTTGAACATGTGATCATGGGGATGCTGCAAAGGTCATAACTGTGAAAAATGGCCATAAATCACTTTTTTTCAGTGCTGTTGTAACTTTGAATGTCTCCCTCCCTCTCTCTCCCCCCTCTCGCTCCCTCTCTCCGATCTTCTGCTCACCTGGCAAGCTGGCTTCATGCTGTTCTCCAACAAGCTGACACACATTGTTATTGGGCTGGCTCTCTCCTGCCCTTGGTCTGCCAGTCCTCTTCCCCCACCCAGTGTGTGTGTGTGTGTGTGTGTGTGTGTGTGTGTGTGTGTGTGAGAGAGAGAGAGAGAGAGAGAGAGAGAGAGAGAGAGAGAGAGAGAGAGAGAGAGAGAGAGAGAGAGAGAGAGAGAGAGAGAGAGAGAAGGGAAGCGCAAGTGCCTCTCTCTGCAAATGGCGGAGGAGGCTGGGAGCCGCAGGAAAAGGCTCAAAGAGCCACATGCGGCTCCGGAGCTGCGGGTTGCTGACCCGTGGTGTAGAGTCATGCTAGTCACATTGCCAAGAAATGTCTTCAGACAACACTGGCTCCCTTGGCTAAGAAATAGAGATGAGCACCGCCCCCTACAGTCAGAAACAACTGGACGGGAAAACTTTATCCTTTTATCAAGTAGTTGAAATAGGAAAAAAACAATACCCATTGCTTTTAGCTCCCTGGAGAAAAGCTGTTTTTCACTGTATTGGACAATCCTAGGCAAAGAAAGAAACAGATGCTCATATGTAGTTTGAGGACTTCCTCCACAGATGCTGAAGAAATAAAGTTTAGTTTTTCCAAATGAAGACTGTTGTACATACAGGATTCCATGAAACATTTTACTATAATCTTTAAAAAAAAACTAATATAAAAATCCCTACAACCTACAGTCAGTTGCTTAGCAACTGTTCAAAGTTACAACCAGAACTGTTCAAAAGATACGACCAGATTTCAAAGCTCCAAAGGCCACACAGCCCCCCCCCGCTGTCACATGATCACATTTTGGGTGCTTGGCAACTGGCAAGCCTTTATGGCTGTTTGCAGTGTCTCACGGTCACCTAACTGCAATTTTTGTCATATTTTTTTGCCCGCATTTCTTTCCAGTTTGTGTCAAAAAACGCCTCTTGGAAAAAATAGATTCCTTTAATGAGCACCATAAAAATGTTATAAAATCAGGCATGTGGGACCCACTTAATGATTAAACATTTTATGACTGTAATTCTGGACTCAGTTATGGTCGTAACTCAAGGACTACCTATGTTTACAATGCATTTGGAATAAATATAAAGTAATGCAAAAGCATGTGAATGAATGAGCAATTCTTCAGATGCTAACTTCCAACTTAGTTAAGTACTCTTTTTTCTTCCATTTCTTGGTCATTCTGTTATATGCTTGGTCTCCAATTTTCATTTTATATTTTGGATTTATATATTGTTGCTGGTTGTTAGATTATTTTCTTTGTTTTTACTTCTTTTTGATTTATTGTTGTTTAGCTTGCACAATATCCAGAGTCTCACTGTCTGAGTTGAGTGGCCTTATAAATCTTGAAATAAATAAATGAATAACTAAAAAAGAATGAGTCCATTTTTAGAGGAAAGACTTAGCATTGAAGGCAGGTCAAATTATTTTAGCACTGGAGGCACAGTACCTCACAAAATATTTCACTCCTGGCTACAAAAATACAATAATATATAATTAATTAACGTGATTATTTAAACAAGTAATCATTGTTGGTCTGGAAAGAGTGTAGAGAAGAGCAACAAAGATCATTAGAGGGCTGGAGTTTAAAACATATGATGAATGGTTGCAGGAACGAGGTATGTCTAGTCTACCAAAAAGAAGGACTAAGGGTGACATGAGATAAATCTTCCAATATTTGAGGGGCTGTCAACAAAGAACAGGAGGGCAATGTAGTCTCCAAAGCACCTGAGGGCAGGACAAGAAGTTATGGACAGAAGCCTATCAAAGAGAGATCCAATCTAGAATTAAGGAGAAATTTCCGGACAAAAGTTGTGGGTGCTCCATCACTGGAGATTTTTAAGAAGAGATTGGACAACTATTTGTCTGGAATGGTATAGAGTCTCCTACGTGGAGAGGAGACCTCCAATGTCTCTTCCAACCTTGTGAGGTGGGCTGGGCATTCAGCTGGCTTTCATGCTTAATGTGAATAAACCAATCTTTAATTTCTTACCATTGAAAATCTCTTAAACTTAATTATACTTTTGAGATCATTGGGAACTAAGTGTTCAAGTTAGGAAACATTACTCATGTAATCTAATATTCATCAGGAATGAATAGAATATTCTAAAGTAACATCTAGATGGGTGGTAACTGAACAACATGTCAACTCAGAACCATATGAAATTAGCTGTGTCACACAAGACGTAAAGTCTGGTTGTGAATTATCCCATTCTTTGGGTATACAGAGTATATTTAGCCATAAACTAACCAAAAAGAATGGCTTTGCATGCTAAATCACCAGAATACAAACTAAGCCTTTGCTAAATCTTCATTGCGTATGATTAAATGTGTTTTAGAGTTTTTAAGACCTAGCTTCGCTCCTACATAAACATATTTGATTACAGCCACCAAAGCACCTTTTGAGACTTGTTCAGAGATGTTTTAAAACTGAGTCAAAAGTGATGCACAGAATAAGAAATAAATTCTGGATACTTTTCCTCAACAAGCTAGCAATTATTTTGTGATTCATCATCTTTGATGTTTTGTTTTATGGCCAATTCCATAAGGGGTTTAATTAAGCAACTATTTGGGGTCAGAATAATTTTAATTAAAACATAATGCTTTGGGAGGGAGAGATATTTTCGTGCAAACTTTCCCAAGTTGCAAAAATTTAACATCATATTCTTTTATGTTTTAGAAGGACAAAATGATTGAGGAAATATTACATAAAATATACATGTGTGTTTCTTAAAAAAATATAATTGCTACAGTATTTTTTTTGTTTTGTTTTAAATTTTTTATTAAGTATATATTTGTAAATATAAACAAAGGAAAAATTCAAGTAGAATGCTGCTCAACTTAATACAATCATTTTAAACTTGTAAACATTCTTCACTCGGTATATCAAAATGTAACTATAAGCAAGATACATTTTCTTTGATTGATGTTTCTCTTGTATGTAGTCTATCCATTTTTTCCAGTCCAACATATATTTTTCATTTGAATGATCCTTCAAATATGCAGATATTTTAGCCATTTCTGCCATATTTATGACTTTCAAAGTCCATTCTTCAATAGATGGTAATTCTGGTTTCTTCCAGTATTATCCCACCAACAGTCTCGCTGCTGTGATCAAGTTCAAAATTAAGTTTGTCTCTATGGTGGTACAGTCTTTTATGATCCCTAACAAAAACAACTGAGGTAGAAATTCAATACTCTTTTTCAAGATGGTTTGAAGTGTCCACCATATTTTTCTCCAATAAGCTTTAATTTTTCTACAGGTCCACCATACATGAAAATACGTAGCATCCATACTTTCGCATCTCCAACATTTAGGTTGGAGGTCAGGATAGATATATGATAGTTTTTTCGGATCTAGGTGCCATCTATAAAACATTTTATAAAAGTTCTCTCTTAAATGTTGCGCTTGCGTAAATTTTACATTTTTCACCCAAATTCTCTCCCACGTTTCCATCATGATAGGTTGCCCAAAATTTTGTCCCCACTTTATCATGCAATCCTTGACTAGTTCAGTTTCGGAGTCAATTTCTATCAATACATTGTATACTCTTTTGATAAGCATGGGCCTTTGTTCTCTAACTTGTTTAATTAAATTCTCATCTGTTAGGGATAAACCCTTCTTCAGGTCTTTTTGCCATCTGGACTGCAATTGTAAATATGAAAACCAGGTATAAACTATTCCTTCGTCTTCTAGCATATTCGATGGTTTTAATGATAACACATTCCCTTCTTTCATTATGAGTTTACTATAGGGCACCACATTTTGAGCTTGTACTATGTTTATGTTCCCTATTGCGTGTCTGGGGACCGTCCAAATGGGAATCTTTTCATGTAGTAAGTACTGATACTTCTTCCAGACACGCAACAGCGGGTTTCTCAGTGAGTGCTCTTTGAAGCTTTTATCCACCTTTTTGTCATACACTAAATATGCGTGCCAACTATATAGTAAATCATGCCCTTCAATATTCAGTATTCTATCATTCGATAGATTAACCCAGTCACTCAATGCAACTAGAACCGCAGCATGATAATATAACTTCAAATTGGGCATTTTTAAACCACCTCTTTCCCTTGTGTCCTGGATAATTTTTAATCTAACCCTCGGTTTCTTGCCATCCCAAATAAATCTGTTAATACCCTTCTGCCACTCCTCTAGGCCCACATCCTTTTTAAGTATAGGTAACATTTGAAAGAGAAATAGGAGTTTTGGCAATACATTCATTTTTACTGCCGCTATCCTGCCCAGCAGAGACAGTTGTAATTTTTTCCACTTGTCCAATTCTATTTGTATCTTGTTCCACAACGCCTCATAGTTATTTTTATATAATTTCCCATTAGAAGCTTCAATCTCAACTCCTAAGTATCTAACTTTTTTAACTATTTCACAGCCCGTTATTCTTTCCAAGTCATGTTTTGAGTTGTTATATAAATTCTTAACTAGCATCTTTGTGTTGGATATATTTACTTTGAAGCCTGATACCCTACCATAATCCTTAATTATCTCCATCAATCTCTTGGCTGATTGCTCTGGTTGAGTCAGTGTCACAAGCAAGTCATCCGCAAAGGCACATAACCTGTAGTCATGTTGCTTAATCCGTATACCTTTTATATCATCTGCTGCTCTTATCTTATTCAGTAGAACCTCCAGCGTTAAGACAAACAGCAAAGGGGATAAAGGGCATCCCTGTCTAGTGCCTTTCTCTATATTAAATGAATCTGTTAAGTCCCCATTCACAATGATCTGGCCTGTTTGTTTCTGATAAATTGCCAATATTGAATTAATAAACTGTTCTCCCATTTTCATTCCACCAATTAATTTTTCCAGGAACAACCAGTTCAATCTATCGAAGGCTTTTTCTGCATCCAAAAACATAAGTACGGTGGGCACCTGGATATGCCTTTCCAAGTATTCTACTATATTGAGAAGTTGTCTTACATTAGTTTTCATCTGTCTTCCTTGTATAAAACCAGTTTGGTCTGGATGAATAGTTTTCTGTAGCACTGTCATTAATCTGTTAGCTAAAATTTTGGCAAAAATTTTGTAGTCCGTATTCAATAGTGAAATTGGTCTATAGTTTTCTGGTTGAGCGTTGTCTCTTCCCTCTTTGGGAATTAGAGAGATGTAGGCTGTTTTCCATGACGGTGGAACCTGACCAGCCTCTTGTATGTTGACAAATAGTTCTCTAAGGGGTTCCACCATCTCCTCTTGAAGATACTTGTAATAGGTCGCCGTTAACCCGTCAGTCCCGGGGGATTTTCCCATTTTCAATTGTTTAATCACTGAAATTATTTCTTCTGATGTGATCAATGCATTTAGTCTATCTCTTTGTTCATCGGTAATTATCAATGCCTTTTCATTTTGCAGAAACTTTTCTATCTCCTTATCTTGTGTCTTCTCTTCAGCGTATAACTTGGAGTAAAATTCTATAAAAGCTTTCTTGATTGTTTCTTGTTGAAATGCTTCCTTTCCTTCCTTTCCTTTATAGTCTATCTTTTCAATTATGCGGGATTTTTGCTTTTTCCTTAATATATAAGCCAACCATCGACCAGGTTTATTGGAATTAAAAAATGTATTATGCTTTGCATATTGTATATTCCTAGCAACTTGGTCCGCCATCAACAAGTCAAATTGTTTCTGTAGAATCTTGATTCCCTCTTTAGTCTCTTTGTCTTCCGGTCTTTCCATTAATAATTTCTCTTTCTTACTTATTTCCTCTTCTAACTCCTTCCTTTTTTGTTCTTGTTTGCAGCGGTGCCTTTTGTTCATATCAATGAGAATCCCACGCATGAATGCCTTGCTTGCATCCCATATCATTTCTATAGGTGTATCTTTATTCATATTTATGCTAAAGAATTCCTTCATAACATTTTTGCATTCATTTACATTTATATCGTATTTAAACAAGTTTTCATTAAGTCTCCACAATCTCTTAGGTCTCTGTCCTTCCCTTAATTCCATCCACACTGCGTTATGGTCTGTTAAAACTTTGGGTAGGATTCTCACCTTCTTTAGGCTAAAAAGCAAATCGCTAGATGTTAATATAAAGTCTATTCTAGAAAATGACCGGTGTCTGTCTGAAAAAAAGGTAAATTCTTGCTCTTTGCCATGTCTTTCTCTCCAAATGTCTATCAGGTCAAAGTCGTCCTTTATATCAAAAAAGGATTTGGGCAACTTGGAATGTTTTTGCGGAGTTGGTGATGTCTTCTTTTTATCTAAGCCAGCCTTTATAACACCATTCCAGTCTCCCATTATAATACAGGATCTATAGTCGAATTGTATTAGCTTTTTATGTATCAATTTATAAAATTTTCCTTGTTGCTGATTTGGTGCATATATGCCCATCACAAGAATTTTCTTATCATCTTTTACAATTTCGATTGCTAGGTATCTACCTTGTGAGTCTGCTTCTATTAATTTAGCTCTTATATGATTTTTTACATAAATGACAATGCCATTCTTCTTTTCTGCACCCGCTGCAACAAATTGTGTGCCTAGCTTGTTGTTTATTAAGTATTTCTGGTCTGCGGTTCTAATATGTGTTTCTTGTAAGCAAATTACATCGTTTTTACCTTGAGTCAAGTAATGAAATATTTTCTTCCTTTTCTGTGGGGAGTTTAAACCATTAACATTCCATGTCAGATATTTATTTGTCATGATCCGCTGTGGAAAACTTTTGCAAGACCGATTCCACTATTTCCCCTGCTTTTTTCTTTGGTCGAGCTCCCATGGTTTCCAGATTTGTATTTGTACTGCCTTGTTGGTTCTTCTCTTGTTGTCCCATACGTTTAATAGTAGCTCTCATCTGTCTTTGATCTTTAGGCTTTTCTGCTTCCAAGGTTTTAAGGATATCCATACTCCGTGCTGTCACCTCCAGAGAAGCTCCTTTATCTTCTCCTGATGCTGCAGCGGTCTGTGTCTCCGGGAATTGTGATCATTGTTTTAAGTCTATTCCTCTTTCTTGTGGCCAATCTACATTTTTTGGTAATGTGGGCGGGTGTCCCCCAGCCTTCAGCTCATTTTCAAAAAATTATTTTTCTTTCCAGACCGTTTTCAGGTGGTATCTTTTACCTTTATAAGTTAATGACATTCCAGCTGGGACCTCCCACCGATATTGTAGAGCACGTGCTTTCAGTTCAGTGACCAAAAATGCGTAGTCTTTTCTTTCTCTTAACATCTTTGGGGGGATCTCCTTCAGTATCACCACGTCTTGACCATCTACGTTTAATGTCTTGTTATAGGATGTTGTAAGAATAAGATCTCGGAATCCCCTTGTTACAAAGTAGATAACCACATCTCTAGGTATATTTCTTTGTCTTGCGCTCCATGAGTTAACTCTGTGGATTCTGTTAATTTGCCAAGAGACATTGTTAACGTCATCTTCTAGAAATTTTCCCAGGGCTTCTTCAAAAATTCTTTTCAAATCTTCTTGCTTCTCATTTGACACCTCTCTCAACCCCCTGAACCTAATTGCTGTCATCATCTGGCGATATTGCATCATAAGTGAGTGGTCCTGCACTTCATCTTTCATCTCAGCAAGTTGTCCCTCTACATGTCTCTCCACCTCATCCATCTTTTCTTCAACTCCCTCCCAGATGCCTTTAAAAGTTTCCAGAATATCTTCTCTCATTTTCTTATTATGTGTCTGCATTGCTTTTTTGATTTGATCTAAATCTTCAGTAACAGCTTTGCTTTGTTCCTCCATCTTCTTTTCTAATTCTTTGTTTTGTTCCTTCATCCCCTTCTCTAGTTCTTTGCCTTGTCTCTCCATCTTCTTATCTATTTCCTCAATCTTCTTCTCCACTTCCCCCATCTTGCTCTCCAGTTTTTTCTCCAGTTTTTCCATCCTTTGCTCAGAATTGTCATTTATTACTTCAAATTTCTTCTCTAGATTTTCATACATTGCTGACAATGCAGCCTTTAAATCTTTCACAATATCCATTTCTGGAGAGGCTTGAGTAGACAGGGGGGTCTGGGACTCTGTAGGTATGGAGGAAGATGGGGGGCAGGTGAATTGTTTACTGTTATTTTAAGGGGCTGGGCTGGGGAGGATGCTGCCAACTTTGAGGGAACTATTTTGGATTGCCTGGTGGCCATTCTACTTTCAGTTCACTGTTAGCAAAGCTTCTTTATTTTTATTTATTTATTTTATTTATTTATTTATTAAATTTTTATACCGCCCCTCTCCCGTAGGACTCGGGGCGGTTCACAACAGAGTAAAAACATAAAAACAATAAATATTTAAAAATTAAATTAATATTAATACAAGGCTGTTGCTAAAAACCTGTTAAAAACCCAATTCTAAAACCCAAACAGCCTTCTTTAAAAATTTTAAAACCCGAGGAGATCTAGGCCAGGCCGGCTTGATTGAAGAGATGAGTCTTCAGTTCTCTTCTGAAGGTGCGGAGATCATGACATGTCCGGAGTTCTGGGGGGAGCTCGTTCCACATCATCGGTGCCCCCACAGAAAAGGCTCTCCCCCTGGGCGCCACCAGCCAACACTGCTTAGCCGATGGCACCCTGAGGAGGCCCTCTCTGTGGGAGCGAACTGGTCGATGGGAGGTATTTACTGGCAGAAGGCGGTCTTGTAAATAACTGGGTCCTATGCCATGGAGCGCTTTAAAGGTGGTGACCAACACCTTGAAGTGCACCCGGAAGACCACCGGCAACCAGTGCAGCTCGCGCAGGATAGGGGCTATTCGTACCCGCCAGGGTGCCCCCACTACCACCCGCGCGGCCGCATTCTGTGCCAGTTGAAGCCTCCGCGTGCACTTCAAGGGGAGCCCCATGTAGAGAGCATTACAATAGTCCAGTCTGGAAGTGACGAAGGCATGGGTGACCATGCGTAGCGCGTCCTTATCTAGGAAGGGGTGCAACTGGCGTACCAGACGAATCTGGTAAAACATCCTCCCAGCCACGGCCGTCAGATGGTCCTCAAGGGACAGCCGTGAATCTAGGAGGACTCCCAAGTTGTGAGCCCTTCCCATGGGGGCCACTGACTCGCCCCCAATAGACAGCGATGGAGTCAGCTGGTTGTACCGGGATGACGGTAACCACAGCCACTCGGTCTTGGAGGGGTTGAGCTTGAGACCGTTCTTTCCCATCCAGATCCGCACGGCCTCCAGGCACTGGGTCAGCACGTCAAGAGCTTCATTTGGGTGGTTCGGGGTGGAAATGTACAGCTGAGTATCATCAGCGTACTGATGGAATTCCACCCCAAAACCTCGGATGATCTCACCCAGCGGCTTCACATAAATGCAGAGGAAAAATCCTTACACCTATATTGCCAATATGTATCCTTTTTTGGTCTTCCTTAGGTATACTTTGTAAAGTTTTCAATATATGCGTCTAATCTGTCTTCTAGCGCCCGCTCTCGCTTTGCAGTTTCACTTCCCACTTTCTCTTCCGGTCACTTTCTCTTTAGAGTGAAGGTGATCATCATCTTGGATACATTTTGTTGATTGTGCAAGTAATTGATTAGAAGTAAAATATAGAGAATACTTGCATTTTAGGCTTCTGTGCTCAATCTGCCTGTCTCTGTGTCTCTTTTGAAAGTTTTTCTCGAGCAGAGTCTGGTTACAGCGTCTGGTGCCGTCCGCAGACAGCAGCAACTCCGGGGTGGAGCTTTTACGAGTGCCTGGGGAGTTCTCTTTCTTTCCCCCTGAAAGCTTTTTCAGGGGGTTTTCAGAGGAACTCAACCCCTGCTCGTAGCTCTTCACCCCTTCTCCGACCAAGGAGGGTTTTTTTCCGCCGTGAAAAATAGCTGGTATTTGCTGTTTTCACGGCTTTACATGCCTCGGAGCTCAGAGCCTCTGGAAGAGGCTGTACAACGCTGAAGCAGCCACCGGAAGTCCCTGCTACAGTATTTTTTGATAAGTTAATATATTCAGGTGATGTTGAAAGACAGATTCAATTCTTTTTCACTTCATTCATTAATGGCAGGAAGTTATAATCCTTGTTGCTGAGGCCTGTGAATAGCTAATCAGAAATAAATCCTATTGTGGTCAATAGGCTTAATAGAGGAAAACATATAGAATTGAATAGAGCTGGAAGGAACCTTGGAGGTCTTCTAGTCCAGACCCCCCAGTCAAGCAGGAGACCTATAACATCTCGGACAAGTGACTGTCCAGTCTGTTCTTAAAATCCTCCAGTGATGGAGCATCCACGATTTCTGAAGCTGTTCCATATTTTTTCTTTCTTGAAGATGGGAACCACATCAGCCCTTTTCCAATCCTCAGGTATTTCCCCGCTGCTGATATGGTGCAATGGTTCTGAGATAACATCTGCCAGCTCCTTCAGAACTCTAGTACCAATAGAAAAGAATATTTGTTGCTCAGGGTTGAATTGTGGGATCTTTTTTTTTTTTAAAATCAAGTGATTCAAATTTTTATTTAAAACAGCATGTATTAAAAAATAGCATTTCTGAATTCCCTGTACAGTATTACCGGTAGCTATTTAAAAAAAAAACAACAACAGCAGACTACACACTAAAATACTTAAACAAGTTTGACAGTGTTGAAAAATATGGAACGCTTCACGAATTTGCGTGTCATCCTTGCGCAGGGGCCATGCTAATCTTCTCTGTATCGTTCCAATTTTAGTATATGTGCTGCCGAAGCGAGCACAATTGTGGGATCTTTGATGCTTTCTGAGCTTGGCTATTTGCTTGCAGATGTTTCATTGCTAAACTAGATAACATCATCAGTCCATTGATGATGATACCAGCTTGGTAATGAAATGTTGGCAAGTAGATAACCAAGCTCCCAGAACACCAAGGAGTCCACAGAAAATATTTAAGGAAGTGCAACTTGAAGACCCTCAGTACCATCTGGCAGACAATAAAGGATAATAAAAACAAAGAAAATAGGCTGAAATCACACAATGACAATAAAGACTCTTCTATTCTATTCTATTCTATTCTATTCTATTCTATTCTATTCTATTCTATTCTATTCTATTCTATTCTATTCTATTCTATTCTATTCTATTTGTGCTTTTCATAATTAACCACATTATATATCCAAATTAACCAACATTTTGGAGTCTGTTTTTTCCATTGAAAATCAAAGTACCACCAGCAATATGGTGATTGTAAAAAGCATACTAAAATCCATTTAAAAATTGCTTAAAATGCCTGTATTTGGTTGAAAGGCAGACCAAAATAATTTTAAAGTAATACATATTTTTATATATTTTAGCAATGTTCTGTTCACTATTCAAAGTACAATCAGATGTCAAATAATGCACATTTTAACAAAATCCAATCTATTTTAGAAAAGGGTTTTCCAATTTAATCTACTTCTTAGGAAGTTCCATTTCCTAAATTTAGTTTTAGATTTCTTTTACCTGTCCCCCTGAGGCAAAGACAGTTACTACTACAGGAATCTTTTCCAAGGTATCAAACCATTATCTATGAAATGGCTGGCATTTTGATCACATGCTTCCTGTTACATCTTCTTGTGCGTCCATGATGAGCACTGCAGGTGCTAATATCTCAAGCTCAGCTCCTGCTAACTTCATGGACACATGTAGTTTTCTTGACAATGATATGAACATAATTTGCTTGTGCAAATACAGTTTCTAGACTGCAAGTTGCTTAGCTTTTTTAATCTCAAGCAAGGTTGAGTAGGTGATGATGCCAACTACAGACTGCTGTCAAAATCATAACCATGTATGGTGGTTATTTATGTTATGATCATCAGTCTATTAAAGGAATCTCAAGAAGTGAACTCCAGATGTCAGGAATCTACTGATTACCTATAATTAAGGCAACTAAGTTTTTGTACTCTCTTCTCAATCAAGATTGTTTTCTATAACTGAGTTGACTGTTAGTTACCTGTAACATGGGAATGGTGGTAATACATGCTTATTTTCTGCTGATAAAAAAGCAACATTAGTTTATAGTTTTCTTCTGCTACTTGTTTTATTGAAACATCCAGAAGAAATAACCTCAGTGAATCTGCAGAAATACAACATATATAGGTAGTGTAGAACAAGGTAATCAAATAATAGCACAAGATTGCAAGGTTGCATGTTTAATCAATCCCTCAACAATAATAACATGCTATAATGGGCATTTGCTTCTGACTGTATAGGAATCTTCTAAGTTTCCCATGTAGACTTGAGATTTGTCAGTTTCTCATCTATGTTTTACTGAGTTAATCTATTTATATATCATTAATATAACCAGACTGATGCATTGAAACAAGCCCTGATCTAACTATAGTTGGTGGAATAACTTATAATTGACTGAGTTCACATTAAGACAAAGTCCCATTATTCATTAGTGTACTGTCTCTGTTTCCAGGTTAGTTCTTCCAGTCCAGTTTTCAGAAGTTCTCATCAAACTTGGCAATATACCAGAAGTTTCTATCCAGATCCTTCAAGGCATTTGCCCCAAATGCAGTTGGGATGCAGAAAATAGGATGGTATATGTGTGTGATACAACAGCCCAATATTCAGGACAATGAAAAAATATATTATTCTTGCCTCCATTCTCCATATACCAGGGTGCTTTATCAAAGATAGGAAAAGAGAGTGGTGGACAGATTTGCTTTTCTCATTCTTCTTTTTCAGTGAGAATTTATCCATTATAAGGCAACTATTTAAAGTGCTTTGATCATGGTACTAGGATTTGATAAGTCATGAATGCAAAGATATTTAAGAAAAACATGTCCCCTTCTACAGCATAATATCTTTTCACCAATGCACAAAATTGAGGTTTTGCTGGAGTTCTTATTAATTGTAGATGAGCAGGGAAACTACATGCCTTTAACTCCTCCCCCATCCCTTTGTTTATCATTGGCGCTTAATGTTACCTGCATCTAAAGGTAACTTGAGCTCTCAAAACTTGGACTGACTTCCTGATTTATTTATTTGTGCTAAATCTCTCTGTCCAGGGATGACAGTGGAGAGAAATCAAAGAAAGCTTTTTCTTCCCCCTTGTGTCACAGGAATAAGCAGAGGGGAAAAGAAAACAATTTCCACTTTAGATGCTCCTTTTAAAATATAGCTGCTTGAAAAGGCTGAATTGAAAAGTTAAAAAAACAAAAAACAACTTCCTAAAAGATGTTGAGGGGGGGGAGGAGCTGACTTGAAGGAAATCTTACTTAAAAAGAGCTTCATTTATCATCCTCTCCCCAGCACAAATATGCATATCAACATCCTGGATGGGGATTGATGAGACATATAATCTAACTCATCAATAGTCTTGGGGAATACTGTGCCATTATTTTATCACATCTTTTTTTATACCTTGGAAAGTTTGAGACTAAAAGATATTTATAAAAGATGATCATGGTTCTTCTTCCAACCCAAAGGAAAGTTGGAAATATGTTTTATAAAGGGGTTTGGTTTGAAGAATTACTTTACAAAACCAGAAACAAGTTTGGTGTAAAGAGGTTGAAGCTGGCCAAAAAAGACAGAGTTTGAAAATGGATCGATCCACCTGGGAGCTGTAGAGGAAAAATACCTGGGGAAAAAAAATCCAAGCCACAGCATCTGCAGGGGTTTGACCCATGAAAGCAGATCACTGCATGATGAAGCCAGCCATACCCCATTTCTATATGATTTGCAAAGTCTGATTCCAAAGGGAAGGAGCTTCTAAAGTGAGGTCACTTTTAGCATTCGGACAAAGATGTTTATAAATTATAACCTATTCAGCGGTGGCTCAGAATATTGCTGACTTTGCCATTCTAAGCTCCTCCCTCTTTCTGCTCATGTGATTTAGAGCAGATCTATTGTTAAAAGAGTCAGAAGGAATTCCAGAAGTCACGCTTTGCATGCTTTCCCTATGTTGTTTTTTAAAATCTGCAAGTGCTGGTTAGGCTAAGGATTCACCTGGATACATATAGCACCTCCAAAGGTAATTCTGCTTCCTTTTGTACATGTCATCTTTTCCCCTTTCTTCTCTTTATGTTAATTCTTGCTGGTTTTTAAACTTATTTTCAAAACTCTTAATAAAAAATAGATAAAGAAGAAGAAAAATAATGCAAATGATAGTTCAGTTTTCAGAAGGGGTTCTCAAAAGGCCATTAAGTCTATAATGTAAATCAGTTTGTTCAACTAGTGTCCTAAATGTTTGAACACTATTTTCCAGAATTATCAGGCAATAGAATAGAATGGAATGGAATAGAATAGAATAACAGAGTTGGAAGGACTTTTTAGATCCTATAGATCTTCTAGTCCAACTTCCTGCTCAGGCAGGAAACCCTATACCAAATGGTTGTCCAATCTCTTTTTAAAAATTTCCAGTGTTGGAGCATTCACAACTTCTGGAGGCAGGTTGTTCCACTGATTAATTATTCTGTTAGGAAATTTCTCCTTAGTTCTAGGTTGCTTCTCTCCTTGGTTAGTTTCCATTCATTGCTTCTTGTCCTGCCCTCAGGTGCTTTGGAGAATAGCTTGATTCCCTCTTCTTTGTGGCAACCCCTAAGATATTGGAACACTGCTATCATGTCATATCTTGTCAAATCATGACAAGAAGCAATGGATGGAAACAGTAGATATATCATCCTAATTAAGCTGCTGATCATACCTTTGGTCACAGTATCTCCTTCTGCAAGTTTCTTAGCTAGTCTGGTAACCCAGAGGTTCAGTATCTAAGTTGCTCGGCATCTCCAGAAAACTGCAAAATACTAGTAAATATTTTCATATGGTTTAGACTAATGAAAGGATGGGATGAATTGCAATTTCTTATATTTACCAAGCTTTCTTAATTCCTCCTCATTTTATGGCTTGGAAATTATATATTGATTTTTGTAGGGATGTTTTTTCTGAATTCACAAAAGAAGAACTAAGTTACTTGTTGCAGAAAAAAACCACACATTTTTTATATTTTGAAAGAGAAATAAGATTTTTTTTATCCCCGAGATGCCTTTTCACAAGGCAACTGGACTTTTTTTTTTTCTTTCAAGATGTTTTGCTTCTCATCCAAAAATCTTCTGGCTGACCAGCTCTGACTGGATGGTGGGGAATGGAAGGATTTATACTCCTTGCAGACAACTGGTCATTTGCATTCTTTTAGACAGTCATTGATGCCATGATTTTTTTGTGTGTGTATGGAAGAAATGCAAATGCATGAAACAAGAAAAGAAGAATGAAATAAGATAATGCAGGGACCACAGGGACAGGAAGTTTAATCAAAAGGATCATCATATATGTTTGACCACAGGCCAATTCTCTGCAGGTGGACTCACCCAGTATAAACATTTGGCTGTGCAATGAAAACAACAACAACAACAATAATGCAATGAGAAAGATGAAACAGTGGATCACCTTATCAGTGGCTGCAGCAAAATCTCACAAACCAATTTTCTATGATGTCACGACTGCATTGCTAAAATCATTTGTCAGAAGATTTGCCAGAAGTTTGGGTTTGAAACACAAAATTGACAAAGTTCTTGAAAATGAGCAAGTCAAGCTCCTGTGGGACTTTCAAATCCAAACAGACAGTCATCTGGCCCACAACACATACCTGTCATCACTATTATGAAAAAGAAAAAAGTCTGGTTCATTGATATTGCAATACCAGGTGATGCACAAATTGAAGAGAAAAAACTAGAAAAAAATAACACAATAACGCAATACCGTGATCTGCTAATTGAAGTTGAGCAATTGTGGAGGGGGAAAAAAAATCAATGGTTGTACAATAGTAATAGGAGCCCTTGGAGCAATATCCAAAGGGTTGCCTAGATACATGGAAATTTTGAACTTATCAGACCTGAATATTCTGACTTTGCAAAAAACCACCTTACTTGGAACTGTCTATAAACTCAGATGTTACCTTAATAGCTCTTAGGCCCTTGGTTAGGACTTGAAATGTTAAGTTTTTCCCAGTACAGATTGTGAATCGAACCAAAGATTAAATCTTAAATAATAAGAATAATATCCAATTCCCAGGCCCAAATTTCCAAAACAAATTATTGCAGCCATAAGTCCAGAAAGCAGCAATATAAAACCTAAACACTGAATATAAATATACATATATTGATTTATAAGTAATAAATATAAATATAAGATACATAACAAGGAATAAGAATGAAGTAAAGAATACAAGAGTACTGGAATGAAAATACAATAATAGCATAAAATACAAGTAAATAGCATAAAATACAAGTAAGTAAATGAGAATCCAAATCTTCAACTACAGGTATAGAATAGAACATGTAGAGGTGTAAAATGGGTCAACCTGGAGGGATTTATTTGGATTCTTATCAAATGAGAGGATTAACCAAGAGAAATTTTCTGCCTCAAAATATCTTCAGGATGGGGTAGATGAGAATCATCCCAGAATCCCATCTCTGGATTAATGTGTTCTCACGGTTGGAAACTCTGGGTTTAATCTTGGATTTCCTACCCTTTTTCTTCCTTCTCCTTCCTTGATAAAAAGTCATACAGAATTTAAACATGTGTAGACTTTTCTAGACTATTTTCCTTTGAGATAAGCACAGCTATCACTGTGTTTCAATTTTTAAAAAAGTAGCATAGGAACTATATTATTGGTAAATTGCTTATGAAGGAATGCTAGCAAGTAGGAAGGATGATTGAGCCATCTGTGAGTCCATGGGGAACAAACATCCCATGTTGCCCTCACAAGTGCAACACTCAGTATATAAGTGGCTCCTTTGACTGAAGGCTCTATTCCAGGAGTGTCAAACTGCCGGCCCATGGGCCGGATGCGTCATGGCGAAACCACGCTCACCCCATTACCAATGGAAAAAAAAGTCATGATACGTCACGACACGTCACGTGATGTTGCGAGTTTCATACCCCTACTCTATGCAAATGGCAGGATGATGCTTTCACAAGACAAGCTCCACCAGTGAGTATTTTATTTCTGAAGTAATGCTGAAAGTTCAGTTTGATGGATTGGAATTTTTGTGAATACCAGTTGAGCTGCTCTTAATACCAGTTGAGCTGCTTATAACAATCAGCGGGTTGACTAAATCCTGTGTGTTGCTCTTCATTTATTAGTAATTCTGGGCACTTAGTACTATGCAAAGACAATATAAAGTGCTTCATTTAAAGAGCCGAGCCCTATAGGGAATTCATTGTTTATACAGGTTGATTTATGACCACTAGAATTTCCATTTGCAATAATTTTACTGTCTTACCATTTTCATGTTTTTTTTTAAATATTTAACATTTCATAGTTTCTCTGGTGGGACTTACTGAACAAACAAGTAAGTATTTTATGAATCTTCAAGTTATGCCTTCTGTATATTCAAAGTATGCATGGAGCAAGGGGAAGGGTCGAAACATGCTGAAAACTTAGCTGATCTCACTTATTTTCAAGAAATTGAGAAAAATGGGCAGATGTATGTGCATTATTTTGTATGAAAAAGTTTGATTCTGCAGACCAACTGATTAAACATGTAAACATGTGACCCAAGACTCAGTTGTTCCTTATTAGATGTGGTCAGTGCAGTTAGCCTAATTCTGCTGCTTTGCACACTCACTGAAAAATGCTTTAGGTTAGGCCCCAATTGTTCTTAGAATCTGTGGCCTTCATGTAGTTGATCTGTATGAAAAACCAACTAAAGCATTTTAATTGGATCTAGGCTTTTCATAATGTACAAGTCCCAACCAGTATTCCAGTATTCCTAACAACTATTCCAGTATTTGAGAGGTTGCCACAAAGAGGAGGGGGTAAATTTATTTTCCAAAGCACCTGAAGGCAGGACAAGAAACAATGGATGGAAACTAATCAAGGAGAGAAGCAACCTGGAATTAAGGAGAAACTTCCTAACAATGGGAAGAATTGACCAATGGAATAGCTTGCCTTCAGACGTTGTGGGTGCTTCATCACTGGAGGTTTTTAAGAAGAGACTGGACAGTCTGAAATTGTATGGGGGGTTGGACTAGAAGACCTCCAAGGTCCCTTCCAGCTCTATTCTGATTGGTGTTAACCATTTCGTTTTGGCTCTGTTGAGATGCATTTGAAATTGAAACAATTTAATATTCCAGTTTCCTCACTGATGGGAAAACTAGTCTCTTCCCATCTCTAGGTGGATGAACTCAAGACAACATTACTTTCTAACAAACCCCAAATTTCTATTTATAACATGCGTCTGGAAAACTTCCCTTTCAAGGCAATCATTTGCAAAGAAAAAAATAACATTGAACTTTCTGCTTGATATTTTGCAGCCAAGTGGTTCTTCTAGTGAAGAGGAACCAATTTTATCATTGTTTGTTTCACTAGAATACTGTCTGCTGAAAAAAACTGTAAGGATTTCCCATCAAAACTGTCCGGATCAATTCTGACTGTGTTTCTTCACTTTTACTTCAGTAGCAACAAACATCTTTGCTAAAAACTTTTGTGAAAAGTAGTATCTGGCTGAAAAAATGGCAACATACCATCTTTTTAGCTTCACAGCTCACAAAATATAATAGAAACAGAAGGAATGGTGATATTGTGCTATTGTGTAGTTTTCCCTAGAAGTGACTGTTCAGTTTTATGATTTGTTTTTGCAAAGAGCTGGAATAAAAATACACATATTGAAAAACATGTACATAAGGGAAACTTTGTTACAGCAAGAGCTACAGCAACTTAGTTTAGCAAGGAATACTTTGTTTGAATATTGCTGAAGAAACCAATGTTCGATTCCAAGTATACAGTATTCTTTTGTGCATATTTACTCAGAAGCCAGTTTCACTTTATACACGTCCAAATGAGTGTCTGTAAAACTGAACATTCAGTCATGGCTAAGTTTAACCAGAGTGCAGCAAACATATACAACTTTACTTTGCAAGAAGGGTCTTAAAAAATGAAAAAAAAATGAAAAAAGCAAAAACACAAACCCACTCGTAAATCTTAGATGAGAAGAATGCAAATAGGGAAGTTAACAGGTGAGCCTGTCATTAAAATGTATTTTTATTGTGACACCCAAAGAGAATGGTATGTCAGTATGATATATTAATCCCAATAAAGTGACAGCTATTTTATAAACAGAAAGATGTCTCAGCAAGACTGAGCTTAACTAAGTGGGCAGATCCAATCAGGCCTCTTGCCATCCCAATACTTTGCCAAATTGCTTTTGATTTATTGCAGTTATGAGTTTTAAAAGGATGTCAAAAGATATGGTTTTCTTGAAAGGAGGCAGAAAAACAGCAGTTCTCAACTAGTGTCCAGGAAGGCTATAGCTTATACTGTGATCTCTGTGGATTGTGGATTACGCTGGTCTCATCAAAATTTTGATTTGGAGGTCTTCGTTATGACCTCCATTTGAAATATAATCAGAACTGAATAGAGAAATGAAACTGCCTAGGCAGGATCAGACCCTTTAAGGTTGGGCAAAACATCTAGCTAGGGCAATGAAACATTACTTTCCTACCTCACTGCCTCAAAGTGCATTGGGGAAATCAGAGAATCAGCTGCTAAGATACCCCAAAGACATTAGATCAGACATGTCAATATCATTGTGATATCACATGATGTTGCACAATGTATCAGGACAGTTTTGCCATTGCCGGCAATGAGATGGGTGCGGCTTCTGCATGACACATCCGGCCCGCGGGCCGGCAGTTAGACATCCCTGCATTAGGTCATTTATTTGTTCATTCCTTTCAAACGTTCTGTGCCAGTTCAGTCAGCTAATTCTAAGTGATTCACAGCAATAACATAAAGGCAGCATCAGCAAATGAAATAGGAAGTGACTGCATTCATAACTTCTAGATATAAAAATAAACTATAATCATCCAACCAGTAAAATACTGTGAATCATCAGAATGTAGTCATCCATCACAGGACTTTCCCACTGCCTCAGTCCCCAAATGATTTTACAAATATTCTAATAGTCCTAGAAAGAGGGATAATCTTATATCTTTAATGTGGGGAAATTCCATGGGTGTCAAAACTGCCGGCCCATGGGCCGGTTGCATCATATGGAAGCTGCGCCCACCCCAGCCCTGGCAATGCACAAAAAGTCACGATATGTCGCGACACGTCACATGCCGTGGCGAGTTTGACACCCGTGCCATAGAGGATTACAGAGAAAGCTTGCTTCTGAGTTCCTCTTGCTATACTTGCAATTCTCATCAAGTCCCCTCTGGGAGCATCTCTTAGGCAAGTTAACAAGAGGTCTTGCAAGTTAACAAATCTCAAGCCATGTAGGACTTTCATAATGATCAACAACTTGATTTTTACCTCGAAACAAACTATCAACCAATACAACTTCTGCAGTGTTGGTGTTACATGACAATCATGGCTTGTCTTTATTATTACACAAATCACTGCATGTTGTATTACAGGTAGTCCTTGACTTAATGACCACAACTGAACCCAAAATCTGCGTTGCTAAATGAGACAGTTGTTAAGTGAGTTTTGCCCCCTTTTATAATCTCTCTTGTTGCAGCTGTTCAGTGAATCACTGCAGTTGTTAAGTTAGTAACAGGGCTGTTCAGTGAATCTGGCTTCCCCATTGATTTTGCTCATCAGAAGGTGCAAAAGGTGACCACATGACCCGGGGACACTGCAACCGTCATAAATATGAGCCAGTTGCCAAGCGTCTGAATGTTGATCACATGGCCATGTTGCAATGGTCATAAGTATAAAAAGCAGTCATAAGTCACTTTTTTTCAGTGCCGACGTGACTTCGAACAGTCACTAAACAAAGGGTTGTAAGTCAAGGACCACCTATATGTGTAGTATTTGGATGGTTTACATGCTTTTCATGTCAAGTGTTTTATACTTGTCAATGAGTGTAAGGATATCCATGAAATGATGAGGGCATAAGTGTAGCTGACCGCCTTTGTTCCAGGAATAGATGTAGCTAGCACACCATCTGAATATGGCCACAGTCTGGTTGCTGGGATTCAGAGCCTCCTATACATGTATGAAATAGTTTATGAAAAAGATGTAGAGCTTCAATTGCACCCCTTCTGTAGATGCCCTGGGACAGTAATTACTAAGCATTTATACATTTTGGCGCCTGTTAACAATCATATATTTCAGAATAGATCTGTTTAAGTCATGGCCAAGAATTGTTCTAAGAAACACCATATAAATGTTGAACTGGTTTTATTTAGATGTTGTCCTGTTAAGCTTGTGATATTTTAAAGAATATATGTATCAATTGAAAATAAAATAATGTTAAATAACATTCTAAGGAATATTTGTCAAGTAAAATAAAATAAAAACAAAGCCAAAAAGAAATGTCTGTGAATTAACATGTTGTAAAAAAGAAAAAGGAAAAAAAAGAAAGAAAAAGGAAGCTGTAGACCTGTGGGTGGGCTGAATTGTGTATGTATGTTTTCCTTTTAAGAGATGCACAGAGCGGGTTCTGCTTCTTTATTGGGAAGCAACTGTTCTGTATCTGAACTTTTCCCCAGGCAAAGTAAAATATTTTGCTTATACAGAATTTTCATAAACATTTCTTGGGATGTACAGGGGGCGCGTGACCAAGGAGGTGCATTAGGCATAAGCTAAACAGGATGGTATAAACACAAGAATGTCTTGTAATAGGAGACTAAATGATCTGGCCTTTCTGCTTATAGAAATTACTATTTTGTTTGCATAAATATAGCCCTGCTAGCAATTGAGAGCCAGTGTGGTCCTTCAGCAGGAACAGTTCTGTTTAAAAGAAGAATTGTTCCCACTGCTGGGGCGGAAGGCAGGTGGTCAGGCAAGGTGAGGAGAAAAACTGGTCCAATCCAGATGTTGTTTGCCTGAAGACCAAAAATAGGTCACAGAAATGACTTAGAGTAATAGCCATTGCTTCTTTGGCTATTGTTTCTACTTCAGTGTTTCCAAGACGTATATATAGACATTTAACTATGCAGCAGCACCTAGCTGACCTGGAAAAGCTAAGGGAAGTTAGATCTGGTTAGTACTTGGGTGGGCAAACTAGAAATCTCAGGACTGTAAACTGGACTGGAAAGTTCATCCTGGAAGTTGATTGGAGACTAGAGCTGTATGGGATGCCAAAATTGCTTTATTTGATTAGAGAAAAGGCAATAACTAAATTTGTTGGTGACTGGAAATTTTTTATGGACATTTTTCTGAGAATGGAAAAAATGAACTTGTTATTTACAGGTTTGATGATTAGAAAGGGTAAAATATGAGAAGAAGAGGAAAGCTATGATGAGGATAAAATATAACTGGATTTTTAACTGCTCTAAAGAAGATTGGAAGCCATTCCTTTATATCTTTTTATCTTTTTATCTTTATCTTTCTTTTCTTTCCTATTTTTAATCACTTTTCTTTTACTTTGATTTACTTTCTTTTTCCTTGTATACAATAGAAATTTGTATTATTTTTACTCTGTAAAAAACCTCTTTAATGAAAATTAATTTTAAAAAAAGAAAACCACAGGTATATAGGGTGCTAAGAAAATGGCATGGCTTTCATGAAATCAGTGGAAATCATGCCCAATTCAAAAGCATCTTAGGTTCATCCAGCATTGGATTCAGAATTTGGCTTTCAGAAATAGCACCCTAAGTAGCCTTGCAGGATCTCTAAACATGAAACTATAAATGTTTCGCTTTTGTTGCAGCTGAACTTTTGGGATACTATGTTGAAAGATGGCTTCATTCCATTCTTACATGGTGACGTGTTAGCTGCTTCACTCCTAAGCAAGAATAACAAATATTCAGTCTGGCCACCTAAGATATAATTTAGTATTAAACAGAGAAACAAAACCAGCTCTAATTTGGAAAGATGTCTAGCGCCTATGATCAGTTGTTGAAACCGAGCCTAAAGTTCAGCAGATAGTAGATAAAAACCTCTTTTTTTAACCAGGTAAGGACAAAGAATAAACATTTCACCTGCCTGTTTCTGTCCATCTGTCCATCTTATCTACCTATTTATCCATCCATCCATCCCATCTATCATCTATCTCATCTGTCTCATCTATCATCTATCTCAGGGGTGTCAAACTCGCAATGTCATGTGATGTGTCACGAAGTATCGTGACTTTCTTTGCCGTTGCCCGCAATGGGATGGGCGCAGTTTCGCTATGATGCATCCAGCTCATGGGCTGGCAGTTTGACACCCCTGATCTATCTCATCATCTATATAGCAAACCTATTAACAGAGGGATTAACTCAAGTTCACATGAAGTATTAGTACCACTTTATGGTATAAAGCCCTAGTAAGACCATACTTGGAATACTGCATTCAGTTTTGGTTACCGTATTATAGAAATATATTGAGACTCTGAAAAGAGGGCAGAGAAGAATAACAAAGATGATTAGGGGGCTGGAGGCTAAAATGTATGAAGAACAGTTGCAGGAATTGGCTATGTCTAGTCAAGTGAAGAGAAGGACTAGGGGTGACATGATAGCAGTTTTCCAATATTTGAGGGACTGCCACAAAGAAGAGGCAGTCAACTTATTTTCCAAAGTACCAGAAGGCAAGACAAGAGACAATGGATGAAAACTAATCAAGGAGAGAAGCAACCTAGAACTAAGGAGAAATGTCCTAACAGTCCACTATCTCTATTAATTCAGTGGCTCCCTATTGCTTGTTGGTTATAGGGACAGATATTCCATGATGCCCTTTTCTAGACTTTCTACATTTACTATTGCTGTTCCTTTATATAAGGAATTTATAATTCATTGTATGAATTGCAGGCAATTCATTGACAGTTATTTCTGGAAAAGTTTTGAAGCAACCATTATTTCTACTCCAGAAACATCTATTGTGTGTCTGTATTTCTGCGTGTCCATGTGTGCCTGATGAAAGTAATGACATGCTAATGCAACGTAAACACTACCCCTTTTGTAAGTGCATTGTGACACTGTACACATGTACAGAAGGAGAAGAGTTTACATTACGATGATGCAATGCCACTTTTGTTATTTTGATAGTGATGGATCATGCAGACACTTTTCAACCTTTAATTATTGTTAAACTATAAAATATTATATTAATTATTTCATTGTTGCTAGATTATACATGTATTACACAAGAGACCACCTCTTAGGCCAATTGACTTTCCAAGGCTATTGCAGGATTGAAATAAGGAAAGTCTACCATGTCTCTACTGAGTTGATCCTGGAAACATTGCCTTCTTCCGGGAACATTTCTAATCCAGCTAACCAACAACTCTGGGTTTTCCTAGTGTTTCCCATGAAAATTCTAATTAGGCCTGGTTGTGCTTAGTTTTCTTTTGAGATTAGTCAATACATTTAAATGCTGTCCCAAGAAAACTGGGTCCCAAGAAAAATCAAAGCATAAATATATTAACATATTAATACATTCTGCAGGGTATAAATATTTTATATAAATATAAAAAATTAAAAGAAATGCAATGGGGAGGTGAGGCTGGTTCCTTTGCCCAAAAGATATCTCCAATGCTGGGCTGTGTATGTTATGTTTGTGGCTAGGTGCTAAATTAATTATTGCTGTGAGAATGTTGACCGAAGTAGAGAGAAAGAAACAACAGCTGTGGAAACCATTCTTGATCAAATAACACTCCTTTGGCATCTCCAATTAAAGCAAGCCAGACTTTCCCACCTAAGGAGCAGAGTCAATTTCCATTAAGAGTAAACAGAAATAGTGCTTGTGTCCATCTTACTACTAACCTCCTCTCCTCTCCTTCTTCAGGATTATATTTCCCTGATTATCTGGGGCTTCCTTAACTGATGAAGTTCTTAATACAGTTCTACAACACTTCATAAGACTATATTTTGATTTAATGTGTATTTACGGCCTTGGAGTCTTGCAGAAAATCTCTAGAGACTTGTGGCTTTGATGCTTCTCTCTGTCTTGATAACAAACTCCAGTAAGCAAGATTTAAAAAGAATTGGTTGGTTCCATGGAAAAATAAAGAACAAAGGGACTGGTGATGGAGAGAGACATTCCTGGAATCTTTTTACAAAATCTGTTCCAATCTGAAGGGTCACTCAGAAATTTTCTGAGAACTTTGTGATCTCTAACAGATTTTATAAATGCCAACCAAGATATTTCACTGAGTGGGCTATCTGATAACCAGATTCTTTTTTTCAGAACATTATTTTTTCTTCTGTTAAAAATCTTGCGCTTATTTTTCTTTTCTGAACATTGATTTTGTATCCAGAATATTTTCCATATTTATGGATTATATTTATTACCCAGAGATCTTCTGATAACTTTGTTCTCTATTAGATTTTACACTGAAGTAATTGATTACTTGTGAAGTAATCAAAAGCATTTCAGTAGCAGTCAGTCTTCATGTAAAAATGTGCAAGTTCCTTAATTGGCTTTTTTGCCCCAGGATATGCATGCTTTCTATTTAAAACCACATATGAAATTATAAATTACATGTTATTTTACTTAGGTATTTTAATCTTGTAATGAGATCCTAAGAGTTGAATAAGAAAGGACAGCATATCTCCTTAACAAATAAGCAGACAAATGATTTGTACAGTTTTTCTTCATGCATTTTTACCTCAGGAAGTAACACCAATAAACACAAAAACAATGTAAAGGAGGAAGTGGCTTTGCAGTTTTCACATTTATTATGCAGTCCTATACATTTTCTACATGGCCTATTTCTTCAGAAATGGGATTAGGGAATGCAGTTTTAGTCATTCAGTTTTTTCTGGAAAGATATGGGGAAGAAATTTATCTGGTCCATATCACTAAAATACCCATTGCAAGTGTCTATGGAGATTCTCAGTCATCCAGATCATGATTGTCCCAAAGGTGCTTTCTCAAAAGACAACTGGATTTTCTTTTCTTTTTTTCCTTGAAGACATTTAGCTTCTCATTAGAACTGAAGAAGCTTTTTAGATGAGAAGAGAAATGTCTTCAAGGAAAAACAAAATAAAGTTCAGTTGCCTTTTGAAAAAGCACCTTTGGACACCCAGGGCAAGTACAAACTTCCACAAATAGACATTTCTGTGTTCATAATTCAGGTGAGAACATTTGAGTTAGATTTAATAGAAAGGCAAAACACTTCACTTTTCTGATCTGAGGACTAATACACCTGCTTAAGATTCAAAGGGTTTCTTCAATCTTGTGATTTTCCCATTGATGTTTTTTTGAGATGGGGAATGTTTTCTCCTTAAGGAAAAAGAGAGCTATGAGCAGTTTTTTCTGTGATCCAGACAGACAAATACCTTTCGGTTGTAAGGACAGTTTATCAGAACATATTTTCTAGATAGGTAGGTTAGTTTCTAACCAAATGGATGAAATTAATTTGACTGCATTGTTGTGTGAGAAAAGTAGGAAATTGATCCATGTGTTAACACAATCCTGAGTCTGAAAGAATGTTAAGCTGAAATCCTGCTTTATAGTAGGTCACACCATTTATTGGGATGGCCAGCAATAAGAGAAGAAAAGCTCTAAGATATATACAGAAGAATGAAAATCAATTGGATAGTTTCCACTGTGAAAGTTGAGGATTCTGTTCCATTTAGATCTGATTTCCTTAATAATAAAGATCTAACTTTCTAACTTCATGGGGAGCTTTTTCTCTGTTTATCCAAGAATCTAATAGCAGTATAAATAGTAATACAGACAGTACAAATAATAATTTATGCAAAACTAATAAATTTCATTTCATTTTAATTATTTTATATAGCAACTAGATCACAGACTTTAAATAAACCATTCAAAACTAAGAAGATGAAGTTAAAGAAAATGGAAAAATGGAAAAAGGACAGGAAGAGAGGAGGTGGGAGAAGGGGAGGGGGAGGGAGAGGGAGGGAGAAGGAGAGGGAGGGAGAAGGAGAGAGAGAGAGAGAGAGAGAGAGAGAGAGAGAGAGAGAGAGAGAGAGAGAGAGAGAGAGAGAGAGAGAGAGAGAGAAATCTAGTGGTTAAGGCACCAGGCTAGAAAGTAGGAGACCATAAGTTCAAGTCCCAGCTTAGCCTTCAAAATCAGCTAGGTGACTTTGGGCCAGTCATTCTCTCTCAGCCAACCCACCTCACAGGATTGTTGTTGTATGAAAATAGGAGGAGGAAGCTATGTTGGATATATTCACTGCTGTAGGTTGTTTGTAAAAATAATAAAAGTGGAATGCAAATAAATAAATAATGATAGTAAACCTTCCGATTTGTGTCGCAGTGAGATGGGATGCAGGAAGGATGGACTCTGCCTTCCGTGCCTGATTTTGCCCTGCAGGGGGTCCTAAAAAGGGCCTAAAGTTGCCCCAAAGAGGTGATGAAGAGGAGGGGTGCCTTGTTGATCATGGAAAGATGGAGGTCTTTCTGCTTGATCCAAGGCAGGGGAAAGACCGGCTACATTCCTGTAGCTGGCCATTAGCCGCTGACAACTGAAGATGAAAAAAGCACCAATTAATACATCATAAACAGCATGTTTGGAACTGGGTGAGAATATTGATCCTTTCTTTACTACCGGTATTTTACAACTAAATTTCCTGGGAAAGGCTCCCAAGAAGCTAAAAGCCTCCAAATCTAAATGGAAGCAGCGTTTTAATTTTATGGGGAATAGAAACATATAATACTGAAGTGGAAATAACATAAAGCTACAGTTTTGATAAATCTGAGAACTGAGATAACTGTTAAGATTTTCTCTTTGCAAAAAAAACCACATTGAGGCGAAATATGAGAAATCAATTCTTTGTTGTAAGACTGGAAAATGGACTTTGAATGACATCTAGTGGTGGATTAGTGTATAGCACTATAATTTTCTTCCTGGCTGCTTAGTGATTCCTAGCTTGGGAGAACAGGTGGCAATAAAGGACATACTTATCGCCCTGACGTTCTTGGATTATAAATACCTACTGATCTTGGACTTTTAATGTCAAGAGCTAGTGGAAGAGAAAGAAAAAACTGACCTTGGACTATGCCTGGCTGGGAAAGACTTTTGAACTGTTTTCAGAGAGGTTGAACATTTTGAACACTTCTAACATTGTGGATTACAACCTTGCCTGATTGACAATTGAGATAAAGAATCACTATAAAATGTTGCTTTTAGTACTGAACCTATACTTTGGAATCTATTAGATTATAAAGGATACATATAAAGACCAGAAAAGTCAAGGAAACTTTGATCTAGTCTTATTGAGACTGGTGATACTAGAGGATCTCCAGGAATGATGCCTCAAGAAAAACACCTTTCAGAAGAAAATATATTCTATGCTACAACTAATTCATCAAACAATTGTTGAATACAAAGAGGACATAAAAAGAAATCATAATGAGACTAAAAACAATTTAGACAATATAAATGAGCAAATCTCCAAATTAAATCTACAGCTAGAAAGTTCCCAGATAATGACTACAAAATATGAACAAATAAACCAGAAATCAGAAAACAAAACAGAGAAAATGGATTTAGAGATGGAAGAGATAAAAGAACGGAAATATAAATGACTATATACAAACAAAATACTGCAAGACTTAGCTATAAAAATGAAAATGCAAAAGACCTTTTACCCCTTGGGTCTGCAAAATATATCTGATTGGAAGGAAAAAGGTTTTAAAAAATGGAATGGAGCTGTTAGGGGAAATGTCACAACTTGGGAGACAGGGAATGAAAAAAAGAAATGGAGGGAGAAAGGAACTGGGAGTTGTTTAAGGAATATAAATGGGCAGAATTCCCCCACCTAAAACACCCTACCTAAACTGTCTTCCTCACGCCAATCAATTTTTACAAAAATAGAAAGAAAATTCCTGGGCGATCTAATTGCCTTGGCTTGGAAAGCTACTTGGCAAAGAAAGAAAGCGAGAGTCAGATTTAAAAAACAGAAGATTTGACCCTTTAGAGGGGACATTATATGTTTAAATACTTGTTTGAATAAGATTAAAAGAACAGATGATCCTTAGATATAATTAGACTTTTATAATGAAAGATATGATTTAGAACTAAGATAGCATTTTTTCTTTTGATATGGGAAATATGAAGATAAGAGGAGGATTGATATGAATAAAACTTTTAGCTATATAAATGTAATTAATATTGAGAAAATCATAACTGACAAAGATATTTCAAATACTGATGGGAAATCAAACCTTAACAAGAGCACGAAAAACAGGATATTGATTTATGAATTGACATTGATTTATGAATTGATATTATTGTTATTTGTATGATATTAGTAAAATGTGATGAAGATGCTTATATTTAACTCTGTATACATTAACAGTACCAAAAATTGTAACTGTGTAATGAGGGGGAAATGGAAAAAAATATGGAGAAGAAAGAAGGATCAGGGAAAAAATACTGGATTGTGTAGTATTGAACAGATTTATATTGAAGAAGCTAATGTTAAATATTTGAACCCAGATAACATATTGTTTACTAAGTGCTAAAGACTGTAATTCTTAAAAATTAATAAAACATTTATAAAAAAGATAATAAACCTTCAGAATAATAATAATAATATATTCATTTTTTAAATAGAGAATTTGGTGTGGATCCTATGAAATCACTGTTTGACAACCCCTTATAGATATTTTGCTGAAAATGGCAAAAAAGGAACTGGTGATTTATCAATTTGCTGATTAAAAAAGGTTCAACATGGAAAAAAGAGAATTATGATATAACTTTAAAGAGGGAGGAGACATAATAAGTTTGCTGTAAAGAACACAAGTCATCTGTTTATACATCTTTTTTCTTTTTCTTAATTCTATATTACTTCATGTTTATCTTTTATTTCTGTGAAATTTTTTAAAAAAACTTTACATATAAAAAAGGAATCGTACTGTTTGATGTTGCTTCTCCTTTGATAGAAGGCTGTCGTGAAAGTTGAGAGCTGACACATATCATTAAACCAAAAATCTATTACCCATAAATCTTCCAAGAACACAAAATCAACTTTTTTTTTTTGCAATTGCCCAAATAGGGTATACACAAAGCTCTTCATGAGTTCCCGATTGTTGGAATTTAATATAAGATCACATTAATATCTTTGAAACTTAACTTCCTTCCAAGAACCTGGCTAATATAGTTTGATATCCAGCCATTGTGGTCTGCAAAATTATGGTATATGATATGAGAGTGACATGTCAACCAGGCAATCATAACTTTTAAATCATAAAAATCCAAGCAGTTTTCTATGTGAATTCAGCTACTGCCTTTATTTTCTCTCTGTCATTCTGCAAACTTATTTTAAATGGGCTGTATTTTTAATAAGTTAATGGAGTACTGCTATAATTCATTACATGTAATGTATATTTTTGTGATTCAATGTAGTTTTTCCTGTATGAAACAGTTTGTGAAAGCTGCAAACATAAGAATAATATATACATTATTATAGAAAGCATTTTAAACACTATTTTTTATTATATTTCTACATCTGTTCCTTCTCTGAGCTTGATTATCGAACAATCTGAACAGGAAAGATTTCAGTGAACACTAAAAAGGCAAAACTGTAAAAATGCAATTAATGAATAGCACAGAATGATAATAATAAGAAATCTGGGGATAACAGCATCTACATTTTATAGCTTTTCCCATAATTTCTACAACTATCATTACGCTTCCACCTCTAGGACTGTAATCAATCACAAATGTGGTTTATGGTCTCTACTGTTTTGCAGCAAAAATTGCAGAGATTTGAACTCTGAGCATTCAGTTTCCCAGCCCATCCTCTAGGTTGCTATACCTAGATAAAAAATCAGAAATGAATCTCACATGAGTGTGCTAAGTTAGCAGTACTGAAATAATAAAACCAATTAAAGCAGAGGACTGCTAGTCACAAAAAGGAACACAAGTAGCTCTCTTGAACAAGATTAGATAGATAGACTATATATTTAGTATGGTATGAAAGGTAATCTTAGATAAGACCTCCACACAGATGTCTCTGAAAGCATACTTTAAAAATCAGGGTGACAGAATTATAACAAGAGGATGTGAAAGAGGTGAAATTTATTTGGTATAACCTATAGAAAGATTTTATTGCTGAACCAAGAGCATTATAAATCAGCTTCTCTGTAAATGCAGTAAAACCATTGTTTAGTCTGCATGATTCATACCCCCAAACCTCACAATTCTGTGTTTTGATCTTATTGCTGCAATAAACTGTCTAGACAGCAATTAACAATCTGTGTTTCCTTCAGATGTTTTGGATGCTATTGTAGGTTGGGGAACTCATAGCATTTGCAGGACAAACTACCTGTCTATGCCTATTGATGACAAGTTTTGAATATTTTGAACAGCTAGCCACTTTAGGGGACTTTTCTTATCGGTCGGAATCACCGTGAATGGGAAGAGTTCTATTTGATTGGAAAGAGGAACTTAAATTAGATGGGTGCGTAGACATGAAAGGAAATAGGGGACAAAGAAAGCAATAGTATTTCTTGCATCTGTAGTTATTCAATTTTTCAAAGCATTTCACAAGGTTAAGCTTATGCATTTTAGGAAAAGGCATTAAAATAACACCACTGAACTTTTTTTCTTATTATCCTTCCAATTAATACCTTTATTTATTTATTTATTTTATCAAATTTCTATGCCGCCCCTCTCCTAAGACTCGGGGCGGCTCACAACAACAATACAGCTACATATAAAAATTAATAATAATGATAACATCCAATCCAAAGATCCATACATACAACATGCAAACACAATCAAATACACAATCAACGATGGAAGCACATTCCTCCGCCCGGGGGCAGAACAGAGTTCATACCCCCCCAAGCCTGTCGGCATAAATAGGTCTTCAAAAGTTTCCAGAAAGCTAGGAGGGAGGAGGCAGTACGAACCTCTGAGGGAAGCTGGTTCCAGAGGTTCCATTTATTCTTCAATAATGGTAGGTAGGCATATTGTAGGCCATTTGTAGTTTTTATGTGTTAGTGGCTAATTAGTTGTAGGTATTTATTTATTTCATTAAATTTGTTATGGTCTCCCCACATTTCCAATAGACTCTGGCTGGTTTACAAAGCCTAACACGTTGTTAACACAATTAAAAACAAAAAAAAAAAATCTGACCAATGATAACTGAATAATGTCACATTATATCTCAAAATGAATATTAAATACTATTAAATAAATAATATTCCATCAATACAATGACTGATAACAATAAGAACTGGCTAGAAGTATATTTAACTGAACATATATACAAATTATCATCAATCAACCAGCATAGAGCTAGAAGAGACCTTGGAGATCTTCTAGTCTAACCTCCTGCTCAACCAAGAGACCATATACCATTTCATATAGGTGGTTGTCCAGTCTTTTCTTAAAAACCTCAAGTGATGAATCACCCACAATGTCTGAAGGCAACTGGTTAATTGACCTCACCATTAGGAAGTTTCTTCTTAATTCAAGTTGCTTCTCTCCTTGATTAATTTCCATCCATTGTTTCTTGTCTTGCCTTCTGGTGATTTGGAAAATAAGTTGATCCCCCTCTTCTTTGTGGCAGCCCCCCAAATACTGGTGTACTGCTATCATGTCACCCCTAGTCCTTCTTTTCTCTAGACTGGCCATACCTAATTCCTGTAAAAATTCTTCATATGTTTTTGTCTCCAGGACTTTAATCATCTTAGATGCTCTTGTTTGCTCTTTTTCCAAAGTCTCAACACCTTTTTTGTAATGGATGCAGTATTCCAGGTGTGGTCTTACTAAGGATTTATAAAGTGGTTTATAAAATATAAAGTTATAATTTATAAAGTATAAAATTTATAAAGAGTATAAATTTATACATATATTTATAAAGTCATAACTAATTAAGTTCCCAATTATTTTAAAGGAATATGTTAGACAGGGAGCAATTCATTCTGTTGTGTAGCTGGTTATTTTAGCATCAGTTTCAGGCATACTAAAAGATACACACACACACACAAAAGATTGAATTCTATATGTATTGGTGTGAATTATATCCCTTCATTTGTGCATGAATGACATCACTGCAGAGAGGGTGAGGGTGTTCTGTTCAGCTGCTTAGTAAACTATAGAAAACTCAAGCTACAATGATCTCAAAAAATAAAATAAAATTTAGATTGAACATTTTGGATTTAAAATATTGATTGCAGACCTTCTCAGACTATAAAATGGATGGTCAAAATTTAGAAGCTGTGAGAGATAGGCCCATTGAATCATTGGAAAGGAAATAGGAGCAAAAAATTAAATTGTAAATTGTAAGAGGAGATCTGTATCCTCAAACTGACCGGGCAATCAACTATTTAATGCAATTTAATTCTAGTTTGTAATAAAGCTTTTACCTGGCCCATGGAGAGAAATTGAAAGACTTCAGCCAAGTCTAAGCCAAGCAGCCTAATTAAGCAGTGAAGATGGAGATCTACTGCTAAATTCTGGTTTGGGGAGACTGTTGGCAAGTTTAAAATTTTACTTGGCTAACCTTAGTGTCTCTCTTTACAGAAAAAAGTCTGTGTGTTTCTTTTCATATTTCTCTCCTGTCTCTATCTGTAGAAAAATAAATATTGTTTTATGTAGGAGAATTGGTTCACTTAAAGTAGCAGCACCAGTGAAATATATTATTAGGTTAAGAATGCCAACTGTTGTTCATAGATGGGAAGTAGTTCATTAGTATCTAGTAGTAAGCAACTTACATTTGAAGAACATCTTCATATGTAGATTTACAGATACATCAAACATAAATGAAAACTATAATATCAAATTAAAATTTCCCATTCCTTATTACCTGAAACATTTTGGGTAAGCTAATGTTTAACAGAATAGTAGAATGCCAGAGTTGGGAGGGACCTTGGAGGTCTTCTAGTCCAACCTCCTGCTCAAGCAGGAAACCCCATACCATTTTAGACAAATAATTGTCCAATCTCTTCTTTAAAATCTCCAGTGTTGAAACACCCATAATGTCTGGGGGCAAGTTGTTCCACTGATTAATTGTTCTAACTCTCAGGAAATTTCTCTGTAGTTCTAGATTGGGTCTCTCCTTGAGTAGCTTCCATCCATTGCTTCTTTTTTTTTTAATATCAATTTAGTATTTTTATTGTAATAAAAGCTTAGTTTTCATCTACATTAACAGTCTGTAGACCTTTGAAAGTGGTGACTGGCACATAAGTAACCAGTGTATACAACTTATTGGGTGAATCTTCATCTTCATTGCGCTTTCGGGATAAGCGTACACGGATACGATAAGGAACATTCCTTATTCCTTTTGTCCAGACAGCCTTGTTCAATCGGGTATCAATGCGCACATCAGGAGTACCCATTTCCTTCATGGCAAATTTTCGAATCTCCTTAAGAGCATGAGGAGCCCGTTTCTTGAAGCCCACGCCATGGATCCTTTTGTGAATATTTATAGTATATTCTCGAGTAACCACCTCATTGATCGCTGATCGGCCTTTCTTCTTTTCACCACCTTTCTTTGCAGGGGCCATCCTACTTAGGACAAGCGCGGAAAGGAAGAGCCACAGGAATTCCCATCCATTGCTTCTTGTTCTACCCATATCTCCATCTGAGGTAGAAGGGTTTATTGCTCTGTGATACCTACATTGGTCATTGGTTTCTGCGCTTGAGCTTCTTCTGGGTTGATACCCAAGTATACTGCTCAAAAAAAATAAAGGGAACACATCCTATAAGAAACCCTATAAGATGTGTTCCCTTTATTTTTTTGAGCAGTATATATTGAGGTGTATTCAAACCAAAGATCTAAATCAGAGGTTCTCAACCTGTGGGTCGCGACCCCATTTGGGATTGAACGACCATTTCACAGGGGTCGCCAAACAACGCAGACCGCCATTTTCCCCCCTTTTCCTTAGCTGTGCTACTCCTTCTTATTCTATTGGCTTTTGAAAGCCAATAGAATTAGACTCTCTTGAATAGAGTCTAATTCTATTGGCTTTCAAAAGCCAATAGGAATTGTCCAGGCTGTCTCTGCCCTACTGAGCCTGCCAAAAGTCCCAGTCTGCAAACGGTGCTGCAAGTTGTCTGCAGCAAAGGCGAGCTCTCCGGAAGTTTCCACCCCTCCCTGCTGAGCAACTACTAAAACTGTAAGTAAAAGAGGGTCAGGGGTGGGAGGTGGGAGGCCGGCGGGTGCAGGGAGGGTTTTTGGTGCGCGTGGGGCCCGGCAGGTTTTTTACCTCCCTTGAGCTGGACCAGCTGGTGGCCCAGCCCGTGGTCGCCCTGCGCCATCGCTGCTGCGGCCGCCCAAGAGCGCCTGGGCCTGCCTGCCGCCGCCCCGAATGAGCAGCAGCGAAGGTAAGGCTAGCGGGGCAGTGGCAGGCGCAGGGAGGTTTTTTGGTGCGCGTGGGGCCCGGCGGGTGTCTTACCTCCCTTGGGCTGGGCCAGCTGGTGGCCCAGCCTGTGGTCGCCCTGCGCCATCACGGCCGCCCAGGAGCACCTGGGCCTGCCTGCCACCACCTCGAACGGGAGGCGGCCTACGCCTCAGCCGGCGCAGGGGGCAGCACCATGCATGCGCAGCGCTTGACAGGTCGGGATCGCGGCCTGAAAAAGGTTGAGAACTGCTGATCTAAATGAAGACCAGGTAATCAGAGTTGACTTCTGAGAACTGCAAGTCCTTGCAGTTTTCTTGGGAAGTTTTCAGAAGTGGTTTGCTTATTCCTAGGACTCAGAGTGACTCTCTCATATAGGTAAGGTCTAAGGCAGTGGTGCTGAACCTATGGTACCCTCTCTGTGGGCATGTGCGCTGTTGCCTCAGCCCCACCTTTCCCCATGGCCTCCTCCTCACCAGGAGCCCACCCGGAGGAGTGTCGCCCCCGGGCGCATCCCATGCAGAGCAGCGCAGCCAAGGACATGGCAGCTGGACAGCAAGGATAACTCTGTGCTTGTACCCCGTCGCGCGCGTATGATGCTGTGAGGCACGGGCGGTGCTGCTGGGCCACCTGGGTGATCTGTGGTGGGCCGTGGAGGCAGTGGGTGGCTCTGCGGGCAGGTAGGGTGGGGGCAGGGATGGTTTTTGGGCACTCGGTCTCTAGAAGGTTTGCCATCACTGGTCTAAGGTCTAGGTTTCCTAATTTCTAGCCTGGTTCCTTAACCATTACATCAAACAGGACAAGAAACAATGATGGAAACTAATCAAGGAGAGAAGCAACCTAGAACTAAGGTTGATAGCTAGAACAATTAATCAATGGAACTACTTGCCTCCAGAAGTTGTAAATACTCCAACACTGGAAGTTTTAAAGAAGAGATTTAACAACCATTTGTCTGAAATGGTATAGGATTTCCTGCCTGAACAGGGGGTTGGACTAGAAGATCTCCAAGTTCCCTTCCAACTCTGTTATTATATTCTAAACCTTTTAGCCATAGTATGGCTAAATGTCTTGATTTTGTTCCTTTCTCTCTCACTGTTCATTATACTAAGGATTGTTTTAGGAGCTTTTCTGAAATGGTTTTTAGCTCTTCATTTCAGTTCATGATCTGCCTCTTTCTTGAAATTTTTGTATACACCTCTTGAATTGTCCAAAAGAAAGCTTAAGCACCACATATTTATTCAAAGGTAAGAATTACTCCCAAATGTAAGTCATCCCCATTTTCAGCTCAGAAAATTTCAAAACCATTGAACATCTTCCTTGCAGCATGAAGTATTTATTCCTGGCCTACCCAGATAAGCTGGGAAAGACTTTGGTTTTGAATATTAGAAAGTTGCTGCCAAATCATATCTATAAGTTTGAGACAGAATCTGACAGTTGAAAGGAGCTGCTTGTGTCAGTCAGAAGAACTCATATTCCAGCACTCTAGACAGATGTTTGTCTAACTCAGCCTGAACACCATCAATGTTCAATGGAATGGGAGCTCATGACTAATTTCGTTGCTGACCTGCTTTTATTTTATTTTTATTTTATTTTTTTGTAAATTTTTTATTGATTTTAAAATTATAAATATAACAAAGAATCGATATAAAAACTCAACTTAATAAAATCATATACAACTTTTTCCAAACCCAAAAAACAAAACATATATCATAGTTAAATAATACCGTTGGGGGGTTTATAATTCTCTCAACTGACCTGCTTTTATTGTTAGGAAGTTTTTCTAAAATTCAATCACAATCTGCTTTCTCATAACCAAAATCTACAAATTCATGACATGTACTTTGGATCGAGAAAAGTCTTCTATGTGGCATCTTTTCAGGTATTTGAAAAATACTATCCTCCCGTCAGTTGATTTTTCTGAAGACTAAACTCTAAGTATGATATAGATTATTTAAAGAATAAAAATGTGGACATTTTTTGACCCTTATGAAGAGAATATATAGTTTAAGCATACTCATTAGATCGGGATGAGAGTTACATACCACTTCCTGTTATTCAATTGTTGTAAAGAATAGTATTGATAAAAATGTGCTAATAATTCTTCCTTTCTATGTTAAATGCATAACTTGGTCCCATCAGCCACTTCCTGAAAGTCATCTTAGAAGTATTATTTTGATTACTGTTAACAGCTAGTAAACCAAGATGAGGTGAACCATCAGATTATAGCTTTGTTTAAAGTAAAAAAAGAAAAAAAGGAAGCTTTGATTTGACCATACCCCCACTGTTGGTGGTTTGCATCTTACAATAAGCATTTATAGAAGTAATGAAAGACAATGTCTTCTTTTCCCCCCTCCCCCAACTCATTCAATTAGGGACAATTTTTTTTCTTACCAAGCAAAACTTCCCCTTAAAATTTATTTGATATTGATTAACAAGATGAGCACCTCAGTTTACTGGGGAGGATTTTTTTTTTAAGTTTGCAGAAAGCAGAATGCAGTGGGCAACTTTCTATTGGTTTCCTTGCATTCACTCCAGGCCTTCCAATTGGAAGTCTCCAACATTATCTATCTTGTGGGGAAAAAGTTGAAGACAGAATTTTTCTGATGCCGTGTATTTTCTATTTTTATTTTTGTTTTAATTATCTTGTGTTCTTATATTGTTATTGTGTAAATTTATATTTGAGAACAGCTGAAGTCCCTTGTAACTGCAGTGGGATGTTATTATTAGTAACAGCAGTTGTATACCAACCATCTCCCATTGACTTATTAAATATTATCAGGATAGCATTAAATCTAAGGATAGGAGCTAAAATCAAAGATTTATATAGTAATATTTAGCTTTTGTAATCATAAGAGATTTTATATTTCCTGCTCAGAGTAGGTCATTAATATTAACCCCAAATTTTTATTAAAGAGATTTTGTGAAATAGTCATTTCTTAACTCATTGGTAATACTCATAGCCACAAGCTAGCTTCACCCAGCCTAATTAAACTATAATATGACTTAATTCTGTCTCTGTGTACTCAGTTTTAAACTACAGTTTGTGACATACCATATTTTAAAGTGAACCTAGACAATTATGGTGTATTTAACATGACTTAAATCATATTCAAAGTAGCTTGCTAAGTTGTCATGAAAAAAACTTATAATAATAAATGTATTTATAAAGTGCCTCACATCATAATTATTCTGACAATCCACATGTTAGTAGGTTGGACTCAGTGACATGAATATTTCTAAGTCACTTAATTCTGATTAAATAAAAATTTGAGCTTAGGTCTTTATTTATTTATTGAATTTATTTGCCATCCATCTCGTATCGAAACAAATCCTTCCAATTGTAGCTCAAACCCTTTTAACTGTTATCTCAACACTGTTTGTAAATCTAGTTTCTTTTTCCAGTTTGCTAAGAACTCATAAACTGACATACAGTATAATGGCACATTATTTCAGCTTTGTATATGTATGGTTTCCCTAGTCATTCAGTCCACAAATAAAGGTACATAGCTAAGCAAATTTGCTTTTCACCAAACTGAAGTCACAAAGTTAAGCATTAAAGAGTACTGTTAAGAAAAAGCATTCAGACATAGCATAATTTGCACTGTAAAGTAGTCAAAACGTGCTTTGACAGGATAAAACATTTAACTGTGAGTCCTTATCTGTTTAGGTTAATAAATGAAGAATCCTTATTTATTGACCTAAATAAATTCATACACACTCAAAATAAGTTACTCCTTTTTTTATTCCACAGCTCTGATTCACTGCTTCAGTTTTTTGTTTCGATAGCATTGATAAACCCTGTGTCTAGAGAAAAACAGCACTTTTTCAGTATAATTGTTTGCATAGTATGTTGCCTTTGGAAATAACATATTTGGGACAATGTGCACTCAACATTTTTTAAACAAAATGTCTTTATTTAAGTCTGTATAAGTGAGAAAAAGAAAATATCACATTGAATAATTCACTGTGCTCCTTTATTCAGATGTGTTATTGGTAAACTATGAACAAAATCAGTTCTGCATTAACGCAGAAAAACAATATCCAGTCGATTCAAAATCATAGGTGGCTCTGAATGATATCTTTTTGAGGGCTAATCAAAAGAATATTAAATATTGCATTAGTTTTCAAGTTTTCCAGAAACTTCATTGGAGTAGTAAAAACAGAAAACTGAGAACAATAAAGGTGTGTGTGTGTGTGTGTGTGTGTGTGTGTGTGTGTGTGTTTAAAAAAGGCTGGATGTTTGAAACCATGGGGTTTCTGATTTCAGGCCCATCCCAAGATAGAGGAAACGGACTGAATGCAAAATCATTCTTGTTGGTATCACATTACATCAGTGTTAGGGGACAAATGAAAAAGTAGTAGTCCACCATCTCTGGAAATAAATTGAGGATGCTTTTAAGCATGGGGGTGGGGTAGATAAGCATTCAGGCAGTATACAGTATTCAGTAAAGCAAGATCAGTTCCTCCAAAGCAGATGCACTCCTTGGAGATCAGAACAAGGAAGCAGGGAGTTCATAGAGCAACAGGCAATCATTTAAATCAGGAGAGGGACTTCAGAGTACTACCGGTATCAACTAACCTGTTTTTTTTACTAGCAGCCAATCAAGTGCAAACAGGAACTAATTACAAATTAGTGAAGGTGATGCCTTTAAGAAAGTCCATTAATGTTGGCTAAACTGAGAAGCTGTTAAAGCATTCTGGAAGAAGATAATGGCAAACTGCTTCCATATTTTTGCCAAGAAAATGTCCATGAAACTATGAGAAATTGGGCTCAACTTGAAGAAGACTTTCTTTACTATCTCAAAAATAACATCCTACAAAATATTCCAATCTTGCTCATTGGCCAATATTCTTTTTCAATAATCAGTGGTGGAAGAGGGCAATGTTTTTATGGATTGTTATGGTTAGACTAGTATAATTATGGCCAAACATTAGAGGAAGCTTCCTAATAGTAAATAAAAGTGGTATGATTGACGAGAAGGTTATAATAAATGTTTAACATTAAAAAACCCTATTATTGAATAAGGTAAGCAGATAGCTTCATTTCAGAAGTATCTTGGATGGAAAAATAACAGGCTATTAGGAGAAAGAGATCTGTATTATAAAAACTAATGTATAGCATAAGCATAAGTATTAAAATATTCATTCTTTCTATTTGTATTACATTTATATTGACCAATCAATAAAACTTTTGGTGATGCACAACAAATAAATAAAATGGTCACAGAATGAAACATTCATGGAAAATATATAAGGCGGGTCATAAAATCAAAATAAGAAATAATGAACCATTGATCAGATGATTAGGGGACTTGAGGCTAAAACATATGAAGAACAGTTGTAGGAATTGGGTTGTGTCTAGTTTAATGAAAAGAAGGACCAGGGGTGATATTATAGCAACGTCAAGTATCTAAGGGGCTGCCACACAGAAGAAAGACTCAATCTATTTTCCAGAGCATCTGAAGGCAGGACAAGAAGCAACGGATGGAAACTAATCAAGGAGAGAAGCAACCTAGAACTAAGGAGAAATTTCCTGACAGAACAAGTAATCAGTGGAATGACTTGCCTCCAGAAACTGTGAATGCTCCACTATTGGTAGTTTTAAAGAAGAAATAGGAAAACGATTGTCTGGAATGGTATAAGGTTTCTGGCTTGAGCAGGGGGTTGGACTAGAAGACCTCCAAGGTCCTGTCCACTCTGTTATTCTATTATTTTCTTGGTCACCATGTACCCTCCAAAGCAGGGGTTCTCAACCTTGGCAACTTTAAGACTTGTGAAAGCAATGTGGTTTTTAAACAGCTGCTAGAAAGTCAGCACACTAATGTGGGGCAAGGCTGACATCTGAAGACCAGTTTGGTTTAGTGGCAAAAGGCATTTAGCTAGAAATCTGGAGAATGTCAATTCTAATTAGTTCTAATTTTTCTGATATTGTTCAAGATCATCTTCAAGTTTTGCTAAAATGTTTGCTTTGCCACCTTGGAGATGACTTGCAGGGACTGAGAACAGAGATAACTGAGGTAGGATAGGGATTGGTAGAAGCACAGTTCAGAGCAGCTTAAGAAGTATAATATAATATCTGAAAAACAAGATAAAAATGTAATGTTGATTGCTGTGGATGAAGGAAAGAACCTTTTCAGTTGGTGGAATCTGTCCCTGGAACAGGGCTGCTCCTATCATTTAATATCCTGAGGCATCATCTCAGGGTAAGATTCAGATCTCAGTTTAATTGGTTTCTGTTTGGGTAATGGAGATATCCATCTTGCCTTCACCTCAAGCCACAATGAATCTTGAATTGACCTTATTTCCTCATGACAAGATTGTAAAGTTAAAAAAAAGGTCTAGGCCAGTGTTTTGCAAATGTGGCGACTTTAACATGTGTGGACATCAATTTCCAGAAATCTTCAGCCAGCATCTTAAAGTTGTCATATTTTTTTTAAAAAATGGACTAGAACTGAAGTCTGTCAGATGGCAGTACTTAGCCAACTTTGAATTATTCTAAAAAGATAAACAGGGAGGGACCTGAATACTATTTTGATGGGAGACAAACAGGTGATCTTAGGGCTGCAGTTTAGAAAATGAAAAAACTGTCCCAGAAGAAATAAATCAATTTTATATCATTGTTTGTATGTGTCTATGTCTGTCTGTCTGTATACATATGTGGTATACAAACACACACACATACATACATACATACATACATACATACATACATACATACATACTTGTTTATGAAGTTGACACAAAAGTTGAGCTTGTCAGTAGCATCCATCAGATGTCAAACTGATAAAAGAAGCATCATGATGCCACAGTGAAAACCCTGGTGTTTTTTCCTCTGTGTCCCAAAGTGATCACATGATCATGTTACTTAAAATAATCTTGAAGACACTGCTGGACCTTAAAGATTAACTTGAGACAGAATAGAAGATAGAATAACATGGAATAACAGGGTTGGAAAGTACTTTGGAGATCTTCTAGTCCAACCCTCTGCTCAAGCAGGAACATACTATTCCAGATAAGTACCGGTAGTTGTCCAATCTCTTCTTGAAAACCGTCAGTGATGGAGCACTGACAACTTCTGGAGACAAGCCAAACAACTGATTAATTGATCTCACTGTCAGGCAATTTCTCCTTAGTTCTCGGTTGGATTGGAAAGAGTCAAGAATGAAGATTTAGGTTTGTTCAACCCTCAGCTGACGGATTGTATGCAGCCCTGGACAGTTAGTAATGGATCCCTACAAGACCGTGTAAATTAAAGAAATCTCGTTATTTATATACATCTAATACTATATTATATATGTTATATGTGGCCTGAGATAACTCCTCTTCAATCAGTGTGGCCCAGGCAAGCCAAAAAGTTGGACACCCATGATTTAGGTGGTTGGAAATTGAATTGGAGGAGAAAAATTGAGCGAAGTTCATATTAATGGGTATATAAGAGTTAGTGGACAGAAAGGTCATTCGGTTTCTGAAGAAAAAGAAAAGCAAGTCAGAAATGTAGGTCATCTAATAACTCTAAACGCCAGAGACTAAGACAAAGAAAATAAGCTTTTCTTCACACGACACATTATCAGTTTATGCGAGTTGTTGGCAAAGGATGTTGGCTTTAAAAAAAGTTAAGAAATATCTGCAGACGATGCTTCATTGACTGTGAACTGTAATAGTAGGACAAACTTGTCTCAGGTTGAACAAGACAGTTTATACTTTAAAATCACAATCACAATATACACGCAAGCCTTAATATCATTATTATATTATAGTCATAATATCATCTCTCATCCAATCTACATAAACACTGTTTTCCATATCAAAAGATATTTTCAAATGGCGTACATATATTTAATTTTAATTTAATGTTACAGAAACAAAACAATAAAGTACATTTATTATGTATTTTAAAAGTTACATTATGCAACTTTGCTAAAACCTGTGTTTTCTAAAAACATTCCCATACCCAAAATTCTTACAAAGAAGATTTAATATTGCTTTAGAAATGTCAATATCAAACTCAATAAAAGAGGTGCAAGAATGCAAGAATGGAGAAGACATTCTATAGCACCATAAAACAAGTACAAAAATGGAAATTAAGCATGATAAAGCTGGTCAAAAAGCAACAAGCAAGACAATTTTTGACATCCAGATATTATAACTTGGGCTTTGGAGATCATCCAGTAGAAACAACATGTCAAATATCACATACCAGCAGTAAGAGCAGAATTAAAGGTGGACATATTAGAACAGGGGTGTCCCATCTTGGCAACCTGAAGACCTGTGGACTTCAGCTCTCAGAATTCCCCAGTCAGTCTCCAATTCTACCTTTTTGGAGTGAAAACCAAAATTGGGAAGAATTTGCCAAGTAGCATTTGAAACGAATAACAGAATAACAGAGTTGGAAGGGACTTGGAGGTCTTCTAGTCTAATTCTCTGCTGAAACAGGAGACCCTAAACCAGACATGTCAAACTCGCAATGTCACGTGATGTCGTGCAACATATCGGGACGGTTTTGCCATTGCCGGCAATGGGGTGGGCGCGGCTTCCGCGGGCTGGCAGTTTGACACCCCTGCCCTAAACCATTCCAGACAAGTGACTCTCTGATTTTTTCTTAAAAGCCTCCAGCAATGGAGCACCCACAACTTCTGAAGGCAAGCCTGGTTAATTGTTCTCACTGTTAGGAAAGTTCTCCTTTAGTTCTAGGTTGCAATGAGGTACAACAGGGTGAAATTTGCATGCGTCCTCTGAATCATTGACATGTTTTTAAAGGACAACAGAATTAAGATCCTGTTATCAACCATGGTGGCGCAGTGGTTAGAATGCAGTATTGCGGGCTACTTCTGCTGCCTGCTGCCTGCCTGAAATTTAGCGGTTTGATTCTCATTGGCTCAAGGTTGACTCACCCTTCCATCCTACTGAGGTCAGTAAAATGAGGACTCAGATTGTTGGGGGCAATATGCTGATTCTGTAAACCGCTTAGAGAGGACTGTAAAGCACTGTGAAGCAGTATATAAGTGTAAGTGCTATTGTTATTGCTATCATTTGATTTGCAATGATTGTTCTCATTTTTCATCTGCAAGGGGATTGTGTGTATGTGACAAGAAGACTGCATTCTGCTGACAATGAAATATATATGAAGATCTCTTCCAGACAGCAAAACACAACAAAATAAAAAGGGTATTTGAAGAATATGGAATATGCTGAGGAAGAATTAATAAAGTGCAAAAATATAAGCAGTATCAGACAAATTGCAGACATTCAATAGAACAAAGTGCAAAAAAACATTAACTAAAAGATGCTTCCCAATAAATCTGAGAAATAGCAAATGGGAAAATTACCATAGCTTTTCTGGACAGAATTTCCAACAGTCTTGTCCATTGCCTAACATTGATGGGAAATGTAATCCAACAAAACTGGAGGCTAGTGGTGGCGCAGTGGTTAGAATGCAGTATTGCAAGCTAACCTGCTCACATTGCCAGGAGTTCGATTCCTTTGCTCCTGACCATTTCAAGGTTGATTCAGCCTTCCATCCTTCCGAGGTTGGTAAAATGAGGACCCAGGTTGTTGGAGGAAATATGCTGACTCTGTAAACTGCTCAGAGAGGGCTGTAGAGCACTGTGGAACAGTATATAAGTCTAAGTGCTATTGCTAAGTGCTATCAATTTGATAGACGCTGATTTCAGAAACTGAGATGATTCAAAGATAGAGTTGACTGGAACTTGGATCTGGGATATATCTGCATGAAGTACTGAATATGAAAAAATAAGGCGGGGAAAAAAATAAACTGACACATGTTTAATGGGTGCCCTGCTGGTAGGGGAATTCTGGGAATTGAAGTCCACAAGCCTTAAAGTTGCCAAGGTGGACACCCTTGCTGTAGAGTGTAGACCAATCTAGAGACTGAGAAAGAGAGATACTGTTTACAGATACAGAACTGCACATAAGCTTGCATTAAAAAAAATAGGCGTGATTCACATATTTGGGCTGATTCTTTAATTATTTAGATCAAGATAGTTATATCTTGTACTGAGCTGACTTGTCCTAGATGTCTGGGGAAAGCAAACTGTGCTGAGTTGGATGGAGCATTGATTTAAGCCAGCATGCCATCCTTATGCTCTAATAACTTCAGTAAATGATGCATAAACATCTAAAGAAGGGAACTTCTAAGCCCCTGCTGAATATCTTCTTTTCTAACAATTGTCCCAGGAAGGGATAGCATTAGAGACCATAAATTGTCTTCTGGCTTTAGAAGCTCTGTTGTAGCTCCCACAATAGGAGGAGGGAGGGAGCAAAGGAGGGAGGGAAGGGGTGGCTCTTAATAGCTCATTAAGACATTTTCCCCCTTTTGGGGTCCAAAAGGAAATAATGAAAAAGAGACTCTTAAAAGAATGTCTTACTTCTATTTAGATTAAAAAAAAAAAAAAGGCAGCCCAGCAAAATATAAGGATAGTATAACAAACTGGAAATTTAGTTAGGAGACCTGATGCAGTTAACTTGTGTAATTTTTAATCTTAATTTGAATTCTCAGGAACAATCAGTCAACAGAAGAGACAGAGATTCTCTAATTAGAATTAAATCTTCCTTTGGAATTTTTTACTTGGCCAAATGAAATCCAAATATCTTAATGCTTTACCTATTTTCTATAGAGCTTGTCCTTGCATGTCCTTGTTTATTGTAGGCAATACAGATTGTGCCAGAAAGAGACCACTGAGTCAGAAATTTAAGTTAGTATGTTAGTACCGGTAGTTTTTTGAGTCCCATTAGTATTGTAGGGAACACATGGGCTGAAATCAAGAAATATTCTAGAGTTTGCTATAGACTATTAAATAGCTCAGAGTCACTTTGGATAGTGAGATAAAGAGTATATAAATTTAATGAATAAATTAAAAATATTTTTTTTAAAAAATAAATGGTACAGAGGTATATTTGTATATATTTATTTTGGTGTATTATAGCATTGGTATCTTTTGCTTAAAATAAAATTTAATTTCCCAAATTTCTCTTTTATCTGTTCTTATGTAAAAAGCTAAATACTGCATCCCCATCTATTCATTATTCCCAGTTAAAACCTTTCCTTTATCTAGTCTCATTTTACTCCAGCCTTCTCTACCTTGATATCTTATTAATGTCTCTCCTCCTCTTGCTTATGGCCTTAGTTCACTAAACTAGTTAAGACAAAGCTGTCAATCCTACATGCCAAGAGTGGATACTTCTGAATTAGGAAATATTTCAGAGAAGATATAGAATTACAGCTGCTGGCGGCTAGTTGTAATTCTCAGGCAACTATTCAAAAGGAAATGCCATTTAATCCATCACCCACCCACACAGTTAAGATCATTTCTTGCACAGATGAACTTAATATGCTTACATCTCATGACTTCTTGCATGCATATTTAAGCATTTAGATGTTTAGTACCATTTGACGTACATGGAAACATATTTGAGGAATACAAATAAACAGCTAACTTATCTGAGCCCGTATATTTCTGGGCTCAACTTTTACAGCAGTGAAACTATATAGTCACAGTTTTATGAATAACCTGTACCATCTTAATAAAACAACATAAGATTTCAGATTAGATTACTAGAAAAATAACAGGCCAGTGACCCTCAGCCTGATCTACCCCAATTTTGTTTTTGTTTAAAAATATTCTTTTTAAATTTGGATTTCATCTGCCTTCCTACCACCACACCTGGACATTTCATGATATATGCCAGCCAATAAGTTAAAGACATATAAAGTATCCAAATCTTATTCTTTAGCTACATCTTTCTATGATTCAAAACCCAATTACGTTTGAATAGTGTAATGTGTGTATGTATTTGAATGCATGTATGCATCTGTGTCTGTGTTGTGTGTTTATGCATGTCCATATGCCTTCAAATTAATGTTGACTTCTGATGACTGACTGGAGAAGCCCCTGCAGTTTTCTTGGCAAGATTTTGGAAATGGCTTGTCATTGTCTCCTTGGGCTGAGAGGCTGTCACTGGCCCAGTTCGTCTGGCTGATTTCATACTTCAAGTGGGATTAGAACTCACAACCTTCCGGTTTCTAGCCTTGTGCCTTAACCATTACACCAAATTGGCTCTCATCTCCAGAAAGCTAGTATCCCTAGATGGATCCTTAAAATTGTATTCTTCGTAGAAATGAGAAGGCAGGGTTCCACAATTAAATTTTCACACTGGAAGACCTTTCCCCAGAACTGAATTGAAAATTTGTTCCCTGCTCCTTGTTGAGGTGGCATAAAATTGTTCCTGCCAAAATTGGCTGCCCTCTTTGCCAGTTTGTATCCTGATTCATTGCATTGTGCTGTGCTCCCTCCTCTGCACATTATCAAGCTGTGCGGGAAAAATATCTACCGATCATAGTGTTCCAACTGTTAAGGAGCAAAACTTGGGTCTGCATCTTGAGGCTTCTTCTTATGTCCCATTCTGTCATAATCCAAACTGAATAAAATTGTTTAACAACAGCAACACATTGGAGTTCCAAATGGGGCTGAATGAGAAATAGCATATCCCTATTTTTAAATCGTTCCACCAAAGAATAAGAAACTAGTGGTGTCACTGTTATGATGATTTACTGATAACCATTTTATTGCTACACACTTTCAAGTCTCAGCAAGGAGTTTTCTTAACATTTTCCGTACCCTTCTGTTTGGTCCAGGAAAATCCAGCAAAAAAATGGCAGACAAAGCTTACCCAGACTTGGCAGAGAAAGGACCTGCCTGCATAGCTCAGAAATATCCAATAACATCTCTCTGTTCCCTTCTACTACAGATTGCCTGATTTTGCATCTGTTCTAATGGGGCAGTGAAGTGGAAGGTAAGTAATGCAGTAGTCACTAGATGCTGTTGATCTAAGAGGGAAAATGCTAGATATTTAAATAGTTAAATCCTTGATATTTAACCATAACTGAACCTCACAACTCATAACTGAAGGTCCTTCAGTCTTGTGATAGCTGGAAAAAAAATATCACCATGTGACCAACCAGATTTTATGACCTTTTATTCAGCAATCATTAAACAAATGCAGTGATCATTAAGCAAACACTGTCACAATTAAGGGAAGCCAATGTTTACTACGGGGTGTTTTTACCAGAAAGAGAGTAAATGCCATTTCCCAGCAAATATCAGTGATCAAAATCAAAAATCAAAATCAAAAATTAAGTGAGCCAGTTTGACCTAGTTGTTAAGGCGCCAGAAAGCAGGAGACTGTGAGTTCAAGTCTTATCTTAACCATGAAAGCCAGCTGGGTGACTTTGGATTGGAGGCCAAAACATATAAATAATGGTTGCTGGAATTGGGTACCTCTAGTTTTAAAAAAAGAAGGATATGATAACATTGTTCTAATATCTCAGGGGTTGCCACAAAAAAGACGGGATCAACCTATTCTCCAAAGGGCCAGAAGGCAGGACAAGAATCCATGGATGGAAACTAATCAAGGAGAGAAGCAACCTAGAACTAAGGAGAAATTTTCTGATAGAACAATTAATCAGTGGAACGACTTACCTCCAGTAAATACACTGGAGGTATTTAAGAAGAGATTGGGCAACCATTTGTCTGAAATGGTATAGGGTTTCCTGCCTGAGTAGGGGGTTGGACTAGAAGACCTCCAAGGTCCCTTCCAACTCTGTCATTCTATTCTATTCTATTCTATTCTATTCTATTCTATTCTATTCTATTCTATTCTATTCTATTCTATTCTATTCTATAGCTCAACCCTCACAGGATTGTTGTTGGGGAGAAAATAGGAAGAAGAAATGGATATGCATTGGATATGTTTGCAGCTTTGAGTCATTTGTAAAATAATAAACAAACAAACAAACAAGCAAGCAAGTTATAAATCATGGTAACATGACCACGATACAACTCAAATGGCCGTAAATACGAGTTGGTTGCTAAGTCCCCAAAATAGGGTCATATGACTGCTGGGAGAGGTGGCGGCTATCAGAACTTCAGAACTGGGTTGTGGGTCCCTTTCTGAGTGTCTTCGTAACTTCAAATGGTCACTGAGCAATTGCTCGTAAATCGAGGACTACCTGTATTTTAGCAACATCAATACACCTAAAAACAACTGAAGCCTGAGTGATTCATGGGCTGGGAAAAGATGAAAGCAGAATAAATGGGACACAACAGAGACATTGCTCAGTGATGTCCTTTTTGCACTGTGGTATATGACAAGAAGAAAAGGCTCAGAAATGGGGTTTTGTGTGTGTGTGTGTGTGTGTGATTATATTGCCTGCATTAAAGTACAAAATTCCTTTTGCTGGATTGCTTCATAACAAGTTATGTCACAATTTTAGGCAGACATCAGGATTGTGGTCCTTTTCCCAAGTCTGTCCTGCCCCGGGGCCTCTGATTGTGACTGTGTGTTGTATGAGTGGAAATAGTTTTATAGCTTTTACATTGTTAATTAGTATTTTAATTGATTTATACTATATTTTTGTACTTGTATTTTTGCTGTGAGCCGCCCTGAGTCTTGGGAGAAGGGCGGCATATAAGTCAAATAAATAAATAAATAGATAAATAAATAAATGTAAAGAATGTATAAGCAACTGGTGTTGATGTTTTATTATGCAAGCAAAGAAGGCTTCCTGGGGGTGAGGAAAGAAATGATGTCTTGGAACATTTTTCTAACTTTCTACAAGCCAATAAGAAGTCCCTCTGAGATGTGAAATTTTGCTTTGATAGAAAACGATAAAAGGAGATTCTGCCATGGTGAATCCTGAAACATCTTGGGGACACTTACCTGCTGAAACATTTAACATTTGCCTGCAGTTCTGTTTTACCCAATGTTTGCTATCGCCCAGATTTAAAGTCAGGATTGATTTGATAGTGCTTGGTTGGCAAATTGCCTTGCAAAAAGTAAAGGAAAAGTAGCAAGGTTACATTGTGAATGGGGGGGGGGTGGAAGGGAGGGGGAGAAACTGCTGAGCTGCACCATATGGACTGCTGTATGGCAAAGAATATGCTTTATTGGCATGGCTTGAAGGTTTACAAGCAATCTTCTTGAAGTTTTAATGGTTGCTTGGGTGATTTATCCTGTCTTGAGAGTTGTGGTAGTGAGGAGGCACCCAATTCCTGAGCTCTTACTTTCCTTTATTATCAAAACCTTTCATCTTCTCTACAATTCACCTCCATCGACCATAAATAACTCCATTATAGACCACACAAAAGAAATATGTAACCATTCTCATGTAAGTTTGAAGGTTCCATATCATGCATTTACAAATTGAGTTGATAATCTAAAGCTTTGTATATTTTGGAAGAAGGGGGATCAAGGCAGTTTCATTCTTAGCTGTGCACAGCATCAACCCTAAGGCCAATTGGTCAAGTATTCAATGGTTTAATGATTTACCAGGACAGAAAAAAATGCATAATACAATGTACCTGAAAGTTTGTATTCTTTTGTCTGTATTTCTGTATACTGAATTCTCAAAATTTAATTTTACAATAGTGGCTTGACTTGACTATAGTAAAGAGCCATATGTTCAATAGAACCTTAGTGAATTTCTACCTTTTCCATTCCTATGAGATTTGCCTCATAGCTGAAAAGATTTCTTTGATTATTGGGTTTACAACTGCATAAAATAATTATATGATTTTTAAAAAATATATAATTACTACAACATAATTTTATTGGGTCTTGTGTAAGCAGGCACATAGATACTGTTAAAATTATGCTATTTGCATCCAATCTAGAATTAGAAAAAGTTATATATTTATTTTCCTTCACTTTTGCCAAGAATAATAATACCAAAATGTACCTTTAATCTATATATATAGTAATTTTTTAGAGAGATGTTTACTGTACATACTCATTTTAATGCCTGGATTAAAATGCCAAATGCATACCACCATACAAAGTCAAAATTTCAAATCACTAGGAATCTACTTTCTGCCAGCAAACAAATTCACATGTTGCAATAATTAGAATATTAAGATCAGATTAAAAACCTGCCTGTTGGCAAACTTAATCCTGAAAGAAAGCATGCATTTATTTTGTAACTTTGCATAATTGGTTTTATTGTTTTGCATAATTAAGGTTTTAGTTTGGGAACATTTCCTCCTGTTCCTTTCTTCAAAGTAAATAAAAAAAGTTTGTTTCTGTGGAATGTTTAATGAGTAGAAGCAAACACATTCAGAATTCATTTGAAAGTTTCATTAGCATGTTTAACAATCACTTGTATTGGCAAGAGTTGCTAACTAGCATTTCACAAACTTCTCATAATGAAAAGCTTTATTTATTTTTTTTTACTTAAAAGGATGAGAATATATAATGAAAGTTTAATGCCAACTCTATATAAACTCTTAATACCCCCATAAACAGATCATATGGCAAGCTATTTTTTGGTGAATATGGAAGAAAAATAAGCAGATTCTATTAAGAATTTAAATATATAAAGTAGAAGTATCAATTTTAGCAAGAATACTGTTGATTTTTTAAAAGATGCCTGCATAAACCATCATTCTTGGTTGATGTATGATTCTATGGCTCTCAAAATGCATGACAGAAGCAGAAGTTGTTAGCATTTGGGTGTTATACCAGGAAATATCAGGGCTGCAGTTTAAGTTGGAAAGTTAACAATGACAATAACAACAAGTGAATAGAAGGCAGTGACAAACCACTTTCATACTGTGACCAAGAAAAAAAATTGAAAAAAGGTGGAGAACCTTGTTTTGATTAGATTTCAGGCATAAGCACAAAATTGAGACCATATTAACCATTCTTATATATGACTTCTGGAAGGATACAGATATGGGAGCATGACCCTCCTGGTTCTCCTTGGTCTCTCAACTGCCCTTGGTTATAACATTTTTTGACAAGCTTCGACTGTTGAGGAAGGAGCTTTTTTTTTTTTTTGTAATAATCTTCCCTCTTCCTACGCCGTTAGAAATCAGGGGCAGGGGAAGAGAAATCGAACAAACAGTAACAATTGGCAAGCACCAGAATGGGCTTGCCACAAACAAGTACATCAGAATAAACATGCATATTTTTTTTTTTTGACAGAGTGCTAACCTAACAGATTTTGGATATGCCCGGTGTTGTGTCCTGGGCCTGATGAGGAAACTCAGCAGGCCCAGAATTGTTGTAAATGGTCCTGGGCATTCTAAAAGCTGCCCGGTACCAGACAGAGCGGTGTCAGCCTTGAGCGCATGCGCAAGGCGTGAAGAAAAAAGAACTCTTATTGGTTCACTCTGTCTGGGTTTCAAGCCCTATAAAAAGGCCTGCATGCCTTTTGCTTTTTGCTTGGAGTTGGAGTAGGAGAATAAAGCATTGTTAGTTGTCACCATGTGTCTTCATCATTCGCACGTGAATGAAGGATTTAACACTGGCGATGAAGGTGGATCCTTTGTAAGCTGAAACAAAAGATTTAAGACTTATCCTGGAAGTCCTGAAGAGGGGAAGACGGCATCTGAATCAGCATCCCAGCCTGCCAGTATAGCGTCGCTGGAGGGTGAGCTCGGCTAAAGGACTCTTTCCCCAAACAGCAACTTGCAGAGGAAGTGAGTGGTGAAGATCGTAAAGTATTGTTAGTTGTCACCATGTGTCTTCATCATTCGCACACGAACGAAGGATTTAACACCGGGGATTCAGCAAACCATTCAACAAATATTTTCTATCCTCGTTAATAAAATGGAAAAGTATAAACTAAATGATTTAACTTTTAGATGGATTCATAATCAGCCAAACGACTGTAGAGCAGCAGCCCCAACCTTTTGGGCACCAGGGACCAGTTCTGTGGAGAGAGGTTTTTCTGTGGACTGTAGGGTGCATGGTTTTGTGTGCTGTCTGCATCTCACAAATGGGGCTTTGCTTATTTGTGCAGACCAGTTTCTGGCATGGCACGGACCGGTGCCGGTCCAGGGACTGGGGGTTTGGGACCCCTGCTGTAGAATACTTATGTCTCCACATTAGCTTACAGAGTATTACTGAGTTAAAAATTTTGTCAGCTCTGCAGAAGACACAAAACTATGAAGTATTGACAAAGTTCAAGATGATGAAGGGCTGGAGACCAAATCTCATGAATAGTTTGAATAGTTTGCAGAAGAAAAGCCTGAGGGGAGATATGATAGCAGTCTTCAGATATCTAAAAGACTGCCATATCAAAAAAAAAAATAAACGTGTTCTCTGTTGGTCTGGAAAACAGGACAGAACCAATGGGTTGAATCTTCAGAGAAGTAGAATCAAGTTAGAGATTAGGAATAATTTATTGAGTCAACAAGTGGGATAGGTTGCCTCATGAAACAGTATGTTCTCTTTCATTGGAAATTTACAAACAGAGGCTGGACAGCCATCTGTCTGAAATAGTTTAATAGATTCTGCACTGTGAAGAGCGCTAACTAAATTATCTCTAAAGTACTTTCCAAATCTATTCTGTAATTTTACTTTCTATCCCACCCCACCCCACAAAAACATGAGAAATGGGTTATAATTAGTCTTAATTTATAATAGCAGAATCTTGAGGGATTTACTGGACTTCACAATCAAGAGCTACCTACTGATGACTTAAGATATTTTTAGACTTTGAAAACATTGGAAATCAAATAGAACAGAACAGAGCTGGAAGGGATCTTGGAGGTCTTCTAGTTCAGCCCCCTGCTCAACCTATACCATCTCAATAAGTGACTGTCTAGCCTCTTCTTGAAAATATCTAGTGATGGAGCGCCCACGATTTCTGAAGGCAAGCTGTTTCACTGGTTGATTGTCCTCACTGTCAGGAAGTTTCTCCTTAATTCCAAGTTGCTTCTCTCTTTGGTCAGTTTCCAACCATTGTTTCTTGTCCTGCCCTCTGGTGCTTTGGTGAATAACATGACCCACTCTTCTTCGTAGAAGCTCCTCAAATACTGGAATACTGCTATCATGTCTCCCATATTTCTTCTTTTTTTTAGACTAGCCAGATCCAAGTCCTGCAGCTGTTCTTCATATGTTTTAGTCTCCAGGCTTTGATCAACTTAGTTGCTCTTCTTTGAATTTTTTCCAGACTCTCAACATCTTTTTTGTCGTATAGTGACCAAAACTGGCTGCAGTATTCCAGGTGTGGTCTTACTAAGGTTTTATAAAGTGTTACTAATACTTCACATATTCTTAACTCTATGCCTCTGTTTATACAACCCAGGATTGTATTAGCTTTTTTGGCTGCTGCTGCACGCTGCTGGCTCATAGTCAAGTGATCGTCCACTAGGATTCCAAGGTCCCTCTCACAGTTATTGTTTTTGAGCCAGGTCTCGCCCAGAACAAACAAAACAAAAAACACAAGGAAGCACTTGGAGTCCAGCAAGGCAAGAAGAAGAAAAAATGCAGCAATTCTATGGGTATAGTTACATTACATAGGAATTACAGAGACTTATAAAAATTTCTTTTTTTATATAAAAACTTATAAAAACTTCAGCCTTGAAAGACGGCGTTTAAGGGGTGACTTGATCGAAGTGTATAAAATCATGCATGGGATAGAAAAAGTGGATAGAGAAAAATTCTTTTCTCTATCACATAATACCACGACAAGGGGGGACTCCCTAAAGCTCATAGCTAAGAAAGTGAGGACAAATAAAGGGAAATATTTCTTCACCCAGAGGGTCGTTGATTTATGGAATTCACTTCCAGAAGGGGTCGTGACAGCTGTCAGCCTTGACAGCTTCAAGGCAGGGCTAGACAGATTCATGGATGCCAAGTGTATCGGTGGTTATTAAAACGGATGTCCATGTGCCGCCTCTATGTTGGTTGAGGCAGGCAGGATTACCTTGAGTACCATTTGTTGGAGGTCAAGGGAAAGGGAGGGTTTTGCCTTCTCTTTCTGCTCAAGATCCCCATGTACAATTGGTGGGCCACTGTGTGACACAGAATGCTGGACTCGATGGGCTTTGGCCTGATTCAGCATGGCTCTTCTTATGTTCTTATGTTTTTATGAGTTTTCCTGCCTAAATGTAAGACTTTGCTTTTCTCCGCAATGAAACTCAATTTGTTGTATTGTTCAAGTTTGTCAAGATCTTTTTGGATCCTGAGTTTGTCTTCTGGGGTGTTGGCTACTTCTGCCAGTTTAATGTCATCTGCAAATTTGATGAGTTCCTCTTCAATTCCCTCATCTAAGTCATTTATGAAGATATTGAAGAGTACTGGGCTAAGACGGAGCTGTGTAGTACCTCACTGCTTACTTCTTTTCATGTGCATGTATTGAGGACTACTTGATGAGTACGGTTTGCCAGCCAGCTACAGATCCATCTGGTGGTGATGTTTTTTCTAGCTTACCAAGGAGTAGGTTGTGGTCTACTTTATCAAATGCCTTACTGAAATCTAAGCATACTACGTCCACAGCAATTTGCTGGTCTACTAGTTTAGTCACTTTATCAAAGAATGAAATAAGATTGGTTTGGTATGATCTGTTTTTAACAAACCCATGCCAGCTACTAGTTGTAATTTTGTTTGCTTCTAATTATTTGCAGATCTGTTTTTTGATTATATTTTCTAGGATCTTCCCAGGTATTGATGTTAAACTGATTGGTCTGTAGTTTCCTGGGCAGTTTTTCCCCCTTTCTTGAAGATGAGAACTACATCAGCCCTTTTCCAATCCACAGGTACTTCCCCTGATGCTCCAAGAGTTATGAAAGATATGGTGCAATGATTCTGAGATAACATCTGCCAGTTCCTTCAGAACTCTGGGATGTAATCTGTCGGGTCCCAGCAATTTATATTCGTCAAGGTCGGATAGGTGTTCTCTTATCATTTTCTTGCTTATTTTAATTTTTGTTTCAAGTTTGTCTTTTGTAGTGGTTTTTTTGGTATGCTGGGCTATAGTTTTTTTTTGTGTGAAGACTGATGCAAAGAATGAGTTAAGCAGCTCTGCTTTTTCCCTGTTGCCTGTTATTTCCTTGCTATCGTCTCTCTTTAGTGGGTCTACAGTTTCCTTGACTTTTTTCTTGGGGTTAATTTGTTGGAAGAAACTTTTTTTTATTATTCTTGATTTCTGTTGCAAGTCTTTGTTTGTTCTGAGCCTTTGCTTTCCTGACTTCATCTTTGCATGTTCTGGCTGTCTGCTGATAATCAGCCTTAAGTTATGTGTCCCTCTTTCCATTTTTTGTATTTGTCCTTTTTGTCTTTCAATTTGTCGGAGAGATCTTTGTGCAGCCATGCTGGTTTCTTCTTGAATTTCTTATTTTTCATTTTCAGTGATATTGTGCTGGTCTGGGCTTTTATGATCACATTTTTCAGAGTTTCCCATGCTTCTTGAGTTGTTTTCCCCTTTAGGATTTTCATCCATGGGATCTTTCCTATGTTCTCTCTGAATTTGTTAAAGTGGGCTCTTTTGAAGTTTAAGACACTGGCTGGCTTGTTGTCTATTGCTAGTGTTTGCATTATATTAAATTCCAGTATGACGTGGTCACTTTCACCCAAGATTCTGGCAACTTCAACTCCCTCTATCACTTCTTCTCTATTAGTAAGAATTAGGTACAGTATAGCTTTGCATCCAATTCCCTCCTCCACCTTTTGGATGACAAAGTTGTTGGCTAGGTTGATTAGAAATCTGTTTGATCTCCCTCTCTCTGCAGAGTTTGTCTCCCAGTTGATATTTGGATAGTTGAAGTTTCCCATTACTACTGTGGTATGCTTCCTACATACATTTGTTAACTGGTTGGCAAATAGTTCATCTATTTCTTCTGATTGGTTGGGTGGCCTGTAATATACACCTATGGTGATGTCACTTTTTTCTCTTTTATATTGATCCATATACATTCTGGAGAGATTTTATCTTTAATCATGTGCATTTCTGTAGATAGGTAGTGTTCTCTTACATATAGTGCAACTCCCCCTCCTCTTTTTGTAAACCTGTTTCTTTTGAACAATTTGTATCCATCCATCAGTCCATTCCATTCATGGGTTTCATCCCACCAGGTTTCTGTAATGCCAACTGTTTCATACCTGCCCTTGTGTACTATTGCTTCTAGTTTGCCTGTTTGTTCCCCAAGCTTTAAGCATTTGTATATAAGCATTTAAGACTTTTATGCCTGTCCGTGGGTACGTTTCCTGCATCTCCTGATTTTTGTTTGAGTTTTTCTTTTTTCTCATTATTGCCTACCTCATTGTTTGATTTGTTTTCTTGGGATTTATAATTGGTTTTGGGTTCTAGACATTCTGAAGATTGGTCACCCTTCCCTCTCAATTTTAGTTTAAACCCTCCTGATGAGTTGAGCCAGTCTTTTTCTGAATACATTTTCCCCTGTTTTCATGAGGTGCAGCCCATCCCTTGCCAAGAGTCCTTCACATAGAAAATGCAGTCCATGATCCAGGAAACCAAAGTTTTTTTGGCGACACCAACCCTTTAGCCAATGGTTTATTTCTAGAATTCTTTTTTCTCTCAATGGGTATTGGCATTTCATTGGGAGTACTGATGAGAACATGACTTGTGCTCCTAGCTTCTTAACTTGAGTACAATAGTGTACAATTGCCTAGTTGTTTTAATCTCTCACTATTGTACTCAGGTTCTTTGTTGTGTCATTCATCCCAATGTGGAGGAGGAGGAAAGGGTAATAATCACTAGGCCTAATTATTTTAGTTAGGTTCTCAGCCACATCTTTGATTTTTGCTCCAGGGAGACAACATAACTCCCTGGATTGTATGTCTGGTCTACAGATGGATGGTTCTGTTGCTTTGAGGATAAATCTCCTATTACCAACACTCACCTTCCTTTTTGGGGGGCTGCAGTCTGGGGTGCTTTTCTGTTTATCTCAGGTGTGATTGTTGATGTGACTTTTTTAGGGATATTTGAAGTGATTTTTTAGGGATGTTTGAAGTTTTTTCTTTGCTAGGTATCTGCATGTTTTCTTTGAGGTGGAGGTTGTGGGTCTGAGTGTTTCCATCTAAGAGGAGAAATCAATCGCTCAGTTTTAATGAGGCTGCTTCTGGTTGGGTTGGATTGGGTAGAAGGGGTTTGTTAGTTGTATGCTGCTTCTTTCTTTGAGTATTGTGTTTTCTTCTATGTGTGATATTTCTCCATTTGTCTTCCTCCAAGTGTTTATCAGTAGGGTCAAATCCTCTGGGAGTTATTTGTTCATTATTTGGTTCGGTTTGGGTAAAACTTTCTTTTGTATGTTGGGGTTTGGCTACAGTTGCCTCTAAGCTCCTTAATTTTTCATGTAGTAGTTCACATAGTTTACATCTAATGCATGTGTAATTTGGGTGTTCTTTGGGCATAAGCACATATATAGAACATGTATTGCTGGGCCTCTCTCAGCCTGGATGAAGTTTCATGCAGAGCATCCCTTTGAACAGTTAATTACTCTTGCAGATACAAGAGTTAAATGGTCAACCATTAAACTTGCTATTCAGCTGACCATTCCCTGCTCTCAGTTGCCTTTTCCCCCCAGCATTGGGCTGTTTAGCTGTGCTCTAGAGCTGTCTCTCTCGTTCTTTGCTACTGACTTTCTCTGACTCCACGTGCAGCCATTCATTCACTGAGCTCCTGTTTGCTGGTGTTTTCCTCCTTGCCCCAATTTGTTCTTTTTCTTTATCCTTTCTATCTTCCTTATCTAACTTTCTGCTTTTTCCTCCCTTTATCCTCTCTCCTAGTACCTTCCTAGTTTAGTAACTTCTCTCCCTGTGAACCAATACTGATACTGAAGCTCCTTCTAGGTGTAACGTTTATCTGTATCATAGAGCTGTTCCCTTGAGATTGCCATGCCAAAATCTTACCTACCGGTACTTCACCAATTAGTAAGACAACTTCTCTAAACCTTTATGTCTGCAATCAATACTTTATATTATAACCTTCCAGTCACATAATGAGGATTCATTGTAACATAATGCCTAGACTATGTTATGAACAAATCTTCTTGAAAATATGTTGGACTGAGATGAATCACGGGATCTTACAATTTAAAAGAATTTGGACAACACATTGCAAGGATTTTGAGACATTTTGTATCATAAAACATTATTTGGATCAAAGTTTTATACAATTTGTAACCCTGATTGATTATGTCACCATCAAATCAGTGTCAACTCCCAGTTACCCCATAGATTTTCTCCATGATTATCTGTCCCTAAACTGGTGCTTCAGATCTTCTAATGGGACATCCATAGCTGCTCTAACTGAGTCTATATATATATATATATATCTATATCTTGATATTAGATGTCTTTCTCCTTGGATTTATAAGATTTTGGGTATGCTGTAAGCGTTGAACTCAGCAAACCATTCAATAAGCATCCTTTATCGACATTAATCAAAATGGAAAAATATAAATTAAATGATTTAATTTTTAGATGGATTGAATCCCCAGTATGGAAATGTTGGTTCATACTGCACTGTGAACACCTCTTTTGGTGTCCACTGTGGAAGAGGCTACATACATGTGCAATTTCTAACCCAGTAAAGCATACAGTAAGTACCTTCCTTTGCAGTCAGTTTCTCCTTGTAGGGTTGATGTATCTTGACCATAGTTGAAATGGTAGGCTTTTTTATGGAAACTTATGATGCTGATTAAATAAATGCAGTGCCAAAATTGTTTGTTTGGAGTACTGATGAAATGAAAGATGCACTTGACATAACAAACCTAGAAACTAACTAACTAAAGTAAGTACTTATTCAATTTTTTTATGTTGCATCTATTTGTATTCATTAGGGAACATAGCATAGTAAACGAACAGCAAGATTCACTGGGAAAGATTACATAGTAATTTTCCCAATCTCTTCAAACAAAAACAAAGACTCACAGGGAACTGGATAACATTTTGCTCCCTAAACACGTTTGGGTGTATCTGATAGATTTTTGGGTGCTAATAATAAAAATAACATGTAATTTAACCTAGCATGTATCTTTCTGTAGAAAATCTTCTGTTTTTATACAATGGCAATGCTCACCCTTCAGTACTGCACATATGAAAGAAATATATGAAAATATAGAACTGTTGTTGAAGCACATCCCGAACATCAAGTACAGCTGGAATAGTTGTTTTAGTTGGAGAACTAACAGTAGTAGTTCTGCTGCTTGGAATGTAGCTCGGATATGCCAAGTAGTGTTGTTACATATGCAAATGAGACAGCCCTGAAAGAGAGTTGTATTACATTAAAAAGAAATGGCCATGCCAAAAAAAAATTGGTTCTAAGACTGAAAAATATAGCACATGAAACACTTGTTGACCCATCAAAGATATTTTTGCCTCTACTTCACATAAAGCTTGGATAGATGAAATTTTTTGTGAAAGCAATGAACAAAGAAGGTGAAGGTTTCCAAGAACAGTTGACACCAAGATTAAGGAAAGCATTTTTGCTGGTCCACAGATCAGATATATTATCAATGACAAGTGGTTCTAAGATTTTTAATGAGGCCAGAGGAAATTGCCTGCAAAGTATTCAAGGATATCTTTGAGAATTTTCTTGGCAACCAAATACATTCAGCTGGTTCACACACTTCTTACAGCATACAAGAACATGAAGTGAAACCTATCATTGAAGATTCATTTTCTGCATTCATGCTTGGGCTTCTTTCCAGAAAATCTAGGTGCAGTCAGTTGTTGAACATAGTGAAAGATTTCACCAGGACATTGCCTTAATGGAAAAACCATATCAGGACAACTGGAATCCATCAATGCTGGCTGACTATTGTTGGACGCTGGAGTGAGATGCATTGAACACTGAGTATAAACCAAAATCAACAGCAAAACACTTTTAGCCTGTTAAATTCATGTAGCATGTCGGAAACATTGTGTGATTAAATACATTATAGTCAATAAAAATTAATTTCATATTTCTCAAGATTCCTATGTCATACAGTTATTCTGAAATTATATTTGTGTTCAGTTAGAATAAATCTCAAAAATTTTGGGATATCATAAATACCAAAAGTTTTTCAGGAAGTAAATCTTTTGGAAAAAAATTGTTGTCCAGTGGAAATTGCACAATAAGATAAATTGATTAGATTATTTCTAACAGCCAATGTATCATTAATTTAGTAAAGGCTCAGGTGTAATCAGAAATATGTGGGAGACTTTTTTTTTCCATTTAGATCAGCCTTGCAAGCATGTTGGATGTCTGCCCCAGTTATCCCATACAGATCAATCTGATCAATAAAGTTAATAATAACAAGACAATAAGACTAATAATAATATATCTGGTCAATAATAAAATGTATACTGATTTAGATGGTTCCGTTTCCCCTTAAAGGGGGCGTAATGTCTCAGCAGTTAAAGATGCTGAGCTTGTCAGCTAGAAAGCTAAAAGCCCAGATTTGAGACCCACGAGTTGCACAACGGGGTGAGCTCCTGTTACTTGCCCCAGTTCCAGCCAATCTAGCAGTTTGAAAGCATGCAAATGTGAGTAGATAAATAGGTACCACCTGAGTAACAGCATTCTGCACAGCTTGGCATTTATTTATTTGGGTTTGTATGCCACTCCTCTCCGGGGACTCGGAGCGGCTAACAACATATATATAACAGAAAATTACAATATAAAAAACCCGAACAAGATATCTAAAAACCAATAAAAAAACACACATTCAATGCAACAATCAACCACAATCATCCCCAGGCTTGACGGCAAAGATGAGTCTTTAGGTTTTTCCGGAAGGCCGGGAGAGTTGCAGAAACGTGGACTTCAGGAGGCAGTTGGTTCCAGAGGGCGGGCGCCACAACAGAGAAAGCCCTCCCCCTAGGGCCCACCAGACGACATTGTTTCGCTGACGGGACCCGGAGGAGGCCGACCCTGTGCGCTCTCACCGGTCGTAGAGAAGTATGTGGCAGAAGGCGGTCCCGTAAGTAGTCTTGCTGGACACATGACCATGGAAATGTCCTCAGACAATGCTGCTCCTTCAAGGTAAGAAACAGAGATGAGCACCACTCTCTTGAATTGAGTTGAACAGGGGAAATCTTTACCTTTACTTCTCCTTAAAATCTCATATTAATGAATTCTTTGCCTCAGTTTTACTTGAAATGCTATGCCCTGGCTGCAGTCTATTAGGATTGTACTATAATATAATATAATTAATTATTGCAATATCTGGGGAGTGGAAAGTCCTTATCTCAATCTCATTTGATGGTAGAAATAATATTTAGAAAGCTGAAGTATAATGCAGAAAATGAAGAAAATGAGCAGTATTCTTTCTGATCTAAGATATCACCTCTACTTTATTCCTCCTTTAAATATAGTCATTTCTCTATTTTAACCCTATCTTCTTTTTATTAGGCTGCCTGTATCTTGATTCTCAAACTCCACTGCTATCTATACCTTGTTTGAAGTAAAAGCCTGGAAAGTAGTTGGGCTTTCGTTAGTTTATGACCGCAGTAACAGGCAACCAGCCAACAAACAGCACACAGCAAGCTAGAAATGGAAAATGCAATAAGTCAAATCATCATAGCAGGCTTGTGGGTACCCTGCTTAAGAGGAAGATGTTATCTTCTTTTCAATATTACTTAGCTCTACAGCAGAGGAAGAGATAAGACAACAAGAATGCATCAATTGGCCCTTTGCAGAATTCAAGCTAGTGTCGAGACTGTGGTCTAAAGTTTTTTCCTTTTTTCTTTTTTTTTTTTTAAAGGTGGGGTGTTTTGAGTGGTATCTGGAAATTTATCAGCACTGTTAACTGATTCAATAATTTGAACTGGCTAATTAAATGCATTTTTAGCTTTTGAAAAGTTTTTCTCACATTCCTTCTTATACAAATCTACATCTGTTACAACTAGCAATTTTCTGAAAAATAAGTTGCCGGGATCATTAAAGAATCCCCCTCTTTTAAAAACTTGTTCAAATAGTTTTATAAAACTGTTTTGTTTTTTTAAAAAAAAAAACAAAACAAAAATAGTGACAGACATTTTTCAATGTCTAAAGTTTAGCTAACTGACATCTCGTATATGCCATGTTTCACAAGCCTAAAATTAACATGGCATTTTTTTTGCATATTTTACACTTAATTTTAATAATATATTTTTTAATCCTGATATTTTATGTATTGATTTGATTGTTTTTATATGTGCATTGTTTTATTGGATTGTTTTATGACACCCAGAGCCCCCTTTGGTGAGGTGGGCAGCCATAAAAATCTAAGAAATAAATAAATGGCATGACAGGACCAAAGATTCATGTATTTACATTTACAGTTTGCAGAGCAAGGGAGATGATTGTGAGAAAAATATTCCAGAACTGTTATCTAGGCAAAAGGGCCTAAACATTTTTTATGTCCTGGGAAGTGAGATAATATTGCGGATAGTAATTATGCTGTTATGGAAGAGTATTTCATATATCCTTTGTTTTCTCACTCAACTGAACTTCTGTTCAAAAGGATTTCACTGAAATCCTGTTCTCCTTTAAAAGAATGAAAATAAAATTATTTTCCATCAAACTGAATGAGAATTAAGAGAGGAAAAAAATGCTCACAAGTTCCTGTAGTGGTTATTTTGATATGATATTAATACTGTGACAAAAATCTCTTAGCACAGGGGTGTCAAACTCTGTTTCACTGAGGACCACCTCAGCACTATGGTTTCACTCAAAGGGCCAGGTGGGCACGGCTGGGTGGGCCTGGTCAGCTCGACATGGCTAACTCGACATCGCTCACATGAAGGGGCACCTGTAGCGGGCCAGGCAAGGCTGGAAGTGAGGTTCCAGAGGTCTCCAGCGGAAGAAGGTAAGACAGGGTGAGCTCCAAAGCGTTGTCCACCAGAGGAGCCTTGCTGTCTCCCAAGGAGAGTGAGCACAGCAGTAGCAGCCTTGAGGAGGAGGTAAGTGTGTCAGGCACCTCCTTGGAGAAGTGGGGCTGGGCTAGGCTGCTGGGTCCCAGTGCCCTGGGAGCTCAAGGGCTGGGCTGGGTGCTTTCCCTCAACACTAACCAGGCTCCCAGATCCTTCTCCAGGTGGGTCCGTGCCCAGCTTCTCCATGGGGTTCTGTCAGCCCTGCACCTCAGGGTTCGGGGCACACTTGTCCTTCTCCATAAGGTGTCTCACACATTGACAGATGCTTGGCCATTCCAGGCCGCAGCTCCGCATGAGGTGCTGCATTCCCCTCTCCGGCCCTGCCATGTGACAGAGAGGGTGACCTGGAGCTGGCACCTGCTGACCCTCAGCTCATGCTGCCCCATGCTCCTGTCTCCTGTCTTCCCACCTTTCATCCTATGGGCCAGGCAGGTGGTGGGGCAGGGTGGGATAGCCTGGCTGTAGGGCTCTGAGGTGTGTGATGCGGTGTATGTGGGATGGGACCAAGTGATGAGTGAGGAACAAAAGGTGGGATCAGAAGGCAAGCCTCAAACAGCACACCGACTCTGGCAGCTCTGGGGGGCAGCTCTGGGGATGGTCTCAGGCAAGGCAGAGCAGGGAAAGGAGTCCGACTGCCTCTTGGGGATTGGAACTCCCCATCCTTCCCTTTCACCAGGGCCATCAGAGGTGTAGTGACAAGTGGGAGGTTCATCCATGTGTGTGTCTAGAGCCAGAGGATGAGATTGGATGGTAGAGGCTGAGTGGTCAGGGGCCGTGATGTGGCAGTGACAATGACTGTGGCCTCACCATCTGTCTTTACTTGTCTGCTGCCACCGCAGCTGGGACAGGGCAGGTGGGCAGCTGCCCAGCACATCTGACCAGCTGGATCATGTGCCTTCCCCCTATGTGCCTCTGCCTCTACCTACTACTTAAAGGGCTGCCCAACAGCCATGGTGCTTGAACCCACCTGCACTGCAGGCTGCAGGATTCTGAGGTGTGCAAGTGTAGTGCATGTGGGATGGGGCCAAGCACGACTTATTGGACATCCCAGTTGACATCCAGTCGCTGCCAGCCAATGAATGGTTGAGGAGCCAATGAACTGCAGCTGCTGCCAGGCACTGCCAGCCCCCCACGCTCGCCGCCTCCTGGGCTTGCACCCAGGAGGAATGCCTGGATGGGCTAGGGTGGGCAAGGGTTGAGACAGCGGGAGTTGGACTCTTGCTGTCTCCAAGGAGGCCCAATAGGCCACATCTAAACCCATTGCAAGCTACATCTGGCCTGCGAGCCTTGAGTTTGACATGTCTGTCTTAGCATAAACAACAACATTCTGATTATCACTGTTTCTCTTAGCATACATAGAAGCATAATGATTCCTCTTAGGATATACAACACTTTAAAGAAAAATGGTGGACAAAAAAAGCATTCAGCACATAAAACTATAAACAGAACAAGGATGAGAATGATGGAATCCTTCTGATGTTGAACTCCTATTCTTGTAATGTTTTACTAACTGGCTAGGCCTAATGGAAGTTGGAGTTGCATGTTTCCTTCACTGCAGTTGTCCACAGGGAGGCAAAGGAGGGCAAGTGATAAAATGTTTGTTGTGATATCATGATACAAAGTCCACCTGGTAGGTACTTGGTTGTGACAGTATGATGCAAATACAAAAAAAGTGGAGCTTGTGTTGTGGCATGTTGACCCCTAATACATCAATTCAGCATTATTATTACTAGCTGCAGACACCTATATAAAACTTTGGAGGAGACACAGCCTAAACCAAAAACTGTCAGGGGAAATTCTTTAGGAACATTTTTTATTATCGTTGCCCTTTAAAAAAAAATCTGTAGTTTGTATTATTAGTTTGTCATTGATTACTCTTTCATTCACAAATTCATTTTATAATTAATTTTAAAAACAATGGATTAAGAATAAGTGCTTGAGTTGACTTCTTCTTGAGATTAAATGTGATTAGCTCAGTTAATTATCTACTTAATGAGCTAATCAAACTTGAAGTTAAGAGCTTTTTTGCATTCCTTTTTACAAACCAAACTAAATGAAGCTGATTCTTATGTGAATTAATGTGTGTTCTGGAGGAGAAAGATTTGTTTAATGATTATAGCTCCTCAAAATTGTTTTACCAATATTAATTAATTTTCCATCGTAATAAGCCAAAACACTGAAAAGATAATTCACATATGTTCAAACTTAAGTCATGTGCTTAATCATTTGTAATTCAGTTTGAATCAAAGAGTTATCAGTGTGGTAATGAAATCTACAACATATTATTAAAATCCAGCTATTTGTTTCCTGACAGACAATAAAACTGCAATTTACTCTATATATGTGTGTTTGTGTTTTATCTATGTTATTACCGTATGTATAAGTTACATGCAACAAAACTGGAATAGTTTTATAACAATAGTAATATAATCATTTGTTTTGTTTTTAATTAGTCGGTGCCTAGTTAGCTTGCAGATACAAGGCAATGATTTCTATCCTTTTATAGCATCTAAGTATCTGAAAGTTTCTTTTTAGAATATATATATTTAGAATTACTGTAGCTGAAATCTTAGCACATCTGGAAGAACGGAGGAAGAATAAACTAGCTAAAAAACCAAAATAGATTAATTGATGTGCTACTCACTGTGTGTGCATTTGTGTGTGTGTTTGTTTCCCTCTCTCTCTCATACACAAACACACAATTCTATAGTATGCTGGCTAACTTCTAAGACAGAAAAGAGGGGAGGAAAGTCATACGTTTCACAGGAAAACAGCAACATAATCCTGCTGTTTAAGTCCTATAAACCAAAACAAACAAAACCATGTCCTTCATCTCTCCAGGAAACTACAAAAGCTATGGATTAACTGTTTCTGTTTAAGAAATAAACTATTCTGAAATGGAATGTATCCAGAGGGTACTAGAGCAATAAATACAGAAGCTCTTGATGATGCTCATAGCTTTCATTTACTTTGTGGGTTTTCTAACTAGTACGGGTAGTCCTCACTTACAACCATTCCCTTAGTGACCGTTAAAAGTTACAAAGGCCCTGAAAAAAGTGACTTATTACCATTTTTCACACTTACGTCCATTGCAGCATCCCCATGGACACTACCGGTATTATCAAAATGTGGATGATTGGCAAATGGCTCCCATTTATGACAGTTGCAGCATCCCAGGGTTATGCGATCACCTTTGGTGACCTTCTGACAAGCAAAGTCAATGGGGAAGCCAGTTTCAATGATTCACTTAACAACTGTGGCAAGAAAGGTTGTAAAATGGGGCAAAGTTCATTTAATAACTGTCTTGCTTAGCAATAGAAATTTGGGGCTGATTCGGAACAGTGTTACTGTGGAGAGCCTTGTGTCCACCAATCACCCTGAGGTTCTGTGCTATGGTTACTGTGGCTAGGTAAGCACAAAAACATAATAGATGGAATCTTATATTGTCTTACTGATTTCAGCTATGAGCATGACTTCTCTGGATTCAGCCAAAAAAGAATGATAAGCAGTAACCCTTTGCTCTGTGGGAAAGCAGATGTGAGCTATGTGTGCATTTATTGTTGCGGTGTTTTGCCTATAGTTTTCTTTGGGGGAGTTTACTCTGATCATCAGAAATTTGATTCTTCCTTTTATGTTTCGTGGGCATAAATTTGTAAAGGCCTTTGGTACTGAGATCCTACTGCTTGTTTCTCAGCAAAAAGAGAGCCAGTATGGAATGATGGTTAAGACATTGGACTAGGACTGGGAATATCCAGGTAACCAAATCCATCATAAATCATGAAAATTTACTGATTAACTTTGAGCTAGTCATTATTTCCCAGCTCCCCATCGCTCTTGGGAACCCAAAGGTGCTTTTCCAAAAGGCAACTGGACTTTCTTGGGTTTTTTTTCCCTTGAAAACGTTTCGCTTCTCATCCAAGAAGGTTGTTCAGTTCTTGGATGAGAAGCAAAATATTTTCAAGGGAAAACCCAAGAAAGTTCAATTGCCTTTTGGAAAAGCACCATTGGGACAACCATGAGCTGGATGATTGATAATCTCCATAGACATTGCTCTTGGGGTTGTTGTGGGGACATACTGGAAGAGAGAGTGCTGGGTATGTTGACTTGGCCTAACAAATAAACAACAAACAAAATCAACCTGCCTCTATAACCTTTCTCCATGCTATCTACAGTGCATTATGAAGAATATTGGCTCTGGAGAATTATGTTTGATAGAAATGAACTGCATTTTCCCTACAAAAATAATTGAACCTAAAAAGCTTTACCTGAATACCGTATTTGTTTTATCTCGTTATTTGAAGGTCTTGAATAGCCTTCTTGAAAGCTAATAACTTCCAGTAATACTGAGTCTAGAGATTCCAGCTTTCCATAGTCTCAAGACATGGAAAAAAGTCTTATTGATGAATTCATTTTCTGGAATTGTGAAAAGAATTTTAAAGTTAGTCTATACAATTTAATGAATGAACCGAGATGATTGAACTGTTTTCTGGTTTAACCAATTTCACAAAGATAAGAAATAAACAGTTTAACACTGATGTAGAAATTATTATATGCTCATTTTCTTGTCTGTAAACTGATGGGTAATTCTAAGGCAGATTTTTATTTTAAAATTAATTTGAAGTAAACTTGGGATTTGAAATACCTTGACATCTTGAGAAAGAAAGGGAAGAAAACGTAATGGGTTTTGATGCTGTACTTTCACTCTCCCCATCAAGATTAATTATTTAATTTTAGGTCTTTCCTTTCTTCAATTCACATTCGTTCCCCTGGTTATGATCTTTAATGAAAAATCCCTGCTGTGTTTAGTACAAACCATTTGGTGCCCCTATGTCAGGGAAAGAAAAGAACAACATTCAATAAAGCTGAAGGTTTTTATTATCACATCGTAAATGAACCAAATGGCATCTGTCAATACAAAGAAACATAAGGGGTATGGAAAAAAAGCTTAGCTATTGCACTCTGGGTCTGCTGCTAAAGTAACAAGGTGGCTTTTTATGAATGCTGGTTATAAGCATTCCTCATCAATCTATTATTCCCTTTTGCTCCATGCAAAAAATACTGTAAAGAAGAGAATGTAGGCTATCAATAGCTTGACTGAATTAAATGTTGTTGTAACAAGTGAATATGTATTTTGTCAGCCATATCACATACTAAACTGAAGTTTCATTTCATCCTGGATCTTTGTAAGTAATTTTTAATTGTAAGTAACTTTGTATTTGTAAGTAAAATACTCAAATTGTCATGTCAGATCCATCACAGTAATGGACACCTTTCACAGAATGAAGATGTTTATAGGCAGCAGGATATCCTCATGTTAAACTGGTAAAAATCCTGAGGGTGTATATTAATATTACATTAATAATATTGATATGAGCTTGGGGTGCTGAGAGAAGGGGATGGCCAGCAGCCATGGAGGAGAGCTTGGTGATGAAAGTAAACAGCCCTTGGGAATGGCTGATCGGAAGTAGATTTCTTTAGCAAACCACTTGGTCCTTCAGTTTTCAGCAGGTATAGGCCTGAAAAAGCTGAATATCAAAGAAAGCAATTTTCTTCACAGACAAGCTAGGTCAAACAATTGACCACATCCATACTGGTGATGCTACCACAAAGAGATTTTGGAGAGAGTGAATACTTTTCTTCTCTTGTGACAGTTTTTTCCTTAAAATTGTGGCACATCATGGAAAGATTTCTGGGACCACACTCAATTTTTGTGAATCACATGCCTTACTGAGTTGCAGCTTGAGCCCTTCCCTCCCAAACTAACACGATCTCTCCAGAGACATAAAGGTTAGATTTTGGTTGCAAAGCTTCCGTACATGGAATTTCCACCAAACAAACAAATAATTCAAGCAGGATTTGATGTAAAATTTATCTGCCTGCTTTCCTTTCTGCAACTGAGAGTAATTCTGCCTTTATTCTGCAAGGGGTAATTGGTGCCACACAATTAGCTCAGGAAAAACATTAAGCCTCCCTGTCACACCAAGTCCCTGAGCCCAGATTGCATATATCCCTCCCTCTAGCACAGGGGTTCTCAACCTTGGCAACTTTAAGACTTGTGGACTTCAACTCCCAGAATTCCTCAGCCAGCTGGCTGAGGAATTCTGGGAGTTGAAGTCCACAAGTCTTAAAGTTGCCAAGGTTGAGAACCCCTGCGTCTAGCAGATGCTAGCTGCTGGAACCTACACAGACTCACTCAGAGACAAACACATTCAGTGCAGTTTAATTTTACAGGTAGTCCTGGAATTATGAGCAAAATTAAGCCCAAAATTTCTGTTGCTAAGTGAAACAGTTGTGAAGTGAGTTTTGCCTCATTTTACAACCTCTCTTGTCACAGTTATTAAGTGAATCACTTGTTACAGTTGTTTAGTTAGTAACATGGTTGTTAAGTGACTCTGGCTTCCCCGTTGACTTTGCTCATCAGAAGGTCGCTGCAACCACCATAAACATGAACCAGTTGCGAAATATTTGAATTTTGATCACAGGACCATGGGGATGCTGCAACAGTCATAAGCGTAAAAAAGTTCATAAGTCGTTTTTTTCAGTGCCATTGTAACTTTGAGCAGTCACTAAGCAAGGAATCACTGGATCTCAAGTCATTTATGGAGATTCATAGTGCCCCGGCAGGCAGACCCTGAATGTGGTACCAATCCGATTGCATCAGTTTTTATTTCAGACTGAATTTAAAAGACTAAGTTTCAAAATTGTAACATATTTCACATAGAGAACATAAAGAAGCCATGGAAGCGTCATGCATTTTATGATGTTATCATTCATATGATGATGATATGTATGTTTAGTATGTTTAGGTGTGTGTCATGTATGTGTTTTACTTTGAGAGTGGGCAACTAAATTTCATTTTTGATGTGTGCCGTTGTGCCCACAGGAAAAAAAATGACAATAAAGGTTATCTTATCTTATCTATCTAATAATAATAATAATAATAATAATAATAATAATAATAATTTGTTAAATGTATTTACCGCCTATCTCACCGTGGGCTACTCTACAACAATGAAAAGGAAGAAATGAAAAGAGTTTGAACAGAACAGAAGTAAAATAATAGAACAATGAACTAAACAATGAAAAAGAACACAAGAATCCATCAATATGATAACAAAAGGATAATGAAAGGATGGATGAGGGGAGAGCAGAAAGCAAGGTCGGAGGTGGAATCTACCATCAGTCCAGCAGCACAGTTAGTCCAGGCTAGTACTGGATGAGAGACCACAGGAAAATCTCAGGGCCGTAATTAGTGGCATTTGTAACAATCCATAATGATGTCAAAATAACAATATAGGCATCATGTTGTTATTGCACAAAGGATACAATTACATACATGTAGCATTTTGATATTATCAAATGCAAATACCTAAGTTGTATCCTGATGCATGTGTCATATACAGGTAGACCTGAACTTACAACAGTTCATTTAGTGATAATTTGAAGTTACAATAGCACTGAAAAAAGTGACTTATGACCATTTTTCACACTTATGACCATTGTAGCATCCCCATGATCACGTGATTTACATTTGGATGCTTGACAACTGATTCATATTTATGATGGTTGTAGTGTCCAAGGGTCAGGTGACCATCTTTTGCGACCTGCTGACAAGCGAAGTCAATGGGGAAGCCAGATTTACTTAACAACTGTGTTATTAATTTAAGATTTGCAGTGATTCACTTAACAACTGTGGCAAGAAAAATGGGGCAAAATCACTTAACAATTTTCTCACTTAGCAACATAAATTCTGGGATCAGTTGTAGTTGTAAGTCGAGAACTACCTGAATATAGTTTCTCTCTCTCTCTCTCTCTCTCTCTCTCTCTCTCTCTCTCTCTCTCTCTCTCTCTCACACACACACACACACACACACACACACACACACACACACATCTATCAATATCTAAAGAGAGGTGTGTGTGAGAGAGTTGCCTTGAATAGGGATCAATTTGACAGAGACTCTAACCATTAATTTAATCTAATCTTAATCAAATTCATTTTTATTTGGCTTTTTTTCATGGACATTAGCATATTAGCATTAGCACATTAGCATGTCAATCAAAGTTCAAATATTCCAATTTGAAATGTGTCCAATTTCATAGACGGTCTCCACTTGTACTGAAATTACTAGGAGATACTATTCTGACATACCTTGCCATACGTGTGGGTCAATGTTTGAGATATGTATTTCCATGGAACATAACCGTTGATTAAAGACAAGTGAGAATATTTTGATATTGCTTTTGATACACATGGTGGACTATGTGTTTTGATGTTTGACAATGAATCTGCTGTGCAAATTTTTTTTTTAGCTTCCAAAAGAAATCAGTTGAAGTCAGCTAAATAAAAGCTTCCTTTCTCAGCCTCTTGCTCTTCCCCTGCTTTAAGCAGTTTTAAACCACTGCTTCCTCCACCAAATGCAGATGTAAGATGTGTGCAAATCTCTACAGAAGAACACTGTAAAATAGAAAGAAACCTGTTAATGCTGAGAAAGGGGACACACAGATTCTAATTTGCACTTGCAAATTACCAAAAAAGAAAAATGCAGGGTTCCCATGACATGAAAGCTGGAATTTCTAAAGTTATTGCCACAGCAGTCCCCAGTTTAATATAGTGTAATTATAGGGAAACAAGAATGAGGGTTGCTTGGACAAATCAAATGGGAGAAACTAATTTTCAGACTAAGGGAACTTAGAACCCCTGATTATGTCAGCTGAAAACCACAGTTTTAGCTCTTAAACACTAAAAAAGCAGAATGAATAATTTAAATAATTATAATAATTTTAAAAAAATATTTTCGGTTTTACAACTTGGCATTGTAAAACAGTTACCATCCTACAAGACTGTACAAACCTTTAGAAAGAGAAACAGGTAGTCCCTGACACGATTAGTCACTTAGCAACTGTTCAGAGTAACCTTTGACCTCCCTGGAGATACTTATGACTCAGTTCCAAAGTTCTGATGGCTGCCTCCCCCAGTCACGTGATCACACATCAAACACTCAGAAATCAGCCTGTATTTATGGCTATTTGCACATTCCATGGTCACATGACTTCACTTCACAAAAGTTTTGATCAAAACTGGCATTTATTTCTGGCTTAGTGCTGCTTTATGAATGCTCCCCCCCAAAAAGGTCGTAAAACTGGGTCAGCCACATGGGTGATTTGTTTTATCACCATCACAACTTATGACCATGATAGGTAGGCTCCATTACGGTTGTAAGTTGAGGACTTTCTATACTTTGGAAATATATGATTGTGCCAATAAAACACCCCTTTTTAAAAGTTGTTGATGTCCTTTCCCCAGCTCCTGTGACTGCTTTTGAAGCTGTTCTTGGGCTTCCTGCATAGCTTGAATGATTTTTAAAAAATGTTTCTTGTATACTCACTCTCTCATCTGTGTTCCAAAGCACCTCTTTGAGGATTTGCAGAATCCATTTACTCCTAACTTCGGTCAGATTTAATGTTACCTTAAACAATTTTTTTACCCAGGTGCTTCAAGTCCGGATAGCTAGAATATCTGTGGAATGACATGTGACATGTTTGCAAGGGGTGAGGTGTTGGGATGGACAATAGCATATTTGAAATAAGGAAAAAGTGTTCACTTCTGCTGCATTAAAAATGTTCCATGCTCATGGATTTCAGTTCAGCTTATTTGCCAGTTCATCTGCCAGTTTTCATTTTGGAGTTGCCACTCTTTTCTGTAATGATTTCTATATGACCATCTCCTAGCACACGGATAGCAGGGATGATGTCTATCTGTTGACTATCTTGCCATTGTGCAGCTCTGAAAGACCAAGACATCCTGGGTGCCACCCTCCATAGCTTTAATTTTTTTTATTGATTAGTGGTCTGACTTTTCACTGCTTAATCAATTAGTGTTTCTGCTAATCAGTGTACCTGAATATAAGTATGGATTATTTATAAAGCTGGATGTTGAAAGGAACAAATCAGCTTGTTTAACTGTAATCTAAAAAGAATTTCCAGGACTGGTGGAAAAGGATAGAACTAAATGAGATGATAGAAGAAAAAACAGAGAGAAGAATTCTTAAATTCTTTTAAGTAGTGGTAAGACTGATGGAATGATGGATCATTTTCTATAAGAGTGAGAAACATCTGGGCTTTGACATTATGCAGCAATACTATTGACATGCTGGCTAGGATCAAAGGAAATCAGAATAAAGGGAGATATATATTGTAGTCTTCCAGGCTGTTTTCTTTGATCTCAAAGGGATTTGTTAACATAATCATAGGCATATTGCAGTAGTACTTGTCCCAGGAAGGCATTATGAAGATCTCTAATTCTCTAAATATTATGGACTGCATAATTATCGTTAGTCTAAAATTATGGGACTTTATATTTATCAGACTTGTGCACTGTTGTAATCTCCTAATAGACATAAAGGTGGTTAACCATATTTAACATATCAATATATAGTCCAACCCAGCAATAAATAATATATTGTATGAAATTTTCAGTCATACTATAATAATCTACCAAGCCAAGAATGCCCACCTCCCTCATTTTCTGAAAGTTGTCTGAAACCAACTCATCCAGTTCATTGTAGGGATCAACATGGCCTCAGATAGAAAAGTATTCTATAGGTAGGGGCCATCTTTCAAAAATATTTCTTCCATGTCTTTGCTTCTCTTAACCAACCCACCCTCATAATATTAATTAACTAAATAGTTTCTCCTTGAGGAGCATATTAAATTAATCAATTGCCCTTGAAATAGGCAGTTTTGAAGATATCTGGGAGCCAACTCAAATAGGGCTTTGTAAGTTAAAACCAAGATTTGAATTGTTCTGGAAGCCTAATAGAAGCCAAGACAGTGGTTGAAGCACATTTGCTTTGTGCTTGTAGCAGTTCTTACACTGCTACAAGCAGTGTAAACTTCACTTTGTGTCAAGTGAAGCTTCTGAGTGGTCTTCAAAGCAAGCCCCATGTAAAGCTCCTTGCAGTAGCCTAAACGTGGGAGGAAGAGGGCATGAGTTAGTACGGACTGCTTGATGATCTGGATTATGTTGGATTGGGGGAAATTTCTGTAACAGATACAGCAATCTTCAGTAAAACTTTTAATGTTCCTGAAGTACTTAAAGAACTAATAATATTTAATCTTTCAGCAGCAAAAAGCCCTGGGGTGGTTGGTGCCTTGACGGTCTTCTCCACCATATTCTTGGTTTTATCTGATTCTTTTTGAGGTATTGTGTTTTATATGGTTCTGGGGGTTTCATGTTTTAATTGCACACTTCCCAGAATCACTGGACAAATGAATACATAAATAAATAAATAGATAGATAGATAGATAGATAGATAGATAGATAGATAGATAGATAGATAGATAGATAGATAAATGGATGGATAGACAGAGACAGACAGATAAAATATTCTTGTTGGAAACCCATATTAGACTTCAGTGATGTATTGTTCTTTGCAAACTTCCATTACTGTATGGAGCACCAGCAGGAGAGTAAGCAAGATGGCAAACGACGATGGCAAACGACAAAAATGTACATAATGACACAGCAATGCAAACTGTTTTTTTTATTACTTGGATGGCAACATTGCATCTAAACACATAGGAGTGCAAATTGCATCTGGACATCATAATAGACATTTCATTGTTTTAACAAAAATCTTGGCAGGTGACTTTGCCATTAGAGAATACCCACAGTGAGCAAAACAGATGTGTTATCTATGTAATATCTTATCTTTAAAATGCCACAAGTGTCTTTTCTTGTTCTAAAAAATTATAGCTTCCTATTCTTCCAGTGATCCCAATCCTCATTTGCTGCATTCAGACAATACAACCAAATATAAAGATAGCACAGGTTGTCCTCACAACAGTTCATTTAATGATCATTCAAAGTTACAATGGTACTGAAAAAAATGACTTATGATTGTTTTTCACAGTTACAATCTTTGCAGCATCCCCATGATCACGTGATCAAAATTCAGACGCTTGGCAACTGGTTCATGCTTATGACCATTGCTGTGTACCAGGGTCATGTGATCAACTTTTGCAACCTTTTAACAAGCAAAGTCGATGGCGAAGCCAGATTCACTTAACAACTGGGTTACTAACTTATCAACTTATTGTTAAGTGATTCACTTAACAACTGAGGCAAGAAAGATTGTAAAATGGGGCAAAACTCACTTAACAAATGCCTCATTAACTGCAGAAATTTTGGGCTTCATTGTGGTCATAAGTTGAGGACCAGTCTTATTTCTTGATGGTAGGGAAGTGCATATGATCTTTTCTCATCCTTTTCTAGGTTCTTTGTGACCTATTCTCACGTGAAATCTCTATTGTTTGAATTGATCAGTTTGAAGAGAATGTAATGAAGGAAGGTTGTGTACAGTAAGTGTTTCAGCATTCAGTTTTAATAGTTGCTTTCTGTATCACCTTTGTCTAAAAGGGCTTTAAAAGGTTAGAAAGTATCTATCTTCTCCCCCCCTTTATTCCTTAAACCACTCAAATAATATGAATATTAATAATAATTCATTACAAACTCCAGACAGTCATTCACAATCCCAGATCTAGTTAGATACATTAATTCTAGTATCATCATCTGGGCAATAATCCATTGTTAAAATCCATTTATTTTTGTCAATATTGACATCTGACCAAGGTTTTATTCTCTCCCCTCCACCTCTTGCCTGTGCTCTCCCGTCCAACTTTGCATTAGGAAAGTAATTGAAAAGCTTAATGCATGGAAAGTGAATCTTTTGTATTCTTCATAATGCTCAATTTTCCCTCCTCCCTTGGATCAACCAAAGCTGTCCAAACAAGAGCTAGAGTTTTCCCTTTGAGAAGAGAATAATAGAAACTTTAAATGAAATCAGAAGATTACTAGACTTGTTAGAAATGCAGAGATTTTGCCATAAAACTGTGTGTACACACACACATGCATGCAGACAAATGTCTAACCCTTTTTGCAAACACATTTGTTCAATAGTGCTAAAAATAAGCAACGGTCTTTGGAGAAGAGAACATTTCAGATTAGAGTTTCACATGAATTGCTATATAGTTTATTAGCGTTATTCGGAATCATTGTTCTATGAACATTTTGATATTGTACAACCTTTTTCTGCAGAGAGGTGTCAAAGGCAACATATGAAGACGTTTTGAGGACTATGGCAGGCACTATATACAAGTGTGTTTGAAGCAGGAAATAGAACATATTCAAAGTAAACAGGGTTTTGTGTAATCACAACATCTCTTTTGTACATCAATTTTTATCCATTTCTACCATGAGCAACCGTATCCTGCAATCTTATTTAATCCCAAAACCATTAAGCAAAAATTTTATATGCAGTATTTACTAGTTATGTGAAAACATACTGCTTCTGGGTTAAGTGCCTGTCTGGATTTGACCTTGAAGACATAATATGCCCATGTGTGTTTCACATATACTCACACGCATATACATGCACACGCACACACAATATATACAGTATATACTATATTTTTTTCAGTTCAATATTTTAGGATAATTACAGTTTCAGTTTTGCAATTCTAACAAAATTGTTGAGATGTACTGTACCTATTTGCTTATTTCCTCTAATCCTATAATTTTTTCAGTTTAATATTTTATTATAATTGCAGCTTTGGTTCTGCAATTTTAAAGAAATTGTTGAGATGTTTATGGAGATTCTTAGTCATCCAGGTCATGGTTGTCCCAAAGGTGCTTAAATATAAATCCTTCCATTCCCCACTATCTAGTTAGAGCTGAGAAAGTTCGTGGATAAGAAGCGAAATATCTTCAAAGAAAAACAAGAAAGTCCAGTTGCCTCCTGAAAAAGCACCTTTGAAATTGTTGAGATGTACTGTATCTGTTTGCTTACTTCTTCTAATCCTGTTTGGATTAATCATGGAGTGGAACAAAGAGAAGTTTAGACTGAATAAATTTGATTTCCTGAATGCACAGCTTATAAATTTTGGTCAAATGCATGGAAAGAAAAATTCTGCTTCCAATATTCAGATCTGTGCTTTCAGAATGAAATGGCAAATCTTAGCAATTAGCTGTCTTCTTGTAGCAGTCTCATATTAGAGACAATGGTTGCACCACAGCAGAATTAACCAGATTTGGCAGAATGGGGCTGCTACTATGTGCAGCACATGTTGTCTACTTTTTAAATATATATATTTTATTATTATTATTATTATTATTATTATTATTATTATTATTATATCAAAAATTCAATTTCTGTATTGAATAGTGTGTTGTCTAGGTATAAAAATATTAGAATATAATAATCATCACATTCATCATTATCTTATCAAAATGCAATCATATATTAGGAAATAGCAATCATATTATTAAAAATAATATTTTCCACATTGACATGTTGTCTATTTGAAGGGAGCAGAGGTGCCAACTACTCCTTGATTAATTCCCTCTGTCGAGAAAAGGAATTGTGTATATCCTGAGTTGTACTTCAAAGTCCATCAGAGAATGATAGTTTTATCGACAGGGACAAGTCCCAGTTGACTTATGTGGGTTGAATTGGATGTAGAGACACTTTTGGTGTCTTGTTTCAGTCACATGATATAGGCCCTATAACATGATTTGCTTCTAATAACTGCTATATAGACACATTAGTGATCTCCATGTAGCTCTTGCGTAGCACAGAACTCCACTGGGAAGGGCATTTAAAGGCCTACCATAGATATCTCAGATGATAGGTGCAGTGGAGGAAATGAATCTGAGCATGGCAAGTCACAAAACATTAATTTAGTAGAAAACAAACCGGAACAGTTTTCCTTCTTGCTTCTTAGAAGCTTCCTATCATCTCTACTTATTTCTGGTTTCTGGGCACAACTTGAAACAAAGCATTGGACTGTAGCCATTTGTAAGGATGTCTGAGATTATGCATTTATGCTAGAATTAGATGATCAGCTTCTAATTTAATTATTATTATTACTTAAATGTTCACACACTTAAATAATGATAATGTTTTGGTTTGGAGATTTGCTAGGCACTGAGTGGTAGCTTTTTCATTCCATTTGTTTAGATTTTAAATCAGAAGTCACAAATACATATTTTCCTATTTCATACAAAAAGTCTATAAGGCAGCGGTTCTCAACCTTTTTCAGGCTGAGACCCTGGCCCGCATCACGCATGCGCGGCGCGACCCCGGCCCGCACCACGCATGCGCGGCGCGACGGCCTGCATCACGCATGCGTGGCGCGACGGCCCGCATCGCACATGCGTGGTGCGACGGCCCGCATCGTGCATGTGCGGTGTGATGGCCTGCATCACGCATGCGCGGCACTATCCCGTGCATGCTCGGTGCTGCCCCCTGCGCCAGCCGAGGCGTAGGCCGCCGCCTGTTCGGGGCAGCGGCAGGCAGGCCCAGGTGCTCAAGTGCTCCTGGGCGGCTGCGGCGGCGACGGTGAAGGGCGACCACAGGTTGGGCCACCAGCTGGCCCAGCCCAAGGGAGGTAAGACACCCGCCGGGCCCCATGCGTGCCAAAAACCCTCCCTGCGCCCGCCGCTGCCCCGCTAGCCTTGCCTTCACCGCTGCCTGTTTGGGGCGGCGGCAGGCAAGCCCAGGCGCTCCTGGGCAGCTGCGGCAGCGACGGCGCAGGGCGACCACGGGCTGGGCCACCAGCTGGCCCAGCCCAAGGGAATTAAGCCACCCACCGGGCCCCATGCACGCCAAAAACTCTCCCTGCGCCCGCCGCTGCCCCGCTAGCCTTGCTTTCGCTGCCGCCCATTTGGGGCAGCAGCAGGCAGGCCCAAGCGTTCCTGGGTGGCCGCGGCAGTGACGGCGCAGGGCGACCACGGGCTGGGCCACCAGCTGGCCCAGCCCAAGGGAGGTAAGCCACCCGCTGGGCCCCATGTGCACCAAAAACCCTCCCTGCGCCCGCCGGCCTCCCATCTCCCACCCCTGGCCCTCTTTTACTTACAGTTTTAGTAGTTTTCAGTAGGGAGGGGTGAAAACTTCCGGAGAGCTCGCCTTCGCTGCAGACAACTTGCAGCACCGTTTGCAGACTGGGACTTTTGGCGGGCTCAGCAAGGCGGAGACAGCCTGGACAATTCCTATTGGCTTTTGAAAGCCAATAGAATTAGACTCTCTATTCAAGAGAGTCTATTCTATTGGCTTTCAAAAGCCAGTAGAATAAGAGGGAGTAGCACAGCTAAGGAAAAGGGAAAAAAATGGCGGACTGCGTTGTTTGGCGACTCCCGTGAAATGGTTGTTCGACCCCAAATGGGGTCGCGACCCACAGGTTGAGAACCGCTGCTATAAGGGGTTTCCAGTCAGCCAAAAATATAGATATTGGGGCCTTGTACCATTCTTCTGAAGTAATATAAAACTTTTGTATGGTTTGAGGGCAAAATTACAAACCAAGTGGGGTAAATATAGGATAACAATGTCTGGATGATATGGTGAACATCATAAATTGAATGCCACATAAACATGAACAAATCTGAGAAATTCCATATTAAATGTTCTCCTGTGGAAACACCCATTCTTTAGTTGGGATGAAGGGAAGAATTTTCCAGAAAAGGTGGGATTTGAAAGAAGTAGCAGAAGCTTCAACTTTCTTCTGACAGCTTTGATGTGCACCATTAAAACCATATATAATAGCAAATGGTCCTATTGTGTTTTTTTGTCATTTGCAATGAGGTCATGGCAATTCTGATATTCAGTGATTAAACTCAGCCATCAATTACCCAAAGAACATATTGGTGTCCTCATTAATGCAGATGTAAAACCTTAGTAACTTACATCCCTCATAAAATTATGAAGGGCTGCCTTGCTGGGGGTTGGGGGAGAATGACAAGCATTTGGTATTGTGATTCCAATCAGACTGTAGCTGCCAAAGACCTTTCTTAGCCTTTACAGATAACATTTGTGAATTGATCCCTCATTAGTATGCAGTAGGCATGGGAAAATGATAAACTCCTATTAACACTGTCATGGCAACTGAAAAAAATGGGTGCTTTGGATAAAAAGCCATGGGCCTCTCTCCTTTCTTCTGTTTGACATCTGCTGTTTAACACACAAAATTGTATTATGGGGATACAGACCAGTGTGGTATGTGTATGAAAGAGACAGAAAATTAAGGTCCTGGTTAGTGATTTCTTACTAAAAGCTGCTGCTCGCAGACTCACCTCTGAATCTAGCCTGTAAACTGGCCTGAAAATAATGGAAATTTATTTATTGTTTACCATTATTAAGAGATTTCCTTAATAATAGATACAAAGAGTAGGAAAAAACAAAAACAAATTGGACTGTCTCACTTGTCTAGGTATGAGTACAAGCTTTGCTTGCCTATGGATATTTGAAAAGGACTTCTTGCAATGGTTAATATAGCCTTTGTTTTGAAGGAGATTCGTGTCCTGTTTTGAAATATGAATATTAACTGAACAGCTTACCATGGAAACGATGCTTTGATCAGGGCAATCAAAATACCTGGCGTTTCTCTAGGGCAGGATGTTGGAGAAAACTTTTATTTATTTATTTATTTATTTATTTATTTATTTATTTATAAAATATGTTCTTATGAAATTTTCCACTTGCTTTTTTTTTTGTTGCAAACCCAGCAGTCTCAGAAGCAAGGATAAAAACAAGCTTATCTGAATCAAAGGCAAACTGTAGAAACTCATCTGTTGCTGGTTTACGTACATTTTCCCAAGAATTACACAATATTGTCTTTATGGAGTTTGTGAAGGATACAGTATCTTAACAACCTGCTTTCAGCCCACAGAAGCAATGCCAGTTGTGCAACACATTGAGTTTTCAGCAACATGTCAACATTTTGGAGTAATGGTTCCAGAATGTAAAGTATGTCCTGACTTTATTTTTTTCCCCCTGAGAAGATCATTTGTTATGGCAAGTCTCGCTAACAGCAGGCACAGAGTGCCATGAGTTGGTTCTTTATGCTGCAGAGAAATAAATTGAAGTGCATTTTCAGATTAAATGATAGCCTTGGAAGATCCTCTAGTCATATAAACTCCTCTTCCTCTTGGCATTCGTCCCTGTCAATACAATTCACAATAAAAAAGGAAATTTGTCTCTAGGTGGGAAAGCAGAGGAACTACTTCGGAACAACTTGATTCAGTATTTCCAGGGCAGTCTGGACTGATGAAATGATCACTCTCTAATTCTTACTGTTAATTATTTTTCTTGTGATCCCAATTTCATTAGGTATCAGAAGAACAAAAAACAATCAACTTGCCATTAAATCAAAAATTAAATGATGCTGGGGCTTCACCGGCATTGCTAAAGCCTCCTTCTGAGGCTCCGATCTCTGGAAGTGGTAAAGCCTTAAAAGCAGCGAACATCGGCTGCTTTTGAAGGCGAAAAATCCCCTCTTCGGAAGAAGAAGGGGTGCAGAGCAACGAGCGGGGGCTGAGCTGTTCTGAAAACCCCCTGAAAAAATTTGCAGGGGGATAGAGTGAAGGCTCCCCTGACGCTGGAAGTAGCTCCCATCCAGAGACGCTACCGTCAGCAGACGGGACCAGACGCCGCAGCAAGCCTATGCATGAGAAAAACTTTTTAAAAGAGACCTCCAGGCAGGAGGAAGGAAAGCAGGAGAAAACAGGAGTCTTAAAGCGCAAGTACTTCTTTAAATTTTACTTCTAATCACAGATCCCTACAATCAACAAAATATATCTAAGATGGCGATTGCCCTCACTCTAAGGAGGAAGGGACGGAAGTGAAGAATCCCTTTGATTCTTTGTTGCCTTTTCCTTCTCAGCACAACATAGGAGCGATCGCTAAGAGAAAGGCTAGGTGTTTATTTTAAAACCCTATAAAGCCCAACTAAAGAAGAGAAGAAGAGGATATTTTTAGAATGACCTCCAGGCAAACAAAACTAGTCCCCTCAAAGGTGGCGGGAACTTTTCCAGCTCAGCCATCTAAATTACCAACAGTTAACCTGTCCGACACCCCACCCCCCTCATCTCCTACAGAGCCTCAAGCCACCTTGTCTGCTCAAGCCTCCCCAGTAATGCTTACAATGAAAGACTTACAGGCTGCACTGTCAACAATGACTGATAATCAGACTGATAAGTTGATTGAGAAAATGGATAAAAGGCTTGAGCAATTGGAGGAAAAAAATGGAGAGAAAGATTGAGGAATTGGAGAATAGGATTGAAAAAAAATTGAGAATCAAAGCAAAGAGGTAAATGTTGAACTGGGAAAAATGACAGAAAAAATGCAGACCCACATTAGGGAAATAAGAGAAGACATGGTAGAAGCTATTAAGGGGGTTTGGGAGAGTGTTGAAGAGAAGGTGGAAGGGATTGAACAACAAATGGAACAAATGGAGAGACAACTTGCTAAGACAAAAAGTGATATATAGGACCATGCACTTATGGCGCAATATCATTCCATGATGTCAGCTATTAGAATCAGAGGACTGGAGGAGGTACCAAATGAGAATCAGGAGGACCTGAGAAGAAGCTTTGAAGAAGCTTTTGAAAAAATTCTAGAAGGGGCTGCAGAAAATCTCTCTTGGCAGATGGACAGAATCTACAGGGTTAATTCATTGATTGCAAGACAAAGAAATCTACCTAGAAATGTTGTTATCTACTTTGTCACAAGGAAATTCAGAAACAAGGTGCTCACAATAACCTATAATAAGAAATTAAAGGTTGCTGGTCAGGAGGTGGTGGTTTTGAAGGAGATCCCTCAGAAGATATTAAGAGCAAGAAAGGACTATGCATTTTTGGTTGATGAACTTAAAATACGTGCTTTACAATATAGGTGGGAGGTTCCAGCTGGACTGCCTCTATTTTACAATGGTAATAGATATTGCTTGAATTCTATCAGGAAAGCGAAGGACTTTTTTGAAAATGTGCTGAAGGCTGGTAGACCCTCATCCCCAACACCAAAAAATGCAGATTCACTACAAGAAAGAGAATTGGATTTAAACCAACAACCACAGTTTTCGGAGTCAAGGCCGCCTGCAGAGCCGGGAGTTGACAAAGGAGCGAGGGTGGAGTTACCTGCCTGAAGTACTGATACCTCTCAGCCCTTGGAAGCAGACAAGCCTAAAGACTGGAGGCAAACAAGAGCAAATACTAAACGTAAGGAGCAACACGAAATGCGACAACAAGGTCATACATATACAAGTAGGGAAGCCATGGGAGCACGACCGAAGAAGAAAGAAGATGGAAAAATTGATTTGGTCTTGCAGAAGCTTTCCAAAGATGACCATGTCAGATAAATAAATATCTGACATGGAATGTTAATGGTTTAAATTCTCCACAGAAAAGGAAGAAGATATTTCATTACTTATCTCAATGTAAAAATGATGTAACTTGCCTACAAGAAACACATATTAGAACTACGGACCAGAAATACTTAATATGCAATAAGCTAGGCACACATTTTGTTGCAGCGGCCACTGAAAAGAAGAATGGAATTGCCATCTATGTGAAAAATCATATAAGAGCTAAACTAATAGAAGCAGACTCACAAGGTAGATATTTAGCAATTGAAATCTTAAAAGATGACAAGAAAGTTCTTTTGATAGGTATATATGCACCAAATCAACAAGGAAAATTTTACAAATTGTTACATAGAAAGCTAACACAATTTGATTATAGATCCTGTATTTTAATGGGAGACTGGAATGGTGTTATAGATATCGGTTTAGATAAAAAGAAGACATCACCTACTCCTCAAACACGTTCCAAGCTGCCCAAATTTTTTTTTTGATATAAAGGATGATTTTGACTTGATAGACATTTGGAGAGAAAGACATGGTAAAGAGCAATAATTTACCTTTTTTTCAGACAGACACCAGTCATTCTCTAGAATCGACTTTATATTAACAACCAGCGACTTGCTTGTTAGCCTAAAGAAGGTGAAAATCTTACCCAAAGTTCTAACAGACCATAATCCGGTATGGATGGAATTAAGGCAAGGACAGAAACCTAGGAGATCCTGGAGAATTAATGAAAACCTGTTTAAATACGATATAAATGTGGATGAATGCAAAAATGCTATGAAGGAATTCTTTAGCATAAATATGAATAAAGAGACACCTATAGAAATGATATGGGACGCTAGCAAGGCGTACATGCGTGGGATTCTCATGGACGTGAACAAAAGGTACCGTTGCAAACAAGAACAAAAAAGAAAGAAGTTAGAAGATGAGATAAATAAGAAAGAGCAAATATTAATAGAAAGACCGGAGGACAAAGATACCAAAGAGGGAATCAAGATTTTAAGGAAACAATTTGACTTGTTGATGGCAGATCAAGTTGCTAGGAATATACAATATGCAAAGCATAAGACATTCCATAATTCCAATAAACCTGGCCGGTGGCTGGCTTATATATTAAGGAAAAAGCAAAAATTCCGCATAATTGAAAAGATAGTGTATAAAGGAAAGGAAGAGTTTCAACAAGAAATGATCAAGAAAGCTTTTACAGAATTCTACTCTGAGTTATACGCTGAAAAGAAGACACAAGACAAAGAGATAGATAAGTTTCTGCAAAATGAAAAGTTATTGATAATTACCGATGAACAAAGAGATAGTCTGAATGCATTGATCACACAAGAAGAAATACTTTCAGTGATTAAACAATTGAAAAAGGGAAAATCGCCCGGGACTGATGGGTTAACAGCGACCTATTACAAGTATCTTCGAGAGGAAATGATAGAACCCCTTAGAGAGCTATTTGTCAACATACAAGAAGGTGGTCAAGTTCCACCGTCGTGGAAAACAGCCTACATCTCTCTAATCCCTAAAGAGGGAAAAGACAACGCTCAACCAGAAAACTACAGACCCATCTCGCTTTTGAACACAGACTACAAAATCTTTGCAAAAATCTTGGCTAACAGATTAATGACAGTGTTACAAAAAATAATTCACCCGACCAAACTGGATTTATACAAGGACGTCAAATGAAAACTAATGTAAGACAACTTCTTAATATAATAGAGTATTTGGAAAAGCATATCCAGGTGCCCGCTACTCTCATGTTTGTAGATGCAGAAAAGGCCTTCGATAGACTGAATTGGCCGTTTCTGAAAAAACTGATTAGGGGTATGAAAATGGGAGAACAGTTTATTAATTCCATATTGGCAATTTATCAGAAACAAACAGGCCAGATCATTGTGAATGGGGACTTAACAGACTCATTTAATATAGAGAAAGGTACTAGACAGGGATGTCCGCTATCCCCCTTGCTGTTTGTTTTAACGCTGGAGATTTTACTGAACAAGATACGAGCGGCAGATGACATAAAAGGTATACAGATTAGACAACAGGACTACAGACTATGTGCCTTCGCGGATGACCTGCTGGTGACACTGACTCAACCAGCACAATCAGCCAAGAGACTGATGGAGATAATTAAGGACTATGGTAGGGTATCAGGCTTCAAAGTAAATATTTCTAAGATGAAGATGCTAGTTAAAAATTTAGATAACAACTCAAAACAGAACTTAGAAAGAATAACGGGCTGTGAAATAGTTAAGAAAGTTAAATACTTAGGAATTGAGATTGAAGCTGCAAATGGGAAATTATATAAAAATAATTATGAGGTGTTGTGGAACAAGATACAAACAGACATGGTCAGGTGGAAAACATTACAACTGTCTCTGCTGGGCAGGATAGCGGCAGTAAAAATGAATGTATTGCCAACATTTTTATTTCTCTTTCAAATGCTACCTATACTCAAAAAGGATGTGGACCTAGACGAATGGCAGAAGGGCATTAACAGATTTATTTGGGATGGCAAAAAACCGAGGGTTAAATTAAAAGTCATCCAGGATACAAGGAAAAGAGGTGGTTTAAAAATGCCCAATTTGAAGTTATATTACTATGCTGCGGTGCTAGTGGCACTAAGTGACTGGATTAATATAACGAATGACAGAGTAGTGAATGTTGAAGGACACGGTTTGCTATATGGGTGGCATGCATACCTAGTGTATGACAAGAAGGTGGACAAGAGCTTCAAGGAGCACCCACTGAGAATCCCGCTGTTGTGGGTCTGGAAGAAATATCAGTACCTACTACACAAAAAGATTCCCATCTGGACGATCCCCGGACATGCAATAGGGGACACAAACATACTACAAGGTCAGGATGTGGTGCCCTATAGTAAATTTGTAATGGAAGAAGAAAATGTGTTTTCGTTAAAGCCATCAAATACACTAGCAGATGAAGGAATAGTGTGTACCTGGCTTTCATATTTGCAACTGCAGTCTAGATGGCAAAAAGACCTGAAGAAGGGCTTATCCCTTACAGATGAGAATTTAATTGAACAGGTTAGAGAACAGGGGCCCATGCATATTAAACGAGTGTACAGTGTACTGATAGAAATTGACTCTGAAACTGTACTGGTCAAGGATTGTATGGTAAAGTGGGAACAAGATTTTGGGCAACCTATCACGATGGAAACGTGGGAGGGAATCTGGGTGAGAAATGTAAAATTTACGCAAGCGCAACATTTAAGGGAAAACTTTTATAAGATGTTCTATAGGTGGCATCTAGATCCGAAAAAATGATCATATATCTATCCAGACACCCAACCTAAATGTTGGAGGTGTGGTAGTATGGAGGCTACATATTTTCATGTATGGTGGACATGTAGAAAAATTAAAGCCTTCTGGAGAAAAATATGGTGGACACTCCAAACCATCTTGAAAAAGCGTATTGAATTTCTACCTCAGTTGTTTTTGTTAGGGATCATAAAAGACTGTACTACCACAGAGACGAACTTAATTCTGAACTTGATCACAGCAGCGAGACTGTTGGTGGGACAATACTGGAAGAAGCCAGAAATACCACCTATTGAAGAATGGACTTTGAAAGTAATAAATTTGGCAGAAATGGCTAAAATATCGGCATATCTGAAGGATCGCTCAAATGAACAATATATGATAGACTGGAAACATTGGATAGACTATATACAAGAGAAACACCAATCAAAGAAAATGTATCTGGCTTATAGTTAAATCTGGACATACGGAGTGAAGAATGTTTACAAATTTAAATCGATTGTATTAAGTTGGATAGCAGTTAACTTGAATTTCCCCCTGGTTTACATGTACAAATATATATCTATCGATTAATGGAAGATATATATTAAATAGACTAAGAATGTACTTGTTGAAGGGATGGGTATATTGACATCAAAATTTTTAATTTTAATAAGATGACTTGTTTGTTTGATGTCCAATGGATTGATCTGAAAAGAAGTGAAATTTAAAATTTGTAAAATGTAGTTGGCTTATAGTTAAACTTGGACATACGGAGTGAAGAAGGTCTACAAATTTAAAATGATTGTATTAAGTTGAATGGCTTTAACTTGATCTTTTTCTTTGTTTACATGTACAAACGGATATCTAATAATAAAAAAATTATAAAAAAAAATTAAATGATGCTCTGGGTTCCTATAGGACCTGTGGTGCTTTTACATGAATGTCAATCAAGAGTCCAGGAATGTACAGCCCTAAGGAATGGATCAACCCAACCAGCCAACCATGGCACAGTACATCTTCTATCAAAATTCTGGGGGTTTAATTAAGCAGACAACAGAGTTGGTTGGAGATGGGCAGCTAATACATTCAAATGAATTTGAATGAATGAATTAATGCCAGGATCTGATATAAATACAGGGTCATGTGACTTAGCAGCATGAAAACAAGGGGGAGGTGAACATGTTCCTATAACAACCTCATTTTAGGCTTAGATGACATTTTTCATTGTTATTTGCTTCACTGTCCATTCTGCCTGGCTTTGCCTAACTTATTTAATATCTCATCTCTAGCTCGTATGTAGCAGTCTTTTTTTTTTGCATTTGGCTTTCTTTCTGCTGAAGCTGGTACTCAGCTCATTTACAAAACAGCTTTGGTAAAAACTCATCTTGTAATCATCTTATATAATTCCTTATTTTAGAAGGTGAATATGTAAGATCTGGGAGTACTACAGATTTAAAGCTCTGAATCTTTCCCCAACTCCAAATGGTCATTGGCATTTTTAAATTTTAATTTCATTATATATGTAATATAATATATTTAGATAAATATTTGAATGTCCTTCCCCTTTTTAACTATCAATACTTCAGTGAAGACTTGGCCTTTTCTTCAAAGGGCTATTCTGACTAACCCTTTAAATGAAAGATTGTTTCAAATTGTGCTTGTATATATGCTGGTTTTATGATGCATGATGTTGATTTTAATTTTTGATTATTATCTGTTTATTTTAACTCAAATTATGGGTTTGTGAAGTTACATGCTGTTCAGAATTGGCTGACTTGAGCAGCCTTACTAGTCTGTAAATAAGAAATGTAATAAGAGTTGAAGCAATGTTGCACAATGGTCTAAACATATTTTGTGAAATAGGATATTCTATATTGCATATGCTTTGCTCAGCATTGACTGTTCTTGTTAGATTCTGTTATGTGATTTTTTTCCCCCCCTCTGCTAGCAAAAGGAAGCTGGAAGAAGCATTTTAGGGACTGGTATGGGAATTACGGTGATATATCAACAAATGGAATAGGAATGTATGCCATACTTACCAGTGTCCAAGAGGAAAAATGAGAAAAAGGTAGTCACAAATGTTGTATGGATGTTAGAAAAGAATAAGGTTTCAGATGTAGATGGTGTAATTGGAGAAATGCTAAAATATGGATTTATTTAGTTTATGGAATAACTGTATTATTTATTTACTGTGTATGTGAAAATGATGTCTTTGATGGTTGAGAGAATGCCGTTCTTGTGCCCCTGTAGAATGGAAATATTGGTTTGTTAAGTGTGTCTAGGAAGGTGTTGGGCAGAATTGTATTTGAAAAAGGACAATATGTAAGCAAAATGTGGGAAGGGCAGGACAGGTGACTGAGAAATGTACTAATATGAACATAAATATTTATTGCATGTTTCTTGCTTTACTAAAATGAAATGAATAGGTTTGAAGGGACAAACAGTACATGGAAGAAAGGTTATGAGTATAGGAAAGGATGGTGAAGAATGGTATTGCTGTAAACTAATTTTAGTTATATTGCTTTTCCTTTTTATTATGTCATGCCAATAATTGTTTTACTAGTAATTAGGATTTACTTATTTGTTCTTACTTGTTTTCTGTATCTTGCATGCTATTGTTCACTCAAACAACTGAATAGTGGATGCTTCTGAGAATAGAGTAGAGTAGAACAGCACAGCACAGAACACAATAGAATAGAATAGCTTTACTTGGTTAAGTGTTAACACACACTTAACACACACAAGGAATTTGTGTGGTTAACACACACAAGGAATTTGTCTCCATTTTTTTCCTGTATTGGCATTAGGATCAAGATTATGAAAAATATAATCTAGCTATATCCATCTATCTATCAAACAACACAAATAAAAACTTTCTGCCTTTTTAATTTCTGACTGAAAATAAGCCAAACATTCTGTTCTTTTATTTCCATAGCATTGTATGGCCATTTAGAGAGACCAAGAACTGCATCCAAAATCCCTATTCTAAGGCTACTTAATTCTTTTGCTGGAATTTCCTACTTTTTATGATTTAAGTATATTTCCAGCAAAGGTTGCAAATGCTGTATTTCAGAGTACATTTCAGGAGTGACTTGTTGAAAGTCCTTGATCTCTCTGTCCTCCTTTTTGCTAACATTCAGAAATCTCCTGTTTGTTATGACAGTTTTACAAGTGCTGTTGTGCATTACAAATGAGCAGCTTTATGCCTCTCCTGAACAATTAATTTATTACAATACAGCAGGAGTTGATCATATCTGCTTCTCTTGCATATTTCAGAGCCACCCTTTTAATTACATAAATTTCTTTTTGTGTTTCTAGAACTGGATGGAGATAAAAAAGTCATACTTTTGATTGCATTACAGTCACTCAAATTGCTGAGCAGGCTGGTTCAATGACTCTGTCAGCCTTTTTTATTTTGTTTTTAAGAGTCTACAAATCTTCAGACTGTAAATTAATCATTTCATCACATCTCAGTGTAGGGAAGAAAAATGTAACAGGGAAAATAGAGCTGATAATAGCATTGTCATTTATGACATGTGACCAGCAACTTCCTGCCTTCACAATCACCAATGCAAGGAGAAGTGACTACATCAGTGAATTGAATATGCTTCAGCTACCAGTCAATATCTGCCTTACTATTAGGCAGAGTGAGATATCTACCTCAAGTAGCAGATGCTAAAATGCAGGGGAAAAGTGACTGGATGTCAGATATGTAGTACATATAGTATGTATACAATATATCTTTATGTACTATACAACCATTTCTAGTCTTCCTTTCAACCCTTTAAGGGATACAGTGGCTCAGTAGTTAAGATGCTGAATCTTAGGCCATTAAAGGTCTACAGCTTGGCAGCTTGAGACCCGAATACTATGAGAAGGAGTGAGCTCCCATCACTTCTCCCAGTATCTGCCAACCTAGCAATTTGAAAGCAAATAAATGCAAGTAGATAAATAGGTGTCACATACAAGCATGCAGGTAAAGAGTTCAGTGTTTTGCCATATATTCTGTGCTGCAGTGTGATGTCATGCTGGCACATGAGCACGGAAAAGTCTCCGGATAATTCTTGCTCTTTGGCTTGAGAAATGAAGATGAGTACCACGCCGTAAAGTCAGTCACGACTAGAGGGGTAAAACCTGTAGGGACACCTTTACCATTTTTTCAACCGTAGGTACCTCTCCTTGGGTGAAGTGAAAGAGACTACCCTTTTCCTGTATCAAAGAATAATTCAGCAGTGAACAATATTTCTAGTACACTTTTGGTTGTGAATGAAGAGGACACACCATATTAGTCTCAAGCAGTAAATGCCTAGGCTGATCTTTTTTCAGACATTCATTCCTCTGGAAACTGACACTCCCTCTGTTCGTGTGCATTCATCTGTTCAGGTCCTGCATGTACAATTGCACATATGAATGTTTAGGGACCACATAAAAACTTTTTGATGCATTTTGCTGCATAAAGCCTCTTTCTTCCCTTTTTATTTTTTACAAAAAACAACATTAAATATTGGACATGATTTTTAAACAGTAAAGGTTTTTCAAAGGCTCATCAGTGTTAGGTTGGTGTTCAAGATGGTAACATCATGCAAAAAAGTCACTCATCTCAAAGCACACCAGATTTTATCTGCCAATGTACCAAACTAGCTCTGAAACACAGTAGAAGATCTTGATCATAAGGAGCAGGTACACTGAGAACAGTAGATTAATCTTCAGCCTAGGGATAAAAGAGTCTTCAGTTAAGAATGTTGCTTGAAGGACTGGTGCTGTCGGATGCCACCTCAATGCTACCAAGTTTCGAGAACTTCTTTCGGTGCCAGTCTGCTATGAACTCTGGGATCCAGCCTGGAGGGGAGTATACAGTACTTCAGGGGAATGAAAGTTCACTGTTCCTTTCCAAGCACAATCTCAAGGTCAACTGCTTGGAAATGGAGCCACAGGTCTCTCTGCATTCTTCAGGAGACCATTCTAAAAACATCTCTTTTAAATTTGATTGGACATGAAGGGACCAACGATGGGAGGCACCTTTAGGAGGGAAAAGTTACACTTGGGATTTTGGTGTGCCAATTTCACTTCTGACTTTGCACTATTGTATTTCATTTGGCTTCTAGTAAACTATATCTTTCTCAACCCAATAGTGTTAAGGATCATATTTACTTAAAGGCTCAAGATGAGGTAGGACTGACAGGTATAATAATAATAATAATAACAACAACAACAACAACAACAATAAAGTTGGAAGGGACCTTGGAGGTCATCTAGTCCAACCCCTGCTCAGGCAGGAGATGGCTGTCCAGTCTCTTTTTAAAAACTTCCAATGTTGGAGCATTCACATGCTCCACTCCATTAATTTTCTTTATTGCAATCCTTTTGCACCTACCTGGCAGGCTTGGGATTGAGTTAGATTTTCTATTCCCCAAGGCAAATAATCAGATGAAGGAAATATGGAAATAATAGGTTTAATTTTCAAAATTTAATTGGAATTTTCTAGTCAGATATAAAAACACCAGTTTCCAACTAAGTTATGAAAGTTCAACTTATTTTTTGGACTTTTTGAATTACATTGAGTCCTATCCATTTATTTCTCTCTCTCTCTGTGTGGGTGTGTCTTGCAATTTGCAAAGGGTTTAGTTAGTTGCAATAACCAGGCAACTAAGTCTTGTGGCACTTAGGGGCTGATAGGCTGAGTATAAGGAATTTCTGTCAGGTGTAGAGAGAGCCAAGGAGCATTGAATTCTCCAGAATCCCTTTATGGAGGCATTGCTTCCATAAAACCAATGTATTGGGTTAATTTAGCTTATGAGATTTAAACAGCTTGAAATGGTTTCAAAACAAAATGTATATCTTTGGACAACATTATGGAAGTAAAATAGGTGTGGTGGTCACAGGACAAAAGAACAGTCCTATGATCATGAGAATGCATGGTGAAAGAAATACTATTAACAGGAAGAATGGTTGGTAGTTGGCTTCCAGCATGAGGCAGATCCTTTCCCTTTCCAGCTTTCATTTACATTTTCCCTCTCATGGATATCAATCTAGAGTTGGTAGCCTTTTTCTCCCATGTCAGGGACATCTGATCTTGGAGAGAAATGTGGACATTTGGGTTAATAAATGCTTTGTGCATCTTTTGTAACAAAAGATCTTGAAGATTTTCTCCCTTGCTTATGACTAACATGCAATCTTTGCTTTTGATCCAACTGGAAGAATTCCCCACACCCTTCTTTCTTATTAATACTGGCCTTGAAACTAGTAATAGCTGAGATAAGATATTTGTGTACATTGATGTACATGTACTTTTCTCTTAATCATCATGCAAACACCTAATCTATTTCTCTCCTTCACATTTGATTTCCAAGACTCTTTTGTCTTTGAAGATTGCCTTTAAGCTTAGGACCTACTGAAGTAGCTTGATCCCAAGGGTAAATAACATATTTCACATGCATTGAGGGTGGTTTCATTTTCCCCTGGTTTTATGGAGCAATCATCTGCATTGTACTTATTTGATTAGTCATGTGCTTATAGTGAGCATAGCTTGTCCATGTGTACTTGCAGCCATTTGAAAAATCTGTTTGCAGTAAAACAAGATTTGTGCAACTGTTTGCAACATAAAGTTATCTTCTAACCAAATTGTTTGCTTTTTTAAGAAGGCCAGCATGTTGTAGTAGTTAAAGTAATAGATTTGGACTGGGGAGACATGAGTTCTAGTCTTCTCCTAGGCAGAGAAGCTATCTGGGGGAACTTCAACCAATCACTTTCTCTCAAACCCCAAACAGCATCAAGCTCTGTGACAGATTGGTTGAAGAATAAGTCACTCATTGAATTTGCAGTGGGTTTGCCATTTTATTCTCACAACACCTTTTTTTGGCAAGAAGAAATAATGGCTGATTTTATGCCCTGCCATATACCATGGTTTGTTTAGTTCCCCTTTATTAAATAACTACGGTATGGTCAGTCTATAAGAGCCCTGATGGTGCAGTGGTTAGAATGCAGTATTGCAGGCTAATTCTGCCAACTGCCAGCAGTTTGATTCTCACCAACTCAAGGTTGACTCAGCCTTCCATCCTTCTGAGGTTGGTAAAATGAGGACCCAGATTGTTGGGGGGCAATGTGCTGACTCTGTAAACTGCTTAGAGAGGTCTGTAAAGCACTGTGAAGCAGTATATAAGTCTAAGTGCTCTTGCTCTTGCTCTAGAGATCTGCATTTGCATATCACACTACGGCATGAATTATAGTGGCTGTTTTAGCTTAGCTCAATGCGTGATTCTAGACAATGGACAAATGGGCCCTACATAATTATATAGGTAGTCCTCATTTAATAACTGCCCTATTCAAGCTATGATGGCACTGAAAAAATGAACTATATGACTTGTTTTCACAGTTATGATCGTTGCAGCATCCTGATGGTTATGTGATTGAGATTCGGATGCTTGACAATTGGCAGATGTGAAGATGACACATCACAGCATCCCGTTTGTGATCACTATTTGTGTACTTCATAGACAGCTTTCAACAAGCAGTAAATGGAGAACCTGGCAATAAACTCTCAAGTCACTGTCACATGATGTCTCACTTAATGTTGCAGTGGAAGTGAGGTCACAAGCCTTTCACAATCATATGATATGTCCCTTAACAATCATGTCACTTAATGACAGAGCTGGTGGTCCCAATTGTGGTCTTTAAGTGAGGACTACCTGTAATGAGATTGCACCACTATGGCTTTCCCCAAGAATCCCTGAAGTCATAATGTGTGTGAATGCTGATTATTTAAAAATTACAAATCCAGAGTTCTGTTATATTTCCCAGGCTTTCCTATCAAATGAACTCTGCTCTGTAACAAAACTAGTGTTTGTTCTGTCTTAAACTGCATTCTTCTCAGATATTACAAACACTCTAAACTGGGACTGAAAGCACTGAACAGACAAAAGCAAACAATTCTTTAATTGCTAGTTAATGAGGTGCATTTCAAATTAAAATTTGACTGAAGCTGCCCCTCTGTGAAAGGTGCTTTATTACTGATTGCATGGGCCAATATTCAATCTTAGCAGCATATCAAATGCTTCAATTAAGCATGATAGAAGTAATACTGGGCAGGCCAATTTGGCTTATGATGTCTAATCTAACCATGGATTGTATGAAAACTAAGAACAATTTAAGAAAAGAGTGTCCTTCTGTTGAAATAACAGAGTGATTATTCACCTGACTTTATGACTGCCCTTAAAAAGAAGAACAATACAATCTAAAAACATGAGTCAATAAGAGAATGCACAAATGTAATACTGTGTTCTCTGCATTTGTTGCTTTCGTTTTGTTCATTATTACAGTTTCCCTTGGCCATTCAGCTGCATGTTTTGCACCTAAGACAATTAAGCCTTGACAGCCCAACCTAAAAAGCAGGCTTCAGTCCACATTGAGAACTAAGATGCTGGATGAAACAATCACCACCATCCTCCTGTTAGAAGCACTTTTGTGTTGAAAAATTGTGATCCCCAGACAGGTATGGTGTACTCTAGTTTACACATGAGGAGGGTGATGAAATTAACCATGCCATTTCCAGCAGCTAATGATAATTCACAGTTCTGAAGTTTTTCTAATGTACATTATTCCCTTCCGAGAGAAAGCTAGCGCCACAGGCTCTTTCCCAGCCTGCTTCATTCCTTCTTCACCTCCTCCTACACCAGTGTTTCTCAACCTTGACAATTTTAAGGCATGTGGACTTTAACTCCCACAATTCCACAGCCAGCACTGCTGGCTGTGGAATTCTGGGAGTTGAAGTCCACATGCCTTAAAATTGTCAAGGTTGAGAAACACTGTCCTACACCATCAAGTCATTTAGAGCTGGTAGTTCAACAGAGAGCTGGGGAAGAACAGTGAAAAAAGCCATGTTTTGCCAATGCTGTAGTACATTCAACTGGAATAGAATAGATGGCTGGGGACTGGTATTGTAGGCATCATTTATGGAGGCAGAACAAGGAATATACAAATGTGATACCTGCTATATTCAGTCTAAAATATTGTATAAACTACTTCACATCCTCAGAATTTTACATTCTACTATGTACGTAGACTTATGGCCGTAGTTAATTCCTCTAGATGCACAAGCTGCCAGTGGGACATACTTTCAAAAATGCCCAGGGTTACATGTTAAGTTCTATTGTTTGGAGGGAGTTAATTTTTAACTTCAGATTGCGATTTTGGCTTTACTTGTTATTTTGTCTAGCCATTTTATGACCAAATTTGATCATCTTCCGGTGCAGCCAACATTGCAAATCAGTTAATTCAACACTATTCGCCTCCTTTCTTGTAAAAGCAATCAAATTTTTTAAAGTGATATTACTCATATTTAGGAACAATACAGTGCCTGTTCAGAGACTCATAATTAAATATTATCAATTACCATTCATTGATATGCAAACCTTTTTTTTAAGGGAATTAACAATTCCCCCTTCCAAACAAATCATAAGATCAGAACAAATTACCGATATGTCAAAGAACAGAATGAAAGCCCATTGAAATCCATTGGCTATCTCAGGAAGAATGAAATCAATTTGATCTTTTCATGGGATCTGGCATTAAAAAGGTTAGAAATAAAACAGATCCTTTGAAGAAAACCATAAATTATGGGCATATTCACATGGCAAAATGCAGACTCTAATGTCATCTACCCCACACATCTCTGCAAGCAACAGATTTAATCTTCCAGCTGGTGTAAGAGTTTATAACATGCTTCACTTATCCTTCTACGGCCCAAAGCATTTGACAAGGGCCACTAAATATGTTTTCTGGAGACTTTAGAAACTTAGACATTCGGATCTCAAACAGAAAAGAAGTCCAGTCTAATTCATCCTTCAGCAAAGGCCTGACATTAAGAGATTAATATCTATTTATGAGATATCTCCTCTTTAGATGAAACACTTTAGTTTTTAAATCCCCTGAGATTTAATTTTAGAGTAATGCATGCAAGACAATCACCTGGTATGCCGTATTCTAGCACTGTCTCTCTCACTACTGACACTTGAACTAAACATAGTATCACACTTGTCTATTGAAGTGGCCTCTTATAGAACTCAGAGAGGAAAAAAGAGAAACAAGTCCTAACTGCTATACAACAATTAACCTCATAAATGCCAACCAGAAATGGAATGCCCAAAATTTATAAGACAGCTTTAGCTGTGGAAGATCCTTCATATGACTAAAGAGGCCTTCATGTTTAGAATGAGTCCCTCCTTGTTTTTCAGACCTTCATTCATTAATACGAAGGTGAGTGATGGAGTCTAGACAGCAGGCCAAATAGTGCTTCTTAATTGTGTGTGCAACTGCTTTATGTAGATAAACATAAGAAGGAGAGCTGGTGAACTGAAAAAGAATAGTCCAATTTATAGAATCTGGATTAAGTTGTCCATCTCATTAGGCTGGCCCTGACTTTGACATCATATGTGCTGGAATATTATGATTTGTTTTTTTAAATCCAAATCTTTGGGTACAGGTATCCTCGACTTACAACCACATTTGAGCCCAACATTTCTGTTGCTAAGAGAAACAGTGGTTAAGTGAGTTTTGCCCCATTTTACAACCTTTGTTGTCACAATTGTTAAGTGAATTGCTGGAGTTGTTGAGTCAGTAACATGGTTGTAAAGTGAATCTGGCCTCTTCACTTGACTGTGCTTGCTAGAAGTTTGCAAAAGGTGATCACATGACTGCGGGACACTGCAACGGTCATAAATATGAACCAGTTGCCAAGCGTCCAAATTTTGATCACGTGGCCATGGGGATGCTGCATTGCGTGAAAACCAGTGATGAGTCATTTTTTTAGTGCTGTTGTAACTAAACAAACGGTTGTAAGTTGAGGACTACCTGGATAAGATAGGCTAGGCTGAGGGAGAGTATCTGGCTCAAAATCATTCAGTGAGATTTATGGCTGAATGCTGTGGATTTGAATCAACTCTGTAGTTCTACCCACTTTGACTTTGAGTTACAAAGGTAAGAAAGAGGCAAGGAAAAAACTTGTGCCTCTGTCTTTCTTTCTCTGCCTCTCCATTCTAATTTTATCTAATGCCTTTAAGAGATCTAACATTATTTTAGCTTTAAGAAATGAGCCATGGCTGCTTATTAGTTTTGTGTGGAAAGATAAATCATATAGCTATATATTTTAAATAAGCCATAGATAACAGATGTGCCCTGGGAGCAATATATTATTTTTATCACATGTTTAGCCTAGTCTTTTGCATCTTCAGCTCTTTTACCCTGTCATAACTTAGGGGGGACTTTATTATTTCTCTTTTAAACTTTTCCCCTTCATTCCAGTTACTCTATTCTATTTCAAAATCAGTTGACTTGAAGCACAATTTGCATTCAGCCAGGGCTATATTTAAAAACACAACAAAAAACAACAAAAAACTAAACAAACTGACTTGTGCATACAAGGAAGTGACAATTGCTTTATTTGTTTTAAGGATTATTTTTCCAGCAGAACATATATTTAGTTAGTAGTTTTATATTTCTAGAATTAGGCATTATGACAGCAATTTGCCATAAACTCCAGTGTGGATGACGAGGGCTGATGTTCTGTTTCTTAGAAACAGTAGCACCAGCACCAATCAGGGCTATGTGTACGTCCAACTTTATTCTCTTGGTTCTCTCTATACTGTATCTTTGTATTCGGAATGGGACAACTCACTGTGGCCAACTCAGCACAACCAACTCATTGCAGGACAACTTGCCATGGCCAACTTGCTGTGGGACAACTTGCTGCCATGATGATTGCTGCATAATATGTTTTTATGTTCAATGTTGATTGTTTTAATAAAAAAACAATTCAATTTAATTATTTAAAATAAATTATAAAATATTATACATTTTGTCATTCACATTTCATTTTGCCCCTGTTTTTGCATTTTAATGATTCTGTTCCACCATTTCTTTGATATTGAGAGTGTAACTCTCATTGTCCTGTGGCAAGTTGGCAGTGGCTATTTGGCCATGGTGAGCTGATGGTGGCAAGCTGGCCATGGTGAATTGTCATAGACCTCTTTGTACTCCCCTTTTACTGGAGGAGTAAGTTCATGGAAATGCAACTAGTAAATAGTTCCATGCATATAAAATACAGTTGGTCCTTAACTTATCATCATGATTGGGATCAGAATTTCCACTACTAAGCAAGGTGGTTGTTAAGTGAAACATTCCTGATTTTACAAGTTTTTTGTCATGGTTGTTAAATGAATCACTGCAATTAAGTGAATCACAGAGTCATTAAAGAAATCCAGCTTCTAGCCTCTTCTTTTTTTTTTCAATTTTTCTGATGTCGTAAAAAGAAATCTGTCTTCTTTATTATGTTACTTTTATACTGAATACAGCAAATAAAATTCATTGATGCAGATGAAAGAAACCGGTATTCACATCTGTCTTACATGGTTAAGATGGTGCAAATTTCCTTCTTTCTCATTCAATTAACAGAAGTTTGCTATCTGAGAGGACTCCAACGTTTAATAGATTAAATCAATTGCTGCCGCAACACCATTTTATATATGACCAACAAAAGAACTTCTCTTGATGAACAAATGCAGGATAAATGAAGGTAAACAGAAGAGGAGAAAAATCAAGTCTCAAATATCTACACCAAATTATATTCTGAAGAGAAGGTTCAAGAGAAAGAGATAGATGCCTTTTTAGAAAATCAAAATGTTTTGAAAGTTACGTTGGAACAAAGAGATAGATTAAATGCATTGATTACAACAGAAGAAATTATTGCTGCAATTAAGCAATTGAAAATGGGAAAATCTCCTGGAACTGACGGTTTTACAGCGATTTATTATAAGTGTCTACAAGAAGAAATGGTTAAACCTCTGAGAGAGTTATTTGTAAATATTCAAGAGGGGGGTCGGGTACCACCTTCATGGAAAACGGCTTATGTCTCCTTGATCCCTAAAGAGGGAAAAGACAATGTTCAAGTGGAAAACTTTAGACCTATTTCGCTGTTAAATACGGACTACAAGATTTTTGCAAAAATTTTGGCTAATAGATTAATCACAGTTTTAATTCAAATAATTCATCCAGACCAAACTGGTTTTTTACAAGGGAGGCAGATGAAAACCAATGTTAGACAACTTGTTAATATATTGGAACATCTGGATAAACACATTCAAGTGCCGGCAGTTCTTATGTTTTTGGACGCTGAAAAAGCCTTTGATAGACTGAACTGGTTATTTTTGAAAAGACTTGTAGTCAAGATGGGAATGGGGGACCAGTTTTTCAACTCTATATCAGCAGTGTATCAGAAACAAACAGGGCAGATTATTGTGAATGGTCAAATAACAGATTCATTTAATATTGAGAAAGGTACCAGGCAGGGTTGTCCTTTATCCCCTTTATTGTTTGTTTTAACTTTAGAGGTTTTACTGAATAAGATCAGAGCCTCAGATGAATTAAAAGGAGTTCAGATTAGACAACATGATTATAGACTATGCGCTTTTGCGGATGATTTACTTGTGACATTAACGCAACCAATACAGTCGGCTCAGAGGTTGATGGAGATTATTCAAAACTATGGAAGAGTATCAGGTTTCAAATTGAATATATCCAAGACAAAGATGTTGGTTAAAAATTTAGGTGATAAATTAAAACAAGATTTGGAAAGAATAACAGGGTGTGAGATAGTTAAGAAAGTCAAATATTTAGGAATTTACATAGAAGCTTCAAATGGGAAATTGTATAAGAATAATTATGAACTTTTATGGAACAAGGTACAAATAGAGCTGGAGAACTGGAAAAAATTACAATTATCAATGTTGGGAAGGATAGCTGCAGTCAAAATGAATGTATTGCCGAAATTTTTATTTTTATTTCAAATGTTACCAATACTTAAAAAGGATGGGAATTTGGAGGAGTGGCAGAAAGGTATTAATAGATTTATTTGGAATGGCAAGAAACCAAGGGTTAAATTAAAAATTATTCAAGATATAAGAGAGAGAGGTGGTTTGAAAGTGCCCAATTTTAAGCTGTATTATTATGCAGCAGTTCTAGTAGCAATAAGTGATTGGATTAATTTAACTAATGAAAGAATATTGAATATAGAAGGGTACGGATTATTGTATGGGTTTCATGCCTATTTAGTCTATGATAAAAAGTTGGATAGGAGCTTTAAAGAACATTTATTGAGAAATTCACTGTTGCGTGTCTGGAAAAAGTATTACTATAAGTTAAATGGCAAAATTCCTTTATGGACAGTCCCCAGGCATGCAATAGAGAGTATGAATAGACAACAAATTCAAGACGTGGTGCCCTATGAGAAGCTTTTAATTAAAGAAGGGAATAGTTTAGAACTGAAACCACTAGATAGGTTAAGGGAAGAAGGAATAGCTCATAATTGGTATTCACATATACAACTTCAGGCTAGATGGCAAAAAGATGTTAAGACGGGTTTTTCTTTAAAGGATGAAAAATTAATCAAACAAGTAAGAGATCAAAGAGTTATGCATATTAAAAGATTATACGATGTTTTAATTGAAATTGATTCTGGAACTGAATTAGTTAAAGATTGTATGATTAAGTGGGAATGTAACTTTGGACATCCAATTACGATGGAAACTTGGAAAAGGATATGGGTGAAAAATATAAAATTTACACAAGCTCAGCATTTAAGAGAAAATTTTTATAAAATGTTTTATAGATGGCATTTAGACCCAAAAAAATTATCACTTATGTATCCAGATATGCAACCCAAATGTTGGAGATGTGATTCCATGGACGCTACTTACTTTCACATTTGGTGGACTTGTAAAAAAATTAAGGCTTTTTGGATAAAAATATGGTGGATTATTCAAAACATATTGAAAAAGCGTATTGAATTCTCACCACAGTTATTCTTGTTAGGTATTATAAAAGACTGTACCACCATAGAGACTAAGTTGATTTTGAATTTGACTACGGCAGCAAGATTGCTGGTGGGACAATATTGGAAGACATCTGAAACACCATCTATTGAAGAATGGATGTTAAAAGTTGTGAATTTGGCGGAAATGGCTAAGATATCTGCATATTTGAAGAACCACTCAAATGAACAATTTTTGATGGAGTGGAAAAAATGGATAGATTATATACAAAAGAAATATCAATTGAAGGAATTATATTTGGTTTATAGTTAAATAATTATGTATAAGTAGTCTAGCGGGGGTTTCTTGCGTTCTTACCCTGTATTCATTCTGGGAAGCCTGGGGGGGAGGTGGGAGGGTTTTAATAATTGTTATTTTATGTTTTCTCAACTGTTTTGGGGATCGATATTTTCTTTTTTTTTTTTTAGGTAGCAAGGGGTTGCTCGGGTGGCCTCCAGGCACCACATTGGATGGAAAGAAGAAGGAGGAGTGAAGGTTAAGCAAGTAGGAAGAGGGTAAGAGGGAGAAGATAGGGGATAGAGGTGGGTGGAGGGGATGGAGAAAGTTGAGAAAGGAGAAAGTAGGTTGTTAGATGGGAAGAAGAGGGGGTTAATTTTGTTTTAGGAGGATGTGGTGGGGAGGGGGTACCGAGCAGTTATTTTGTTTGATTGTTTGGTAATTGTACATGATTGTTTACAGTTGAGTTATTATTTTTTTTTTATCTTTTGTTAAAAATTTTGTAAAAACTAATAAAAATACTTTAAAAAAAAATACCTGGGAAGATTCTGGAAAAGATAATCAAACAACGAATCAGCAAACACCTACAGACAAACAAAGTCATTACTAAAAGCCAACACGGGTTTGTCAAAAATAGATCATGCCAGACAAATCTTATTGCATTCTTTGACCAAGTGACAAAATTAGTGGACCAGAGGAATGCTGTGGATATAATTTACTTGGACTTCAGTAAGGCATTTGACAAAGTAGACCACAACCTACTACTTGAGAAGATAGAAAAATGCAGGTTAGACAGCATCACCACCAGATGGATCCATAGCTGGCTGACCAGCCATACTCAGTGTGTGGTCCTCAATGGAACTGCATCTACATGGAGGGAAGTGTGTAGTGGGGTGCCCCAGGGCTCTGTTCTGGGCCCAGTGCTCTTCAATATCTTCATCAACGATCTGGACGAAGGGATAGATGGGGAACTCATCAAATTTGCAGACGACACCAAGCTGGCAGGAATAGCCAACACTCCAGAAGACAGGCTTGGGATACAGGAGGATCTGGACAGATCTGAACACTGGGCGCTATTTAACAAAATGAAATTCAATGGTGAAAAAAGTAAGGTTCTACATTTAAGCAAGAAAAACCAAATGTACAGGTATAGTATAGGGGGTACCTTGCTCAATAGTAGTAACTGTGAGAGGGATCTCGGAGTCCTAGTGGACAATCATTTAAATATGAGACAGCAGTGTGCTGCAGCTGCCAAAAAAACCAACACAGTGCTAGGCTGCATTAACAGACGGATAGAATCAAGATCACGCGAAGTATTAATACCACTCTACAATGCCTTGGTAAGGCCACACTTGGAATACTGCATCCAGTTTTGGTCACCACAATGTAAAAAAAGATGCTGAGACTCTAGAAAGAGTACAGAGAAGAGCAACAAAGATGATTAGGGGACTGGAGGCTAAAACATATAAGGAACGCTTGCTGGAATTGGGTATGTCTAGTTTAATAAAGAGAAGAATGAGGGGGGACATGATAGCAGTGTTCCAATATCTCAGGGGCTGCCACAAAGAAGAGGGAGTCAAGCTATTTTCCAAAGCGCCTGAAGGCAGGACAAGAAGCAATGGGTGGAAACTAACCAAAGAGAGAAGCAACCTAGAACTAAGGAGAGACTTCCTGGCAGTTAGAACAATTAACCAGTGGAACAACCTGCCTCCAGAAGCAGTGAATGCGCCAACACTGGAAGTTTTTAAGAAAAAACTGGACAGCCATTTGTCCGAAATGGTATAGGGTTTCCTGCCTGAGCAGGGGGTTGGACTAGATGACCTCCAAGGCCCCTTCCAACTTTATTACTATTATTATTATTATTATTATTATTATTATTATTATTATATTGATTGTAAGTGGTTGTAAGTCACTTTTTTCAGTTGCTAAATCTGTCATGGCAGATTGGGTGGGCATGGCCGGAGTGGGCGTGGCCATCTTGGTGTTGCTTATGGGGAGGGATACCTGTGGGAGCTGGGCAGGGTTGGGGGAGATTCAGGGGGTCTCTGGCGGGTGGGATGGTGGGTTCCCCAATGGCAGCTCCAGGCTGGTTGGCCTTAGGCCAGTGATGGCGAACTTTTAGAGATCACGTGTGCTGGGGCGATGGCACGTGCCCACAGAGAGGGCTCTGCATGCCGCCTCTGGCACGTGTGCCATAGGTTTGCCACCACTGTCCTATCATCTTTGACCTGCTCACTGGTATTATATTGGTGCCAAGGCCCTATTCTCACTTCTTCTGCATATTGATTGAATGTATAGAGAAGAGACAAAATTAAATTGCAAATTGATAAAAGCTGTATAAAAGCTTTTCCATAGAGAAGACTGAACAAATGTTTAACTGCTTAATGTTCCTAAATTGGCTAGGAATGTGGAAATCTGGGCCAGAGCCAGCAAATATACAGAAACTAAAAGTGGCATCAATGGTCTATTAATGCATGAAGGGGAAGATTAGAGTACGACTAGAGCAGAGATAGGTAACCTGTTTTTCTCTAGATATTCAGGGATACAGTTTCGATCATCCATCGCCCACAGTCAATGCAGCTGATGAGAACTGAAGTTCAGAATTCACCAAGTCACTGACCATGGACCAGAAAGTCATTTTGCATAATGCTGAGGTTTTCATTGTTAAACATAAGTCTTTGCTGTGTTACTGTTTCCAGAGATATAAAGAAAAACAAAATAACCATAGTAATATTTTATCATGTTTTATATTCTCATACTGAAGACTGTTGAGTAATGGGATATATGTTTCCAAACCAAACTGAATTGCTCAGCAACCAAATTTTTTGGACCAATCAAGGCAGACAAACATTTACATCTGAATAGAATCCATGTTCTTCCCTGCAGAGTTACTGAACATGTCACAAACACAATTAACAAACCCACCTTAAAGGAGAAATAGTCATGTGTATTAATGATAATGAGTTCTCTACCACCCCAGTAAACATTTTCAGATTTTACTGACATCAGTATAAGCGTGCAGTTAATCCAGTAATTATTATTCCGAACAAGCTGGGTTTTGTTCTTCTTTTGTACCTGGAGCCTTTTCAGATTTTAGTGAAAAAGGAAAGGATTTCTATGGAAAGGAGAAAGGGTGTGGTGGGAGAGGGAGCAATATTCACAGGAAAGTTGAAGTGGGTGTCTCTTCAATATATCCAAGATTAAACAACAAAGCAGCAACAGAGCTGACACTCACACATAGTCCCCTGTATGTTAAAGACAGAGTGAGATCAGGCCAGAATGTATAATATACCGCCTCTTCCTCTTGCTTTGAAGAAAAGGAGACCTGCCTTTGGTATGCATACCACTGAACTTCCTGAAACAAGAGATACTTGGAGCACTCTCCTTTCTCAGATGGCAGAATGCCTGCTTGAACCAAAGTGCTTTTTCAAAAGGCAACTGGACTTTCTTTGTTTGCAATATGACTGAGAATCTCTCCATAGATGCCTCTTTGTGAAAAGATCCAAATAGGTCATATGATAAATAATTCCTTAAAGGGTTCAGCATAAGCCATGGATGGAATTTTGCTCTCCTTCCTTGCCAATTAGTCTGCCTGGAAGTGAAGAGGTGTTTTGTTTGGTAGGTAATTGTCTTATTGCTTGAACTAGGACAGACCTGGGACACAATACATCTTCAGGAGACCACAATATCTCAATCCATCAGGTTTAGTTGGGTAGGGTGTATCACACATGCTTCCATGCCTGACAATGAAAACAAAAAAAAATCTAAACTGGTGTTTCCCGACCTCAGCAACTTTAAGATGGTTGGACTTCAAACTCCAGAATTCCCCAGCCAGCATGAGATTTCTGGGAAATCCACGTATCTTAAAATTGCTGAGGTTGAGAAACACTAGTGTATGGATTCTGCTGTTCCCTATCCCCAGTCCACAGCTTCTTAAACACTGAAGAGGAAGAGAAATAGGCTTGAAAAGTTGCTTTTAGGGGGAAAAAATCCTTTAGCCAATGTCTTTCATTTTCATGGGTCCTGGTGAGGTCACTTGGCTATAGTGAAAAATCAGTAGTATCATTCCAATATGTACAGGGACATCTGGATGTGATAGCAGTTTTAATTTTCCACAATGTCACGGATAGTGCAATGTGTAAAATTAAAGTCTAGATTTTAATGGGTTACCATTTTTTTTAATGGTCCTACGAGTCAAATGTCTGTCTATACATTTTTTATAGAGGCCAGATCCCTTCTTTGTGTGCATTATCTGTTTAAGAAGATGTCCTGTCCAATTTAAAATAAATAGCCACAATTCAAAGATAAACAATCTCCAAGTTAAAGATAAATAATTACGTGACAGAAAAGGGATCCATCAATAGTTCATACTAGGTATATTGCTATCTTCCCCACTGTGTTGGCATCTAGTATTTTACCATGTCAACTAGATTATTTTTAAATTTGAATCTACAGACATATATTTGTATCTGCATTTTTAACTGATTTAAGTCCTTTTTGGGGGATGAGGCAGTTATTCCTTTCTGAGCTGCATGGCTTCATTTATATATCACATTCAATCAGTTTGTTTAAAGGGTTTATTACAAGAAGTCAATTGTTAGTTCAAGTCATACATCTGAAGGATAGCAGATTAAGGAAGGCTAGTGTGATAGTTTGAGGGACTGAGCATTCTGCTAGTTAGCATGTATGATAATATAATAACTATATACAACTGTCACATACATCTTGTACCTCTTCTCTCATATTTTCAATATATTAAATTTTGAACTTAGCTTTTAGCTAAGAGATCTGAAAATGTTCATTTTTAAGACATATGGACAACCCTGATCCTGTTGGTCTTCTGAAAGGCTATGAAGAACTAATTATTCTCAGAGGAACAGGGGTAAAGATGGTGATGTTGCCCTGGCATGAATGTGGTTTGTTCGATGGGCTGATCATATGTTTCATAGAGGCTTTTTAATGGATTTGTATAGTTGGCTTGTTTTTATTTCTATTCACCACCACCCAGGATTCCCTGGTTAGTTGGGTGGTTATATAAATTTGTTCAAGAAATAAATAATCCAGTTTTATAGTGCACATGTGAAATCACTTTTTTGTGTGTCTTAAAGTCATTCTTGGTTTGCCATGGCCTTCTTCCTAGAGCTGACATTGGCTAGTCTAGTCACCCTGCTCACTTTGTACCTAATTCAGGATCGAAACTCACAGCCTCTGGGTTTCTAACTTGGTGCCTTAATCACTATACCAAATTGGTTCTTGAAATGGTTTGAATGCCTTGGTTTACTTATTTACTTATTTGACGTAAAATAACCAAAATAAATATGTAGTAGACATTAGAGATCAGATTAGCACAAGAAAAATGTGGCAGATATGATAGCAAATCACCTTGGTGATGGGGCTATAAAACTGTTGGACATTGGACTTACAGCTTCCTTCATGAAGGCTTCTAGTTTATAGAATTTTCTCTTGAAATACATATTATCTGGTCCCCTCTATAACTGCCCTGAAGATTTATTTTTAAAGAGCACCCATCTGTTCTCCATATTTCATACAGTATTATGATTTTAAAAAAACAAGAACAAAACCCCAACTGTATGAAGGTCTAGCAAAGCAGCAAGAGAAGCAGGTTAAATAAATAAATACAATGAGGTGTAGCTAAATGTGTGTTGATTGCAATTTCTTAAGCGGTACCCCACCCCAATTTAGTCTAACTAAAGTCCAGGAAGCCTATAAATTTTCTCCAAATTCTTACATGAATCAATCATGAAAAGATGAATAAACAAATCATTTCTAAGTTAAACACAGCACTCGTGTTTTCATTGGGGCAGAGCTGTGCCTCTTACATAAAGCTTGGTTTTAAACTAGGCCCTGTATGGGTCAGTAGCATTTTGGAGTTTCCTGGGAAGGCAGGCAGACCTCTGCCCTTCCATCCCTGCAGATATGCAGATTTTATTGCCTCCCAGCACAGTTTTAAGGGAAAAACATGTATTTAGGATTGGGATTAAACTGGAGAAAAATATTAGTTTAAAAAGTAAAGATATAACAGTACGATGTTCATAAAATTCTCTTAATCTCCTACTTGAAAAACAGGTATTATTACTCCATGGGCCTTGCAACCTCTAGCTTCTGAAATGAATTCATGGGCCTTACAACCTCTAGCTTCATGAAACGAATTCATGCTCAACAATGTGCAGGAACATAAGACAACTTGGCAATTGCACACTTCTCCAATAATCTTAGTTTACATATTGTAACATCATTTGGGAATCTGACTGCCACCTGAAAGTCAATGGTGGCATCTGTCATCAAGATTATTTATTTTATTAGACTTATTTGCTGCCCATCTCTCCTTGAGGTGACTCTGGGCAGCTTATAAACATTAAAAAGTCAATAAAACATTGCAGCAATAAATACTCATAATAACAGTAATAATTTACAATTAAAAAGATGAGGAGGAAGGGAGCAGGATGCATACAACATGGAGATGGGGTATTGTCTTAATCCAACACCTACCTATAAAATGATGTCCCCAAGGCAGAGCCAAGTCTTCAGGCCTTTACGCAAGATCAGAAGGGTGGGGGTGGATCTCACCTGGGGGAGGGGCAAGATGTTCCAAAGGGCAAGAGCCATGGAGAAAAGGCTCTACTGGACCCCACCAGCTGAAATTCCTTGACTGACGGGGTGTGCAGCATACCTCTTCTGCTGACATGGAAGGGGCAGGCCAGTCCTGGATAAATCAGCACATATGAAGAACAAAAAAATATGTCAAATTAGGAACTGCTTATTGCAAATGATTTAATTTATCCAATGTATTTTTATTTATTCCTACATAATTAAAAAAAATCTATTTCTAAGTTACACACATTGAATTCAGCGGAGTTTAGATATAGCTAAATGGGATAAGGATTGCACTTGAAAGAAAAGTCCACTAGGAAGAGGAGATGCATATAAAGTGAAGAGGTTATGCAACTCATCATTTGAACACATTTCCATATTATGGCCATATTGCCTAATGCTAAACCTGCATGAGTTTTAGTATTTTTTTTTTCAGGGGAATTGGGGATTCATTCAGCAGAAAAAAATTGGCTGATACATCAAGAAGGTAAGATTTTCAGATGAAGTTTAGGAAACTGAACTTGGTCTTTTAGCTAAAACACATGTAGCCATTGTGTTTGTGTTGGGTAATTTGAATGTTAAGAGCTTCTTTGGCCATATTTGTGGAATATGTATGAATTAATGAATGAACAAATGAATATTTCCTGTTTGGCTCAAAAGATTAAGAACAGGAGCACACCTATACACTGGAATGAATTGGAGTTTTTGTTTCTGATGTTCTGCCTGTTTCACATAGTCTAGTTTCTTTTGAGCTCTTGGTGATGAAGAATTCATGGATGCTGCTGGACCTTCCATAGATATAAACTGGCTCAATATCTTATCACACTAATGGTCACTGATTATGTAGGATCAAAACATCACCAAAGTACTAAACTATTAAAGTGAAACATTAGATTTTTCAGCAGTTGTATGTTTGGTGGGTAGAAATCAAGAATTAAGGTAAGATCATGAAGATTTCCCCCCCCCCAAATATGGGAAAATGTTGCTGTTGTATGTATGTGTTTATTCATAATGTTTATTTGTTCATGGTTATTATATTGTGCAAATCCCTCAAATGGTAATTTATTTATTAAACTGTTATTAAAGAGACCATGGATCAATGTAATAAGGGAATCCAGTCCATGTAATTCTTTTGAAGACAATTAAAGGACCCAAGGATAATAACAATATTAGCACATCTAATGTTTAGATATCATGTTCTTGATGGTTCAGAAGCATAGCACAATGGGAAGAAGCCACAACTCCTCCATTTCCCCTCTTCTACACATGACTGGAAAAAAAGACTTTCTTGTTTGTCAAACTATAGTTTTTCTGTGAACTGAACTTAATCTTGACTCTAATTCAAGAAGAAAGTTGGCAGTTCTGGAATGGGGAACTGCAAGCTTTTTATTCAATTGTTATTTCGATGCTGGATGCTTTCAGAAAGCTTAAGGTAGTTTATCTAGTCTCCACCCAGTTTACAACCCAGAACACAAATCTTATGAGGAAAGCTGATTTTGGAAAAGTTGATTTGAGAAAGAGTGACTAGTTCAAGATCATTTAGTGTATTCCATAATTCAGCAGGGACTTAAATTTGTGTGTCCACTAGCTGGCTTTGTTTGATTTAAATGAAAAAAAAAAAAAACTAAGTAGGGCTGGACTTGCTTAACAAAAAATCTTTAAGAAATCATGTGACTATAAAGTAAAAAATACAGAATTTAGAAGAAGACAGTACTGAACATTTTATACATTGTTACCAAGAAAACAAAGTGACATGACTAGGTAGTAATATGCATGTGTATGTGTATGTATGTATATGTATATGTGTGTGTTTGTATATATATGTGTGTGTGTGTGTTGAGAAAAATAGTCAAACACCAGGATAATATAAAAACAACAACTGTTTAATAAACTTAGCTTTCGTCAGCTAACTGCTGACGTCGTCAGAGTGGAATGCTGGAGGTTCAAAAGCCTGTTTATAAGACCAACTGCTTTTGCGCTCTTCTTATGGAGCAGGTTACTGGTCTACCCGCCCCCGCTAATCATATTGCTTCTAGTTGTCTTGCATCCGTCTGCATATTCGTGAGTTCAGGGATCCTCGCCTCTCCTGTTGTTGCTCTCTTTGCCCGCTTTGGACGTGGCTGGATACCTGTTGCCATGGGATGGTCCACCAATGATCCTGTCCTATGGCCATCCCCCCGTTGCCTGTGTAGCACCCCACCTCCCATCATTAGTTCCTGCGCAGATCATGTTGGGGATTTCTTCCCCTCAACGGCTGTAGTTCTTTACTGTTGCATGGGCCCCTGGTTCTGATCTTGCATGGCCTGCGCCCATTGCACTCATTGTACTTTCTTAGTGACAGCAACTCTATATGGCAATTGATAGAGTGCTCGTCGGATAGCCACACTTCCTTTAGCAACCAGCTGCCTTTGGTGACGTCTTGGGCAATGGCTTCCGCCCCAGCAAGGTTGTCAATCATCAGAGTTTGTAATTGGTGGTTGGAGAAAACTGCTTATATAGCTAGATGGATGTTTAATGATCAAGCCTTTGCAGGATCGAAGGAAGGACTTCGGACCAGCAAGATCGGGATGGGATGCGTGACAAGAGGATCTTTACCGGACATGACTGCATAGCAATCTGACGAGAATGCCGGACGAGACACTGGGGAACGGGGGAAAGATTCGGCAACAACGCTGAGCGGCCACGCATGGCAGGAGGAATGCAGCTGGCAAGCAGGATGGGCAGGAGGAAGCAATATGTTAAGATTGAAGTGAACACTGGCCAATATAGCACAATTGGAAATATGATGGCCAACTGTGTCGGGGGCAGAGGGTGGATGGACTGCCCGCACACTCCATGGCTTGATCGTTAAACATCCATCTAGCTATATAAGCGGTTTTCTCCAACCACCAATTAATAACTCTGACGATATCAACAGAGGATTGGCGAAAGCTAAGTTGTATTTATTAAAAAGTTTTTTCTATCCAGGAGGTCAGTGGCTTTATTGTATTTTAATATGTGTGTGTGTGTGTGTGTGTATACGTTTGTATGTATGTATGTATGTATGTATGTATGTATGTATGTATGTATGTATGTATGTATACCATCACTCTAGACATTTTAAATCTTATTCTAATCTCTTAATACTGGAAACATTACAGAGTTCTAATGCAAAACACTTTTTAAAAGTAACATAATTATATGGTTCCAACTAATTATTTGTGGTCAAGAGAAGAGTTTCTCAAAAATAGATTTCTAAAAGCATAATCTTAATTTATAACACTCTAGAAAAGTAAGTTGCAATCTGTTCTAGATTACATTGTCTTTTGTATGAGTGTTGAATGAAATATAATGCCTCCAATGTTATAATTTTGCCAATAGATGGCAGTGCTGTTGTGCTAGAAGCTCTGACTGGTTCTTTCCATCTGTTCTTTCACTTTAGTTGGTGGGAAGGAGTTGGGTGAAAAGATTGTTATTTGTGAAAGTGAAGCTGGTAGTTAGTACTTAATACTATGCTTTAAGCAACACTATGAGATTGGAGTTTTCACAACTTAAAGAGGTCCTCCAATTGACATCAGCTGCCAAATGCAGGTTGCTTCTGATAAGGACTGTATTGATGGAAATGTCTATGTCACTTGGCAAAAAAATGCAAAAATTGTGAAACTGGGAAGAGTTGATTTGTGTGGACAAGAATGAAAGGGATGACTGCCACAGTAACCAATGGGTTTCAAATGAGAAAGATTGATGAACTAATTTAGGACAATTGGAGATCACTCAAAGAGAAATTGCTTTCAACTTGATGTTATACAGGAACTTGTGGGTTACATTATTGAAGTTGTTCAATTTTTGTGCAAGATGTGTTCTTTCAATGCTGATGGCAGAGATAAAAACTTCAAGAGTTGAAATTTACCAGCACTTGTTGTCATTCCACAAGAATGCAGGTAAGAAATCTTCACAGCATCATGACAGCCAACAAACATGAGTTCTTCATTATGATCCAGAAGTGAAGCAGCAATCCCATGAATATGATTACAAAGTGAAGAGAAACATTTAAACTGGACATTGGTAGGAAAATTCATGGTTATAGTTGTTTGGGGACATGGTTGATGTTATTCATATGGATTTCCTTGAACCTGGCAATCAGCAATGTTGTGCTCAGAGTGCAGCAGTGTAGCACTTAGAATGCTACATTGCAAATTCAAGTCTTGAAGTAATGATTAAGCAGAGTTTGAGGACACAAGAAAGAAATTTTGCTATACTATACAGTATTAGACCTTACATGTCATGAATAAACCAAAAGGCAATTGCAAAACTACATCTCACTATCTTAACCTATCCACCATGCAGTCCATTTGCTGTTATGCAATTTTTACCTTTTGTTAAAATTGAATGGATACCCTCATGGGCATCTGTTTGAATAAGTGAAAAGAACTGCCAGGACCCTGGTTGAAGAGACGAAGGGTGGCGCTCTTTCATGAAATCTTTAAGAAGTTTTTTCATAATTGGCAGAAGCATATAGTGAATACAGGAAAATAAACACAGGTAACAAAAGAGTTCGATTCAAGGATTATTGTCCTGCTGCATTTATTAAAACTTCCTTATTTAAACTACAGTTATGGCAGTGGAGGTATTACTTTTCATTTAACCTTCATAAATAATAGCAGGTTTCTATTGCTCAAGCTTTTCTCAGTATGGATATAATAAAACATCCAGATTATAAACTTCATTTTGATGCTTTTTTAAGAGTAGGAATCAAATATATCCTGTCATTCACTCCCTAAAAATCTCTATTGCTAAAGGAAACATTGATTAAAAAGGTGGATTGATTAAATGTAAAGATGAAATTTGTAAGCAAATTCATGTAAGAGCGATTTTGTGCAGTTTTTCCTCCCCCCCCATTAGTTTCAGCTCTAATTGTTACCAGGCAGGCAAAAAGTAGAGCATTAAGAGATAACTAGTCCAATCTGACCCCAAAAGGTCAAAAGAAAACTAAACAATTTTTTTCATAGCACTTGCTTATTTAAGGTCCATAGCAGCTCAGTTTCCTTCTATTTGCCTCTTGACGTACTCTGTTGTTCGATTATCCCTTTTGCTAAAAAATAAAATCTATATGCTGAGTGGGTTTCTAGGATGCAAGAAAATCAGGAGAAAAGGAAGGAAAACACATCTAAGAAAGTCAGCCAACCAAGGGGACGCCAATGGAATCCAAATGTCATTGATAAAGACTTACATTAAAATGCTCACTCCTTTACATTAATTTCTCACAAGATTTATGGAGGTCACTGACTATTGAAAAATGCAAGGCAGTGAACTGAATGCAGGAGGGAAGCTGAGAGAAAAGAAAGCTTTCCTTAACTTTGATTGCATCTTTTAACCCTTTTCTTGCCATGAGGCACCAGATGTTAAATATGATGGAGATATTCAGCTGAGTGCTGTAACTAAATCATTTTCTCATATATTTGATGAAGTGGTTATTCTTAAAACTTACATAATACTGAACTTGATTAATCTTTCAGAAAACCATAAAAATCAGAGTTGAAAAGGGTCATTTAAGCCATCGAGGACCAACCACTTCTCAGGGTGGAGATCCATTTTACAGCATCCCTGACAACTGAATCCACCTAAAAAATGTGAGCCCATCACATGCCTGGCTATTGGCCTCCTAAAAACTGTTCAGGAAGGGTTTGAGCACAATCTCTCTTTATATTACTTTATAGCTTGCCACAACATTGATTGCTGATTTGGTTCAGCAGACTAATATAACTGTTTCTTTGGAAATGGATTGCAGTAACTGAGTAACTAATACTGTAGTTAGAAATATTATTTGTGTATTTTAGCTCCTTCTGTCTCCTTTCAGCTCTTGACCCCTCTGGGTAAAATACAAGACTTCTAGAAAAAAAGATGAGAAAGAATTGCCCATGAGAGAAAAGTTGTCCGTGTTTTCTAATTTCTGCCCCTTTTGAGAATAAACAGTGACTTCTTGAAAGTCTGTCTTTCTGTAGTTTAAAAAGCAAGTGTTTTCTATGTGTATGCATGTCTGTGTCTAGGCATATGATGATCAAAATCACTGAATGCTCAGAGGGATAGGATGCTGGGTTAGTGACAAAACAAATTTGCCACAAATCGTGTTACAAAAGAACAGCACGACTTTGAACTAAACTGGAGGACTGTTCCTATTCATCATTCCTTTGTATTGGAACCTCTACCTTCTGCCTGACATGTTCAATATCTAATTGGTATTCTGACACTTGAGATAAGCAAGCATCTGTTCTGTCGATGCTTCTTGGAAGCCTTTTGTTCTACAAAAAAGTTGGAGTTCAAGGGATGCAGTTTAGCTGATGCGTGAGATTCATGCTAATGTTAGTTCAGCTCCTCGCCACTGCAGTGGGCCAGGCTGGGTGGGGGTGATTGCTTGAAAAGAGAAATGCAAATATTTTTTCTTTCCCTCAAATGTTACAGAATAGTCTGCTTTCAGGTCTTCAGAACCAAAGAAGCAAAAAGTCTTCAAGAAAAAAACAAGGAAAAGTCCAGTTGCCTTTTGAAAAAGCATCTGGAAAAAGTTATCCACTTCATTTATTTGGGGCATAGATGCATTTTTGCATGCTACAATTATGTATTTTGGTTGCAGCATGTTTGTTTCTTGTGTAATGTAGTGTTAAAATTCCAGACAAGGAGAACAAATGCTAGTGGTGATATCTGTGGACAAATTGGAGCTCATGGGCATAGGGTTAACTGACCTCTACAGTCAAGGATGGGTGAATCAATCCATTGCTTTATATTCCAAGCTCTTTAGAACTCTTTAAAACAGCTATGTCTTTGACCCAGACCATGCTGTGAGCCGCCCTGAGTTCTCGGAATAGGGCGGCATAGAAATTTAATAAATAATAATAATAATAATAATAATAATAATAATAATAATAATAATAATAATAATAATAATAATAATAATAATAATAATAATAATAATAATAATAATGTGCCTGTACTATGTGAACCCCAAGAAATGGACTGCTTTAGAGAATTACAGGTAGCTTCTACTTTTGTCTCTCCTCTCTAGCCTCAGGGCTCTTAAAGCAGCTTTTTGGAATCAAATCTGAAGCATTTTCCCCTTGCCATTAAAAAAGAGGTGGGACACCTTACTGCTTTCTTGGATGATGATCCATGGTTGAAACTGCTAAGGCTGTTGGCAAATGATGGTATGAAGTTAGAGAGTCTCTGAGTCATGAGCAACAGCTCCTGCAACAAATACAAAAGGAACAAAGAATGAATTTGCTTTTTATGGTTGCATGAGAATGTCTGGATTGCATGGGTAAAGGAGCATGTGGTAAAACTTCCTGAAAAATGATAGAGAAATAGATAGTTTTGCTTTCTTCCATTGCCTGCCTATATTCTTACTTCATTTATGAAAAGTTTCTATTTTTCTGTCAAGTGATGATCAAAGTGTTTGTACAGTTTCTACTCATTTTGTCTTTTTTAAAAAAGAAAAAGCAATAAGAGTTTGAATACGAATGTGCATTTCTTCAGGAGTATGGGAAGAGTAACAAATTGGCTGGCTATAATGAAATGGTATAGGGTTTCCTGCCTGAGCAGGGGGTTGGACCAGATGACCTCCAAGGTCCCTTCCAACTTTATTATTATTATTAAATCACTTTCATGAGAAGTTCATTTCAAGCCTTATGAGTAACTGCCAGATCATAACACTGACTCATACAGTATCATTGTGATTATTATTAAAATTATATAGAAAATGTTTACTGTACCTTACACTTTGAAGGCCTTTGCAGGCAGATTCTGGCAAGCTTCTTGAAGGAGAGAGATCCACAATATGAAACCCACAGCAGAGAAAGTTTTGAAATCAAAAGAAAAAAAAGGAACTTTGATGAATCAAACCAAAAGCTTATTGTTGACTGATTGATGACAAGTATTATTAGAGTTACCACAATAACCTGGGATCCTGCTATATAATTTGAATTTTTTTTAAAAAAGGTAAAGAATGGGTCTGATGTCTGATACAATTTGTTTTTTTTTTTCCTACATCATGGAAACACACAATTGGAGATATTGATGTGAATTCAAAACTTCCGGAAATACTTTATATCATTAGTCTTATCTCAAAATCCTTAGTGTTTTTTTCTTCTTCTTCATGTGAAACTGCACAGACATTTCACCCAAACTGAAACCTCAGTATTGCATTAAACAACATTTCATGGCAAATGGCTTAGCAACCTTTTCATTCTCTCACTCTCTTTGAATGGCCTATTGGAAGTATTTTTGAGACACAACTATGGGGCCCATTTGCCATGTTCCTTAACTCACTTTCTCTCTGTGCGTGTCTTTTGCATGGGGAGTGGAAGGGAGAAACATCTGTGTCAATGGAACCTTGACCTACATAGGTTTCATCCCCAAAGATTCAGGACAATACATAGGATTAAATACAGACAATAATGGAGAAAAGCTCTCCTTGTTGGTAATTCCTTTGAAGAGCTTCATTGAAATCTTTGCAGTTTTGGATCATGGCTGTTATAAGATAAGTGTTAATCTGAGTTTACAGTTTTGGATATTATTTTACGTTTTTGGAATCACAGCTTCATACAGAGTTTTTTTTCCCTTTCCTTCTTGTCTCTCCTCCTTTCCTAAAGGTATTGTGTGCTTGAATGGATGTGACAAACTCCATTCTATTGAACATAATGGAATCTGATCACCATTGCAGTTTCTTTCATTGATGGGAGGCTATTATTTTCTTGAAGCCCATATAGCTGAAGGGTCCTTGGTGCTCTCTGAGCTTCATTACCTAAACTAGGTAACATCATCAGTGCTCTCTGTGCATCAGTGTTCATTTCCCAAAACAATAGCCCTTTGGTTTTGTTAGTCACTAAAGGCGGAGGGACACAGTTAAAGTGGCAAGGAAGACCTAGAAAGTCCAGGATAAGGACAGATCATAGAGAAAATATATCTATGTGGTCACTAGGAGTCAAGAGAGCAAATCTTTCCAGTAAGAGTTTCATCAATTTACATCTTCAGTTCAGGAGGACAGTGACTGAATGATTAAAATAAGTGTTTAGAATCTGTCTCCCACTTCATGAAGGCCTTAATTTTAAATGCTTAGATTTGAAGCAAATCAAAGTATTTTAGGCAACATAACACAAACAGCCTCCAGCCAGTTTGAAAGCCTGTCATCCATGACATCTACGCATGCTATGATTCTATACATTGCCTGATCTGTTGATTTCTCAGCCTTCATTCTTGGAATACTGCACCCAGTTTTGGTCACCACAATACAAAAAAAGAGATTGAGACACTAGAAAGAGTGCAGAAAAAGAGCAATAAAGATGATTAGGGGACTGGAGGCTAAAATGTACAATGAACCATTGCGGGAACTGGATATGCCTAGTCTAATGAAGAGATGGACTAGGGGTGACATGATAGCAAAAAGAGGAGGTCAACCTATTCTCCAAGCACCTGAGCTCAGAACAAGAAATAATGAACAAAAGATTATCAAAGAGAGATCCAACTTAGAATTAAATAGACATTTTTTGTCAGTGAGAACAATTAATCAGTGGAACAGCTTGTCTCCAGAAGTTGTTGTTGCTCCATCACTCAAACTTTTTAAAGAAGAGATTGGACAGCCATTTTTCTAGAATGATATAGGATATCCTACTTGAGAAGGGAGGTTTGACTAGAACAGGGATGTCAAACTGATGGCCCATGGGCCGGATGCATCATACCGAAACCACGCCCATCCCATTGCCAGCAATGGCAAAAAAGTCGTGACACGTTATGACACGTCACATGACGTTGCAAGTTTGAAACCCCTGGACTAGAAGATCTCCAAGGCCCTTTCCAACTCTGTTAGCCTGTTTTTCTTCCCTAAGTAGTCTAGGCAGTGATTACATCTAGCAGAAAATGTTACTTGCTTCCAATATAATGACTCATCCTTTCTCTCTGCAGGGTCTAGTTGGCACGTTATTCCTGTTTAAAGTAGATGTATTCTAGTATTATCCAATATGTCTCTAAGAAAGCTATTCAGATTAACTTTATTGATTTTCATTAAGTTACCTTATGCCCATTTGTTAAGATGCATTAAGATGCATTGATCTGACACACACAGACATACACATATTAATATGGGGGAATACACTTTTTCAGGACAAACTGCCATAGCAGTATGTATGTTTTTGTATAGAACAGCATTCTTGATCTAACAGAATGCAGTTATTTGACAATCCTCATAACAGATCTGCTTTGCATTTTAGAAAGATAGCTTAGCTTACTCGCATTAGCACATAGTTGTATTCTTATGTTTGAAGATTATTTCATGTCAAAATTTGCTTCTGTACAGAAACAATAAATATTTTCCTTCTTGTTTGGTATTCTGATTTTTATGTATAATTTTTCATGGAAGCTATTCTTCAGATTCCTCTTTTGTAATTTTTCTGATGGATAAAATGTCTTCTTTCCGCATTTTTTTTGCATATGTTTAAACAAGGTTTTGCTATCCTATATTTGCCCATAGATAATTGATTTTTCACCAAGGATCAGTTGGATTCAAACTGCAGCAGGAACCTTAAAAGTTAAAGTGCCCCAAGCTATGTTATGAGTTCCGTTTGGATTTTGTTTTAACATTTTAATTGGTTGAGCTTCATGATTCTAATATGATTTCATATGTCTTTTAATTTTTGATTGGGAACTGTCCTCCCAAGGGTGGTTCAGAGATGGGCAGCTGCAAATTATTTCAAAACATTTTCAAGGGTATTTGGAATTGTTTTCAAGAAAGAAAGAAAAGAGACAATTTGAAATTATATGCATTCATCGTATGCACGTGTGCACGCACACACACACACACAAGCCTGGAATGACATGAGGTCTTTTGGTAACATAACATCCAGGTGTTAGGCCTCAACCTCACTTCAACTGTTGTTTATTGCTATTGCTTGAATTAATCCCTGCTGTCAGAGCTGTCCACGAGATGCTCTCTGAAAGAAAGATCTGCAGAACATCACAAATGTCACATGCTGCTTTGATACGCTCAATTTTCTCTTCAGATTACTTTTCCTGGGATAGAAAAAAAATATTTTAAAAAGAATAGGTGAATGAACAAGTTGCTAAATTATTTTTCTTTTATTAGACTCCAGTCTTCCTCCTCCCCCTCTTCTTCCATCACTGAGAATCTGATAAGAATTTTTAGGCTATCCAGTTACAAACTGGATTTCCCAAGAGCTGTTCATTCATTAGTAATTATCCTAGTGTTACGGGAAGTAAACAGCTCATTGGAAGTGCATTTTGCATCCTGTTACATCACATTGTGCTGGTTTTGGCAAAGGTATGCTGTATTTCAAGGGGATACAGTGAAGATCATCAGATTTCAGCAGTGTCTGGGAGGTCCAAACAAGCTTGGTGAATAATTTGTTTAAAGAGTTGCTTTATGAAAAAAAGAAGGAGAAATCTTCCCCAAGTCCATGCAAAGTGGCAGAATTTGTTCAAGATGAATAAAATGTTTGAGGTTATGATCATGTTTCTGAATTTGTATTTAAATTCCTGTCTTTTTATCTGTAAAACAAACACAAGGGAAACAATAACTTATAGCTCATGAGTTAATCAGTGCATCCATTTTTACAGATAACAATAAAACAATCAAAAAGAAAATATTTATTTTGAAAAAAAGATACATTAATCTTTTTTCCAATCTTCAGACAAGATAGGCAGCACATTAATCTAATTAATAAACAAATAAATAAAATAATTCTTTATTAATCAGATCAGAGCTACATATGCAATGAAATTCTGGAGTTGTCATGCAAATTATAACACCTCAGCCTACAGGTGTATGATGTTATTAATTTTAATGTTCTTCCACATGATACATAGTTCATCCAACAACTTTTTTTTTCCATAGTCAAAAATATTTTATTAGTAAACACATGCAGGGTGTAAGATGAATGGGGTAGTATAATAAAAATACATATCATATAAACATAACTTTCGTTAAAATTTATCTTCCCAACCTAAAACCTTAAGCTGACTGCTTGTAGCCTGTGGAAGTTGAAGTCTAACACATCTGGAGAACATCAGGTTAGGGGGGAAAAGGCCAAGGCAGTTCTAAACTTGCCTACTTCTTGGTGTACAATGGGCTATCGGGTTCTTGAGCACCATAGTGCAGGTACGCGGTTTTTTTTTTCATCCTGGTTCCAAGAAAGGACTGTCCAATGCCTTCTCTGAAATCAGCAGTGAATGGCTAAGTCCGGTATCCAACAAAATCCATATTTTTTAATGATCTGGTATAACAGTTTATCAAGCCATGGGTGGCCCAAACAGATCCATACTTTCCACTACCAAGGAGAGATGCTCCAAGAAGGAGTTAAAGGAAACACGCAGGATCCTAGCTTCTTCGGCTCTCCATTGCACATGTAAAATGTTGTCTGTCATATTCAGTTCTTTGGTGATCCCTCCTTTGCGAGGCTCAGGATCCGGGGCCAGGGAACCCAAGGCAATCTTGGCCAATGTTGATGATGGAAAAGGAATTCTCAGTTCAAAGGAAAGGCCGGACCCCGGAACAGCCATGCTGCTGCGACGCTCCTCCCAGCCACGTGGGTGGAAAAAAAAGCCATCCAACAACTTTTAAGACTCCCCACCCTCTTCTTTGTATTAAATAGTGCTTATTTTCTAAAGCAGACTTGGAGTAGATAAACCTTCAAGAATACTATGGATTAGCAGTTGTACCTGATGAATGGCATCCACCATTTGATACTTTTCGAGTAACACAGGACATCCTTCATTCTTGGCTAATAAATGTGGCACTGTATTTAGAGACCTGCTGTGATTTTGTTGGATTGGAACTGGGAAGACTCAAGTTGAAGTCCTCCTACAGCCTGAAAGATTATTAGATTATGTCTTTGTGCCTGTCATTATTCCCCCTTTCAGCCCAACCTTTCACAAAAGTTGGAGTATGGATACTATGTATGCCAGCTTGAGGTTGTGTTGAACAAATAACTGATGATGATGATGATGATGTTATTCATTCAGTAATATTCAACCCTTGGCAATCCTATGGACCAGGTCTTCCGATCTTGCACTACTTATTTGTAGTGAATGAATAACTAGAATGAATAAATAAGTTTCTAAAAGAAAATTCAGATTTGGGTTAGGAAATAAAAATTATTTGTGGTTGAGAGTTATGGATAAGCATCATGAAGAGGATAAACTTCAGAAATAATTTTGGCATCTATGTGATTATCTTTTAAATTACATGTTTCTTATTTTGAAATACTTCATTGATGACAAAGTGTTTGACAGTGCTCATTTGACTATATTTTAAATACGTACTATTAATTTGAAATATTTATTGTCTATTTCAGGAAAAAAAGGGCTCTAAGTGGACAAACAATACAATATATAAGAAGGCACTGTCTTGAAAGCTGAGGCTTTTATATCTTTCTGTTGGACCTCTTAGAAGCATCTGGACACTTGTTAAAGGGAATAACAAATGAATATACTTTTAGTCAGACCCATTTAGTCCCAACCATATCTTCTAGATCAGTGGTTCCCTACCTTTTCTATACCCCACATCCATAGAACACTTCTGATATATTCTTGCACCCCTTGCAAAAGTTCAAAATAATGGCAACAAATTATGCATATACACTATAATTTTGAAAACCCAAGTTTTCGCACACCCTGGAATAATGTCTTGTACCCCAGGGTGTGCAAGCACCCCGGTTGGGAACCCCTGCTCTAGATTATGTTCATTTTCTGAGTGTCATCCCTAAACTATTCCACTTGACTTTATCTTTTAAAAGTGAATTTTAGACTCCATGGTATGTCTTCACCACTGGATTCACATTCTCTATTTTATTAACAAAACAAATGTGATGATGATAATGCCACAACACAGCTAATCCTCCTTGAAACAAAACAATATTAGTTCCATAATAAACCATCATATCAATTTAAAAATAAAAATCTCAATGCAGAGACACTATTAAGTTTTCAACAGCTTAGAAGGGACCTCTAATCCAAATTACACTAATAAACGATGTAGGCCTTAGACTGTAATCAAAGAAGAGATTGTTTCCGTAATAATAATAGAAAAAAATAAAGATTTCAGGTTATGTTTAAAAGAATTTACTAAAATGAATGATAAAAGATATAAATGAATGGTTGGAAAACACCTTCGTTAAAATAAAAGTTGATTCACTTTCACAGTTAATTAGTTATATTCCTGGGATGGAATTTGTTCTGTCTGGGAAAAAAAGGATTGTATGAAATCATAACTAAAGCTTTATTAACTCATAATGATTCATTTTTTCTAACAAGAAGTTTTGCTGCAGCTGATAAAGCATGACAACTGTGTTCATTACTATCTGTTTTTCAGATGCATGTTGGGCAAGAATGACAAATATTAAAGGTACAAAGTTACACCCATTTGCTGATTTGTTAGTGATTGATCCACTTATCTGATCAGCTAGGAAACCTGAGTACCAAAGAGAGATAAAACAAGGAAGAAGAGGTGAAGGAGAATGAAAAAGAGCATGTGATTCCTCTTTCAAAGAAACATAACATAGGGATGATTCATGCATTGTTCTGATAATAGGGTTGTCACAGTGATCCACAAATGTACAGGTGTCTCAAAACAGCAACAACAACAACAACAAAAAACTCCACCACTACTTCATTTCAATGAGGGACAATATATTCCCTAGAGTCTGACTGGGTGAAGAACCATGTGAATAAATGGGATTATTCATCTTCTTTTATAAGAAAATTGGCTATAATCTTTAACTATAATAGAAGCTGCTTTTATGTATTTTTTTTATGTCTAACTACTTATCTTAGATACTGCCCAGTCTCATGATTGGGAAATACATAGATCAATTGCATATAAAAGCTATCTCCCCGAATGCATAACATCAAGAACAACAGAACAATAATACTTGAAAGACAGATCAAGCTAAATATTAAAACAATCCTTTACACAAGAATTTGGTCACTCCTCTTTTCTCATCCAAAAGTTCATACCGGTAGTATAATTGTTGACTCAGGTTGCTTTCATACGTGCTGAAGTTGCATCTGTGTAGTTATTAGTGCTTCTTCAACCTGGCGCACTCCAGATGTTTTTGGCTATATATAGATCTAGCATTTTAAGCTGTTGAAGTCAAACACAGATGAAGGGCATCAACTTGGGGAAAAGGGTTATGGGAAATTCTTCTCTGCATGCCCCATTCCATGAATGGGATGCAGACTAAAAAGAAATATGCCTTTAAAACTACACCCCAAATAAAGAAATGCCAAAGCTATTCTGAGCTGAACTTCTTGTAAATAGATTAATGATTTCCAGAAACAGAAAATGCCAGTGAGATAATCTTGTTTGCCTTGAGATCAACTTTCCACAAAGAAGTTACAATGATGTCAGATGGAAAGATAGAACAATGTCTTTCCAATACTTAACATTTAAGGAAGATACAATTACTTGCTAGAGGGCATTGGTGAGATGCAAGTCAGCCTCAGAAAAGTGGAGTGTAGTGGATAGATTTATCTTCACCAAAAGCATGTTAAAAAGAAAGAAGGCCAAATTACCATATACCTGTTGATTTGGTCTATCACATTCTTGTTTGGACATCCCAAGAAAACTGCTATTTCTTCTCTATGCCCCTGTGACAGTAAATTACTGAGGGATGATTTATTAACCCCAGAGTTGTCTTGAATTCATGGCCAGATCATTTGTGAATCCAAAGATGAACAATCAGAGACTTCAAGACCATGTTTTGGTCCAAAAACTTTGAATTCAGCTCTTTTGGATCTTGCAGTTCCCGCTCCCTTAACTTTGAATGCAAACAAAGAGAAATAAGATTACAGATATGACTGGAAATTTCAGTGAACTGAATTCAGTGTTGGTTAATTTGAGCCTGTAAATTGAATCAAATTTTGTCTGGGCTGTACCCTTACTTTTTGACATGTAATTCCACACATGTCATCCTCAGGCCTGGAAAAGGTAGTCAGCCCGGATCTAAAGTGACCTTGCTCACTTTCCCATCCTTCATAAAACCTACTCCACAACTATTTCTCTTCTGAAACTGTGAAGTAAACCAAGTCAGATTTTGTGTAAGCTGATAATAACAACGATATAACATTCATTCAACTACTACTAATTAATCAAGTAGGTAATCTACCAATTTAGACTATAATCCCCCATCATGCAGACTTAATCCTATGCTGGGATTCCTGGGGATAAAGTATATTGAATTTATGCCCAAATGTTTGTTACTTTGTCTTCTGCAAACTCTTCCTTTGTTTTCTTGACTACGCATAAGAGATGCTGGCAGTGCTTCCACAGAGCACATATGTAAACAAGAGCATAAACAAGGGATGTAAGAGAGTTTCCAAATTACCAAGGGTAGAGTAGCATCATGTTCCATTTTGTTATCATTCTCTAACCCTGCACATATGGTCATCTTCCATTCATCTAACAAATTCCAGGTCCTTGGAATTCAGCATGACCCCTAAGGGCTATTCTAATGCAATCAGTAGGAATACTATATCCAAAGCTAGACAAATCAAAGGACTGTCCAAAACTCAGGATAAATTACAGCTGTTATAAAGAAATCACCTTTTCACCTTGGCCCTCATATTCTTTTCAGTTTACTGTCATAACTCAACGAGTCCAGCAGCATTTGTCATTAATAAACCTGCTTGGATAAACAAGACTGATGGATTAACAAGTTACATGGAAGAAATCTGAGAAAGTGAAAAGCTGCAGACAGAAAGGATTAATCTGAAAGCTTTTTTCTGTGAAAGAAGATTTGATCATCTATCGTTATCTATCTATCTATCTATCTATCTATCTATCTATCTATCTATCTATCTATCTATCTATCTATCTATCTATCATCTATTGATCTATCAGTCTATCTATCCATTCATATATCTATCAAATGTCCCCTATATATTTGGAACCTTGAATGGAAAGACTACAGGGTTGGGCAAGATTAACACTGATTTCAACACTGTTTTCTTTCACTGATTTCTAATTGCAATGTTCTTGACAAGAATTGATATGTTTTATTTCATTCTGGTTTTTACATACTATTTACCATGAAATATATTGTCACATAAATTAGCTTGGTTCTGTTGTTTTCAATGAGATTAAAATATCTTAAATGTGTATAGAGAATCCTTTTTATTAGAATTGCATCATTCTGCCAAAAAGCTCAGGATGACAGAACAATAACCCCAAAGAAAGGCCAGAATAAAGAAATAGCTCAAAGTTTCCCCAGCAAGGTTCCCAGATGGGATTAATTTGAACCCAATTGTCTCCCTTGTACAAGACCAAAACTCCACACATTTTAGATCAGTGTTTTTCAGCCTTGGAAACTTCAATATATATAGACTTCAACTCCCACAATTCCCCAACCAGTGTGTGAATTGAGGTCCACATTTATCTTGGTTCAACTCACAAAAACTGAGACCTGATACTGAGGTAGGATATTGGAAATGCCTCAGTCAAGAAACAACTTGATGGGTAAATATTCCATACAGAGTTGCTATACCCTAAAAACACAGGGTCATGCTCTTCTAAGTTAGTTTCAATGCAAGGCCATTTTTACTTGTGTACATTTAAATATTCAAACCTGAACCATGCTCATTGCCGTACATACACTTTGGGAAACACACTGTTCTTATAGCTTTGCTCCATGGTATGTATAGAGATGTGCAGATTTTTGAAATGCAAGGAAGCTTGGGCCATTTTAGGCATTTTCAAAAAAGAAAATGAAAAAAGTATTGTTCCTCTTCATTTCAAAAGTAATTAAGTCAAAGAAGAAATCAGTAGAACTGGCCTTTGAAGTCTATCTGTATTACGAATCTGAATTTCAAAGGCCTAAGTTCATGCATATATATGTTTTCTACATTGCCTGAAGCACTGCCAGTGATGTGATAGTTCAATGAAATGGAGGCACCAGCCAGAATGTAACAGGTAATTTATCCCCAAATGCATCCCCCTGAGAACAGAAGTTAATCTGAGCCAGGACTCAGCCTGTTTTGAATGTCCAAGATCAGTCCTTGTTTATATGGGGGAATAAACTGAGGGCTTCTTTTAAGGCAGGGCTGTGCAACCCTTTACTCTTCAGTACCTCATTTCCTCAGAAATTATATGTAAAGAGATGCATGCTGGTGAGTGAGCCTGATGCAGTCAATGTGGCCAGAGACATACTGTAGGCAGGGCTATCTGTACTTTTCACTCCTTCCTTCCTCCTTCCCTCCTTCCATCTCTCCCTCCCTCCCCTTCTCATTTTTTTGGCTGCCTATTAAAACCTTTTTCCAGAATATCCCTTAGGTGTGCTAAAGCAAGAATCTGGGCATCACCATACTTAGGTCTCTGCAAAGCCCCTGAGGTTCTTTCTCAGCATTGCTGCACATTTATTTATACATATTTTTCTTCTGCCCTTTAGGAATGAAGAAAGTGAATGATGAATTGAGAAGGAGAAAGAAGAGGAGAAGCTGTCACTTGTTTGGTTGTCAGTGCCTGATGTGCAAGAAGGTGATGGCCATAGGAAAGGGGAATTGAAAACAGCCAAAGGAGATGGTAAATAAGAGTCATGAAAAGTTTTCAAAACCTAGCATATTGCAAATTGTTCCAAAGAATTCTGGAACATTCTGTTTCTCCTCTACCCATTATGATCCATGCATTGTGAAGGTATTGGTGGTTTTTTAGAATCTTCCTATCAACTAGGAACCAGAGAATAGATAACTTGTTGGTTTTTAGAAGTTCTGGACTTCAACTCCTGTCTGTCCCAGGTAATATGGCTGATGACAAGATGTTCTAGGAATTGTAGTGCAAAACACCCTGAGGACATGAATTTGCTTGCTCTTGACTTACTATAATTAAATAGAATCTGCTACTTAGAATGAAAAAGAAAGCCAAGAAGGTTATACTTTTTAATTGGTGCTATGCATCATGAGGCTATGATCTTAGAAAATGTACATGGAAATGAAATCAAATCCAACTTTCCTCTAATTTCAAGGGGAGAAAATGATAGGATTTGAATGTAGAAGTGTTTTCATTTGGCATATGGTAAAACAGTGCGGTTACTATGTGTAAAGTGCAGGGCAGCATATCTGAGAAAAGTCTGATCAGCAACTGTACACTATGATTCTATGAAAGACATGGAGAATCTATTGCAGCACTTACTCTACACTTGGGCAACAGCACACACGGAATGTTTTCCACTGGGAAAGCTGAACAGATTAGCATGAGGGTCTCAGAAAGCCGTTGTGCTTTTGGAAACTCTTTGCACATACAGAAGCCACTTGCTATTAAGAAAAGTGACTGTTCAAGGCAGTTAGGCTCTTCTCTGCTGGTTTCCAGATTTGAATGGGTTACTTAAGATAATTCATTTTGAAACTCAAGGTAAATATCTCCCCTGTGTGCAGGACCTATTATTTAACATGCTATCAATGATTGATTTTTATGCCACACTAAGCTAGAAGCAACATCTGAAATGTATTATTAATGCATTCATCTATTCTTTATGGTTTTTCTCCTATTCTATTTTTAAATACATTAGCAAGCATGGATGGTCCTGTTTTACTATCTAAGTAGATTCCTTCCCTCCCTTAATTTTTCTTTCAATTATCTTCTTTGGGGCATCCAGTTCTTGTTACGCAAACCAACTTTGCACACCTTCTGTTCCTTTCTACACAATACCGGGTAGTCTCCAGTCTATTTGTCATTCCAGCTGCCACAACATAACTTTTGTGTTTTCCATCTAAGGCCTTGATAGCTAACATTAATGTGGAACGAAATATCCCACTCCAGTGTTTTGGAGGCAGATTTTTCCTCATAAAACCTTTGATAGTTTAGCCATCTGCTCAGAGTAAAAGAGGCTCATAAAAGAGGCCCAAATAAGGTTAAAGGTCATTTGCTAGATGGGTCAAGGGGGGTGCTGGGAAGGGTTGGCTATAGTGGACTTTACTAAAAACTTGTCAGGAAGGGTTCTTTGACAAATTATGGCACATTCCACAGCTTTGGGGGGAAAAGTATTTGATTACAGTTGGTTAGCATATTGTTGATATTTGCAAAGATTGAAAGAAAATGATCCCCCCCTCCATTTCCTCTGGAGAAATATAAACATACCATTGCAAAATAATCACTAAAATGAAAAACTAGCACATGGGAAGGATTCTACTTTCCTGTATTTTATACAACAGTTGGGCAAGTTAGATATATATAAGGTATATGGGGTATGACCTTTGAACCTAACCATTTTTTTCTACTCTCAGTAAATTAACATGTTTTTAGCAATTCCACCTTGTTCTTTTCCTTGGCTTTAACATTCTGTTCCTGTTATCCTCATGTTGATCTAACATCATTTATTACTTCATGTGTAAGTATAATTAAGTGAAATGCTTATTAGATTAGAATGGGGTTCAGTCAGGAGAGTATATAATTACAGATTTGATATCCTACATCAAACTTATTTTAAAAATAGAGAAGATGTTCACAGTGTTTAATTCTTCCTATACCATATGCAATGAGAAATTTTGTCACTGATCTAAGAGATTCACATTTTGATTGCAGTGTTTTTATATTTGCTGAGGAAAATGAATAATTGAAATCAATGCATCTTTGAAAGTACTACATACTGCAGTCCTACATGTGTAGACATAGGGTAGAGTCTACAAATGGGCTGTGTATGGAACTCCTGATTTAGGAACCATAGTAAAAGACAGTGAACAAGTTTAGCATGACAAAGAGAGGACTAAGGAATGACTTGATAATTGTTTATAAATATCTTAAAGGTTATCATGAGCAAAAAAATATTGGAACTGTGAGCAAGACAAAGTCCAATGTGTAGACTCTTAATGTGAGATGGTATTCTTGTTCATCTTTCTACTTCATGAAAACAGACTACAAAGAGAAAGAAGAATACGATATGTTGACACACTACACAGATGATGCTGATGTGATAAATTATTTAATTATTTAATAATAATAATCAGAATAGAGCTAGAAGGGACCTTGGACCTTCTAGTCATAATTTAGATTATGACCTACTGGTACAAGACTGGATGTACTTTACAAAGATTGATAAACATGTTTTTAGAATAGAATAGAGCTGGAAAGGACCTTGGAAGTCTTCTAGTCCAGTTCCCCACTCAAGCAGGAGAACCTGTACCATCTCAGACAAGTGACTGTCCAGTCTCTTCTTAAAAATCTCCAGTGATGGAGCATCCATGATTTCTGAAGGCAAGCTGTTCCACTGGTTAATTGTCCTCACTGTTAGGAACTTTCTCCTTAATTCCAGGTTGCTTCTCTCTTTGATGTGTTTAAAGAAAGTTTGGCAAGCTTGATTGGAAGACTTTAAATGAAAACAAAAATTTTGACGTAAGGACTTCAAATAAGAACTTACGTACAGTAGAATATGGGAATGCTACTAAAATGGGTACTATCAATGCAAAAATAAAAAACTATCTTCATAAAGTTCCCAGCCATCATTGGTCAAGCTAATATAGTGGTTCAACCATGGGAAATAAGAGGAGCTGGAGCACAATACAGAAGACAAATATATTTTGATATGTGAACATTATACCCAATGGGGTGAATTCCATACCTGGCATATGGCAAATGGTAGATGAAATTTGTTCAAAAGGAGCGGAAGGAATAGAAAAGGAAGAGGAAGAATAACATTGGGTGTTAAAATGGGTGGAAACAAGTGAAGGAACAAATAAAAGTAATACTCCTGTTGGTTTCTATTATTGCCTGTTCAAACAAGAAGAACACATTACATAATCTACAAATAGAAATGAAGTTGCATTGAGGGGACATTTTAATTAACCTGGCATCTGTCAGTGACAGACTCTGCTGAGCATGGTCCTTCCATGAAATACTTATTTGTCTTGCTAAAATTTATCCTTCTGAGGTGGGAACAAAGCAGAAAAGGATCTGTTAAACTTAACTTGCACTAATTAATGCAGAAAATTTCACTGATGAACTGGAAGTGGCAGGAACATTAGGAGAAAGTGACTATGTGATAATGTAGTTTTTGATTGCAGCAGAGAGTCGTCAAATACCTTAGACCTTAAAAAAAAGTGTACTTTTGAGGTTTTCCGGTTCCGGTCACGCGGACCGGAGCCATCTAAAGAGAGCTCCGAGACGGGGCTCGATTAAATTAAAAAAAAAACAGACCGCCGAGAGAGCGAGGATCAGGAAGAAGCGGGACGAGTGAAGAAGAGCCCCAGACCTACCCGGACAAGCAGAAATCGCCGCTGGAGGATCCGAGGAGGCTGCAGACGGGGCAGAGGAAGCTTGCGGTGGCCGGCCGGCCGGCCGGCCCGAAGAGGCCGCAGGACGCTGCAGGACGCTGCGAGAAGCCGCAAGACACAGCGCAACATCGCGAGAGAGAGCAGGCACCGGAGGAGCGCCGCGAAAAAGAGGTAGACACCGGCAGGAACAGCGAGGGCCGCCGGGAGGGTCTACAGACCGGAAAAAGACCCCCAGATGAAACGACAGAGAGGAGAAACGCCGCGAAGACAGCGGAGAGGGCCTGACAAGGAGGAGAAAGGCGGAGGCAACAGCATGTTTCCTGCATATTAAGACTGAGTCCATTATAAAGATTAAAGATTAAAGATTAAAGAACGAAGGAAGAGGCAAAGAAGCAGAAGGCGGGGGAAGACGCAGGAAGAGAGTACCCGAATGGCAGAGGGACTGGTGAGTGATACCCCACGTGCTGTGCCCCAGACCCTCCAGAACGGGAGCCCCAGGGGTACTGAAGAGGGCAGAACCTACCAGGGAGGAAGGTGGGAGTAAGAGGAAGACTGGAAGGCAACCTGGGATGCTGTAAAGGGAAGGCAGAAGGGATCTGGAAACACAAGCAGGCAGAAGACAGCAGAAAGCGATCTGGGAAAGAAAGCAAAGAAAGAAGAGCAAGAGGGAGCCAGAAAAGTGCAAAGAGAAGAGACAGGTTGGCAGAAGAGAGAGAGAAGGAAGCCAAGGCAAAGACACTGAACAGGCTCCCTGAACACAGAACTGCCTGAATATAGGATCTTAGCCCTGCACTGCCTGAACCCTGAGCCCCCCCTGAAAGGTTAGAGTACTGGATCATCATCAGAACACAGTCTAGTGACTAATCTGGTCTAACTTGAAAATCAAAACAGTGCCAGGCCAACAGGAGGATAAGCTCAAGATGGCCTCCAAACAGACCAAACAGACCAAACTGACACACACAAAGGGAGCTGCATCCTCCCCAGCTCAGCTTTCTAAACCGCCAGGAAACACCCTACCCATCCCCACACCCCCCATCCAACTACAGACCCCCAGACCCATCTGTTAACCCATGCCTGCCCAACAGCACACATGATGCAAGAATTAAAAGAGATAATAGAGACGCTGGTAATAAGGATGGATGGAATGGATAAAAAGTTGGAGGAAATGGAGAGAAGGTGCATAGAGGCAGAACAGAAAGATGCAAAGACATAAAACAGATGCTGGTGGACCAAGGTAGAGAGCTAGAGAGAAAGTGGGAAGACCAACGCAGAGCGATGGCCACAGACCTGGACCAAATGAAGGAGGCGATGCAAGCACACTACAAGAGAATAGGGGATGAAATGGGGAAAAAGCTCCAGGAGATCAGGGAGAATACGGAATACGGAAAAGAGGATGGAAGAAGTGGAGAACCACATAGAGGGACAGATAGCAGAGATGAAAGGGGTGGCCCAAGACCAGTCCACCATGATGCAATACTGGCAAATGGCGTCTGCAATCAGGTTTAGAGGGTGGAAAGAGACAACAAACGAAACCCAAGGGGGCCTGCTCGGAACCTTTGTAAAGGCCCTGGCAACATTTCTGGGAAAGAAAACCGAAGAGATTGCGTGGCAATTCGACAGAATCTACAGAGTTGGCTCATGGAAGGCAGCAAACAGGCATCAACCAAGGGACGTGGTCATCCATTTTGCAACACAGGGGTTCCGGAACCTCATCTCCATCACATCCTAGAAGAAGAGATTATACATAGAGGAACAGGAGGTGAAGGTACTGAAAGAGATCCCCCCGGTGATGCTGCGAGACAGAAAGGACTACAAGTTCCTGGTCAACGAACTGAGACCACGCGCTCTGCAATATTGATGGGAAGCTCCAACAGGGTTGTCGCTTCTCTATAAAAATAAAAGGTAGGGCTTTGCTGGAGCAGCAGCTCCAGGGAGGAAGCACAGGAGAGGAAGGGAATCTACCGCAGAAAAGCCCCAGTTTTCAAGGAGAAGAACCCGGAAGAGGCAGAGCCTAGAAAAATTGAGAAGAATTGGATGCGCCTCTTCAGCCAATCCTGCGATCCAGGACATCCAAGCGCAAGAGGCAACTCTTAACCAATGCTAGCCATTCTGAACAAAGAAACAGAATGTTCTAAATTGTCAGCCCTTCAAGGTAGAAACTGAACTAGGAAAGTAAAATTTGCAAATACTAAAACAACGTTTAATATAAGGTTGCAGAGGACTTCTGGTTCCGGTCACGAGGACCGGAGCCTTCCATGGAGAGCTCCGAGACGGGGCTTATTTAAAAATCAAAATCCCGCAAAAAGAAAAGGGCGAGCTAACGAGTGAAAGGGCTCAAGCTAAGAGGAACTTCAGACCTACCCGGACAGGTAAATATTGCCGCCGGGAGGTCCAAGGGAGCCACGAACGGAGCCGAAGAAGACGGCAGTGGCAGGCCAGCCGGCCGGCAGGCCCAAAGAAGAAGACACCGCTACGCTGCGATGCGCTGTGAGAGGGAGCTGGAGCCGACGAGAGAGGAATGACAGACGGAGGAGGAGGCCATCGGCTTGAAAAGGAGACCCGCCGGGTGAGTCTGCTGGCCTGAAGAGGCCCCCAGGACGAACAGATCAGGGAGCGGAACGGCGCAACTGCAGCTGAGGGGGCCTGGCCTGGTGCGGCAGGCAAAGGCAGAGGCGAGCGGAGCCGACAGGACGCCGGCAAGAGCGAAGGCGAACGGAGGGAGCGACACAGAGAGAAAAAAGAATACCTGCAGGAGGTGAGCTGTTAAAGGCGAAGAGGGCGGCTGGAAGACCAGAGGGGGAAGAGGAGGTGGAAGGCCTGGGAGAACTGGGTGAGAAAAGTGAGGAAAGAAGCCCATCAGCTGAGCCCCCTGAACCAAGGGAACCAAGGGACCCAGAAGACAAAGAAACACCAAGGAGGGAAGAGGAGGTGGAAGGCCTGGGAGAGCTGGGAGAGAGAAGGGAGGAAAGAAGCCCATCAGCTGAGCCCCCTGAACCAAGGGAACCAAGGGACCCAGAAGCAGGCAGAAGCCAGGATGGTCTCCAAGCAGACCAAACAGATGCCCACAAAGGGACCTGCACCCTCCCCATCCCAGCCTCCTGAAACATCCCAGCCTCCTGAAACACCAGGGAGCACCCTACCCAACCCCACACCCTCCCATCCAACCACAGGCCCCCAGACCCATCTGTCAACTCAGGCCTGCCCAGCAGAGCACACGTTACAAGAAGTAAAAGAGATGTTGGGGACGCTGGTAAAAAGGATGGATGAAATGGATAAAAAATTAGAGGAAGTGGGTACACGGATGGAGAGAAGGTGCATAGACGCAGAACAGAGGATGGAGAAAAGGTGCGAAGTTATAAAACAGATGCTGTTGAACCAGGGCAGAGATCTAGAGAGAAAGCTGGAAGAACAATGCAGAGCGATGGCTGTAGACCTGGACCAAATTAAGGAGGCGATGCAAGCACACTACAAGCGGCTGGGGGATGAAATGGGGAAAAACCTCCAGGAGACCAGGCAAAGAAGATAGAAGGAGTGGAAAACTACATGGAGGGACAGATAACAGAGATGAAAAGAATGGCCCAAGACCAATCCACCATGGTGCAATACTGGCAAATGGCGTCCGCTATCAGATTTAGGGGATGGAAAGAGACAACAAACGAAACCCAAGAAGACCTGCGTAGACTCTTTGTAGGGGCCCTGGCAGCATTTCTGGGAAGGCAACCCGAAGGCATCGCGTGGCAATTCGACAGAGTCTACAGAGTCAACTCAAGGGCGGCAGCGATCAGGAACCTACCAAGGGATGTGGTCATCCACTTTACAACCAAGGAGTTCCGGAACCTTATCTCCGTAACATCCTATCACAAAAGATTATACATAGAGGGGCAGGAGGTGAAAATAATGAAAGAGATCCTCCAGATGATGCTGCGAGACAGAAAGAACTACAAGTTCCTGACCAATGAACTGAGACTACGCGCTCTGCGATACCGATGGGAAGCCCCTACGGGGATGTCACTTTTCTATAAAAATAAAAGATACTACCTGAACTCGGTCCAAAAAGCCAGAGAATTCCTTGCAAAGGAACTGACGTCGGATGGATCTCAATACACCACGAGAGAAGACGCAGAAGGGCCACCGGAACGACAGACAGACGCAGAAGCAAGAGAAAGGAAAGGACCAACTCGAAACACGACGACACAGAGAACAGGAAGCAACAACAGAAAGGGAACAGGACAAACTGTAGAGGGCAGGATAACAAGATCCACCACCAAACGCACGGAGCAGCACGACACGACCCCTCTACACAACTGGAGCACCAACTTGGATACCATGGGAACGAGACCAAAGAAGAACGCAAGAGATAGAACAGAAGCGGTCTTGGAAGAGTATCCTGAAACCGACAATGACAACTAAATACTTGACATGGAACGTTAACGGACTAAATTCCCCACAGAAAAGGAGAAAGATATTTCATTACCTGTATCAAGGAAGAAACGACATAATTTGCCTACAAGAAACACACATCAGAGCAGCGGATCAGAAATACTTAATCAACTACAGACTAGGTACACATTTTGTTGCAGCGGCGCCACGAAAGAAGAACGGGCTTGTTATATACGTGAAGAAACATGTAATAGCTAAGCTAATAGAGTCGGACTCCCAGGGTAGATACCTAGCAATCGAAGTGACACAGGACGACAAGAAAATTCTAGTGATGGGCATATATGCACCAAATCAACAACAAGGAAAATTCTACAAAAAGATACACAAGAAGTTAATACAACTCAACTATAGATCATGTATTATTCTGGGAGATTGGAATGGGGTCATAGAGATTGCCCTAGACAAGAAGAAAACAAAACCTAACCCACAGAAGCACTCCAAGTTGCCTAAATCTTTCTTTGACATGAAGGAAGACCTTGTACTGACAGACGTCTGGAGGGAACGGCACGGCAAAGAGCAAGAATTCACCTTTTTCTCCGACAGGCATCAATTATTTTCCATAATTGACTTCATCCTGGCATCTAGTGACTTGCTAGTCCACCTCAACACTGTGTCAATCCTACCCAAAGTACTAACGGACCATAACCCGGTAGGGATGGAATTAAGACAGGATCGGAAATCGAGGAGATCCTGGAAAATTAATGAAAACCTGTTTAGACACGAGAAAGAGGTGGCGGAATGCAAAAGTGCCATGAAGGAATTCTTTAGTATAAATATGAACAATGAAACACCCATTGAAATGATTTGGGACGCTAGCAAGGCATTTATGCACGGGATCCTCATGAACATGAACGCCAGGCACCGACGCAAACAAGAACGAAAAAGAAAGGAACTAGAGGAGGAGATAAAGAAACAGGAACAATTATTAATGAAAAGACCGGAGGACAAAGCCACAAAAGAAGGAATTAAGATACTAAGAAAACAATTTGACATGCTGATGGCGGATCAAGTAGCATGGAATATACAATATGCAAAACACAAGACATTCTGTAGCGCCAACAAACCGGGTCGGTGGCTGGCTTACACCATAAGAAAGAAACAGAAAGCCCGCATAATTGAAAAGATAGAGTACAAAGGTAAGGAAGAATTCAAACAGGAAACCATTAAGAAAGCTTTCACCGAGTTCTACTCACAGCTATACGCTGAGGAGAAGATACAGGACAAAGAGATAGAAAAGTTTCTACAAAACGAAAAATTAATGGTACTCACCGATACACAACGCGATGCCCTGAATGCCCCAATCACGAAGGAGGAAATACACTCAGCGATCAAACAACTGAAAAAAGGAAAATCACCCGGGATGGATGGGATAACGGCTATCTATTACAAGCATCTCCAAGAGGAAATGATAGAACCCCTCAGAAAGCTATTTGTCAACATACAAGAAGGAGGCCAAGTCCCACGCTCCTGGAAAACAGCCTACATTTCTCTAATCCCCAAAGAGGGAAAAGATAATGCACAACCGGCAAACTATAGGCCCATCTCACTATTGAACACAGACTACAAACTCTTCACAAAAGTGCTGGCCAACAGATTAATGACTGTATTACAAAAAATAATTCACCCGGATCAAACTATCATACATCTATCCAGACAGCCAGCCCAAATGCTGGAGGTGTGGTGATGGGGAGGCTACATATTTTCATGTATGGTGGACATGCAGAAAAATCAAAGCCTTCTGGAGGAAGATATGGTGGACACTTCAAACCATTTTCAAAAAGCGTATTGAATTTCTACCTCAGGTTTTTTTGTTAGGGATCATAAAAGATTGCACTACCTCAGAGACGAACTTATTTCTGAACTTGATCACAGCAGCCAGATTGTTGGTGGGACAATACTGGAAGAATCCAGAAATACCACCTATGGAAGAATGGACTTTGAAAGTAATAAATTTGGCGAAAATGGCGAAAATATCGGCATATTTGAAAGATCGCTCAAATGAACAATATTTGACTGACTGGAAACAGTGGATAGACTATATACAAGAGAAACACCAATCAAATAAAATGTATCTGGCGTATAGCTGAGGCTTGACGAGAGGAGTGAAGAATGTTTACCAAACCAGACGTTTACAAAGACTAATACCTAATTATTATTATTTATTATTATTATTTATTAAATTTCTATGCCGCCCTATTCCGGGAACTCAGGGCGGCTTACAGCATAAATGTTGTATGTTATGTTCTATGATGATTGCTTCTTAATATGATCTTATGTTTAATGTTGATATACCTCAGGATCTTTTGTTAGGGTTTATAAAAGATTGCACTATCACTGAGGTGAATTTATTTCTGAAGCGCGAAGGAACAATATGTGATAGACTAGAAACAGTAGATAGACCATATATAAGAGAAACACCAATCAAATAAAATGTATCAGGTGTATAGTTGAAGCTTGACGTGAGGAGTGAAGAATGTTTACCAAACCAGACGTTTACAGAGACTAATACCCCATGCTGCATTTTTATGTTTTATGAGGATTGCTTCTTAATATGATCCTATGTTTAATGTTGATTGCTTTAATATTGGAAAAGCGTACTGAATTTCTACCTCAGGTTATTGAATTTCTACCTCAGGATCTTTTACTAGGGATCATAAAAGATTGCACTACTACTGAGACGAATTTACTTCTGAAGCTCGAATGAACAATATGTGATAGACTAGAAACAGTAGATAGAACATATATAAGAGAAACACCAATCAAATAAAATGTATCAGGCGTATAGTTGAGGTTTGACGTGAGGAGTGAGAAATGTTTACTAAACCAGACGTTTACAAACACTAATCCTTAGTGTTGTATTGCAGGTTATATGATGATTGCTTTTTGATACAATCTTATGTTTGATGTTGATTGTTTTAATAAAAGAATTTTCTACAAAAAAAGTGTACTTTTTATATAAAGAAGATTCTATAGCTGGAGAAACTAAGAGAAAAGGGAGCTTGATGTAGATGAGTTTCTACAAAAGATGTTAAAAAGTGCAGTTGCAAACAGGGAAGAAGAAATAGAGAAGAGTATAAAAAGCCACTGTGACTATACAAAAACAAACAAGCAAACGAATAAAATCAGTGAATATCTAAAATAATAAAAAGAACATATATGAGAAATGCAAAGATGGCTGGGTAGCAAATAAATAGTTAGATAACCTAGAATTGCATAATTGCAGCAGTTAAAGATACTGAGCTTGTCCGCTGAAAAGCAGACAACTAGGGTTTGAGACCTGAGCACTGCATAATGGGGTGAGCTCCCATTACTTGCTCCAGCTCCTGCCCACCTATTAGTTCGAAAGCATGCAAGTGAGAATAGATAAATAGGTATCACTTCAGTGGGAAATTAACAGCATTCCGTGCCCCTTGGTGTATAGTCACATGACCATGGAAATGTCTTCAGACAATGCTCAGCTAAGAAACGGAGATAAGCCCCATCCCCTAGAGTCGGACATGACGGGAGAAGGGAAACTTTTACCTTTTACCTTTAGAACTCATATATAACAACAACAACAACAACAACAACAACAACAACAACAACAACAATAATAATAATAATAATAATAATAATAATAATAATAATAATAATAATAATAATAATAATAATAATAATAATAATAATAATAATAAGGTTGGAAGGTACCTTGGATGTCATCTAGTCCAATCCCCTGCTCAGGCAGGAAACCCTATACCATTTTGGACAAATGGCTGTCCAGTCTCTTCTTAAACATTTCCAGTGTTGGAGCATTCACCGCTTCTGGAGGCAGGTGAAAAGCTGCAAAAGCTTAGAATGAACTGATATTAGCAAAGGATGTTAAGAATAACATAAAATACTTCATCAGAGAGTATCAAGATTTAAGGAAAAGTAGCAGGAAACTGCTCAGTGAAGGAGGTAAAGTGCTATCATGTAACACAGGAAAAGCCCACAGTTTTCCAAAGAAAAAGGCATGTTCCACCAGGAGAGAGTGAAGGACAAAATGCAGGGTAGGATTGAAGCTTGAGATTGATGGAAACAGAAACATTGCATTCAAGTGAATGTCAAAGTACTTAAAGTACTAAAAGGTCTAGCTCAGTGGTTCTCAACCTTTTTCAGGTTGAGACCCCACTTGCGCCGCCCATGTGCGCTGCGACCCCGACCCGGGTGCGTGCGTGCGCGCGCAACGGGCCGATCCGCGCATGCACAGTGTGTGCGCGACAAAAACAAAAAACAAAAAAACAAAACAAACAAACAAAAAACAAACAAAATGGCGGACCGCAACGGGCCGATCCGTGCATGCGCGGCGCACGCGCAACGGCCCAAACCATGCATGCGCGGCGCGCGCGATGAAAAAAACAAAACAAAACAAAAAAAACAAAATGGCGGACCGCAGTGTCCGGCGACCCCCGCAAAACGGTCGTTCGACCCCAAATGGGGTCACGACCCATAGGTTGAGAATCGCTGCCTTATCCATATTTAAAAAAAAAAAAAAGCTCAGCATGACCAGAGGAGGGCTAATGATGCCTCCTCAAAAAAGAGAACAATTCCAGGGAACAGAGATTAACAACTATCAATATCTTGCATCAATGGAGTAGCGTGGTGGCCTAGAGATGGAGTATTTATCTCACAATCAGAAGGCTGTGAGTTTGATCCTAGATAGTAGCAGATATTTCTGCTCAAAGAGAAAATATCTGCTGTGAACTCTGCAAAGGCATCAGAAGGGCATCCGGCCAATAAATGCTGAGCTCCATTCAGTTGCCCTGACTCCACCCCGGTGCAGGGGATTACAGGGTCATTAAAAAAATCAATATCTGGGAAGATTCTAGAGCAGATTTTAAAATGTTGGTTAGCACCTTGAAAATAATCATGAATTACCTGGAATCTGAATGGATGCATTAAGAATAAATCTTGCAAGGGTAAAGTTATCTCTCTTTTTTCAAGAAATTGCCTTAATAGGAAGACATATTCTATTCTATTCTATTCTATTCTATTCTATTCTATTCTATTCTATTCTATTCTATTCTATTCTATTCTATTCTATTCTATTCTATTCCATTCCATTCCATTCCATTCTATTCTATTCTGTTCTATTCTGATGACTTTAGTAATGTATTTTTAAAACTACCCTGGGATGCACTGATTAGCATCTGTGGGCTGGATGGCATGACAGTTAAGAGAATGTATGACTTCCCTAGAAAACTGTACTCAGATAGTGTTCATAAATGGTTCCTCCTAAAATTGGAAACATGTATTCAAAAGGATGGTAGAAGGATGATACCTAAATCCTCTAGTTGTCAACATTTTTATTCATGACTTTCATGACAAATTACAGAATCATAGACTGTAGGGGTTTTGAGATCAACTTGCCCGTTCCCCAGGGCAGGAATCTAGTATTATGAGAAAATGGAGAAAATGCTTATTATATGTGCAAAGGACATAACATGGAAAACAAAAACACAACTGAAAACAATGTTGATATATATTAATGGAAGAGAATGTGTGTAGCTCAGAGTTCACCTGTGGAGTCCTTGGTGCACTGAAGAAGTTTAGTTGGGTAACAAAATGTCTGCAAGGAAACAACCAACCTTAGAGAACACTAAGGACTCTAATGTTCATATGATTCAGAAGTGATTTGAAAGTAACTACATGAAATTTAACAAAATATAGAATTGCCCAGTAATAAGATTTAAGATATTTGGCTTGTCAGAGTACTTGTGAAAAATACCTTGAAATAATATTTGACAGCAAACTGGATATGAGTCAGCAGTATGAGGTGGCTGCAAAAAGTGGCTAAAGCTACAATATATAATTTCCAAGTGACAAAATATAATTGACTTAGGGACTGGATATTTGAGAGACTGTCAGTTTCTGGTTGTTTTTGCCCATCTAGTCAAGCTGGCCATGGCTTCAGGTAGGTGTCTATTTTAAGCAGTGTCATATAGTGGGACTTCTCGAAGCATACTTTCTCTGTTGAAGTACCTATCTCTTGGAATAATATGTCCCCAGAGATCTGCATAGCTCTTACTCTGATAATGTTCAGGAAGTTATTAAAAACCTGGATATTAGGCTAGAAACCAGGAGACAGTGAGTTCCAGCCCTGCCTTATGTATGAAACCAATTGGGTGACTTTGGGTCAGTTACCCTCTCTTCCTCTCTCTCTCTTATATATAATTTATATGTATAATTTTTTTTTAATTATAAAAATTCTTTTATTAAAACCATTAACATTGAACATAAAAACATATTATGCAGCAATCATCCTGACACCTGGTATACAATACTAAGTATTAGTCTTTGAAAACGTCTGAGTTAGTAAGCCTTTTTCCCCACTCCTCGTGTCTAGCCTCAACTATACTCCTGTTACATTTTATTTTGATTGGTGTTTCCCCTATCCGTTTCAATATTAATGTGATCAACATTAAACATAAGATCCTATTGCTAAGCAATCATCCTAGAACATAGCATACAACATTAGGTATTAATCTTTGTAAACATCTGTTTTAGTAAACGTTCTTCCCTCTTCCCTTACATCTTCAAGTATACTCCGAATACATTTTGTTTGATTGGTGTTTCTCCTATATATGGTCTATCTACTGTATCTAGTCTATCGCATATTGTGCGTTTGCGCTTCTGGGTTGACTTCATCCCATTACTAGTGCAATCTTTTATGGTCCCCAACCCGAGATCCTGAGGTAAAAGTTTCATATCCTGAGGTAGAGATTCAGTCTACTTTAACAATATTAAAGCAAACAACGTTAGTCATAAGGTTATGTTAAGAGGCATTAGTTATAGAACATATACATTCAACGTTGGGTGTTAGTTTTTGTAAACATCTGATTTGTTAGCCCTTCATCCCTCCTCCCATCGATCCTTAGCTGAACGCCAGCTGCATTCTGTTTGATTGGTGTCTCTCTTGGATATAGTCTATCCACTGTTTCCAGTCAGTCACAAATTGTTCATTTGAGCGGTTTTTCAAGTATGGATATGTATAATTTTTAATTGAGAAAAAAATTCAGGATTAAAAACTAGAGAGAAGAAAATAAGATACGAAAAGATAAAAGAAAACATAGAAACAGTAAACATCAAGGAAAGGGGAAAAAATGAGAAGGAAAAAGGGAAATATTTGAAGAATTGACATCCAATCTTCTTCATAGCAGTAGCTAGTACGGTTATTACTGTTTCCACCTTTCCAAATTACACATCATGGTTCTCTTCTTCCTAAAAACAAACCTTTTTAATCATGAGATCCTCAATTCATTTTGTCCATTATCAGCAAGAGTTTCTTGAAGGATTTTCACTCTTTTATAAAATTAGTTACAGTACTGCAGCAGTACCCTAGAAACAATAAGCCTTCTATGGTTTGAAAATGGCTTAATCTTAAAGTAAATTGACCTTTAATCTCAATGAGTGCGTGTCTACACGTATATATCTATGTCTCTCTCTTTCTGTCCTCCTGAGGCATTTGACTTAGTGAAATATCCTCATGCAGTAAATTCCATAGGTTAATAATATACTCAGTGAAAGATTATTTATTTTTGTCCATTTCAATATTGACTGTCTTTCAAACTGATTTTTTCCTCTTGTTTTTTTTTTTTTGGGTGATATTAAAATCTTTGAACACAAATGCCCTGTGCCTGAATTCAAGTACAGTCTGTGAAAAAGCTCTTCCTAAGGCTTCACATTGCAAGTTATTATAAAGTTTATTTCATTAGGGCATACCTTTTTCATAAAATTATTTCAAATATCAAATATGACATTTATATATATCACAATAGCCTTATTAACATCAATAATCATACCCTTTAGCAAAACAAATAAATAATGTGTTATATAAAACAAAAGATACAAGGAAAGGAAACAAATGCATTTCATAGTGAATTTGCTCTAAATTGGCAACATTCTCATCAGAGAATAAGGAAAGATGGGAAAGAAAAAACAATGAAAATATACATTTTTTCCTGTAATTTGTTGTATTATAATCAATAAAAAGATTTTATCCTGTTTTATATTAAGCTTCTGAGATTGTTCATTAAATTTAACTAATTTGTTGATTGACATTGATCCTCCTTCACAAGTTTGGTAATCTACTCTTTTGATCTCTGCTCACTATTTTCTCACCCTGTTTTTCTTTTTAAAAACAATCTATTCACTTAAGCCAGTGCTTAGCTATTCTAGTAAAATAAAAGGAATTTACAAGTATTTTGTTCTTTATTACAATAATATCAAGGGGCATCCTTCAAAGAGAATGAACTTTGCTCATTGACTTGCATAGGCTGAAGTATTTTATAAACTCAAATACAAATGGTATTACAGTAGAGTTAATCCATTCATTTATTTCTCTAACCATTTTAATCTATGTCAGAGACTTAGTGGCACACAGCAGGATAAAGTAGTTAAAATCATTAAAACACCTATAGTAATAACAAACCCAAACCCAAAACCAATTTCAAACTTATGGAGTCAACATACCGACAATAGGCTTATCCATCAAAAGCTCTCCAAAGGAGCTCCATCCTTAAATATTCATAAATTCAGTGTGCAGTGTTGAAAAGCAGGACATGCAATGCATTTGAAAGAAGTTCATGAGACACAGCTGCTTTCCTGAGTAAAAAAAGAGGTGCTTTCTTCAACTTTGCACTGCTTTCAAAAATTTTGCCTCATCCTGCTAAAGAGCAAAGTGATAAAAAAATTAAATAATCAAGAAATCAAGTAGAATTCTTCTTTTTCTCCCCACTTGTGGCATAATCTCTAGAACATATACAGGTAGTGCTTGACCTATGACCACAATTGAACCCAAAATTTATGTTGTTAAGTGAGACATTTGTTAAGTGAGTTTTGCCCCATTTTATGACCTTTCTTGCCACAGTTGTTAAGTGAGCCACCACAGTTGATAAGTTAGTAACCCTGTTATTAAATAAATCTGGCTTCCCCATTGATTTTGCTTGTCAGAAGGTTGCAAAAGGTGATCACATGACTTTGGGTCACCGCAACGGTCATATATATGAACCAGTTGCCAAGTGTCTGAATTTTGATCACATGATCATGGGGATGCAGCGAAGGGTGTAACTATGAAAAATGGTCAAAGCTCACGTTTTTCAGTGCCATTGTAACTCTGAACTAAATGAAATGTTGTAAGTCGAGGACTACCTCTACTATAATTCTCATTTCTAGAGAAAAAGATCAGATTTATTTATTTATTTATTTATTTATTTATTTATTTATTTATTTATTTATTTATTTATTTATATTTAAACTTATATGCCACCCTTCTCCAAGGACCCAGGGTGGCTCACAATAACAATACAAGTAAAAACATAAACATAGAATCAATTAAAATTATTAATTACAATGCTGTATAAAAACTAGATAAATTTATTACATTCATACAGCATACAATCACAGTCAAAGGCCCAGGGGCAGAGTGTCTTCAACAATTTCCAGAAGGCTAGGAGGGAGGAAGCAGTACGAACCCTGTGGGAAGTTGGTTCCAGAGGGCTGGGGCAGCAACGGAGAAGGCCCTTGCCCTAGGCCCCGCCAGATGACATTGCTTTACAGACGGGACTCGTAGGAGGCCAACCCTATGTGCTATCTTCTTGAGCCCAATACTTCTATTCCTTCACAATTGATGTGGCTTTTACAAGAAAATCATCAGAGGGCAAGACAAGAAACAAGGGATGGAAACTGATCAGGGAGAGAAGCAACCTGGAATTAAGGAGAAACTTCCTGACAGTGAGGACAATTAACCAATGGAACAACTTGCCTTCAGAAGTTCTGAGTGCTTCATCACTGGAGGTTTTTAAAGAAGAGACTGGACAGTCATTTGTCTGAAATGGTATAGGGTCTCCTGCTTGATCAGGGGGTTGGACTAGAAGACCTCCAGGGTCCCTTCCAGCTCTTTGATTGATTGATCAAAGAAATAAAAGAAAACAGCAGAGGGGACACTAGTTAGCAGTTAAGTTGTATTTACCTCTTTTTTGTTTGCATTTACTTCTCATTCTTTAGCTCAGCTGTTATTCTTAAGATTTCCACTTTTTTTGTAAAGTTAAAAATAGAAAGGGTGATGATGGGATGTCCTGTGCCAATCCATCTCTATTCATTACATGTGAAGCATGGTGAATTAGCCCATTTTGTCATCTATGGAATACTAGTCGGGCTTTGCTATTTTACTCACTCAATCTGATTTGTAGGCGCTTATTCCTGCACTTCTGACCTCTGGATTGGATTATTGGAATTCTTTGCTGACAGCTCTTCCTGATAAGGAATTGCATAGGATTCCCTTAGCCTAGCATGCACTGGGCCTTTGTGGTACAGGTCTTTGGAAGATACATGGCTAGCCCTCACTGTGACCTTTTCATAAATACCATCAGGCCCATGAAACCACCACAACATGTTATCCCCATTTTTTTTTTTTAAAAAAAAAACCTGCAAATACAAAGCTTGTTGCATATAGAGACTCTCAGGGTGCAATCTGTCAAATGTTTGGTGAGACTGAGTTTAGGGGGAAGCAGCTGTGTCACAAGCATCATTTTCTTGAGCTTCTTGGGTCTTAAAATCTGATTTTGAATAGTTTGATTAAAAAAATGCCTCCCCACTGTCTTCAATTGATGTGGCATCTCTTCTCTAAAATGCTGAGATTCATTGGTAACAATTTTATAGAAATGGCAAGGGTCTTCTAAATATGGCATTTTAATCCTTTGGTTTTTTTTGTTTTTGAACCATTTGATCTCTCTCTCTCTCTCTCTCTCTCTCTCTCTCTCTCTCTCTCTCTCTCTCTCTCTCTCTCTCTCTGTGTGTGTATTTGAGCATGTTTTGTTTTATACATTTAATTGTTTTCTGTGGGTTTTGTCTATTTATTTATTTGCATCTTGCCTTTTAATTGTTTTTACAAATAACCCAAGGTGGCAAACTTTTCCAGCACACCATCCTCCTCCTATTTTTCCCACCACAATAATCCTGTGAGGTGGGTTAGGATGAGAGAAAGTAACTGGCCCAAAGTCACCCATAATCACTTCCATGGCTAACGCAGAACTTGAACTCATGGTATCCTGCTTTCTAGCCTGGTGCCTTAAGCACTAGACCAAACCAGCTATCATCTGTCCATCTATCCGTCCATCCATCCATCCACCCTAAAAATCTTTTGTAAAAGAAGGAGACACACATATTTAAAATAAATCAATAAATTGATACATTAACATGAAAATGTATAAAGTGGGGAAATTTAACCTTGTGTAAATTGTTTTAAATGCCAGTTTATATTTGGTTGTATTTTCCTGGATGTTTCATACTATATTGGAATAGCATAATGATGTGAGGATAAATAACAAATTTATTTATTTGCTTGTTAGTTTTATATAGCCAGCCACTTCACACTGGAACTCTGGGTGGCATACTCAACAATGTTAATTTATAAGTAATACAGTCTGGTGAAACTAATACCCCCACTGGTAGTGTCACATTAAATCCACCTCTTCCCATCTCCCATTTAATTGATGCAGTCCTGCAATCCCACATAGCAATCTTCCCCAGCTATAACTATAAATACCATAACTATAAATTTCTGAGGGAGGTGGGCAGTTAAGAAATATGAAATATAAATAAACAAACAAACAAACTCAGGAATCATGCTGACTGAGGAAAGGAAAACAGTGGTCTTACATTTCTGGACAGCATTGAAGGCTGCTAGAAGTGTGTTTTGGTGGATGTCCTCCCTGATTTTTCAATAGAATTTGAACATGACACTCCTTCATGAGAATGCAGGGTGGGTGGAAGTCTCACAAAGTGGAAGTCCCATAAAGATGCATTTCCATATCTGAAAAAAGAGGAACATATATGCACCATATCGTGTTCCTATTTTCTTCATGGAGTTATGCACATTAATCTTCTCATTCCTTTCCTCCCCTTCTGCTTGCAACAGCATTCTTCAACCTGGTGATTTCCAAATCCCATTAGTTGTGGCATCCAGGGCCCTCCCCAGACTAATAGTGGTATGAACATAATAGCACACTGTGTGGCATACTGCCAATGACATCATTGTCTATCACAGATGATGATTTAATTGATAGTACACCATTTTATACTGCCTCAATAGCACAGCAGAAAGCTAGTATCTTTCTTCCATTAATATCGTTGTGTTAAATAAAAATAAATCAGTTTCATGAAATTCTAAATTCTTGAAAGGAACCATGTTGATCCAGAACGAATGGTTCAAGTTTTTTTTATTACATTCAAGTACTGCTGAGAACAGGAAAGCTTAATTTCAAAGTGCAGTGAAAGATCTAAAACTGGGATTATTTAAATCATTCATTTCTGGGAAGTGAGTATATGAATGTGATATCCTGGAAATGGCAAGCTCAAAGGGATTTAAGAATGGAAACTTTATGATTTTTGTCAGGGTTATGAGTACATAAAACAATGGGTACCTCAGGAGAACAGAACCTTCGGATTAGCCTTTTCACACATTTCTGCATCACCCCTTGATCTTGTGGTGTTTGTTCCCCATATGTCAACATTTCACCATCTACATCTAAATGAAAACTAAAAAATAATCATCTGACATTATAACCAATTGTTTACTTTCTGCAAACCAGAGACACATAATAGCAAGAATGTCTGTGTAACACATTAAATATTTCAGACCTAGGTGACCTGATGGGGTTTCAATGTTTTGTTTCACTTTGGAAAGGAATCCAGGGGTTTTAAGACTAAAAGTTGTGAGTACTAGCATATCTGCCTGTGTTTTAGATGTAATCATTGTGATTTTATGATGTCTATGTGGCATGAATTCCACATGGATGTTCCTATGCAGTGAACCATGGCCTATAAATATGTTGGAGTTGCACATCAAAGAGCACATACTGTTTCTGAAGGTGATAGAGGGGCAGGACCCAGGGGCTGTGCCTGTGGAAATATGACAACTAAATCCACAGATAAAGCATGCGCTTTAGACACATTTTTCCTCCATGAATCATGTTCAAATTTTGAACCACTGTATAGGAGTGCTCCCATCTTCCCCCATGTGTGACTCCTAATGTAATTGCTACCCCTTAAAGAAGCCCTGAGAAAGAGGGTGGGACTAAATTTTTTATCCTGTAGAACTGAAGGACTCCAAAAATGACACTGATGCTCTAAGCAATAGGTGTCCAACCTTTTGGCTTGCTTGGACTGCATTGAATGAAAAGGAATTGTCTTGGGCAGTACATAAAATGTATAATATAGTTCAAGTAGATAAATCACACAATAATGTTAAAAGTTTACAATCTTGTGGGGCTGCATTACTAAGGTGTCCAGGGCTGCATACAGTCTACAGGCCATGGGTTGGATATGCATGCTCTAAGATTTATAATGTCTTAAGACACCCATTTTGCCTTTAAAGCCATGCCCAAATTGAGGGGGAGGGAGAAGATCAGTGAAGGTTGGGATAATATCAGGATATTTTCATCTCATAAACAAACTAGGTCAAACATTTGGCCATGTCCAAAATGGTGATGCTACGGTACCACAAAGAGGTATTAGAGAGAACAAGTTTTCCCTCTTGTGATTTTTTTTTTTAAAGTTCTGTGGCAAAATTTAGAAGAACTCCAGGGGTCACACTCAACATTTTTGGGGACCCGATGCTCACCTGAATCGCAGATTGACCCACCCTCCCTCCCAAACCAAAAGGAATTTTCCAGGGATTTAAACTAGCCTATAAAGGTTAAGTTTTGGTTACAGAGCTTCCATAGATAGAATTTTCACCAAACAAATAAACAAAAATTCAAATGGGATTTGATATATATTTCTTTCATGTAACTGAAAGTAATTCTGGAGCAAGGGGTAATTTGTATGAAAAGAATCAGCACAGGAGAATGTTAAGTCTCCCACCCCTCACCCAAAGTCTTTGATCCCAGATTACATACCCGTACATCCTTCCCCCTCAGCAGATACAAATGCAACCCAACTTTTCTTTAGCAAACTAAAGTGGATCTGGGAGGTCCAATCACAAATTTTTAGAATTGCATGCAGAGGTACTCCATAAAGGCCAAAACATGCCAAGTTGCTCTTTTTAAATCTTGCAAAGTCAAGTTTTGTGTACCATTCCCCACATCTAATAACTAGACTGGAGTCATAATGAGAAATTAGGGCTAGATACTGATTATTTATAAATCTTTTGGCTGACTAATTATTAATATTGTTGATTTGGTTAACAACCCAATAGACTTGAGACTTTGGGAGGCTTTACATCATTAAAAGCTGATGGTCTTTTCTTGGAAGGAAGGAAGGAAACTTAGCCTAAGGTTATATGATGTCAATTGTATATCTGAATGCATTATAAAAATAAATGAACCTTTTGGAAAGTTGGATATCAAAGTGATCTACAAATTAATTTAAGCTTTATCTTAACCCTGGTAAAACATGTCACATATCTTAAACTTTTCACTTTTTTTACTTGTTCTCATTTATAAATGTAAGCTGATTTAGGTTAGCCAGAGTAAAAATGCTAATACGGAAAGTCAACAAGTTTATTAAATGCCAGACATCTGGCTTTTCAATACACACATAATACTCTTTTCCAACTCAAACAGCTATCTTAAGCATAGGTGGTATCACTCTGTGGCACATTAGAGCTGACGTCAAAGACTCCTTATCACTAAAAGTCAACAAACAGATCAACAAGGTAGTGCATAAAATACAATGAACTTTATAACTCAGTTTGAAGGTGGCAAAATAACTCTTTACATTCCTGGTTAATAAAGCTGATGCTTCTATGAATGTTGAGGATGTAGCTAGGTTGAGATAATCATAACTGCTTTTCAACTAAATGTGTGCCATTTATACTCTAAAATACATATAAAATAAAATTCCTCTCCCAGAGAGGCACATCTGCATTTTGTTTTTCAGTTTTTATTTCCTGATACTGAAAGAAAGCCAACTGATTTTTCCATTTTCTGAAATCTCTTTTAAAATGCTAGGACCACATGGATATTGGCAGCCTTTTTGCATTGTTAAGTGAAGGAATTGTCTGGAAGGACAGCCCATTGCAAAGTTTACTGTTAAGTCCTCTGGATCTACATCATAATTGAATGAGCAGATTCCTATTTACAAAAGAAGGATGTGCTGCAAGAACAAACAGTACACAGAAAGTCTCTTCCAAAAAGATATGGAAAAAAATCAACTTCCCAAACTATCACTAAGAAGGCTATTTGCCAATATGGAATACAATCAACAAAGTGTGTCTTCTTCAAACATTTCCCAGGCCAATCTTTAAAAGTAGGGAGGAAACCTTCTATGTGTGAGCCACAAAGTTTAGTATAAGCTTGACAAAAAGTATCTTTCCCCTCCCCCAGGTCAGAGGAGTGAGGACCAAAAAAAAAAAAAAGAGGGGAGGAAAATGAATTTAACACAAAGAAATTAAGCCTGCCATAATGTCTATGTTTCACGCTAACAGCCTGCTCCATCCTGCTGTGTTGACCATAATGCTCTATCAAAAGTACTGTCAGGGGCTCCTGCTGAGTAGCTAATTAAAACAATTACAAAGACAAAGAAAGTATCAGTGGCATTCCAAGCTGCAAACAAAGAGATAAAGGGAGAAATTATCAATGGCTGATCTCTTCAACCATAGTTTTTGAAGTGGGGACTATTGATCCCTACAAATGAAAGAGGTTCCTCATATTCACTAAAAATGTAGATGTGTGTTCAGTTTGAACTGACTATACATGCTTTATTTTCAATGCAGCAACACAGAATTTTGGCTCCTGCACAAACGATAAAGGATTTGCAATATTCTAGAAGACGGTTCACACCTAGAAATGATCTGCACTGCTAGGAAATTTACATGTTAGGGGCAAAATAGAAGCAGACCCCATGTCCCTATAAAATTGACAACCTAATAATACCTGCAAAATGTATGTATGTCAGCACCTGGGCAGATCTGCTGAGCTAAATAGATTTTTTTTTTCATTATAAAAATTCTTTTATTAAAACAATCAACATTGAACATAAAAACATATTATGCAGCAATCATCATGGCACCTGATATACAATACTAAGTATTAGTCTTTGAAAACGTCTGAATTAGTAGGCCTTTTTCCACTCCTCGCGTCTAGCCTCAACTATACTCCTGTTACACTTTTTTTGATTGGTGTTTCTCTTATCTGGTTCAATATTAATGTGATCAACATTAAACATAAGATCCTATTGCTAAGCAATCATCCTAGAACATAGCATACAACATTAGGTATTAATCTTTGTAAACATCTGTTTTAGTAAACGTTCTTCCCTCCTCCCTTCCATCTTCAAGTATACTCCGAATACATTTTGTTTGATTGGTGTTTCTCTTATATATGGTCTATCTACTGTATCTAGTCTATCGCCTATTGTTCGTTTGCGCTTCTGAATTGACTTCATCCCATTACTAGTGCAATCTTTTATAGTCCCCAACCAGAGATCCTGAGGTAAAAGTTTCATATCCTGAGGTAGAGATTCAGTCCGCTTTAACAATATTAAAGCAAACAACATTAGTCATAAGGTTATGTTAAGAGGCATTAGTTATAGAACATATACATTCAACATTGGGTGTTAGTTTTTGTAAACATTTGATTTGTTAACCCTTCTTCCCTCCTCCCATCGAGCCTCAGCTAAACGCCAGCTGCATTCTCTTTGATTGGTGTCTCTCTTGGATATAGTCTATCCACTGTTTCCAGTCCGTCAAAAATTGTTCATTGGAGCGATTTTTCAAGTATGCTGATATTTTCGCCATTTCCGCCAAATTTGTTACTTTCACAGTCCATTCTTCAATAGGCGGTATTTCCGGATTCTTCCAGTATTGCTGCTGTAATTAAGTTCAAAAATAAATTTGTCTCTGAGGTAGTGAAATCCTTTGTGATCCCTAACAGAAAAGCCTGAGGTAGAAATTCTATACGCTTTTTGAAAATGGTTTGCAGTGTCCACTATATCTTCCTCCAGAATGCTTTGATTTTTCTGCATGTCCACCATATGTGAAAGTAAGTAGCCTCCCCGTCCCCGCACCTCCAGCATTTGGGCTGGGAGTCCGGGTAGATGAGTGATATTTTTTTCGGGTCTAGGTGCCATCTATAGAACATCTTGTAGAAGTTTTCCCTTAAGTGTTGCGATTTCGTGAATTCTACATTCCTCACCCAGATTTTCTCCCACATGTCCATGGTGATTGGGTGTCCGAAGTCTTGTGCCCACTTTATCATACAGTTCTTGACTAGCTCGGTTTCAGAGTCCATTTCTATCAGAATGCTGTACACTCGTTTGATGTGCATAATCCCCTGTTCTCTAATCTGTTTAATTAGATTCTTGTCGGTCTGGGAGAAGCCCTTCTTCTTATCTTTACGCCACCTTGATTGCAGTTGTATATATGATAGCTAGGTACCTCCTATTCCTTTGTTTGCTAGCGTTGCTTGGGGTAGCAAGAGGAACCTATTTTCTTCTCCCAGTACAAGTTCACTGTAGGGCACCACTTCTTGCCCTTGGGATGTGTTCATATCCCCTGTTGCGTGTCCGGGAATCGTCCAGATGGGAATCTTGTCGTGTAGGAGGTGCTTATATTTCTTCCAGACCCATAACAATGGAATTCGTAGTGGGTTCTCCTTGAAGTTCCTGTCTGCCTTTTTGTCGTATACTAAGTATGCGTGCCAGCCGAATAGTAGACCTTGCCCCTCAACATTCAGAATTCTATCATTTGTCATGTTGATCCAGTCACTCACCGCCACCAACGTCGCTGCATAGTAGTATAGCTTTAGATTAGGCATTTTGAGTCCCCCTCTCTCCCTTGCGTCTTGGATGATATTTAGTTTCACCCTCGGTCTCTTGCCGTCCCAAATAAATCTGTTTTTTTTAAATGTTTTTATTAAATTTTTCAAGATTTTTACATAGAGAAAAATGATAATAACTCAAACAAACTGATAACAATCGTATAACACATTTACCAAACAATCCAAATAACTGCTCGGTACCCCCCCCACCACATCCTCCTACACCTAACCTTCCCCCTCTTCTTTCCATCTAACTACCTACTTTCTCCTTTCTCTACATCTCCCCTCTACCCACCTCTATCCCCTATCTTCGCCCTCTTACCCTCTTCCTACATACCTCAACCTTCACTCCTCCTTCCTCTTTCCATCCAATGTGGTGCCCAGAGGCCACCCGAGCAACCCTTTAATACCTAAAAACATAATCTCATATCACCCCCGAATGCAGTTGAGAAAAACATAATATAACATTTAATAACACCCTCCCTCCTCCCCCCCCCGGCTTCCCAGAGTGAATACAGAGTAAAAACGCAAGAAACCCCGCTAAACTACTATTATATAACTATTTAACTATATAACAAATATAATTCCTTCAATTGATATTTACCCATCAAAAGAACTTTCTTCCCATCTAATAAAATTTCAATAGCTAAAAATCTACCTTGATTATCTGCTTCTATTAATTTAGCTTTTATATGATTTTTAACATAAATAACAATTCCATTTTTTTTCCTCTGAAGATGCTGCCACAAATTGCGTCCCCAACCTATTGTTTATCAAGTATTTCTGATCAGAAATTCTAATATGAGTTTCTTGTAAGCAGATTACATCATTTTTACATTGCTTCAAATAATGAAATATCTTCTTCCTTTTCTGTGGAGAATTTAAACCATTCACATTCCATGTCAAATATTTATTTGACATGACCTTTTTGTGAAAGCTTCTGCAAGGCCAAGACCACCTTTTGCTTCTTCTTAGGCCTTGCTCCCATGGCTTCCAATGATGTCGATGCAACTTGCTTTGTATAAGTTGGCTGTACTTTTTCTCTTTGATCCGTATTCTTAGTAGTTTCACGTGTAGGCCTTTGTTCTTTAGCCTTCTCTACCTCCAAAGGTTGGAAAATATCAATACACTGCGCTGGCTGTTCAATCACAACTCCTTTATCCATATCTAACGTTGAAATTAGTTGAGGTTCCATAAGTTGTAATGATTCTATATCTTTTACAAGAACTGTCCTCTTAAGTCTTGGAGAAGTAGATTTACCAGCCATCAATATATTCTCAAAAAAATCTTTCACTTTAGCAACTGTAGTCAAACGGTATCTATTATTTTGATAGAAGAAAGAAAGTCCAGTTGGAGCCTCCCATCTATATTGTATCTCTCTTTTTTTAAGTTCCTCTGTCAAAAATGCATAATTTTTCCTTGATCTCAACATTTTGGGAGGTATCTCCTTCAACACCTGTACTTCTTGACCAGCAACACTTAGTTGTTTATTATAAGCTTTGGTAAGAACCCAGTTTCTAAATTTTCTTGTGTTGAAATATATCACAATATCTCTGGGCAAGTTTCTTTGTGCTGCTATACATGAATTCATCCTAAATATCCGCTCAATTTGCCAGGCAACATTTTGAGCTCCATCTTCCAGAAAAATTGCCAAAGCTTCAACAAAATTTTTTCTTAAGTCTTCTTGATTCTCCTTTGGAACTTCTTTAAATCCTCTAATTCTAACAGCCATCTGCATCTGATTATATTGTATCATAACAGCCTGATCCTGAAGATCGCTTTTAATCTCCTCTATTTTTCCTCCATCTGTTGCTCCATACCTTCCAACTTTTCTTCCACTCCCACAGTATATTCCCAAACCCCTTTGATGGCCTCAACAATATCTTCTCTTATCTCCATATTACTAGTTTGTATCATACCTCTTAAGTCTTTTGTCTGTTCTTCCATCTTTTTCTCCAGCATATCAGTCTGTGCGGATAATGCGGTAGATAATGCAGCCTGCAAGTCTTTCATTGTAAGCATTTCTGAGGAGGATTGTATAGGAGCAGGGGCTTGAAATTCTGTCGGAATCAAAGATGCAGAGGCTGAAGAGGCAGGCAGAGTGCTTGGTTGTGATTTAGAAAGCTGACCTGGGGAGGGCATAGCCGCCTTCGCTATAGCTGCCCTCTGTCTCGTCGTCATTTTAAAAACTTTAATTAGAAAGGTAAAAATTTAATTGCCAAATTTTCCTCTCTTCTTGCTTTCTTTTAAATTCCAATTTGCAATATAGTTTAAAAAAGTATTTCAAATCAAAATGGTTTCTCTGACTTTACTTCCGAGAGAGAAAAAAGAAAGTTCAGTTTCACTTTCCATCACTTTCACTAGGCAAGAAGAACTATCGCCATTTTGAAAGGATTATGTTGATTCCGAAAAAGTTATAAGTAAAAAGACAGAAACAAAGTAACAAAATACTTGCAATACTCTGAAGACTCCTGTATTCACTCCGTCTGTAGAAAGTCTCTGTTATTTCTTTCTTAAAAGCAGAGGCGGTCACAACGTCTTTTTCTGTCAGCCGACAGAAGCGTCTCTGGGCAGGAGCATTTCAAGCGCCTAGGGAGCACACCCTCTTAGTCCCTGGAAATTTTTTCCAGGGCTTTAAGAGGGGCTCAACCTTGCTCTTGAGGCTCTTCACCTCTTCTTCGCCCAAAGAGGGGATTTTTCACCGCGACAAACAGCTGATGGTAGCTGTTTTTAGCGGCTTTACAGACCCAGGGAACGGAGCCTCACAGTGGAGACTCTAGCGACGCCGGCGGAGCCACCGGAAGCCTCGGTCTCTTGCCGTCCCAAATAAATCTGTTGATGCCCTTCTGCCAGTTGTCTAAGTCCGCATCCTTCTTGAGTATGGGTAGCATTTGAAAGAGAAATAAAAATCTGGGTAAGACGTTCATCTTTACTGCCGCTATCCTGCCCAGCAGGGACAGATGTAGTGATTTCCACCTTTCCAGGTCTGTTTGTATCTTATTCCACAGGACCTCGTAGTTATTCTTGTATAATTTCGCATTTGTTGATTCTATCTCCACTCCTAAGTATTTGACTTTCTTGACTATTTCACAACCCGTTATTCTTTCCAGGTTCCGTTTTGCTTTCTTGTCTAGGTTTTTGACTAGCATCTTTGTTTTTGATATATTTACTTTGAAGCCTGACACCCTACCATAGTCTTCCATTATCTCCATCAATTTCCTTGCTGACTGTGCTGGTTGCGACATTGTCACCAGCAGGTCATCCGCAAAGGCACATAGTTTGTAGTCTTGCTGTTTAATCTGTATGCCCTGTACGTCTTCTGCCGCTCTTATCCTGTTCAGTAAAATTTCCAGTGTTAGGACAAATAGCAGGGGTGACAGCGGGCACCCCTGTCTCGTGCCTCTCTCTATGTTGAATGGGTCTGTTAGGTCTCCGTTCACAATGATCTGGCCTGTTTGTTTCTGGTAAATTGCCCTTATGGAGTTGAGAAACTGTGCTCCCATTTTCATCTTCTGGATCAGGTTCGTCAGGAATGGCCAATTCAGTCTGTCGAAGGCTTTTTCTGCGTCCACAAACATAAGGGCGGCTGGTACCTGTTTGTGCCTGTCCAAGTACTCTATTATGTTCAACAGCTGTCTCACATTTGTTTTCATCTGGCGTCCTTGTACAAATCCCCTTTGGTCCGGGTGTATTGTTTTTCGTAGTACAGTCATTAGTCTATCGGCCAGAATTTTTGTGAATATTTTGTAGTCCGTGTTAAGTAGTGAGATGGGTCTGTAGTTTGCGGGTTGTGTAGTATCTTTCCCCTCCTTGGGGATTAATGAAATATAGGCTGTTTTCCAGGATGGTGGAACTTGGCCTCCTTGTATATTGACAAATAGCTGTCTAAGGGGTTCTAACATCTCTTCCTGGAGACACTTGTAATAAGTCGCTGTTATCCCATCCGTCCCTGGCGATTTTCCTGGTTTCAGCTGTTTGATCGCTGAGTGTATTTCCTCCTTTGTGATTGCGGCATTCAGGGCCTCTCTCTGTGTATCGGTGACTGCCTGTATCTTTTCGTTTTGTAGAAAAGTTTCTGTCTCTTTGTCCTGTGTCTTCTCCTCGGCGTATAGCTTCGAGTAGAAGCATGCGCAAGATGGAGGACGCTTTCCTGTAGGAGCAGCCGGGCTTCTGATGGGAAATGGCTAGAGATCCCCCCCAGGGGTCGAGAAACATCTGGGACCCCGGGGATTTTGGCAGCGGAATATCTTAGCCTTTCAGAGACATGTCTGCTGACTCCTTCCCTGCTGAGAATGGACGAATCTGGATGATAACAGCATATGTTGGGTGATGTTAACAGCGTACCCCCCCTTCAGCCCACGGCCTGCGATGAGGTGAGGAGCCTGCAGGGAGTCTGGGTGGGAGGCCGCCGCGGAAGAGAGGAGTTTAGCGGCGGCTCCCTCCCCTCCCCCTCCCTCCCATTATGCGAGCGGACGATCTGCGAAGGGACTGCTGAGAGGCTTCTGGCTTTGGGAGGCCACCGTGAAAGGGAACAGCTTGGCCCCTTCCTCCCTCCCTACTACCACATGAGTGAATGGCTGGGAAGGTAGCTGAGAGGCGTTGGCGTCGGTGTTGGGAGATCACTGCAAAAGGAAGAGTTTGGCGCTCCCCCCCACCATCATGCGAGTTGGTAGTTTGGGAGGACTGCACAGAACCGCAGGTGTTGAGGGAGCAGCATGGACCTGGAGGTGAGGGAAGCAACGTTGTTGAGATTGGACTGCCTGGCTCTCTAGCCAGACCCCATCGATGCACTTTATCTGACTGGCTGCATACTCGAGAAGGACCCTTCTTGCATTGCGAGATTCCCCTCTCTCGCAATCATGGCCCTCTGTTTTACCAAGGGCCTATCTCGAGGACGGATTTTGGAGTCCTGAGAGATGGCATGTATTAAATAAGGGGCTTTGGGGTTTTTTAAACAAGTTTTTAATGAAAGTTTTAAGGGAGGGAAGGGGTGGGGAAGGGGTGTCTCGGGTGGGAGAAGGAATTGTTGGAGGTGAGCAAGAAGACAGGCCAGGCAACGGAAGGGGACGGAGTCCTGAGGGTGCGGATGGGAGGTTGATTAAGGCTAATTTAGTTCCTATTAGTACCGTAAGCGGGAGGGGCAGGTATAGCGGGAGCAGGGGGCCGTATCATAATAAGGGAGTGCGCACCCACTGTTTACGAGTGGTTGTGTGCTCCGACCCCCAAGGCTCAACCGGTTCTCGGGGTTATCCAGAACCACAGGGCCCTGGCTGTAGGCTGGTGCTGTGCAACGCCAGGTCTGTGGTAAATAAGGCCCCCCTCATTCAAGATTTAATTTTGGAGGGGGGAGCAGATCTGGTGGGTATAACAGAGACCTGGTTGGGACCAGAGGGCGGTGTCCCTCTGGTGGAAATGTGCCCACCGGGTTTCCTTGCATTCCACCAGCCGAGAGCCCAGGACAGGGGTGGAGGAGTGGCGGTCGTGATCAGGGAAGATTTTAGGCCGAGGGAGGTCACTGTTCCTCAGACGGCGGGCTGTGAATCCCTCCTGGTGAAGTGGGACCTTGGGGGCCCGAGGGCGGTGTTGATTACGTACTTGGCTCCCTGCCACGTATCAACCTCCCTGCCCAAGCTCCTGGACGTTATCGCCGTGGTGGTGGTTGAGGTCCCTAGGCTGATAGTTATGAGTGACTTCAACCTGCCGTCCGTGGGCGGGGTGTTCTGTGAGGCTCGGGAGTTCATGGCTTCCATGACAGCCATGGACCTGGCCCAGGCAATTCAAGGCCCCACACACACAGGGGGGAACACGCTTGACCTGGTTTTTGTCTCTGGACAGTGGCTGAGTGGTCAGAATATAGGGGATATAGTCATTGAACCCCTGTCATGGTCTGATCACTCTCTCCTACGCCTGGACTTTCTGACCGTTGCACCCCACCGCAGGGAGGCGGAACCAGTGAGATGGTGCCGCCCCAGGCGGCTGATGGAGCCCGAGCGATTCCAGGCAGAGCTTGGGCCAATTCCTGAGGTTCGGATACACGACTCAGTCGAGGAGCTAACGGCAGCCTGGGATAGGGCTGCGGCCGGCGCTCTAGACCGGGTCGTGCCTTTGCGGCCTCTGATTCGGCGTGCGTCTCGATCGGCCCCTTGGTATAATGAGGGGCTGAGAGAGATGAAACGCCGGAAAAGACGCCTAGAGAGCAGTTGGAGATCGAGCCTTGCCGAATCTGACCGAACACTGGTAAGAGACCATATTAGGTCCTACCTAGCGGCGATAAAAGCAGAGAAGTGTTCTTACTTCACTGCTCTTATCGCGTCATCAGATAACCGCCCAGCCTCCTTGTTTAGGGTGACCCGCTCCCTCCTTCATCAGGAGGTGAGAGGAGACCCCTTAGAGGGTAGAGCTGAGGATTTCGGAAAATATCTGCATGATAAAATCGCTCAGATACGGGAAGGCTTTGATTTCAACTGGGTGTGTCCGGTGGGAGAGACGGAGTCCGGTCTTGGGACTGTTATCTGGGCTGAGTTTGACCCCGTGACTTTCGAGGACGTGGACAGGTTGTTTGGGGGACTTAGGGCGACCACTTGTTCATTGGACCCGTGCCCCTCCTGGCTGGTGCTGGCATCCCGGGAGGTGGTACGAGGCTGGTTCCAGGTAATTATTAATGCTTCTTTAAGTGAGGGTGTCTTCCCTGCCGCCTTGAAAGAGGCAGTAGTGAGGCCCCTCCTTAAGAAGCCTACCCTGGATCCAGCTGTTTTATCAAATTATCGTCCTGTCTCCAACCTTCGCTTTCTTGCGAAGGTTGTTGAGAGCGTGGTTGCCAGACAGTTCCCACGACACCTGGAGGAATCATTATACTTGGATCCACACCAGTCGGGCTTCAGGCCTGGCTACAGCACGGAAACAGCATTGGTCGTGTTGGTGGATGACCTCTGGCGGGCCCGGGACAGAGGTTGTTCCTCTGCTCTGGTGCTATTGGACCTCTCGGCGGCTTTTGATACCATCGATCATGGTATCATGCTGCAACGGTTGGAGGGGTTAGGTATAGGGGGTACTGTTTTGCGGTGGTTCGCCTCCTTCCTCTCCGGCCGGATGCAGTCTGTGTTGACAGGGGGTCAGAGGTCGACCCCGAGACCCCTTGTATGTGGGGTACCTCAGGGGTCGGTCCTCTCGCCCCTACTGTTCAACATTTATGTAAAACCGGTGGGTGAGATCATCCGTGGTTTTGGTGTGGAGTACCATCTGTACGCTGATGATACTCAGCTGTACATTTCCATGCCGAACCACCCCAACGATGCTCTTGCCGTGCTGACCCAATGCCTGGAGGCCATGCGGGTCTGGACGGGGAAGAACGGACTCAAGCTCAACCCTTCCAAGACCGAGTGGCTGTGGCTACCGTCGTCCCGGTTTAGTCAATTGACTCCTTTGTTGTCTGTTGGGGGCGAAACAGTGGCCCCCGCGGAAAGGGTTCGCAATTTGGGAGTCCTCCTGGATTCACGGCTATCTTTAGAGGACCATCTGGCGGCCGTGGCTGGGAGGATGTTCTATCAGGTTCGCCTGGTACGCCAGTTGCGTCCCTTCCTAGACCGGGACTCGCTATGCACAGTTACTCATGCCTTCATCACTTCCAGGCTGGACTATTGTAATGCTCTCTACATGGGGCTCCCCTTGAGGTGCACCCGGAGGCTTCAGCTGGCCCAGAATGCGGCCGCGCGGGTAGTGACAGGAGCGTCGTGGCGCTCCCATGTAACACCGCTCCTGCGCGAGCTGTACTGGTTGCCGGTGGTGTTCCGGGTGCAGTTCAAGGTGTTAGTGACCACCTTTAAAGCGCTCCATGGCATCGGACCCGGATACTTACAGGACCGCTTACTGCTAGCAAATACCTCCCGCCGTCCGGTACGCTCCCACAGAGAGGGCCTCCTCAGGGTGCCGTCGGCCAGGCAATGTCGACTGGCGACCCCCAGGGGGAGAGCCTTCTCTGTGGGAGCTCCAACGTTTTGGAACGAGCTCCCCCCGAACTCCGTACGATGACGGACTTACGCACCTTCCGTCGGGAACTGAAAACTTTCCTTTTTCAACAGGCCGGCCTGGCATAGAATCTCCGGCTGCAACCGGGTGAAAATGTTTTAGGGGGATTGTGTAATTTTTAGGATTTTTGTAATTTTTAGGATTTTAGGAATTTTATATATTGGGTTTTATAGATTTTATGGCCTAATTTGTTTAATTTATTTTTAAATATTTTAATTTTGTACATTTATATGTTTTTTAAATTTTAAGGCTGTAAACCGCCCCGAGTCCTTCGGGAGAGGGGCGGTATAGAAATTTAATAAATAATAATAATAGTAATAATAATAATAGTAATAATAACTCTGTGAAGGCTTTCTTAATGGTTACTTGTCGAATTTCCTCTTTGCCTTTATATTCTATCTTTTCAATTATGCGGGATTTCTGTTTCTTTCTTAGGATGTAGGCCAGCCATCGACCCGGTTTGTTGGCCTTGCAGAATGTCTTGTGTTTTGCATATTGTATGTTCCTCGCAACTTGGTCTGCCATCAACATGTCAAACTGCTTTCTTAAGATCTTAATTCCTTCTTTGGTGATTTTGTCTTCTGGTCTTTTTATTAATAGCCTCTCTTTCTTGCTTATCTCCTCTTCTAGCTCTTTTCTTTCTCGTTCTTGTTGGCGGCGCTGCCTTTTATTCATGTCCATAAGAATCCCACGCATGTACGCCTTGCTGGCGTCCCAGATCATTTCTATCGGTGTTTCGTTGTTCATATTTATGCTGAAGAATTCCTTCATAGCATTTTTGCATTTTGCTACCTTTTCTCCATGTCTAAACAGGTTTTCATTAATTCTCCAGGATCTCTTCTGTCTCACGCCGTGTCTTAGTTCCATCTTCACCGGATTGTGATCTGTTAGCACTTTGGGCAGGATTTTCACTGCGTTTAGACAAACTAACAGGTCGCTTGATGTTAATATAAAGTCAATTCTGGAGAATGACTGATGTCTGTCGGAGAAAAAGGTGAATTCTTGCTCTTTGCCGTGCCGTTCCCTCCAGACGTCTGTCAGTACAAGGTCTTCCTTCATGTCGAAGAAAGATTTAGGCAGCTTGGAGTGCTTCTGTGGGTTAGGTTTTGTTTTCTTCTTGTCTAGGGCAATCTCTATGACCCCGTTCCAATCTCCCAGAATAATACATGATTTGTAGTTGAGTTGTGTTAACTTCTTGTGTATCTTTTTGTAGAATTTTCCTTGTTGTTGATTTGGTGCATATATGCCCATCACTAGAATTTTCTTGTCTTCCTGTGTCACTTCGATTGCTAGGTATCTACCCTGGGAGTCTGATTCTATTAGCTTGGCTATTACGTGTTTCTTCACGTATATAACAATCCCGTTCTTCTTTCGTGGCGCCGCTGAGACAAAGTGTGTACCTAGTCTGTTGTTGATTAAGTATTTCTGGTCCGCTGCTCTGATGTGTGTTTCTTGTAGGCAAATTATGTCGTTTCTTCCTTGAAGCAGATAATGAAATATCTTTCTCCTTTTCTGTGGGGAATTTAGTCCGTTAACGTTCCATGTCAAGTATTTAGTTGTCATTGTCGGTTTCAGGATACTCTTCCGAGACCGCTTCTGTTCTATCTCTTGTGTTCTTCTTTGGTCTCGTTCCCATGGTATCCAAGTTGGTGCTCCAGTTGTGTAGAGGGGTCGTGTCGTGCTGCTCCGTGCGTTTGGTGGTGGATCTTGTTATCCTGCCCTCTGCAGTCTGTCCTGTTCCCTTGTTGTTGTTGCTTCCTGTTCTCTGTGTCGTCGTGTCTCGAGTTGGTCCTTCCCTTTCTCTTGCTCCTGCGTCGGTCTGTCGTTCTGGTGGCCCTCCTGCGTCTTCTCTCATGGTGTATTGAAGTCCATCCGACATCAGTTCCTTTTCAAGGAATTCTCTGGCTTTTTGGACCGAGTCCAGGCAGTATCTTTTATTTTTATAGAAAAGTGTCATCCCCGTAGGGGCTTCCCATCTGTATCGCAGAGCGCGTGATCTCAGTTCGTCGACCAGGAACCTGTATTCCTTCCTGTCTCACAGCATCGTCTGGGGGATCTCTTTCAGTAATTTCACTTCTTGCCCCTCTATGTATAAACTCTTGTTGTACGATGTGGCTGAGATGAGGTTCCGTAATCCCTGCGCCGTGAAGTGGATGACCACGTCCCTTGGTTGGTGCCTGTTTGTTGTCGTCCGTGTGCCCACTCTGTAAATTCTGTCGAATTGCCATGCGACGTCTGAGATTGGCTTTCCCAGAAATGTTGCCAGGGCCTCTATGAAGGTTCTGAGCAGGCCCCCTTGGGTCTTGTTTGATGTCTCTTTCAAACCTCTAAACCTGATTGCGGATGCCAGTTGCCAGTACTGTATCATGGAAGATTGGTCTTGGGCTACTCCTTTCATCTCTGCTATCTCTGATATCTGTCCCTCTACTTGATTCTCCACTTTTTCCATCCGCTTGTCCACCTTCTCTCTGATCTCCTGGAAGTTTTTCTCCATTTCCTCCCCTATTTCTTTGTAGTGTGATTGCATCGCCTCTTTCATTTGTTCCAGGTCTGTGGCCATCGCCCTGCGTTGCTCCTCCCATTTTCTCTCTAGCTCTTTACCTTGTTCTTTCAGCATTTGTTTTAAATCGTTGTATCTTTTCTCCGTCTTTTGTTCTGCCTCTACACACCTCCTCTCCATCTTTGCGTCCATTTCCACTAACTTTTTATCCATTCCATCCATCCTTTCAACCAGCATTTCTATTACCTCTTGTAATTTTTGTAACATGTGTGTTGTTGAGCTGGCCTGTGGAGATAAATGGGTCTGGGGGCCTGTATTTGGATGGGAGGGTGTGGGGGCGGGTAAGGTAAGTCCTGATGGTTTGGTACGCTGAGCTGGGGAGGAAACAACTCCCTTCATTTGTGTCAGTGTGGTCTGTTTGGAGGCCATCTTGAGCTTGTCTTCCTGCTGTTCTGGCACTGTTTTGGTTTCTAGCTTGGACCATGTCATGCACTAGACTGTGATCTGGTGCTGGTCCAGTAGTCTGACCTTTCAGTGGGAGGGGAGGCTTCAGGGTTCAGGCAATGCAGGTCTAGGGGCCTGTGGGCAGGAAGGTCTGTCCGTGTTCAGGGAGTCTATTCAGTGCCTCTGCCTGTCTGGGATTCCAGGCCCCTTCTGCCTTCCCTCCACAGCAGCCCAGGATGCCTTTTTGTCTTCCTCCTATGCCCACCTTTCTCCCTGGTGGGTTCTGCTCTCTTCAGTATCCCTGGGGCTCCCGTTCTGGGGGGTCTGGGGCACAGCTTGTGGGGTATCTCTCCCCATCCCCCTGCAACCCAGGGAACCCTTTTCTTGTGTCCTCTCCCGCCGTCTGCTTTCTTGCCTCTTCTTTCTTAGCTCTTTTCTCCTCCCCTCTATTGTTCTGGCTTGCCTGATTCCAGCTCCATTGGCTGTGTCCGTCCCTATCCGCCGCTTCAGGCCGCTCCACTGTCCTCTCGGCTGCTCCACCCTCTTTGGCTCTTCTGGGGGCTCTGTCTGGTTTGGGAGGCCCCCCCAGTTGCCCTCGCCTCTCTTACCGATGTCGCTCTCGCCTCTCTTCTCACCCTTTCCCCGCCGCCCGAGGCCTCTTCCTTTTGTCCGGCTGCCCCGGCCCTCTCCGCCTCCGAGTCCTGCGTCCGTCTCTCACCTCCGCTCTCTCAGTCTTGCAAAGTTGCTGCTTTGAATAGCCTTATTTGGGGGCCTGGGGGGGGTCTTCTGAGGATCCTGTGAGTCCTGTGGGGGCCTCCTCCTCCCGCTGCTGGCCTCTCTCTCCGCTCGGTGTCCCTCGGCGCGCGATTCCCCCCCACCGGGCTCACCGTTTTTCCGCAGTCTTCTCCCGATGTTGTACCCCGTCCTTTCCCTGCGTCAGCTGGCTCTCCTCAGCTGCGGCTGGGCGGCTTCGCGGCGTCTTCAGGCCTCCAGCTGGGTAGGTCCGGGGCTCTTCTTCCCTCGTACCGCTTCTTCCTGGTCTTCTCTCACTCCCGTCTCCTTCTTCGCTGCGCCCGTCTGCCTTCTCCCCTCGCTTCTATTGTTTCCACCCTCGTGCTGTCGGGCCGGCCACAGCCGGCCTCTCCATCCTCTTCTTCTCGCGTCCCCTCCGGCGATCCTGCTTCCAATTAGACGTTTTTCGGGTCGCCGGGGGTTCCACTATCTTCCGCGGGTTGCCCTCCTCTTCTCTGACGCTTTGGGCGGCTGAAAAGGCGCCGAAAATCTGATCGCCGTATCGGAGCTCCCTAGAGATGGCTCCGTACGGCACGACCGGAAACCGGAAGTGAACTGACTATATTTTTGACATGTGGAAGATGCCACATATTAATAATTTCAAAGGTACAACTCATGATTATATTGCATTTAAATAAATACTGCAGTTTCTGGAATGTCATAGAATTGTGCATGTTGGAATGCTTGTTTATTCTCTAATTCCTGAAATGGCTTATCTTGGAGAAAAAAGGGGGGGTGCATTTCCTTGGAGTTGATTATGAAAATACTTTAATATTTTGAGGAGGCAGAGGAAACTATTGTTGAGTTAAAAAAATCAAGATGGAGGGAGTGACTGTATGAGGCAAGCCCCACCCCTTTAAGTTTGCATATGATACACATGAAATGGAGTGAGGCTTTGATTACTCAGTTACTTCTGCCATCTTGACTTCTTCATTAGACAGTAACTATAATACTACCTCATACTGCAGTACAGTATCTGTGGCTATCTTGTTCTGAAAAAAGCCCTTGGGACTTTCCATCAGTCTTTGAAGACATGAAGTTTTAGATTTTTGTGTATGCTTTTATTTTTTTTTAAATATTGTGAACTGTCTAGAGTCATGTACTGTATGTGATATGGGCAGTCATATAAACCCAGTAAATAAATAATCTTGTCTCTAACCCATGAGTGAGAAAGGCACTCTTAGTTGTATCAGAGCTAAAGTGGTCTTTTATCAGGGATAAATCGGTTAGTCTTGAACCCAGTACTGAGAGGGAAGTCAGGTGGCTAATACTGACTGGTATCAGAGTGAGAATACAGGGATTGGCAATGGAGACAGCAAATTTGATGCTGATGGTGTTGCATAGTACTAATTGTTTGGCAGTGAGGAAACGCCATAATGGATGGTAACTGGTGCCTTTCAGGTATTTTAAACCAGTGTTTCTCAACTTTAGCAATTTAAGCAAGGCTGACTGGGGAATCCTGGGAATTGAAGTCCATGTCTTTAAAATGCCAAGCTAGATAAACATTGTTTTAAACCAGAGTACCCCAAATTTTGCATTGGTGGCCTGGAGCTGGGGGAGGGGGGAAGAAGGGATGGTTTTCTGGGGGAATGAACTTGCACACAAATATCCATTGCTCGTGCGAGTGGGGCTGTGAGCACTCATGCGAGTGGGCCTGAGAACGTCCGTAATGCTCGCATTGCGCAAGTGGGACCGTGAACACCTGTGACGCTCATGGCGATGCTCACGTGAATGGGGCTGTGCATGATGCACACACACACACACACACACACACACACACACACACACACACGTGTGCACTGGCCAACCACTCATGTGACCTGGTGGCCAATAGGCAGCGGCCCAGTAGTGGGCTGTGGCCCACAGATTGGGGACCCCTGTTTTAGACTATAGGTAGTTCAAAAGTTACAATGGCACTGAAAAAAGTGACATGACCAGTCTTCACACTTATGACCATCACAGCATTCTCAAAACAATTCAGGTTTTGGCAACCAACATATATTTATGAAAGTTACAGCATCCCAGGGCCAATGATCACTATTTGTGATCTTCCCAGCCAGCTTCCTGCAAGCAAAGTCAATGTGGGAAACCAGATTCACTTAAGGACCGTGTGATTTACTTAACAACTAAATAAACTTTCTTATTTTAATTCTGGGTGTAATGTATTAAATACAATACCGATGTAGTTCATGACTTATATGAGCCTTAAGCCATTCTGCTTACAGAGCAAATGCATTCTCTTATAGGGAGAGAAAAAAAACCCAATTTTTTAAATGGGAAAATAAGTCTGCCTTCCTTTTTTTCATATTCTCAAACTGTTATCACCTCTATTATTTGCAAAACTGCTTTCATCAAAACAGAAACGAATGGCAAAGGATTGGTTTGTTCAGTGAATCAACACAAACTAAACAGTGGAGATATCATGAATTGGGTGGGCCAAATCTGTAATTGGGCAGGGAGCAAATCTGCTGGTCTTTTAATCACGTCTGCACCAATGAGTCAAATAGTCCAATTAGCCAAGGAGTAACTTCACTTAGAGTAACAATAGAACTTTCTCTCCCCCATTACAGATGGAAATAACTACAGCTATGATTCTTTTCTGGGAAAAACACTTTCTGAACACAGTCAGCAGCCATAAGATTGTACCCTAAAGTGGGAATGCCACAGTTAAAGCAAAGGTGAAATTGAGTATCTTAGCATGTAATGTAGCTCAAAGTAAAATAAAATTTAGAAGTGCCGAAAAATTAAGACCTGACAGAAAAATCTGCCAGCTGACTAAGTAGATAAAGATTTGCATGAAAATATTCAGAGGTAAATGCATTATTTTACAGTTTTTTCCCCAATGAAAATCTGCTACACAGATTGAAAGCTATTTTTTATATTGGTAATATTTTTACTATTTGCTAGATAGGTATAGAGAAGCACAAAGATGGGAAAATTGGGGTGATGCTTTATGAGCTTGCCAGCAAGTGGGGAAAAGGTCTTGTAAGGGCAATTTTCAATTGATGCATTAGCTTGCAGTTTTGGGTTGTCATGAGTTTCGTTGCAAAATAACCCTTCTTTTTCCCTCTTCCCTTGATAGCTGATAGCATTAGTTTGGCAAAAGAGACCTACAAAACAGAATCTAAAGAGAAAATATAGGAATGTGTAAAAAACATATTAAGATCTGTGCAAGTATGAAAACCAGCAGTGTTGAGGAAAGAAGGCCTGTGTACTTTCTATGGACTATACCTCTCAATCATCCACTGTCTAATCAACAAAACACTCCCCCCCCATGATTGAGAATTCATTGGTAAGTATAACATTTACATATGAATTTGCACTAGAGCTGTGCTGAAAAAAATCAGAACAACCATTTGATGACAGCAAAAACTCAAGATTGTATTTTTATGCTGCCAATTTGAACAATTTAGCACCATACACATTTTTAATTCTGTGACAATATAACTACTACAAATTAGACCTGACACACTCACTTAAAAATGTTGAAGTTACAAGCACACTGTCAAGGAGAGCTTGCCAACATCTTTCCTTCTTTCTGTGATTTCTCTGTCTATGTACTTGTGTTGTAGATTTGTTTTAGTTTTTATTTCCCAGTCCTTGGTCACAGTGTTTCTCAACCTTGACAATTTTAAGGCATGTGGATTTCAACTCCCAGAATTCTGGGAGTTGAAGTCCTCATATCTTAAAATTGTCAAGGTTGAGAAACACTGTGACCTAGCAACTCCTTGCAGGCTTCTGGTCAATTACTAACCCCACCTGACCCTGCTTAACTTCCCAATATAACCAAAATCACCCTGGTGCTGTTACCCCTGGAGAGAACACCTTTATCAGAAATGGGTATGAAAGATGGTGAAATTGCTTGAATTTGGCAGACTTCTCACTGAGTGAAGCTTTTGTAAGAATTGCAAAAATTAGGCAAGATATTTCTTCTGGGAGATTGAACTTTTATAAAGGAGTTTCAGGATGGAAGCCGGACCTTGAATTAATCAGTGATAGCTGTTGCAGTGTCTGGTTACACCAAACATCCAGAGACAGAGAAGAATTTGTTCCCCACCAATGTCTGTAAAAACAAATTTGTTCCCCATGCGTTCCTTACCATAAACACTTCCCTACTGTAAACACTTTGCCATTCCAGTCTCAATAAAGTTCTTTTTTTTTAAAGATATGTGTTGAAGCTGTTAATAAGATCTGCAAGACTATATGTGAGAGGAATCATTTATTGGTATATAGGTTATGTGGGTGTTTGTTTATCTCCAGCCACAATCTCATGACACCCAGCAATGTACAATGGAAAAAAGTGAAAAGATCCATGATAAGATTAAAAAAATAAAAAGAAAAGAGAATAAAAACAAAACAGTCATATTCATCCTAACAACAAATAAAAACAGTAAAAGATGATGGAGTAGTTGAGAAACAAGCAGAATTACTGTAAAACAAGACCTCCTATCCCAAATTCTTTGAGCAGTCTAGTAGGATATTGACACTACTGAGAAGTCTTAAAGGACCATAAGAAATATAATGTCCTCATCCAAGAGCCAAATAAAGGCCATCCTGCATGTGCAGATCTGTACATTGGGGAAACAAAACAACCGCTTCATAAATGCATGGCACGAGACATAGAATAAACCCATCAGGACAAGATTCAGCAGTCCATCTGCATTTAAAAGAAAACAGCCACTCTTTTGAAGACAGCAAAGTCCACATTTTGGACAGAGAAGACCATTAGTTTGAAAGTGGGGACAAAGAGGCCATCTATGTCAAAACTGAACAGCCTTCTCTCAACAGAGGGGCAGGGATATAACATTATCTATTTCCAAAGAAGGCTCCATGTCCATTTACACTACTTGATGGCACAGTTAAACCTCCAAGGGGCCTCAACAACTCTCTAAAAGAATGCAAATGACCAGCTGTCTACAAGGAATACAAATCCTTCCATTCTCCACCATCCAGTCAGAGCTGAAGAAGCTTCTTGGGTGAGAAGTGAAACCTTTTCAAAGAAAAACAAGAACGCCCAGTTCAGTTGCCTCTTGAAAAAGCACCTTTGAGACAACCATGACCTGGATGACTAAGAATCTCCATAGATACTAAGCTATCTTACCTCCATGCTTGTGTCTGAACCCTAACTGAAATGATTCCAGGTAATTTATGTATAGTTATTGTATAAATATGTGTTGATGAATACTTGTCTTTTTCTTGTATTTTGTCTTGGATCATGAATACATTTTAATAAATATTTATTCTATAGTGCTTCATAATTGATCCACTGCCATTATCTCAAGAACCTTCCCCATGGGAAAAGGTTGAAGGCTAATCAGTATTTATCAAAAGGTATATTTATGAGATTGCCTTCCATCTCACTTCCCTACCCCATCTAGATATTTTTTCACACTCCATTTTAGCATTTTCTCTCTCTCTTTGGAATAAGTGGATGCATTTCCAAATAAAGATATAATTGTAATCATTAGTCATTTTTATTTTTTAAGAATGCAAACAAAATCAATATGGGACCAAAAACAATCTTATAAAGGTCAGAGACTAGTTCTTCACTTTGCAACAAGCTGGGATCCCATTTTTGAAAATAGAATATTCTAAGATAAACAAATAACTCAGAGGCTACTTTTTCAAAGGTCTCTGAAACCTCAGGCTGACCTTTTCTTAGTTTATGATCAAATCAAAACATATTTTAACTGTATGATTAATAGGGTGTGCTGATCACTTTAAGATTTACTTTTATGTTGAGTCAGTTGGATTTGAATCATCAGTCTGAAAAAAAAGTATATCTGTGTTCATACTCAAAACTCCTCAGAATCACTGAGTCAATTGAAAGGACCAATTTGGCTGAGTGAATCCATTGAAAGGATAATTTGTTTGAAGCTTCACAGAGTCCTAAGAAACAGGAACCATAACTTTTTTAAAAAGTGGAAAGGTTTAATCAAGAGGATAGTTGAGGTTAATGGTGTTTGCTATAGTCCAAGATATTTGATGGAATGAAGATGGTAATGTGCGTTCTAAATTTGACTGGAGCAGTTCTCAGACAGTTATTCTGAATATCTGGAACCTTTGTAATAAAAAATATTCACCCCAGCACAGTATTATGCAATAAGAAAAGTATATCTTGCAATGCATTTCTGTGTTAGAAATGTAAATTGATTGTTAGTCAGATTAAAAATTATCATGGAACAATGCAAGAACATCTTCATCAAAGATCTGGACAAAGGGATAGATGGGGAACTCATCAAATTTGCAGATGACACCAAGCTGGCAGGAATAGCCAACACTCCAGAAGACAGGCTTAAGATACAGAAGGATCTGGACAGACTTGAATACTGGGCACTATCTTTTTTTTTTTTTTTTTTTACTTGTAAAATGTATTTATTGACTCAATATTTGGCATTGACATCTTTTAAAACATCTCCTTACATAGGCTTAGGGGGTGGTCTCGGTGCAGCACCTGCTGGCCTGAATCGTGGAGGAGGAGTGCGGTCCTTCCGGGCCTCACGGGATCGGTTCCTCACCACCTTGCTGTGGATAGCACAGCTAACACAATAGTGAAGCTTCACATAGAGTTTGGGTAGCACATAGGAATCAAAGACACTCGCTTCAGAAATATCTCGGACTGCAGCTGCTTCTACAATATTTCGAATGACAAACTTCTTAATAGCCTTATCCTTGGGGACACAACGGGCACAGTTGGTACAGCGTATAGGCTGGACATGTCCTCGGCCCTTCTTGGCGCGGCCATTGTTTCTTCTCTTCCTTGTCATTTTGACGGTGAGGAGGGCGAAAGAGCAATACTGGGCACTATCTAACAAAATGAAATTCAATGGTGAAAAAAGCAAGGTTCTACATTTAGGCAAGAAAAACCAAATGCACAAATACAGCATAGGTGGCACCTTGCTCAATAGTAGTAACTGTGAGAGGGACCTCGGAGTCCTAGTAGGCAATCACCTAAATATGAGCCAGCAGTGTGCTGCAGCTGCCAAAAAGGCCAACACAGTGCTAGGCTGCATTAACAGAGGGATAGAATCAAGATCACGTGAAGTATTAATACCACTTTACAATGCCTTGGTAAGGCCACACTTGGAATACTGCATCCAGTTTTGGTCACCACGATGCAAAAAAGATGTTGAGACTCTAAAAAGAGTACAGCGAAGAGCAACAAAGATGATTAGAAGTCTGGAGGCTAAAACATATAAGGAACGGTTGCTGGAATTGGGTATGTCTAGTTTAACGAAGAGAAGGACGAGGGGGGACATGATAGCAGTGTTCCAATATCTCAGGGCTGCCACAAAGAAGAGGGAATCAAGCTATTTTCCAAAGCGCCTGAAGGCAGGACAAGAAGCCATGGGTGGAAACTAATCAAGGAGAGAAGCAACCTAGAACTAAGGAGAAACTTCTTGACAGTGAGAACAATTAATCAGTGGAACAAGCTGCCTCCGGAAGCGGTAAATACTCCAACACTGGAAATTTTTAAGAAGAGACTGGACAGCCATTTTTCCGAAATGGTATAGGGTTTCCTGCCTGAGCAGGGGTTTGGACTGGATGACCTCCAAGGTCCCTTCCAACTTTATTATTATTATTATTATTATTATTATTATTATTATTATTATTATTATTATTATTATTATTATTATTATTATTATTATTATTATTATTATTATGGTATGTCTAGTCTAGTCTAGTCTAATGAAGACCAGGGGTGACATGATAGCAGTGTTCCAATATCTCAGGGGCCGCCACAAAGAAGGAGTCAAGCTATTCTCCAAAGCCCCTGAAGGCAGGAAAAGAAGCAATGGATGGAAACTAATTAAGGAGAGAAGTAATCTGGAACTAAGGAGAAACTTCCTGTCAGTTAGAACAATTAACCAGTGGAACAACCTCCCTCCAGAAGTTGTGAATCCTCCAACACTGGACGTTTTAAAGAAGAGACTGGACAACCATTTGTCTGAAATGGTATAGGATTTCCTGCCTAAGCAGGGGGTTGGACTAGGTCCCTTCTAACTCTTTCTATTCTATTCTCTATTCTATTCTAAATAATGCACAGTGGAAAATTGTCAGAATGTGTTTAGATACATTTATTCAGAACAATTCTCAGTTTGATGGTTTATTCCCAGGGAAATGGTACTTTTAGCGCAGGAAATAGTCTTACATAATGAAATCAATAATAATATGTGTAAGACCACACAGAGTAAAGTTTGTGGTTATTACTAAAGGCAATATTTAAGCATTCTAGCTAGTTAAAATGTGTTGGAGATACTTTTGGTCACATTAGCCGGCATTCTTGAAGACCCAGGCGGGGGAAAGAAAATGTGACCTCAGTTCCAAAAAGTTGCTCCTCCTAGTTTAACAAACAAGAGTGTTACACAAGAACATAAGAACATAAGAAGAGCCATGCTGAATCAGGCCAAAGCCCATCGAGTCCAGCATTCTGTGTCACACAGTGGCCCACCAATTGTACATGGGGATCTTGAGCAGAAAGAGAAGGCAAAACCCTCCCTTTCCCTTGACCCCCAACAAATGGTACTCAAGGGAATCCTGCCTGCCTCAACCAACATAGAGGCGGCACATGGACATCCGTTTTAATAACCACCGATACACTTGGCATCCATGAATCTGTCTAGCCCTGCCTTGAAGCTGTCAAGGCTGACAGCTGTCACGACCCCTTCTGGAAGTGAATTCCATAAATCAACGACCCTCTGGGTGAAGAAATATTTCCCTTTATTTGTCCTCACTTTCTTAGCTATGAGCTTTAGGGAGTGCCCCCTTGTCCTGGTATTGTGTGATAGAGAAAAGAATTTTTCTCTATCCACCTTTTCTATCCCATGCATGATTTTATACACTTCGATCAAGTCACCCCTTAAACGCCGTCTTTCAAGGCTGAAGTTTTTATAAGTTTTTATTAAAAAAAAGAAATTTTTATAAGTCTCTGTAATTCCTATGTGATGTAACTATACCCATAGAATTGCTGCATTTTTTCTTCTTCTTGCCTTGCTGGACTCCAAGTGCTTCCTTGTGTTTTTTGTTTTGTTTGTTCTGGGGAAAATAGTTTTCACATTTATTTTTATATCAGCTGGGCTCTGAAAATGGTTCCAAATAAAGAAGGCCTGTAAAATTAAGTGGATTTAAAGAGCCCTATAAGATAGCTCAGTTGACAGGAACATGTTGTCTGTCCTCAGTGTAGGAAGTAGAAGTGTCAAAAGCAACATAAAAGTTTCCTCTTTTCTTTTTGTGGCCTCCAAGCCACTGGAAAAGTGAGAACCTGTAAGCCAAGTCTGTTAGTGACATCTTAAGGCTGAGACTAGAACTGTTGCATTATTTGATTTAGCAGGCTTGCTCTTTGTGCATGATTGGCCTGCCAAATCAATATTTGCATGATTCAGTATGAAAGTACTGTTATTAAATAAGTGCATAGACTTTATGAAGCTTGTTATTTATGCATTCATTTTAAAAGAAAAATAAACTTATGTTTAGAAGTTAGGGTATATATCTATTTAAAATAATTAGTACAGTGATGTACGCAACTCCGGAGTTTGAATTCTTGACCCCCCCATCAAACAATGAAGATAACCTTAAACTAATTTATGAATCTGCCAAATATCCAAATGGAAAAAGGGGTATAAAAATGTTGCCACTCAACTAGTAACATCTCCATGACCTTTAGTAGCTGGAACCAACCAACCAACAACAACAAAAAATGTTTGCAGCTGTAAAAAGATCATTTGTTCCTCAATTGGCTCTATAAGATATATTTGAATACTGTTAACTGTAATACTAGTGATAATTGTAATGACTGCAGTTCATTGAAATGGTTCGTTAACTTTCAGTGCTAATATTGGATCCATATTTCCACTTTATTCAGCTATGTGGAAGGAGTAGCTATGTGGTTTGAATAAAAGAAAGGTATATATAATGAATGATGTTAGTGTAAATTGGATTTTTTTTTAATTTCATGCCTTTACTTTTGCTCACTACTCTTACTCTATTTCTGTGCTTTGTGTAACTTTGCTTACCCAGCAAAGAAATACCAAAATGAGTATATATTTAGGTATGCATCTATGAATGTATGAATGAAGTATTCACACCTCATCTGAAGTATTATGTCCATGTATAAATACACCTTAAGCAACATTGGGACCAACTGGAACAAAGAAGTTGGAGAACTGGAAACCAAGTTTCCTATATAGAGACTGAGAGACCTTGGCATTTTCAGCTTCAAGGAAAGGCAAGTTAAAAGTAATGTGATAGTCATCCTTAACTATTGACAAAATATCACAGAGAAGAAGACCACAAAAAGTTTTCTAGTGTTCCTATATGTAGGATAAAGAATAATGGATTTAAGTTATAGGGAGATATTCCTAGATGAATATTAGGAATAACATCTTAAGAGTAAGAGCAATTTTATAGTAGAATTAGTTTGGATATGATGGCCATTGGTGGCACCATAGGAATCCATAACATACTATTATATAATAATGTTATATAATTCTATATAACATTAGAAAATGTATTATCTACAGTAGAACAGGGTTGATTCATGGAATCCTTGATGCTCTTTAAGTCAGGTTGTTTGCAGATGTTTAGTTACCTGCCTAATGAGCACTGATGATTAGTCAGGTAATGAAACGTCTGCATGCAAACAACCAAGCCCAGAAAGCACCAAGGATTCCACAGTTCAACCCTGTTCTAGATAATACAATATTCTCATATACAATTATATAAGATAATATCAATTAATTAATGGCATAGCTTGCCTCACAGAGTTGTAGGTGGTCCATCACTGGAGGTTTTCAAAAATAGACTGACAATCATTTGACTGAGATGGTGTAAGGTCTTCTGCCTTGAACAGGGGATTGGACTAGAAGACCTCTTTCAGACCTGTTTTTCTACAGAAAGGTGTCTTTTTTTATCAATTTATCAAAATATCAAAACCTACCCCTTGGTAGCTTGAACCTCTAGTACTTCTTATTGCAAAATGAGATGACAGACAAGGATAGCTGTTTCAGAATGGGTAAGAAATTATCTTGTCTTACAATACATGAATTTTATAAGGGCTCACAAGAAAGTTTCTTTTTCATGCTATCCATGAGATTATTCTGTAGATTTCTTGAATTTCTAATGATTCATCACCATCTGGGTCAATATAAAGTCATTCATCTTGTCTCTTTTTTTTGCTCCTCTTTTTAACTCATTATCCTTAACTTTACATTTCTAATAAAGTGGAAATCTGAAACATTGAAGGAACTGCTTGAATTGTTCTTAATATCAAGGATGAATTAAAATTCTTAAGGGCAGCACTGTTATGGCTAATAAGCCATAAGGTGTCCATTCAACAACTTATATAAAACAAAATTGCAAAGTCTATAGCATTGCAAATCTTGGGTGTTCTCCATGAAAAAGTCCTGCAATGTACCACCCATAGAGTTTATAAACTGTCATACGTTGGGCCTTGTTCTGAATTCATCCCAGCATATCTCTGCATATGGCCAATTTTCAAATATTAAAGCAATCGTGGAGAACTTTCACTGACTGAAAGTTAATCATATTATGAGATTGACTTCATTTTCTATTGCTTACGCACTTTTGTTTAAAAAACCATCCCAGTTGAAAAATATCTTTAAGCATAATGTATCACTGTGGTGCAGAGAGCTTGCATATCACCTTTTTAAGTTTTTCACACCAGTTATCTTTCCTGTTTATCTATAAAACTATACACAGCCTCTAGGTTAATAGGCTGGCCATCACAATGACATAAACATATCAGCTTCCCACAAATAACCAATGCATCAGGCTCTGAAAAAGTGAAAGGCAGGGAGTGTGGTTAGAGAACCTGATTGTGGCATTATGTTCCTGTGTGGGAGTTCACTGCTTTTGTAATAGAGCACTGACATAGTTGTGGTTAAAACAAATTGTATCTGGCACCATTGTGCCAAATACTTCTAATTTATACATTGTGTGGGTGGCGTATCTTGACTATGGTTTTGGACATCAAAATATGCTAAAAACGAGATACCAGCCGAAATGAAGCTGAATCATTATCATCATTCCAGCCCATTATATATTTTATTGAAGTTTGTTTAATCTAGGCGTTCTAGGTAATTCAGCTTCTGATTCACTTTGTAAGGTGCAATGTTTTCCAATCTGTCTTCCTAACACTATTTCCTTCAAACAATATTTCATTCTAAATCTCTTTTAATCATTTTTGAATGGGGTGAGGTAGGTTAGTTCTCATTACAATTTCCATGAATTAGTACTGATACTGTTACTAGTGGGAGCATGTTCAGAATAATGGAACTGATTATGCACTTTTTTTTTTTTTGGTCATGTTCACCATTATCTTTATCCAAAGCAAGAAACATTTGTGGGCAGGTGATGGTAGCGAGAGGCCTCCCTTTTCACCCCATAAAGTGGCTGCTTAGCCTTTTTTTTTTTTTGAGCTTGACTTTCAGTACACACCTTGATAGCTAAGAATAACCATAAATTTAAAAAGCCAAGTAAAAGATTATTTGGGTCAGGTAGGACTCCTGGTGACTCTTTGTACCTGTCTAGATTGATGTAATAGCAACAATAAATGATTTGTCATTATCTTCTTTCAGGATGGGTATCTTAGGGGCTTCAAGTACGAATCAAGTTTGACGCTGCTTACCATTTTCAAGATCAGCCAAGGGTAATGAGGTGGTACCATAGGCTACGATAAGCAAAACTGATAAAGTGTATGTGACTTTAATGTCCCTCTTTGTGCAATCCAGCACCACAGAATGTAGAATAAGAAGTGGAGAAGAGGAAGTATTTGAAAAAACAGTATAGTACCTTAGGGGGAAAAAAAGCTTCCCTTTAATTTATACCCTGTTCTTATTAAATCTGACAAAATACTGTGGTGAGCAGAGATAATAATGAATCATTTTAGAGGCAGGAGATGATTTTAATGCAAAAAAATCATTCATTTATTTATGCAATTTATATATCACTTTAATCCTAGTAGACACTAGGCACTATACAGATACTAATAAATTAAAACCAATACCAGTTATACTAATCATAATACAGACAATAAAAATTAATACTAATGCTAGTCACTTCATATTAATTCATTCCTGAAGGATTTTCTGGAATTCTCAACTTTTTATAAGCTTCCAGAAGGCAATGAGAGTGAAAACCATGCAAGAGGAAGCTGTCTCAGAGAAGAGCCCTGCCAGAGAATAACTTCACAGCCCTCTCACCACACTTCATAACAGGGACTTTTAGCAAGCATCCTCTGGCTACTTGGACTAAGTGGGAAGGCTCTATCTGGGAAAAGCAGTTCCTTAGATACCAGGACTAAGACCTCCAAGGGCTTTAACAGTAGCAACCAACACCTTGAATTAATCCAGGAACATCCTAGGCTCCTGCAGCAAAGGCGTACTATGGCAGTAGCATGACTGCATACGAAGCATGTTGATCAATACATTCCAACAGCTAGAATTTCTGGGTGATCTTCAAGAGCAGTTCCATGCACACTGAATTACAGTAATATAACTGAGAGACGGATGAGGGCAAGTTTGATGGTTCGCAGGTTCAAGATAATTAGCCAGAAGTGGACAAAGGCTCTCCAATCTATGGCTTCTGCCTGCTCTTGAATCTGGAAGGACCTAAGAAATTGCAAGCCTGTTTATTTTGGAGAAGCACAAAAAGCAAGAGTTAATGTTTGAATCATCCTGGAATCACTAAGCCTCTGAATCCACATTCCCCTATCTGCTTAGTTCAGTCTGAATCAATGTTTCAATTTCTCCTTCCCATGTTCTTACAGTTTCCAAGCATAGGATTATCTGTATGTCCCACTGGGCTTAGAGTGGAGATACATGATTGAGAATTATCTGCCAATTGATGATCTCGTATCAATCAATCAATCAATCCATCAGAATAGAGCTAGAAGGGACCTTGGAGGTCTTCTAGTCCAGCCTCTGCTCAAGCCGACAATATCATTTCAGACAAGTGGCTGGACAGTGTCTTGTTAAAAACCTTCAGTGATGAGGCATTTACTATTTCTGAAGGCAAGCTGTTCTGAAGGCAAGTGGTTAATTGTCCTCACTGTTAGGAAATTTTTTTCCTTAATTCCAGGTTGCTCCTTTCCTTGATAAGTTTCCATCCGTTGCTTCTTGTCCTGCTCTCTGGTGCATTGGAAAATAAATTGACCCCTAAACTGATGGATTATTTCTTACAGCAGCTTCATATAGACATTAAAAAGGATAAAACAAAAATTGTAATCCTCAGGTAGCTCATACTGCAGCAACTGAAGATCTGACCCCTGATTTGACTTGTCAACTCAGGAAATAACCTCATAGTAATGGCACTTTCAAATCCCAGTACAAGTTGTCCACAAAAATGACCAATGTGACTTCTATTCCACGTCTAATCCATATCCTCCAGGGGTTTCTGTAATTTTTACCCTGTCATTTTCTTAATAGTCTTTTCCACAGAGGAAGATTGGAGATATGGGCTTTCAGAATGGCCAAAACTTCCACCTGTAATAAAATTGAGTTCAGGAAGTGATGCTGCAATGAAGCTGGAAGGATAGTACAAAGTAACATTTCTAAACTTGACCCTTTGGCCTAATCTCATAAAGAAGGTCATAGATCTGGCTATTTGTAGTACTGTTCTTGTAATAACCATACCCTCCCAGTGCACAACTATAATTCTATTTCTCTTGCTATGTGATGGGGACTGATGCAGCACACAAAACATCATTGAACAGATTTCAGCAAGGGGAATTCCTCCCTTTCATCCAGCCAGCTCTCAGTGACACACGAGGTCTGGCCTTTCATCCACAATTACACTGTCAATGAGACTACGTTATTATGAGTGGACCTGGCATTCAAAAGCATCCTTCTAAGCCTTGGCACTCAGTAAATCAGATGCCCAAGAATGAAGATTTAGAGACATTACATCACATTTCCAATTTCCCTTCTAGTATGGCTCCCTTACCCTCCATACTTATTGATTATCTTCCTACTATCATTAATCAAGGAGAGAAGCAACCTAGAATTAAGGAGAAACTTCCTAACAGTGAGGACAATTAACCAGTGGTTAATTGTAGGTGCTTCATCATTGGAGGTTTTTAAGAAAAGACTGGAGAGCCACCTATCTGAAATAATTGATTTTTGTCTTGTATACTCAGTTTCCTTCTTCTAAACAGTCCCGACAAAATCCTCAGTGCATTCTCAACTTCATCAACTATCCTTACTACGCAACTCATTCAACTTCTCTGCAGTCCAAATTCACCTAGTTCCCTTCACCTCCAAAGACTATACTTCTGTTTCCAATTGCCCAACTGGTTCTCACTCAGGCCAGAATCAAAGTTCTCTTGCTCCAGGGAAGATATCCTTTCTAGATCTCTGTTCCTCAGAGAGCAGAACACTTCTTTCTTCCTTCCCCATTTTCTCAACCTTCTACAGTTCTGCAATTCCATTTAGGAAGCATGGTTGCAGCCAATCTTCTTCTACCAGATTCACCTATTCTCTTCTGTGGTCAGTATAATATATAACATTGCAACCCAACATTCTGTTTTTCAAGTCTTCTACTTCATCTTAATCCCCCCCCCTTTTTTAGAAAATATAGTTTTCTAAGTTTTAAACTGTAACTTAGGAGCACAGTGAAGGAGCTGATGAACATTATAAACTGATAGTGGTGATAATTTAGTGACAGTATCTACTTTGTAAACTGAAGAATCATTGATCTATAGATAAAGCTCAAAATGCTAGGGCTGGAAACCTCCTTCTGGGCCAAGAATGGTGCTTGACCTTTGAATGTTCGAATGCATGAACAAAACTAGTGAGCAAAGATAGAAAAAAACCTATTAATTCATTTAACTTACATTTAAATAACGTATTAACAGTTTTACTCTTCTATCACATAGACTATATCACAGGTCGGCAACCTGCGGCTCCGGAGCCACATGTGGCTCTTTGAGCCTTCCCCTGTGGCTCCCAGCCTCCTCTGCCATTTGCAGAGAGGCACTTACACTTCCCTTCTCTCCCTCTCCCTGTGTGTGTGTGTGTGTGTGTAAAAGAGAGTGCACTCACAGTCTCCTCCGAGGAGCTGAAAAGCTTATTGGGTGGAGCTCCTCCCTTTGCTACGTCTCTGCAGGAAGCAGTAATGGGAGGAGCTAACTAGCCCAGCTATGCTGACTCAGGAATTCTGGGAGTTGAAGTCCATGAGTCATAAAAGAGCCGAGGTTGCCTACCCCTGAGCTTGTTGGAGAACAGCTTGAAGCCAGCTTGCCAGGTGAGCAGCAGATAGGAGAGGGGGGGGGGGAAGAGAGAGAAAGAGAGAGACGGAGAGAGAGAGAGGAAAGAGAGAGAGAAAAAGAAAGAGATGGGGAAGAGGACTGGCAGACTAAGGGCAGATAGAGAGAGAGAGAGAGAGACAGACAGAGAGACCCTTTTGACATCTAAAATGAAGATAACACTGCATATATCCTTTTTTACCTGTGTAAAAAACATACATACATACATACACACACACAAACACAGACACACACACCTATAATAAAGATAAAAAAGGATATATGCAGTGTTATCTTCATTTTAGATATCAAAAGGGTTTTGCGGATCCCGGTGTTTTGTTTTCGGTGGGAAACGGGTCCAAGTGGCTCTTTGAGTGTTTTGGGTTGCCTACCCCTGGACTATATCCTCACTTCTCCCATATTAAAATGGTAATTTGATAATAAAATTTATTAGTCTCTTGGGACCTCTTCTAAAACTTTCCAATAACATTTGTAGCACTGGAGTTTCTGACTATTCATCTCTTGCCTTAGGTGGATCAAAACTTTTGCCTGATACAAGACTATATTCTCAACTTTTCACTGAAAAATCAGTCATATATTTCATACAAACATACCTATATAGATTTGTATACCCAAGTTTACACATATAAACATTTGCTTGTGCACATGCAACATCAGATCTTCAACCTGCTCCATTTCCAAAATAACAGAAACTTAAATTTTAACTACTTTTATGTTATTAGTTATTGAAGAAATCTTAGTATCCTTTTGGTGGGATGTACCTCAGGAAGTGTTTTCTTTTCTAAGCTAACATTCATGTACATATACTGAAACAAAACAGTTCAGCTCACTGTTTGTTACAGGAAATACTCATTGGACATACAGTACATGTTTTTCAAACATGTCCTTCCTTTTAAACCTCAGCTTGAGTTCTAGCACCATCTACAGATGACAAAAAAAAAACCATTACCAGCTTCTATGTACATACGTACCATAACAATGGGCCAGAAATGGAGTGCATTTTTCCCATTAGTTACACATAATCTGGAAGAGCACTTTATCGAGATGTTCTAATGGCTGAATATTGCCCAGCACAGTGAGAAATGTTAAACAAACCCTACATCTGCCTACAACTTTGGGTATGTTTCTAGTATGCTGTACTATATAAATGATTGTGTTGGGTTCAATGGATCACATGTTGTACAGTCCTATCTAATCGTTATGGGTAACTATTTAAGCTACTTTATTGTATGCTGCAGAAATGAAGGCAACCTTCAAAAACAACCAGGGTTTCAAAATAGTTTTTACTTCCATTAAATAGTGAAAGTGTCCTACTTTTTGTGTGTTAAGAGTTGGACATGGTGTATTTTTCAGTCTAGGATGCTTGCCACATTCCCTCCTTCTCTTGACAAAAGTCACATCAACAGTGTGCTCTTGCTTCTCCTCTGAAGTAAAAATTGACATCTATTTCCTATAAACCAGTGGTTCTCAACCTTTTTCAGGCCGCGACCCCGACCTGCACTGCGCATGCGCGGTGCGACAACCTGCACCGCGCATGCGCGGCGCGACCCGCGGTCTGCACCGTGCATGCGCGGCATGACGGCCTGTATCACGCATGCGCAGCGCCCTGTATCGCGCATGCGCGGCAACCAATAGAATAAGAGGGAGTAGCACAGCTAAGGAAAAGGGAAAAAAATGGCGTAGCACAGCTAAGGAAAAGGGGGGGGAAATGGCGGACTGCATTGTTTGGTGACCCCCGTGAAATGGGGTCGGGACCCACAGGTTGAGAACCGCTGCTATAAACCAACTGGTGTAAGAGGAAGATAATAAGTGCCTTCCATGCTAAGTCATAGGGCTGGTTTAGGGAGATACTCAAATGTATCCTGTAGATGCCACATCTGGAAAAAAAAGATCCCTGATACATGTGGAACTTGCCTATACTCATCTGAGGCACCACACAACTGGTCTGCTGCAGATGGTTCAGATATATGGTAGACCATCTGCCCCATATTTTGTGAGGTTCAAAAGCTGGTCCTCCTAGTCTTGATACAGAACTCAAGATATTCAGAAAGTAGTTAACTGCTTCTGCCCTGAGCTACTTAATTTAACTTGCCTATTTAATACTATCAACAACAACACCTGATATTTCTCTCCCCACTTTCCTCCATGACAGTCTTGACTGTTACACGTCAAACTGCTTTTGCAGACAGAAGAACAAAGCCACTTTGGGGAATTATATTGCAACATCATATCCAGGTATTGCTCTTTAGCCCTTCTAAAGTCATTGATCACAGTGCAGAACAATCCAGCAATACTTCTTATACGTATTAAAAATGTATCATTTATACATTCAACACAATTTTAAAGTCTGAGATATGAAAGCAAAAAAAAAAAAAGGAGAGGGGAGGGGAGGAGAACCCAAGAGCCAGTGAACAATTTTCAATGATTCCCATTAAGGCTACAAGCTTTGAAGAGAATTTCCCACGCAGGTAACTCACTGGGTATCACTTTAAGCCTAGAACAAAGTTGAATAAGTTATGCTAAAGAGATATTATTTAAGCATGATAGATATGTTATTAGACCAAACAAGAAATTTAGACTTGAAAGTGATAAAAAGGAGTCTTGTGCAACAGGACTTATCCCCACCTAAGAGCATCTATTCATACCACAATGTCTCCTTAAAGACAGCAGTAACGCCATATTTCTCATGAATGCAAACGCTGCTCATTTCGAGAAGGGGCACCAGGCTCTGCACGCTAGGACTAAATGGAGCAAACAAATGACTTTTTCAGCCTCCAGTCTAATCTGGTATGGAGTCTGCGGGACACAACAAATTCGCATGGGCTCCACTTTGGATGATGGAGTAGGTTTGCTTTGGCACACCTGAATGAGAAGAGGATGAAAAGATTGGTGGAGGGGATGCTGATGCTCGCACTGAGATGTTCTGCTCGTCAGCACTGACCACTGTCACTTCTTCTGCCCCTTCTTGAATTAAAGCATTGAGCCCTTCCAAATCTGAGCAGCTGATTCCTGTGCCATTGATGAAGGCCTGGTTAGTTGAGACCTCATGGCTGCCTACTGGAATGGTGGAGATCAGGGTCTGGTTTGGTGTGCTTCCATCAGCCTGGTTGTGAGTTGTGAGAAGGACTGTGGGTTGACCGACCGAAAGGCTTTCTGCCGGAGACCCAACAGGAAGGGGTGGAGCCAATAAGCTCACCTGTTGCAGTATTTGCAGCTGGTTACTGCTAGACAGATCATCCTGATTCTGAGTTATTAAAGTAGGAGACACAATATTGACCTGACCTCCTTGTTCCAAGCTGCTGCCCTGGGGCAGCTGATGCCCAACAATGATCTTGACCTGCCCTTCCCCATAGGGGGAAGTGTGCAATGGCATCTGCAGATGACTAACAGTAATGGGAGTATCATCTTGTGGGATAGGGTCCATCTGGAACTGCAGGACAGCCAGCTGAGAAGTTTTATTTCCATTATATTCAACATGCTGCCTTTTATGGCTCCTCAGAGAGTCCTCCCGCACAAAGGAGGCCTCACAGAAATCACACCTGAAGGCTTTCTTGGCCTCCAGCTTGGCAACTTGTCTGGAGTTGCCTTCCTTTGGCCGATCTCCTTCCCCTTGACCTGATATATTTTCTCTGATTCTGACCTTATCGGGATGGGCTTTCTTCACATGGGTGGTCAAATTGCTCCGTTGCTTGGTATCAAAGCGGCAGAACTCACACTTGAAAGGGCGATCCTTGGAGTGGATCCTCTCATGTACTTTGAGGGTCGCCTTGTTTGAGCAGGAATAGCAGCACTCTGAGCATTTCACAGCCTGCTCGGGCTGGTGGGTGCGTAGATGCTGCCGGAGACTTGTCTTATTCCCACACTGGAACTTGCAGACGAGACATTTGAAGGCATTTTCCATGTTGTGCTTGATGCGGATGTGGGACTTCAGGTTACCTTTCATGGCACACCGGACTTCGCAGAACTCACATTTGTAAGGCTTCTCCCCTGTGTGCACACGCATGTGCCTCTTCAAGTCAGAGTTGATTTTAAATTTGGCAGGGCACAGACGGCACTGGAAAGGAGCATCTCCTGTTTGAGAGACAAATGTTTGCAATAGCAATATTTGCGTGACAGGGATTCAGATTAATTCTAGCCAAATGAAACTCATGATACTTACTAACGAAGTAACTGAAAACCATGTACTGTATTTACTAGGGCTATAGAGCACTCTGGATTCCAAGGTGGCACTTTTGAGGCAGTATTTCTCAACCTCAGCTACTTTAAGATGTGTGGACTTCAATACTCAGAATTCCTTAGCCAGCCAGCATTCTGGTAGTTGAAGTCCACACATGTTAAAGTTGCTGAGGTTGAGAAATATTGCTTTAGAGGGTTTAAGGGTACATACACTATGTAGCCCATTTGCCACTGGAGTTTGTGGTATTACCGTTGTGTCATCACATGTTCCAAAGTACCTCTGATGAGATTGCAATTCCCAGAATTCCCAGGTGGCAGTGAACAAGCTAGCTAGAAATGTTAAAAGTTTCTCAGTACTAGCTTGGGAAGCTAGTACTGGAAAGCGTATTTTGTTTACAGCAAAAGAAATTGCATTTAGAAATATGTTTTGGGTAAAGCTGCTTTTCCAAAGACCCAACCTTCATTGATCTGGTATGTAGGTTTTTGTTTATTTAGCTGCTATATTACTGGTAAAAATTGCATTCAAGTGTTGATTAAAAAAAAAGTAAAGTACGCAACAAAGAGATATTTATAGAGAAAAATGCTAGTGTAAAGACGAAAGTGAGTTCTTTGTCCAACAACGTATTGATAATTCTTACAGCACATCTACAACTGTTATGAGCTCCATCTTGTTAATGAACTATTTAATACTTAAACAAACAAAAAATACTATTGATTTACTGCTGCTTTCTGCCATTTGAACAGCTTGTGTACTGTTTCCTCTCCCTTGTACAGTCACAGGATGCCATTAAAACAGAAATATAGACAGCTCCCTAATACAGTGTATTTGCTATTCTTTAATAACTATGACACATGAGGCTTAATTTACTTTACAAGTTAATATTTTATAGATCTTCATAAATGGAAGATTGTAAAAACATGCATAATTGGTTTAGCCGGCTATATGTTTCATTGATTCCAACTAAAGATTTTTGAAATCATGACATGGCGTGCTGTGCATGTATTTAAAGATTAAGGCCTTTGCTATAAAATGTTTATTATACACGTTATATTAATGAAGTTGCACAGACTGACAGTTCTGTTCTTTGTATTGGCTGGCCCTGCCTATTACTGCCTACATTTTAGGAATCTCCTTTTTTCTGAAAAACAGCTGCTGCAGTGCACAAAGTCTCCATTTTGAGATGCCAAACTATACTGAAAAAAAGTAGCTATATTTAATTGCTGCCAGGGCATTTAAGATTTAGTCCATCCATCTCAATGAACTTTTAAGTATTTGGCTTTGGTAAAAATAGCTTTAAAAAAAGTCAAGGAGGACCTTTAATTTTAACCTCCCAAAACAAGCACAAAACTTCACCTATGAACCGTGTCAAAGCAAGTAAAAGAAACCTGGCTAACTGAGCCTAAAGCCTGTAGAATAAAAGGCCGAAAAGGGAAGAAGGAAATGTCTTTCCTTTGGAGAATCCTACAAGAAACTTGGTTGTGAGCAAGAACAGAATTTTACCAGCCAAAAATCAAGGTATTGCAGGAGAGCCCTGTAGAGAAAAAAAGCCTGCAGCAATAATATTAAAGCTGCAGAGAACTGCAAAACTTGGGTATAACACCTAGAAATCTGGCTTGTAGCTTGCAAGTGGGAAAGCTCAAAATACAGTTCAAACCACTGACCTAAGATGGGGGTCTGATTGGAAAGTGGAGAAATGGTAGCATCCGTTGAACCAACATTGGGTAGGGCAGTCTCTCCCACAATTGAAAGTTTTCTAGAATCAGGACCTTAAAAGAGATTTTTTTCCCTTTAAGCTTCTACTTATAGTATTAATAGCATACTCGCGCACTGCACTATATCATGTTTTGTTTAAAAAGAGCCTACTGATACCCACAGGGGCTTTGGCACAACTTCCTAAAGCAAAACCAAATGAAAAGACCCACACCATGAGGCAGATAGCCCTTGACTTTCAACCTTTCAACCTTTTTCAGGCCGTGACCCCGACCTGCGCCGCGCATGTGCGGCACAACCCCGACCTGCACCGCGCATGTGCGGTGGCCCGCATCGCGCATGCACGATGCTACCCCGCGCATGCGCGGTGCTGCCCCCTGCGGCGGCCGAGGGGAAAAGGGAAAAAAAAATGGCGGACTGCGTTGTTTGGCGACCCCGTGAAATGGTCGTTCGACCCCAAATGGGGTCGCGACCCACAGGTTGAGAACCGCTGGTTTAGTGACTGTCCAAAGTTACAATGGAATTGAAAAAAGCGACCTATGACTGGTTTTCACAGTAATGACTGTGGCAGGAGCTCCCTGGTCACATGGTCAAACTTTGGACACTTGGCATCTGGCATGTATTTATGCCATGTTGTACCGTCCCGCGGTCACGTGAGCACCATTTATAATCTTCCCAGGAGCTTCCAACAAGCGAAGTCAATAAGGGAAGCCAGATTTGCTTAATGACCGAATGATTCACTTAATAGCTGCAGTGATTCACTGAACTGTGGCAAGAAAAGTCATAAAATGGGGCAAAACTCATGGAACAACTGTCTTGCTTAGCACTGGAAATTTGGGGTTTAATTGGGGATCCTAAGTCAAGGACTACCTGTGTGTAAACAAGCCACCCTCAGTGAACACCTGAAGGGGGGGGTGAGCTCTGGGCAATTGCAAACCAGCCGCCTTTCACGAGCTCATGTGCAGCTGAAGAAAGTCAAAACATCATTCAGAAGGAGATCTGTCTGCTTTTTAAAAGTTCTTTAAGTTCTTTTTAACTCTGTTTTAATTTTGTTTTTAACTACAGATAGTCCTTGACTTACAACAGTTCATTTAGTGACCGTGCGAAGTTACAACGGCACTGAAAAAAGAGATGACCGTCTTTCACACTTACAACCGTTGCAGCATTCCCGTGGTCACATGATCAAAATTCAGACGCTTGGCAACTGGTTCCTATTTATGACGGTGGAGGTGTCCTGTGATCATCTTTTATGACCTTCTGACAAGCCAAGTCAATGGGGGAAGCCAGATTCACTTAGCAACCGTGTTACTAACTTAACAACTGTGGTGATTCATTTAACAAGTGTCAGGAATCGGTTGTAAAATGGGGCAAAACTCACCTAACAAATGTCTCACTTAGCAACGAAAATTTTGGGCTCAACTGTGGTCATAAATTGAGGACTGGTTTTATTGCCTATATACAATTTTATTATTTTATTTGTGAATTGGCCAAAGCCATGCAAGGGTGATGGGCAGTATATCAATTTGATAAACAACAATAATAATAAAAGATCTGTTGAATTGCATTGCAATCTTAAATGTGCAAATACTTTTTTCTTTCCGAACACCATCCTAGGGTGTTCAGGGCTAAACTGACCACAACCCCCCCCCCAGCCTTACCGGTATGAGATCTGAGATGAACGGTGAGCTGGCTGGAATTTCGGCTGGCGTAAGGACAGATCTGGCACTTGAAAGGCCGCTCGTCGGAATGAATGCGCTGGTGCTTGTTTAGGCTGCTGCTCTCGGCCGCTGCATAGTCACAGTGCTTACACTTGTAAGGTTTCACTCCGCTGTGGGAGCGCATGTGCATTTTCAGCTTGTCTTTGCGACTGAAATTTTTGCCGCAAACTTCACATTTATGAGGCTTGTCACCTGAAAAAAAAAATGAAGAAATGTAAAGCACCCAGTTCCTGAGGGGAAGGAATTAATCTTTTTCATGATGAAATGGAAATTATCGTTCAAGAGGATTTTTTTTTAAATCACGCTGTTTACTTTTTCTTAGAAAATCAGGGATAGGTGCAGATACAGGTTAAGCCCCACCTTCGAATGCTCATAATAATTTCATTTGGTCTAAGAGAAATTTATTATTATTTTTCCTAATGTCTACTAGTATTCATGACACCAAAATGACTATAAAAATGTGCAGCAGTTCAGAAAACAATACTCCCTTATTACTGTTCACCCCACCTCAACCCCAGATTATAAATGTTTTGCTGGAAAAGGACATACATTCTAAGAAATCTATACCCACTGATTTAAAAATAAAACTACTTACAAATAATCCTTGACTTACACCATTCAGTGACCATTTGAAGTGAGAATGGCATCGAAAAAAAGTGACAGATGATTCTTTTTCACACTTACAAGCATTGAAGCATCCTTGTGGTCACGTGATAAAAATTTGGATGCTTGGCGACCGGCACACATTTATGATGGCTGCAGTGTCCCGGGGTCCTGTGATCACTTTTTGTGACCCTCTGACAAGCAAAGTCAATGGGGAAGCCAGATTCACTTAACAGTCATGTTACTAATTTAACAACTGCAGCGTGAAAGGTCGCAAAATGGGGCAAATTTCACTTAACTATTTTGTTTAGCAATGGAAATTTTCAGCTCAACTGTGGTTGTAAGTCAAGAACTAACTGTATTCCAAAACTCCCAGAATGTACCTGTGTGTGTTCTTAAGTGCCGTTCCATGTCTTTCATTCCATAAGATGTCTTGAACTGACACCCTGGAGGGAGAAGAGAAATAGAAGATTATTATTAGGAGTTCATTTTAACTATCGGTTCCTGCAAATGATGGATCTCCTCTTTTCCTAACAACCAGTGGGGCAAAGAGGTGGTGAGACCCAGAGCTGGCTGGGTGGTCTTCTCCTTCCCAAACTAACCCCAGCACCACTGCCTCACATCATGTTCAGAGAGTATTTGCTCTTCCTGGTAACTATTCTCCTAAAAGTGGCTGGAAGAACATGCAGTGACTTCGAAGCAAGAATGTGGTTTCTGGTACATACAATAATTATGAAAGGAATCAAGAAGCCGTAAATGAAAAAAAAAAAATCTACAATATGAAGAAGATCACCCTTTCCATGCTGTGGAGGGAGATTTGAGAGAGAGAGAGAGAGAGAGAGAGAGAGAGAGAGAGAGAGAGAGAGAGAGAGAGAGAGAGAGAGAGAGGGAGAGAGAGAGAGAGAGAGAGAGAGAGAGAGAGAGAGAGAGAGAGAGAGAGGGAGGGAGAGGGAGAGAGGGAGAGAGGGAGGGAGAGGGAGGGAGGGGGGGAGAGAGGGAGGGAGAGAGAGAGAGAAGGAGAGAGGGATGATGCTTTTTTTACTGTGGTAGAGAAACATTTGCAGAGAGTCTAATGTTCCAGTTTCTTGTAGTGGAAGAAAAATTTAACAGTGAGATATACCTGCGCAGTCCCGCTGGAACAGAAGTCCTGCTGAAAGCCTAATTAACAGGCTGCACAAATTTACCTTAGCAGACATGAGGGTGTTCTACTTGTAATTATTTAAAAAAGAAAAAAAATATATACAACTGGGTAGCTGCCTTGGGTATTGATAGCAAATGATCTTTACAGAATGGATTCCAATTCTCTTTGGAAGCGCAAGAGACTGAGAACCCCCAATCAGACTGATGCATTCTTGATTCACCTAGATATCACTGCCCATTTGTTGGCTAAAATAAAACAAAGAGGAACTGGAAAGTCTGAATACCTGAGATCTTAAAACCTTAAAACCAACCAATGCCATTTCTTCTCGGAGGAAAGTAGAGACACCTGTTGCTTTCTGTGAAACATCAAATTCATCTTAGTGATGAATGACAGTTCTGGGTGAAGAGTTTCTAAATTGGGAAGATTGCACTCCCCCCCCCCAGCAAACAAAGTTCTGAAATTTCTGCTAGAAATTTGTTTTTCCAGGAGAAATGCTTGAGGAGTAACAAATGTAAAATGGGGAACAAATAGAATAGTACAAAGACTCCAAGCTTCTCAGCACCTGCATCTTCTCTGCTTCCTAAAGGGACTGAATCTTTGAGGTTGATCACAGATGTTTAAGAGATCCCTCTGGGGGACTGCCAAAGAGAAAGTTCATGAAGGATAGACGATTTAGACACTACTTTTCCAGATCTGAATCCACCCAACTTTACCAGTTCTTTACTCAATTGAATATATTGTAGCCATACTCAGCTGAAGCGTCAGTTGAATTTCCATCCAGACTAACCTCCTTCATGAAAAAAAAAATAGATATTTATGTACATATGTAGCTAAGTTATCCGTCAACAGAAAAGCAAAGGGGCATTGAGGTAATACTAAAAGTTAAGGAAAACTATGTATAGTTTCAAGTTTCATCAAATATTAATGCTACAGATTTCAGCACCAAGTGCCTAGGACTATCCTGTTTTTACAATATGTGCTCCAAGCCAAGTTTGGTATTTGGGGTCACTGGAATTGAATAAGGAAGTTACACAGGCTTCCTCTTGCTAGTTCTGAGGAAAGCTACCAGTGCAGTGAATTGTGTCTGGATCCTAGACTCCGGCTATTGTCATGACATCTACCTCTGAGAATATGACTGACCTGACAAGTTCCTAGAGTGAGTTTATCAAAGCGATTATCTTAGCAACATATTATTCTGTAGCAAGATACTTGCTGAGATGGGGGGCCATACAAATTGACTGACTGACTGAATCTATACATTATTAAAACTTTTTGTTATGACCTTTAACTAGATAAAACAATGATCATAGGGCAACAATTTTTCAACCAAGATATGTCAAAAGAGCTAACTAACAAGAACGTGTCCAAAATCTAAGACCCGTGTCCTCCGAGGAAATGAAATTTGGAGAAACTATGACTGCTGCTTCATTACTACTGGCTGCTGCTGCAGTCACATGACCTTTATTCTCAATATTCTGTGACAGTTTCCTAGCCAATCCTGCAATTCCTTTCTCCTTCCTCCACCCAACAACAGCCACTTACCAGCAAGCAAGCAAGCAGGAAAGGTTTCCAAAGCTCCCACTTCTACCCACCTCCCCCTGATCATTCTGTTTTTCCTTTTAGGTAAGGAAATATCTCTGAAATGATGATCCAACACCAAACTAGGGTTTTTTATTTATTTATTTATTTATTTATTATTTTGACTTGTATGCCGCCCTTCTCCCCAGACTCAGGGCGGCTCACAGCAAATAATACAAGTACAAAAATATAAATCAATTAAAGTAGTAGTGTACAATATAAAAAACTATAAAACGGTTCCCACTCATACAACACACAGTCCGAATCAAAGGCCCAGGGGCAGAGCGCAGCTCACACGCCCCAAGCCTGTCTGCATAGATGTGTTTTTAAGAGTTTTCGGAAAGCTAGGAGGGAGGGAGCAGTACGAACCTCTGAGGGAAGTTGGTTCCAGAGGGCTGGGGCAGCAACAGAGAAAGCCCTAACCCTAGGTCCCGCCAAACGGCACTGTCTAACAGACGGGACCCGTAGGAGGCCAACCCTGTGTGCCCTAACCGGTCGCTGGGATTCATGGGGCAGAAGACGGTTCCGCAAGTATCCTGGCCCATTGCCATATAGGGCTTTATAGGTCATAACAAACACTTTGAATTGTATTCGGAGACCAATTGGTAGCCAGTGCAGCTCATGGAGGGCTGGAGTGATATGAGCATGTCTTGGAAGACCCAAGACGGCTCGTGCGGCCGCATTTTGAACTACTTGGAGTCTCCGGACATTCTTCAAAGGTTGCCCATGTAGAGAGCATTACAGTAGTCGAATCTCGAGGTGACAAGGGCATGGGTGACTGTGAGGAGTGACTCCCAATCCAAATAGGGCCGCAACTGACGCACCAGGTGAACCTGGGCGAATGCCCCCCTCGCCACAGCCGAAAGATGGTATTCTAACTTAGCTGTGGATCGAGGAGGACACCCAAGTTGCGAACCCTCTCCGACGGGGATAAAACTCCCCCCCCCAGAATGATGGATGGACAGATGGAATTGTCCTTGGGAGGCAGAACCCATAGCCACTCCGTCTTGTCGGGATTGAGTCTGAGCCTGTTGGCACCCATCCAGACCCCAACAGCCTTCAGGCACCAGTTCATCACTTCCACTGCTCTGCTGTAATGACGCGGGGTAGAGATATAAAGCTGAGTATCATCGGCATATTGATGACAACTCACCCCGTGTTGACGGATGATCTCACCCAATGGCTTCATGTATATGTTAAGCAGAGGTGAGAGAACAGACCCCTGAGGGACTCCACACAGGAGACCTCGGAGCCGATCTCTGACCTCCTGCAAACACCGACTGCGACCGGCCAGAGAGGTAGGAGGTGAACCACCGCAAAACGGTGCCCCGCACTCCAAGCCCCTCCAACCAGCGCAGAAGGATACCATGGTCGATGGTATCGAAAGCCGCTGAGAGGTCAAGAAGCACCAGGATAGTGGAATAACCTCTATCCCGGGCCCGCCAGAGATCAGCGCGACCAAAGCAGTTTCCGTGCTGTAACCGGACCTGAACCCAGACTGCTGAGGGCCCAGATAATCAGTTTCATTCAAGGACCGTTGGAGTTGGAGTGCCACCACCTTCTCAACAACCTTTCCTAAAAAGGGAAGGTTGGAGACTGGACGATAGTTATTTAAAACTGCCGGGTCCAGGGAAGGCTTCTTGAGGAGGGGGCGCACAAGTGCCTCCTTTAAGGGAGCCGGAAAGGACCCCTCCCTCAGTGAAGCGTTAACAACAGCCTGGACCCAGCTCCGTGTCACCGCCCTGCTAGCCGAAACCAGCTAGGAGGGGCACGGGTTCAGTAAACAGGTGGCAGAACTCACAGCTCCAATGGCCTTGTCCACATCATCAGGAGTTACCAGATCAAACTCCTCCCATTCAACAGGACTAAGACGGGCCTCTGTCATCTCGACTGACTCATTGTCAGCCGACACTGTATCCCAATTGGAGTCCAAGTCGGCCCGGATCTGAGCGACCTTGTCTGCGAAAAAGCTATTAAATTCTTCGGCATTGCCCTGCAAAGGTTCCTCTCTCCTCCCCGTATCCAGGAGAGATCGAGTCACCCTAAACAGGGCAGCCAGACGAGATTCCGCAGACGCAATCAATGCGGAAAGATACTGAGATCTTGCCGTAGTGATCACTTCCAAATAGGTCTTAATACAAGCTCCCAATTTGGTCCGATCAGATTTGGATCTACTCTCCCTCCATTGCTTCTCTAAACATCTCTTCTGGCGCTTCATCCCTGAGTTCCTTGGTAAACCAAGGAGATCTCCTGGGTCTGCTACCACAGAGAGGTCACAACAGCGCAATCTGGTCTAGAGCCCCCGTAGTGGCCGTATTCCAGGCCGTCACTAGGGACTCTGCCGAACTGTCTATGAGCGAATCCGGCAATTCCCCAAGCGCCCTTTGAAAACCAATGGGTTCCATCAGGCGTCTGGGGCAGAACCATTTAGTCGGTTCCAGCTCCCTGCGAGAAAGGATTGGTGTCGTAAACTCAAGCCGCAGCAGAAAATGATCTGTCCATGACACGGGCAACACTTCTAATTCCCTTAATATCAGATCATTCCTCAGCTGTTCCGAGAGAAAAACCAAGTCAGGTGTGTGTCCCCTCTCATGGGTTGGGCCCTCAATTACTTGTGTCAGGTCCATAGTTGCCATGGAAGCCATGAACTCCCGTGCCAACCCAGAGGACTAACCGAGTGACGGCACATTAAAGTCCCCCAAGACTATAAGTCTGGGGAACTCAACCGCCAACCCGGCTACCTCCTCGAGTAGCGTGGGCAGGGCTGTAGAAACGCAGTTGGGAGGCAGGTACGTAAGCAACAGACCCACCTGTACACCTAGGTCCAACCTCATAAGGAGGGACTCACAACCTGATATCTCGGTAGCAGCGAGTCTGCGCAGCCCGAGTGTCTCCTTAGCTATAATCGCCACTCCTCCCCCCCTTCCCTGTAGTCGCGGCTGATGCCATACCTGAAACCCAGCTGGACACATCTCAGAGAGGGGAACTCCTCCCTCTGGGGTCAGCCAGGTCTCAGTTACACAAGCCAGGTCGGCCTCCTCATCTAGAATCAAGTCCCGGACGAGGAGAGCTTTATTTACCACCGACCTGGCATTGAGCAGCAGCAGCCTGAGTCCAGGGTCTGGATTTCGCTCGTTACCAGTACTCCAGGAGAGGTTCCGGGGGCCGGAACAAGAGATCGCTTTCAAGCAGCGAGGCCTTGTTCCCTGAGAGCGGCCTACCCCAGGCCTCCCGTCGTATCTGCCTCTTCCCCATAGGACCGGTATAGCCTGGCCCTCTGATCCCTCAGAGCAAGGCTCCTCCACTTCACTAGCTTCCACGATTGCAGACAGGTCGGCCCTTCCATTCATCATACAACCACCCATCCATTCAACCCGATTCACTCCACAATCAGTCAGTCCCCCCACATCATTCATAACATCCAGAAAAAATCAATTAAAACAGTATATGGTGAATAAATAAAGCATTTCAAATTCTGAAGTAGTTTCATTTTCTAATGAACATGGAAAAGAATCAGTTCTTACTCTTCTGGTAACCACTGAATCTGGACATTGAAAACAACTTCTGGACATGGGTAATGACTTCCAAATATGTCACCTGAACTGCATACAACCCATAGTGGCATCTGTGGCTCTAGATTCATTTAGAAATTTGGAGAGTGAGCTCTCCCAGCAAGGGTGTCAGCTATCAAATAAACTTTCTGACATACCAATATGGAGCACAAGTAATGCCTGTTCATTCTCTAGCTAGGGCAGAAATAGTTTAAAAGAAAGAAAAGAATAGAACAGAACAGAACTCTCAGGAGCATCATGCACTCATTTGTTTTCTTAGCAGAGTGAGGTAGATGAATAATTCCTTCTAGATTGCTTTTTACCAATGTAGAAAAAATTGTCCTCACTTCTTAGAGAAAAAGAAATGAATTCCTCCTATTTCTTTTCTCCTGCTATGATTCAAGGAACCTGGGCAGATTTTTTTTGAAGTCCAACTTGCCTTGAGTCTAAATTACCTTGACATCATTCTTTCACAGAATGACACTATGGATACAGTTTCCTGGTTTTCTATTTCTGTTTTGGTCCACCATTGCCCATTACTCTAGTTTGCAACCCAGGGGCCATGACAATGAACATGGGGGAGAAGGATATGTTTCTCCAAAATAAGTAGACCAGGGTGAAAGGGATTAATTCATTTGAATCTATGCACCAAGCATCACCACTGAACAAGGATTTGAACCTTACTGGATTAGCTTATTGAGTCCTTTCCTCAGGTGGTCTGCATGAAAATAAAAATGGAGTGTGGAGGGGGAGAGATGTAGCATAAATTTCAGTCAAATTCTCAAGCCAAGACAGGTTTTGACTGTATGTTCTAATGAAGTTAATTGACTTAATCACACATGGAAGGTTATTTTCCTCCCTCTTTAGGCCTCATGATCAATGGCAACCTAAATTAATTTTAAAAATTGCTTCCATGAATCTTCTTGTAACTTTGTGGCAATGTCACTGAGTAAAATTAATACAAGCGATGCCAATTTATTTCCTCATTCCATCTCAGAGAACAGCAGATCAATAGGCAGAAAGTAAATACAATGCAAAGAACAATTCACAACTGCCAAATCCCTTGAGGTCCTGCAAGGCTTCTAAGGAAAAAGAGAAAAAAGCCCCAACAAGAAGAAAGAACCTCTCTGAGCACTTACATGTACTGATTTGCATATAATACAACCATGTTTTTTTCCGAAGGTCAGGCATGCTTGTGTTTTCGTGCAGAAAAGGAACTCGTAGACTTGCAGGCACATACAGATGTAGTTCCATAAAAATCCTGCAATTTTTCTAGCTATGGATCGAACATGTCAACAGTTGCAGTAAAGTATTAACATTTCAATTCTCCACAGAAACATGGCCAAATGGAATGCACTAGATGGGATTATCTCCTAATGACTAGATGAAAACAGTATACAAGTGAGCCTTCTTCTGGAATATCTTTTGACTTCTCCGTCTAGACTAATAATTAGGATTTCCTGGTGTTCTAGCAAAATACTAATCAGGTCCAACTCTGTTTAGCAATTTAAGATCAGCCCAGGTGAGCTTACTGGTGCCAACTGCTAAAGAAAGTGCCTGTTACCTACAAAATTCATTGAACCATGCTTGATTTGGGCTTGAGAAAGTTAGCCATGCTACTGTAGGGAGGCAGTTCCATGATAAAAATCATCTGGTGCATGAGGAAGTACTCAGGTTTAAATCAATTAGCACCAATCATTAGTTAGGACAGGAGGTCCTTGACTTACGACCAGTTACTTAGCAACCAAAGTTATGACAGACCCCCCTCCCCAAAAGTACTTATGACCTGGATTCAAAGTTCTGAAACCACCCCCCTCCCATAACGTAATTGCATTTTGAGCACTCAACAACCAGCTTGCATTTACAGCTGCTTGCAGCATCTTGTGGTCATGTGACCACAATTTGTGATATTTTTTGTTGGAAACCGGTGTTTACTTTCAATTTCTGGTAAAAAAAAACACCACCCATTGCAGACAATGGGTTTGCTTGATGACCATGGTGATTCACTTAACAACAGCTGCTAAAAATATTGTAAAATAAGATTAGTCACATGATGACCCACTTAACAACTTACAATCTAATTATTGGCTGGAGTCGAGGATTACCTGTAACTTGTGTCTGGAGGATGCTACTCCTAGACAAGAGTATATAGTACTGAGCTAACTGAAACAATGATCTTTGGTTCAATGTATGATAGAGCTGAACTCTTTGTAACTGAATGGTTCTGTGTATAGCCTGAGTATAGCATATATGCAGAAGGTAGCCTTCCTTATACCCATGTCTTGCTTTTTCTTTTCCAGAGGATTTGCTTTTGGAAATGCCCTCTAATTTCAGCCAGTCCATCCTCTCCATGAGCTAATGTAGTCTGAACCTTTTCCAGAAGCAAAACAAGAAGAAACATCAGGAGAATTTGTCTACATCAATCCATAAAATAGTTTATTCTAGAAGGTAGTGGAGTATTCTTTATTAGAAGATTTTAAGCAAAGGTTGGGTGGTCATGAATTAAAGATGTGTATTAGTGGATTTCGTCCATCAGCAAAGGACAGCATTAAATAGCAGTCAAATGTCTTCCTACTAATTCCATGACCAAAGGTTCCAAGTCACTGAAGCAAGACATTTTCCCCACACTGTTTATGCATGCTGGGATCTACCGGTAGGTAATTGTAAGCATGGGGAGTGTGCATTTTCCAACTATTTCAAATATTGCTAGGAACCTTTTTCAATGAGAAACAATTTCAACTGTGAAATGTGTTGTTTTAAAACTTTTGGAAACATTAAATGCTAAAATCAGGGGTCTAGAAGTTGAGTCACAGCAACTGGACTTATTTTCCTGATGGTTTGAGACGTTTTGTTGCCCATCCCAGCAGTTTCTTTAGTCTGAACAAGTTGGTTAAGAGAATCTGAGTAGGCAGAGAGCTGTTGGAATGTGCCAACTCCTAAAATTCTTAGGGGGAATTCCTGCACTAACACAGAATTTCTTCCCCAAAGTGTGTGACAATATGTCGATGAAGATTCTGTCATCCAGAGTTGTCTGGAAGTTGTGTCATGGCAACTGACTTATTTTCTTGCTGATTTGAAGAAACCCTGAGGTTGGTGCCAGAATCTCCCTAAGAATTTTAGGAGTTGGCACATTCTAATGGCTCTCTGCCTACTTATTTTCCTAACCAACTTGTTCAGATGGAAGAAACTGCTGGGATGGGCAGCAAAAACGTCTCAAACCTACATGAGTCCAGTTGCCATGGACTGACTGGATGACTGAGAATCTTCATCGACATAAAATCAGAGCTGTTTTTGAAACGGATCTGGAATAATAATAATAAAGGTCATTTCACTCTTAGATTGGGACATTCTGCAAATTTTTGCTCTTAAAACATTTGGAAACAAAACATATTGGACACCTCCAGCACTATCTAAGGCAGTGATGGCGAACCTTTTAGAGACCGAGTGTCCAAACTGCAACCCAAAACCCACTTATTTATCGCAAAGTGTCAGCGCTGCATCAGCATTGTGGTGCCCTCAAGTGGGGTGGGGGGCGTGGCCCACTGGGTGGGCATGGCTGTAGTGGTCACAGCAGACTGGGTGAGCGTGGCCGGGGTCAGTCCCTCACCATCTCCGGGATATCTCCAGTGGGCCAACGCCGCTTGCTCGCTCACTTCCTACCCTGTCGCTTCCAAACGCCACGTGCTCGCAACTCTGGTGAACTCTGCTGGGGCAACGGCGCATGTGCCCACAGAGAGGGCTCTAAGTGCTGCCTCTGGCACCCGTGCAATAGGTTCGCCACCATTGATCTAAGGTCTTTGCTACTCAATTCTTGTCTGGAACCATCATGTGACTGGAAATGAAGACCCGCCCCTCCTTCCATGGTAGCCACTGTACTCACAACATATTTTCAAAATGCCAAGGGTGCCCTCTGCCCCCCTTTCCATCCAAAACTAGATTTCTGATTTACCCACCGGTTTATCCTTTACCTGGGTAGCTGCAATTGAACTTCTTCTGTGCCACTGATGTGTTGGACTTTTTGCTGCGTGATTTCGGTGGAGTGGTAACAAGAGTAGCTGTCCGAGGTTCACCGTTCTCACCAGACAGGTAAGTTTGGTAGCCATGCTCAAAAACAAACTCGGGTGCCGATACTAATAAAACATAAAAAAGGCTTCATTTTAGGATCCCCAATGTTAAAAACCCTTTCCTCATATTGCTACCTAACTATACATGGATTGGTGGAAGAAAAAGCTTTCATGCACTCAGTGCAACCTTTGCTGACTTTCTACTGATCAGACATTTTCATGTTCACAGTCTACATTCCTATACCTATAATTAGATCTATGTAAGTGTAGGAGATGACCAGGCTGAGCCCAAGGTTGTTGGTCAAATGCAACATTAGTCTGGAGTCCTGAACGAGATCTAAGTCCAGCCCCTCCCCCTGTTGACTCTTATCTGCCCCTAAGTTGCTGATTGTAAATAGATCAAATTCTTGTATAGGTTGCTTGGAATAAATTCACAGTATTTTTGAATTCTATCTTGACTCCTTGTTTCTTGTGACTAATAGTAAGGCATTAATGACAGGGAAGAGACCAGGAGGTTGAGATATTTTGATTCCTGATCACTTGGTTGCCTATCCCAACCGTGGGATGGGCAAAAAGGAAAATATAGAAGTTGACGAACATTCCTCACTTAACAATGGTAATTGGGACCAGGAACTTTGTCACTAAATGACACAGTTGTAAAGCATGATATCATGTAACTGTGTTGATTTCTGACAGTAGTTCTAGCAGTCCTATTTGATGTTGTTAGGCAACCCTTGAGCAGTCTGTGATTGTTACCTGCGAGCTCCTGCTGGCTTCCCCACTAAATTTGTGAAGGTCACAAATGTTGATAACCTGATCAGATCCTATGACATAAATGCAAGCTGGACAGAGTGCCTGAATTGTAATCATGTGACCATAGGGACCCTGCAACAACTACAACTATGAAGATGTGTCATAAACACCTCATGTTCAGCACCACTGTAATTTCAAATGGTTACAGAATGGGTGGACGTTAAGCGAGGACTACTTATACCTGCCAAACTATTTCTACTTCTCCAGCTAGCCCAACACTCTCAAATTGGTCTTTGGGCTTCTTTTCCAATATGGAAATAATTTAATAATTTTTTCCCAAAGATTTTTTCGTATCCTTTCCTCCTGTCCCCAAGAATTGAACCTATAAATATCATACAAATGTTCTGAGCCACACCCCCATACAGCTTCGTGAATCTTGCTGCTCATTAAGATGAGGGGCAGATTTCCTAAGTTTTCACTGAAAGTGACAGAAATTAAACCATCAAGCTTCTGTGTGATCCTTTGTGTTCAAAGAAATGAAGCTATCTGCTTCTTGGACATCACTTCCCAAACTTTCTAGGCAAAATACCTGTGATTGTTTGTGTTTCTGATGTGATGGTCCTTGCAACGGTTTGTGCTTGTGAGGCTGGCACTGTTTCTTCAGCCACAAACTGCACTGTACTGGTAGCGCCAGCTGTTGTGCCAGACAGTTGACAGCCACTCCTTTTGTGACCAACAAAGGCATCAAGATTGTTGAATTGTTGTTTGCAGAGACCACAAATGTGGATATCTGGAGTGAGTTCCACAAGGACTGTGGTTCCACTAGGAACTGCCAAAATATATAAACCAAACAGTTAATGACTCTCAATAAAGTAATAACTGACATATTTTATATTCAGAAGCTGCTGAATGCATGATAGATGGGACTTTTTTAAAATAGACTTCCAAAAGATGCAGGGGTATAGCCAGTAAGATCATTATATCATCGGAGTGAGCTGTGAAGGAATGTAGAGCTAACTTTGAGAATAGGGAAGGAATGAGGGAGCCATTTGTAGAAGTTGCAGAAAAGTTTAGTCCCAAAAGAAGAAATCATACCAAAGAAACTCAAAAATAACCCTGCCTTGATTTTGTCCAGTACAAACCAGAGATGCTGGGAAAGACTGAGGGCAATAGAACAAGGGGACAGAGAATGAGGTGGCTGAATGGAGTCACTGAATCAGTAGGCATGAGCTTAAATGGACTCCAGAAGATGGTAGAGGACAGGAAGGCCTGGAGGAACGTTGTCCATGGGGTCGCGATGGGTCAGACAAGACTTCGCAACTAACAACAAGGCAGTGTTTCAGAACCTTGGTGACTTTATGATGTAGACTTCAACTCCCAGAATTCCCTAGCCAGAATCTTACACTTGCCACATTGTACAAATATATATTTAAATTAACATGTGTATCCCATGTTTTCTCACCTTTCTTAATTTGCTTATAAATGTTACACTTTGGTTCAGAATCTCAAGTTAATATAGAATTAGATCGACATTTACGCAACTGGTATGACTTGCAAATAGATGCTAGGATAAAACTGCATAAAAACAAGGGCTGTAGCCCTTCAGATGTTGAATAATTCCTACGGTAGCATCCTTCACCACTGCCTCTCCTGGAATTGGTTGCTGAGATTAGTCCTTCAGCAACATCTGGAGGTCTTCCCTTTTCTTGTCCCTGATCTAAACTTTTGCTGCCAAAAAGAGAAGAGAGGATTATGCAAAATAACAGCTTCCCACGCTTAAAAAAGCAGTATTTCCTAACTGGATGCCAATGATCATCCAAGGCCATATCGTCTTGGGGATAAATGTCAACTGCAGTCCAAACTCTCCGGAGGGCACCCGACAAAAGGAAGGCGGCACGACAGTCATCAGGAAAAAGATGCATCGCAATCGAAACGCAAAAGCTAAGCCTTCCGTGATGTGTAGCCGCGTTAGGAAGAGGCCTGCGTTCTCTGCAAGCCGAGCCGTCTTTGTCGGCGTGGACCCTCTGTAAGAGGCTTGAAACGGGCAGCTAGCCGGGACTTGGGCAGCTTGCACGCTTGCATATCCGCGGCGACGTTTGCATTGCACTGGCTTCCTCCGTGCCCCTCCCCCACATCTTGCAAATAAAGCAATATAAAGCCCAGAGAGAGCCCCTTCTCCGAACCGCTGGGCGGTTTTTCGCGCGCAGCCGTGCCACCCCGCGATGCGCCTTCTCGGATCCGCTCGCTGCTCTCCCCACCCAGGTTCCGGGGCCGCTGCTCAGCCAGATTCCCGGGCGGGCCGAACGGTCGCTTCTGCCGCTACTCAGGTTGCGGGGCCCGCCTGAGCCTTAGCACAACACTGCTTTTCCAACTCCCCGGCCCGGGAGCGCGGATAAGCCGCTCGGCCACTTACATTGCACGGGACCGGAGAATGACCGAGTGCCCGCGGCGCTCGAGTTCATCTTGGCTTCCGCGGTGATGCACGGGCTGAAGCTGCCTACAAAAAGGAAACAAGCAAACAAAGGGGTCAAAAATAAAAAAAAAAGCCTTCTTGCTCCCCCCCCGTAAGCCCTTAAGGCGGGGACGGATATGGGCCTGCTGAGCATGCTCCGTAGAAAAAGCTGAAGCCGACGGAGCTAGTCTTTCTGCCCACACCGCAAGCAAGCGTTGCTTTTTTCCCAGTTGTCTACTATTCTGGCGTGTTACTTAAGAGGAAGCCTATTAGATTTGCACGAGACTTGCTTCCAAATAGGTTTGTATAGGCACGCGGTTCTTTCCGTGTTCCACTTTTCTCCTTGTTTATGCTCAGTGTGATTATTAGCTGCTGCTAATATATATATATTGTTGTACGTCGCTCCCCATCCTGAAGCGGGTGACCACCACCACCACCACCACCACCATCATCATCATAAGTCGGAAGGTACCTTGGAGGCAGGAAACCCTATACCATTTCAGGCAAATGATTGTCCAGTGTCGTCTTAAAAGCTTCCAGTGTTGGAGCATTCACAACTTCTGGAGGCAGGTTGTTCCACTGATTAATTGCTCTAACTATCAGGGAATTTCTCTTTAGTTCTAGATTGTTTCTCTCCTTGATTAGTTTCCATCCATTGCTTCTTGTCCTGCCTTCAGGTGCTTTGGAGAATAGCTTGACTCTCTCTTTGTGGCAACCCCTGAGATATTGGAACACAGCTATCCTGTCACCTCTAGTCCTTCATTAAACTAGACATACCCAATTCCAGCAACCGTTCCTCATATGTTTTAACCTCCAGTCCCCTGATCATCTTTGTTGCTCTTCTCTGCACTCTCTAGAGCAGCGGTTCTCAACCTTTTTCAGTCCAAGACCCCACCTGCGCTGCCCATGCGCAGCGCGACCCAGACCTGCACCACGCATGCGCAGCGCGACGGGCTGAACCCCGCATGCGCGGCGCGACGGCCCGAATGCACGCATGCACAGAGCGCGCACGATGGGCTGAACTGCACATGTGCGGCACGACGGCCGAACCGTGCATGAGCGGCATGATGGGCCGAACCGCGCATGCGTGGCGCGATGGCCCGAACCGTGCATGCGCGGCGCGATGGCCCGAACGCACGCATGCACAGAGCGCGCACGACGGGCTGAATCGTGCATGTGCTGCACGACGGGCCGAACTGCACATGCACGGCGCGACGGGCCGAATCGTGCATGCGCGGCGCGTGCGTGACGGCCCGAACCACATATGTGCGGTATGCGCGGCATGCACGACGGCCCGAACCGCACATGCGCGGCGTGATGGCCCGAACGCACGCATGCACAGAGCGCGCACGACGGGCCGAACCGCATATGTGCTGCACAACGGGCCGAACCGTGCATGCGCGGCGCAACGGGCTGAACCGTGCATGCGTGGCATGACAGGCCGAACCGCGCATGCGCGGCGCGATGGCCCGAACGCACGCATGCACAGAGCGTGCACGACGGGCCGAACCGCACATGTGCTGCACAATGGGCCGAACCGTGCATGCGCGGCATGATGGGCCGAACCGCGCATGCGTGGAGCGACGGCCCGAACCGTGCATGCGCGGCGCAACGGCCCGAACGCACGCATGCACAGAGCGCGCACAACGGGCTGAATTGCGCATGTGCTGCACAACGGGCCGAACTGCACATGCACGGCACGACAGGCCGAATCGTGCATGCGCGGCGCGTGCGTGACGGCCCGAACCACGTATGTGCGGTATGCACGGCATGCGCGACGGCCCGAACCGCACATGCGCGGCGCGACAGCCCGAACGCACGCATGCACAGAGCGCGCACGATGGGCCAAACCGTGCATGCGCGGCGCGATGGGCTGAACCGCGCATGCGTGGCATGACAGGCCGAACCGCACATGCGCGGCGCGCGCGTGATGGCCCGAATTGCATATGCACGGCATGCGCGACGGCCCGAACCGCACATGCACGGCGCAATGGGCCGAACTGCGCATGCGCGGCGCACGACGGCCGAGGGGAAATGGGAAAAAAAATGGAGGACTGCGGTGTTTGGCGACCCCCATGAAACGGTCGTTCGACCCCAAATGGGCTCGAGACCCACAGGTTGAGAACTGCTGCTCTAGAGTCTCAACATCTTTTTTACACCGTGGTGACCAAAACTGGATGCAGTATTCCAAGTGTAGCCTTACCAAGGCATTGTAAAATGGTATTAACACTTCATGTGATCTTGATTATATCCCTCTATTAATGCAGCCTAGCACTTTGTTGATTTTTTTGGCAGCTTCAGCATACTGCTGGCTCATGTTTAAGTGATTGTCCACTAGGACTCCGAGATTCTTCTCACAGTTACTACTGTTGAACATAATGTAGAAGCTTACTTTTTTCCACCACTGAATTTCATTTTGTTAGATAGTGCCCAATGTTCAAGTCTGTCAAGATCCTTCTGTATCTTAAGCCTATCTTCTGGAATGTTAGCGATTCCTGCCAGCTTGGTGTCGTCTGCAAATTTGACGGGCTCCCCATCTATCCCTTCATTCAGATCGTTGATGAAGATGTTGAAGAGTACTGGGCCCAGAACAGAGCCCTGGAGGGCACCCGATTGCACACTTCCCTTCATGTAGATGCAGTTTTATTGAGGACCCACACGCTGAGTAGGCTGGTCAGCCAGCTACAAACCCATCTGGTGGTTATGCTGTCTACATTTTTCTATCTTATCAAGTAGTAGGTTGTAGTCTACTTTATCAAATGCCTTACTGAAGTCCAAATAAATTACATCCACAAAATTCCTTTGGTCATCTGGTCAAAGAATGCAATAAGATTTGTCTGGCATGATCTGTTTTTGTCAAACCCATGTTGGCTTTTGGTAATGACTCTAGGTGTTTGCTGATTTGTTGCTTGGTTATCTTTTCCAGAATCTTCCCAGGTACATCTGCTGGATTATAAAGAGCAAAGCAATTTGACAGGAAATCTAGTTGCTTAGAGACTGGTATGCCTGGAGCAAAACCTTGAATAAGGTGTCAGTACAGTTGTTTCTGTTAGAGTGTACAGTGTACAATCAGGATCCAGGATCTGCAATGGCAGCCACTTATGATCCAAATACAGGATTACCACAACTTAAAGTGCATTCAATAATGTCTGCAGGGGAGTTAAGGGGGGACAATGATAAAAGCAGTCTCTTGCCATCACCAGTCAATACCTGCCATTTTTAGAGTTGTGTTGTGATGCACACCTACCTAAATCTTACAGCATGCCAACATAATGCTGCTTTTATTATTTTGATAAAAAACCAACCCCTGCAGATATCCATGAATTCTATTTCTTTATTTGTATTTATTTTGTTAAACTTCTATACTGCTCTGGGCAGTTCATAATCAAAACAAATTACAGTAAAATCCAATTGCAGCAATAGGAAGGAAAAGAAATCATGGCAAGAATGACAAATCAAATGAGGCAAGGCAGTCTCACTCTAACCTTGTCAAAAAAACAAAACAAAACAAAAAAAAACAAACCCCGGAAAAAAGGTATTGAACACCATGGAGATGTAACTGAAGATGCCATGACTTTACTAGTTTTTTCTTTGTATAGTTGAACACTTTGGAAATTGTGCTTAAAGCTTACTTATCCATTTTCTCCTTTTTCTTCCTCAAAAATTGAATGGCTGATATGGGTTTTCCACATATTTTAAATGAATGAAATGACATCCAGATTACCTCTTAATTCCATTTAAAAAAAAATCGACACCAATATTTTAGCCTTCCTATGCACAAAACCCTTTTCATTTCAGGACTGCTTTGGGCCTTGCAAAAGGCATTCTGAGAAATCACCTGCAGCCCATGGATTATATGTGGCTCATCCCTGTGCCAAACCTTAATAGATTCAGTTTGATTTGGCTTCCTACCATGGATGAATTTAGCCATTGTGGTCTTACTATGGTTCAGATATGGGTTAGGGCAGGGGTAGGCAACCTTGGCTCTTTTATGACTCATGGACTTCAACTCCCAGCATGGCTGGCTCAGAAATTCTGCGAGTTGAAGTCCACGAGTCATAAAAGAGCCAAGGTTGCCTACCCCTGGTTTAGGAGGTCAGGCCAACCAGTGGCTGCAGAATTGCCCTTGCCTTGATGTGATAGAAGAAAAATATTAAAATGCTGTAATTCTAAAAGGAAATTAATTTAATTGGTGTTGTCTTAAGGTTGTAATGCATGGTGGCACAGCACTAGACAACCTTCACTAATCCAGCTGGATTGAACCCAATGGTAGTTGCTGGCCTGTGGAACAGACTCCTCTCCACTCTGAGATTCAGACTGTTTTGGCCTTTTGGGATGCTTTTCTTCCAGGCCTCTGAGTGAGGGTATACAAGAACCTAATACATGCATGTTTTTGTGTTGAGAATTAGTTAGGTGTGTCTTGGCTATTGTATTATGAGAATTTTAATTGTATTTTTTCTTCTGTTTATTGAAGTTTTATCAGACATTTTTTGTTTGTGTCCATAGACTGTTAGCTCTTCAGAGTTATTTAAAATGGGCAGCAATGTAAAATTTCTAAATGAATTTATCAATTCATTCAATTTATATTTAAATATTTCAATGAGAGGCAACTAGAATTTTTACCAAATCGCTGTTTCTGTGAAGTCGTCAGGAGTCAAGCTCACCTTGAGAAGGAGGAAGAAGATGGAAGTTAAATTTAAATTTAACAATTTCGATAACAGCTAAGATGGAATAATGCCCAGTAGTTAAAATAATAAAGAATCTGAAATGTGGAAATGAAGGAAATCAACTGGCAATTAAAATAACTAAAAAGATTCTAGAAACAATCCTCAGTAATTTGTAATTATATTGATGAATAATGACAAATACCATAAACAAATGCATTGTGCATAAATTAATTATGTTAAAAGAATAGCTAATCTGTCTCTGTGTTGATAACATATAATTATGAATATGCTTCCTTGCATGTTTTTAAATAATGTCATTTGAATTCATAATTCAGAGTAGGTATTTTGACATTTAATACATGTTGCAATTTATACATTTTTTAAATATAATTGCACTGTGCCACATTAAAAGAATCACAGCTTACTCAGAGATATTTCCTACCAGCACATAACAGTGAAATAATGGTATGGAAACCAATTCTTTAACACTACAAATTGACAACAAGGAATCATCCTCCCACAAAATCATTTTTCTTTATAGGTTTCTCTTTCTATTACACTAATTAACTTTCATACAAAATTTGTGGGACATTTTTCAAAGATCTCAGAACAAGTACCAGCAATATTTATTTTCTTTATTGTTGTACTCTGTATGCCCCCATTTTCCTTCTGAGATATGCAGAGTTTCCCTTATTTTACTTTTATTTCCTATGGAATAGCTTTTACTGAAAGATCATGACTGGCCTAACATCAGCCACCCATGTTGAATAGAATTCAAACCTGAATATTCTCACATAGGTCTTGTTTCTTTTTTATCTGCTATTAACAATAAAATCTCATATCCAAGATGGTATTACCTGGTCCAGATAAATTCAAATGTTTATTCATCCATGACTCACGTACATGAATATTAATTAATGCAGTCATGTGAATATTGCATAGATATATTATGTAGAATGTGTTAGAGGCAGTCAAAATAAATGGCCAGCACTCTCTGATGGGTAAAAAAAAAACAAGAGCCCTTCATATTTCTCCAGCTAGGTGATATCATCTAAAAATTCTTGACCTTGAAAAACTAAGCAGGATAAAACCTGATTAATCTTTGAGTGAAATTACAGGGCTATAACCTCAACTGAGAAGTTGATAAAGTATACTAGAAATAAACAAACTTTTAAATGATGATTCACAAGATAACACAATCTAAAGGTAAGTCTGTGTTTTTGCTCACTAACTTTCTTTTTGAGATAAGCAGTTATATGAAATGGATCAAGAAACGGCCCATTGATGAAATCTGTAGCACGTGAAGATGTAGGAAAACTGAAGGCTCTGAAATATCTTGGAATTCAATGTCTCTGAGTATCAGATGAGATGATGACTCATGGATTTCGTTCTTGGAACCCAGAATGGACCCAATATCTATGCTATTTTCTTGGAAAAGTTATGGAATTGATTTATTATCTTCCCAGATTTTTAAAAACTTCCCAGTCCAGCCCAGCCAATATTCCTAGAATTCTCATGCAATATCTCTTTGGAGTACTAACCTTGCTTAGCTTTTGGGTGTAAACAAGGCAGATCAGGTATGGCTGCCTAGTGGGTCCACCATGCACATATTGAAAACTAAAATATTAATTCGATATTGTCAATATTGACCGCAATCTTGAAATTCAGAGAGGAATCTTTTGGCCCTTCTGACAGTCACGGATTGAATTTGAACATGTTTTCCTGTGGGGTCACATTCTTCCCTAAAGTTTGTAGAAAATAGGTATTTAGGCACTCAAAATGGCTAATTTTCCTTTGCTTTTGGAATCTCGCAGAATGATTGGAGTGGAAGGGAGGGAGAGGACTTTTCAAAACTCTGGAACCTAAATACGGACCTGTGTTTTGAGAACAATGAGAATATTGCCCCACAATATTCATTAATATTTATTCTTTCCAATTCTCTTTCATTGTCATTGGCTGACATATTCTATATGGTAGTGGGACATATTAAAGATTAGAGCAGGCAAAACTTGGATTTTTTTTAAAAAAATTCAAATTTCTACATCCTATAGAGCTGGCAGAATAACTGGGGGATTCTGGAAGTTGAAGTCCACCCATTCTCAGATTATTAAGATTGAGAAACACTGATCTAGGTGAACCAAATCCCATGTTTGCCCAGCCAACATCTTCAGTGTGGAACCCACATGTGGAGGTGATTCAAGTTGGAAAAGCTGCCCTATGCAATCTATGCTTCAGATATCTTTGTCCTTTTAAATTTATTTTAAAAAACCCTGATTATCGTTCCCCCACCTATCACTCGCTTTGCCATTCTATTGTCATCAGTATGGCTGGCTAACTTTGCATCCAATGTAATGTTTAAAACAGACAATTTATTCTGTTGGCTGGCTCTGATAATTAATGGAGCACGCTGATGATAGATATGTCACATCTAGAAGCAAGCCTCTTCCTTGCAAACTAAATTTCTCTCAAAATTTATGCTGACACATGTTTGTATAAATAAAAATTCAAGGTGGAATGCTGCTGGGACAGCAGGATAACTAGCAAATGCAAAGAGACAGTTCCAGATTAATACTTTCTCATGTTTATTATACATTCTGGATTGAAAATGGAAAGGAATACCTATAGAGGGATTTTCTAAATACCCTGTGGTGGAGTTTTGCATTTGATAAGTAATTCAATTCCAGAAGCTTTTGAATGCTTTACTGGTTATAGAAACCAAGAGGGACAAACTTACTTCATATTTTAGGGATGACGTTTTCATAGCATAAACACAAATGCGTACACTTTTTTTTTTTAAGGAAAGGCATTCTGCAAGTATCGGGCAGTTGTTAGATACCTCAGGTACAGAGTTTGCTATATTTACACACATGCATACAGGGGTATGACCAGAAATAGTCCAGCAGAGATTAGCACACATTTCTATACATGTAAACATTAAAGATTTCAATACTTTGCTCTGATTCAGGAGGCAAAGGCAGTCTGACGTTTTGCCAGAATTCCCCCGAGACTCATAAATGCTTCTGTGCTGGAGGTACCCATTCTTGCTTGAGTCACTTATACCAGTTTATCAAACTAACGAGCCATTGACTGATGCTCTTTCCAAGTTTGAGCCCCACCAGGGAAAGATGGTGAAAAACAAAACTGAAATTTTAGACAGAACTGCATTCCGTAGAACCAAGACAACTAGAATTTATTAACTTGTATGTGCCAAAGCTCACCAAGAATAATGTTCTCTGAGCACTTTTCTCCACAAATCTTACCATCTCTCATAAATCCAGGGACATGGGTAGGCTACATCATTCTGAATTTGGCAAGGTGATATGATTTAGGTTTTTACTAAACTGGCTTTGCACATTACTTCTTTCAGGATTGACTCTGTAGGAGGAAAAAAAGGAGAGGTGCATCATTTGTTTGTCTAGATTACTCTGGCTTGTTCACTTTTAATGAAGTTGCTACGTCCAAATTACACATAAGTCTTAATGTGAATGAGCCTTCCAAAATTAGCTACCATAACACAAATATTTATACTGCATTATATTACAGCCATCAGATAGCAATTGTTCCTGAAGATGGAGGAATCCAGGGCCCATTACATCAGCACCACTGAGAGATTAGCTTCATTAGGCTAATTAGGCTCCAGTTGTTACCTAGAAGTAGTGTAGTCATTCAGCTGTTGTAGTATAGCGAGATATGAGTCTATGGGCCCATTCATGGATTATTCTATTTGACTCCTGGACTTCAAATATATATATATATATATATTTATCCCCAGTATATGATTCTAAGTTTTATTCATTACAGGAGCATTACAGTCTTAAGAATTAATGCCTCACAATGCCCATGTCCCTCATCCCTTTTAAGCTTTGTCTTTTAGTATTGTATAGTTACAGAATAAAAGTTGAGTTGAAAATGACTATGTTGGCAATTGAGTCTAATGCCCCTGTCCCCATTAATCAGAAAAACTAAAGTCTCCCTATGTTCTGTTAAGCCTCTATGAAGACAATAAAACATTTATGGTCCTCTCATCATCTGGTACTTCATTTATTCCCCAGAATTTCTCAAAAATAATATGGTTGTCTCCCAACATACATTTGTAACTAAAATTCCCCATTTATGCTTTGAAGAAATTTTTAGTTTGATTGTGGAAGGCATCACCTACATCTTTTCTTTGGGTGAATGAATGATAATACTACAATAATACTACAATAGTATCAGTTTTGTTATTTGTACCATTTACAACCCAGATGCTGGCTGTGGATTTGGTTAGTTGAAGGTCACACGTTTTAAAGTTAGCAAGGTGGAGAAATACTGCTCTATATTATTGCCAAGCTCTTTTACCTGGAGCAGATGGATATTTTTGGGATAGAGTAATCTCCCGCACCCACCCCCATCCCTTACTTATTTTATGGCATCTGTCCCCATTGTGTAAATTATATGCCTCAACTGCTATATTCCAATTATGTGAATCACCTCATCATACCTGTGCTATGTCCATTAAATTATTTTTTTTAATATATAAAATTCTTTTATTAAAACAATCAACATTGAACATAAAAACATATTGTGCAGCAATCATCAGGGCACCTGATATACAATACTAAGTATTAGTCATTGAAAACGTCTGAATTAGTAAGCCTTTTTCCACCCCTCGCGTCTAGCCTCAACTATATTGTTTGATTGGTGTTTCTCTTATCTGGTTCCATATTAATGTGATCAACATTAAACCAAAGATCCTATTGCTAAACAATCATCCTAGAACATAGCATACAACATTAGGTATTAATCTTTGTAAACATCTGTTTTAGTAAACGTTCTTCCCTCCTCCCTTCCCTCTTCAAGTATACTCCGAGTACCTTTTGTTTGGTTGGTGTGTCTCTTATATATGGTCTATCTACTGTATCTAGTCTATTGCATATTGTTCGTTTACGCTTCTGAATTGACTTCATCCCATTACTAGTGCAATCTTTTATAGTCCCTAACCAGAGATCCTGAGGTAAAAGTTTCATATCCTGAGGTAGAGATTCAGTCCGCTTTAACAGTATTAAAGCAAACAACATTAGTCATAAGTTTATGTTAAGAGGCATTAGTTATAGAACATATACATTCAACATTGGGTGTTAGTTTTTGTAAACATTTGATTTGTTAACCCTTCTTCCCTCCTCCCATCGAGCCTCAGCTAAACGCCAGCTGCATTCTGTTTGATTGGTGTCTCTCTTGGATATAGTCTATCCACTGTTTCCAGTCCGTCAAAAATTGTTCATTGGAGCGATTTTTCAAGTATGCTGATATTTTCGCCATTTCCGCCAAATTTGTTACTTTCACAGTCCATTCTTCAATAGGCGGTATTTCCGGATTCTTCCAGTATTGTCCCACCAACAATCTTGCTGCTGTAATTAAGTTCAAAAATAAATTTGTCTCTGAGGTAGTGAAATCCTTTGTGATCCCTAACAGAAAAGCCTGAGATAGAAATTCTATTGTCCATTAAATTATTAAAATTGTAAACCAGCAGGGAAGCAATATCAAGTTTGTTATTTATCTTTTGTAAGCTGCCTAGGAACTGTTCATTGAAGAAAATGCTGCATAACAATAACAACAGTGATAATAAAGGCAATACTGATGCCCTGGTGCTTAGAGATTATAGGTGCTACTATTTCTCTCTTCTGATAGCATTAGATTGGAAAAAAAAGTGCACTAGAAGGAAATGTTATCAAGTTTTACTTTTATCTCATCTATTATTGTTCCTAGTGCTGTATATTCTTCTATTCATTATTATAACAAATAGTAACATTAGTTTTATTAGGTGCACTTATATCTCTTCTCCACCACAAGAAACCTGATCGCTTTTCAGCTTGCATTCAACTTTTGTCTTAAGTCCTAGTAAGTAGACTAGACTGGTTCAAAGTTCATGACTATGGATTTTAATCTGGATGTCCCTGAAACTAATCCAGTATCCTAAATATATTGCAGAATCACAGTGGTTCTTGATCTGTTTGTACATTCCTCAGCATCACAGACCATCCTGACCACATTTTAGCATAATGTACAAATCTAGATCATGCAGTTGCATCAGTATCTTGATCTGGTCTACAGAAATAGTGGATGGCCACTAGTAGTGTCAAATAATTAGTGTTTTCCATATATATTTGCTACCATCGAATGGTTGACTCAGTTGATCGACACTGAAGTTCTGGTACTTTTCTGCAGGTCACTTCTACTTACTGCTCCTTCCCCATCTATCATACTGTTTTAGGCAACATCTAGCCCCTTTCTGAACACATGTTAGTTTTATATAGCCCAATATGAATTAGTGTGTGGGGATTTTTTTTTATGTGTGAAGGGATGTCTGGGACTCTGCAGGCCTCAGGGTAATCACCATTATTAGCAATAGCACTTAGACTTCTATACCGCTTCACAGTGCTTTACAACACTCTTTAAGCAGTTTACAGAGTCAGCATATTGCCCCCAACAATCTGGATCCTCATTTTACCAACCACAGAAGGATGGAAGGCTGAGTCAACCTTGAGCTAGTTGGGATTGAACTTCTGGCAGTGAGCAGAGTCAGCCTGCAATACTGCATTCTAACCACTGTGCCACCACAGCTTATTATTTTGATAATACTTCTGCTTAGAAGACTGGAATATTTGATGAAGAGCAGCTAAGTGGGCTACTGCTTAACTCCTTTCCTTCCAGACTTCTGCTTATCCCCCTCTCTGGGCAACCAATACGGGAGAGCATTTATAAAGTATTCTAACTTGCATGCACGTATATGCTGACATCACCAGTTCAAAAACCCAAGCAAGTGCTTATACTGCATGGCCTTTCCTATTATTTAAAACCTTATCTATTCTGGTTTAGTGACCAGTCCTTGTGCTAATATTTTTCATCATAGTGTATACACTTGCAGAAAACAGAGAAAGATAGCGAGTCTGGCTTTGGAAAAGAAAAAGAGAGAGCCCAAATAAGGCTCAAAAATGGACGCCAATTTATATGACAATAGAACATTATTTTTTTAAAAAAAAACATTTTGTTCTTGGGAGCCATAGTGATGCAGTGGTTGGAATGAAATATCACAGGCTGACTCTGTCCACAGCCTGGAGTTTGATCCTTCCCAGGTGAGTAAAATGCTGCAGATTGTTAGGGGCAATATGCTGACTCTATAAACTGCTTAGGGCTGTAAAGCACTGTGAAGCGGTATATAAGTAAGTGCTATTGCTATTATCAAAAATTCTAAATGAGTGCATACTGGAATTTTCTAGATACAGAAAGGCAGGATGTAGTTAATATCACCACTGCTAATTTGTTAAATTTGTAAGCTGCTGAATCTTCTAAACTCAGAGCTGCTTGCCATATCAGCAAGCTCAATATTGCATCCATGGTGGAAAAATAACAAACTCATAACTCTAATAATATATTTAGATAAAATTATTTCATAATAAAAGAAACAAGTACAACACACTACAAATAATGAACTATCAACAGCTAATATCTATACATGTAATAATTTCATCATCAACAACTTTTAGGAGATATATTAACATTTTCTGCTCTAAAATGAGTGTTCCCATCTACTCTTTGTCCCACAAGACTGTCAGATAAAACGCTGATTGCTTCTTCATAGCCTCCTATCTCTAAAGCAATCTGCTTTTTAAAAGTTCAAGGATGTGATTATTTTTAAAATGAGCTTAGAATAGTTGCTGCCACTAGCAATAATAATAAAAACATTTTTCAAACATTCAAAGTGAATGGTTCTCTGACTTTCAGAAGGGACCAACTAATCAGAACTGGGGCTACTACAAGTGAAGCCTATCCCCCACAAATTATATTTTAAAAAGAAAAGCGTACGTTTGTATAAAATGCAGGGAGATATCACATTTAACTACTAAAATTACATGCACTTCAGGGACTGGCATGCAGTTCCCTTCAATAAATTCTACTTTTCCTAAGCAGAGTTACTGGCTGCCCTCAGGTGATCTTGTTCTGAACTAGCAGAATGAAGTATCAGAATTTTGATTGTCAAAGTGGAGAAATTTCCCCATTCTGCAGCCTGAAATGGTATAACCAATCTTATATCAGTGATTAAGGTGTCAGACTGTGATAGGGAAATTCCTACTCAACTATGAAGCTCAATGGATGATTAGGGTTACTCATTCTCCCTTAGTTTAACTAACCTCATGGGATTGTTGTGGAAGTAAAATTAGAAGAGACCCCCATATAAGATTATATCAGCTGTCAGAGAAGAGATATAAATGATTATGATGACAATGACAGTAATAGGGTCTGTTGTATCAAGTCAGGATTTGACTACCTCTTTGCATTGCCCATAAGATGGGCATTACAGGAGTAAAATCAAGATCTGTTTAGCAATTGTTGGCAATGTGTTGAGCAAATATTAGGAACTGAAGCAACAGTAGCTGATCTACAGGCAAAGATAACCTTGTGGACTTCACTATTAGGTGTTAATAACATTAGTAGGATATCAGGTTACTAGACAACCAAAAGATCTGTATTTAGCGTGGATCAATGAGGTATAGAGATGGTAGGGAGATCAGGAGGTTAACCTTATTATGAGGTAAGTGTTTATGTCAGGTGAATAGACACTGAGTCAACCAAAGGTTAGAAGAAATTCAGCACATCATTAGCCATTTTCTTGCATGCTCCATAGTGGTGTTTTTCAACCTTGGCAAATTTAAGAGGGGTAGGCTTCAGCTCCTAGAATGTGTTTTAGTTGGTTGATTTGCCTAAACTGGTTATAGAAAAATATACTTATGAATACTTTAGGTTGCATATAGGGGTGTGATGGAATCACTGGCTAAAGGAGAGGGGGGAGTTAAGAGACATTCCAAAATGGAGTCGCTCTGGGGAAGGAAATGTCATAAAACAGACTAGTGAGCCTTATTTGTGTAATATGGGCGATCAACAATAAATAATTGCTTAGGTCTGTTTATGGTGTTGTTCTGGTTTCTTTGGCCTTTTTTTCTGTATGTATGTATCACAGTTGCTAGTTAACATTTAGTTTACACATTCAGGTTAAAATGCATCCTTTCTTCTTAAATTAGCACCTACCGGTATAATTTGGCTGCCTCGGGATTTGCTGGATTATAATTCCCAAGGCATGATCTGACAATTGTGGAAGATGGCAATAGTATCTTAACCTGTCTAAAAGATGCAATGGGAATCCTTTTGTCAATGCTTGTATTTTGAACAATATAAATGAACCTCTCCAATGTGCAAAATGTTCTGTAATTTCATTGCTGCTTTTCACGTCTGTCAGTAGAGGGTGCTGTTTGGTTGCGTTTGTAATTTTCCTATCTTACAGCACCAATGTTACCATCAAATGTTCTTTGAAATCTGCTTCCAGACATTACTTTTTTTTTTTAAGGCTCATTAGTGTGAAATTCCATTCCAAAGAGCATAGCCTAGCTATGAAAACTTCAATACCAGCATAAATTCCAACTCAGCTGTATTAAGCAAAATATCTAACAAGTTTAAATTCCAGAGCTCCCTGGTGTCTCTTAGCTACCGTGTTTCCCCTAAAGCAAGACAGGGTCACACTTTCTTTTTATCCCCAAAAGCCCCACTATGTCTACTTTCGGGGTACGGCTTATATTGATTGGAAAACAATTGTCAGTTTTATTTTAAGTATTTTAAGTATTTAAGTATTTTAAGCAGGAGGCGGAAGTGGGCAGGAGTAATATGTCTTACTTTCGTGGTACGGCTTATATTAGCCGACCCCCTGAAAACCCCGATACGTCTTACAATCGGGGGTGTCTTACTATCGGGGAAACAGGGTAGTTGTCACCTCTGCCTGCCAATAGAAAGCCAGCTTCGCCATAGGACAAGTTCTCTTTCCCTGGGGCATGTATGAAAATGAGGTGTACCTCTCAAGAGACTTTTTCCTGTGAACTAGCTAAAAAAATTCAAACAAGGAAATTAGAATATATTATTGAAAAGAAGCAGCAGCAAGGGGTTTGTTTGTTTTTTGGTCTTTTCACAAGAACTAACAAAATGAATTAACAGATTGATGCCCCATCTCCTGTATAGGTAAGAAAGTTGGGATAGAAATGCCCCATCTTATCTCTAGGCTACATTTTGGCAGAATGATATTATGAGGATGTGTCATGGGCCAGACCTAGGTGCCCCAAGATATACTGTATCTGTAGAGGGAGTCCTTGACTTACAACCATTTGTTTAGCAACTGTTGAAAGTTACAGTGGTGTTCAACAGAGTGACTTATGACCAGTCCTTACACTTAAAACTGTTGCAGCATCCCCACAGTGACATGATCTCAATTTGGGCACTTGGCAATTAGTATGTATTTATAGCAGTTGCAGCATGACTCTGGCGTCATGCGATCACCATTTGTGATCTTCCCAGATGGTTTCCGACAAACTAAGACAGTGAGGGAAGCTGGATTCCCTTAATGATCACATGAGTTACTTGACAACTTGCTTAACAACCGTGGTGAAAAAGGATGCAAAATCTAGTGTGATTCACTTAACAACTGTCTTGCTTAGCAACTGAAATTCTGGTTGCTGATTTGGTTATACTGCAGGTTGAGGACTACCTATATCCAAGGATGAATCATTTTGTCCAAGGAACATTTCTTCAGTCTGTTTGGCATTTCAGATTAGATTTTCGGCACAAATGGTCTTTCCAAATTCACCCTCAAATGAGTGAGGAAAAGAATTAGATGGAAGATATTTCTGATTTTTTTTTCTGAGAAAGTAAAAAATATCCCATTATTTCTCAAGGGGAGGACTCCGTAGTAGTAATGATGCTATCAGTACTGATAAACTGTCTTTGGAGGTTCCCTCATGAAGTCTTCCCTTGGGATTTCACTGAAGATTTGGAAGTGAGGCACACTACAGATCATTAGAAAGATGAATGTAGAAAAATAGGACTTTCCATGTCTTCGACTGATCTAGTTGTACTCTGAAACATACTTTGAAAATTGTCCCTTCCAAATAGAGTAGGCTTTATTATACTATAAAACCTGTATACTTAGCCTTTCTAAAGCTCTAAATATAACACATGAAAATTTGCAGCAGATAGGGCTAAAGGCATTGTTCACCTTTTTGCTTATTCCAGGTGAGACTAAAGGTAGGATTTACTCTTCCTATTTTCACATTTAAATCCTGCACCTATATACAATTTCCAGTTTCCTGAAAATCTAACCATATACCCATCTTATGAAGAAGTCTGTATTATTCCTTAATCTTCGAAGTTGATTAAAACAATGCCTCAAGTCAACCAGAATGATTAGATAGAAAAGAAATATTATATTGATGTGATCATTATTTCTAGGGATATTGGGAAAAATCATGTATGTAACTGTTATTTACCAAAATAATAAGCACTGTGTTATTTCAAGGTTTGCAAAGCAGACATTTTGGGGAAAAGGGGAAATCAACTAAATGTACTATGGGGATTATGGATTATAGAAACCAATTGTTAATGATTTTTCTTTACAAACCTAGTAAACACACTGTTTACCAACTATTAAGTGATTTATGTTTAAAAAAAATCAATAAAATATATGAAAAAAAAATAAAACAATGCCTCAGGTATGTTATCTATAAAAATAAAACAATGCCTCAGGTATGTTATCTATATGTGTCCAAACAGCCTTTTCATTTTTTAAGTCATCACTAGTCTTGTAATGGTTTGCAGTTCTCTTTTATAAGGACTCACTAGGGTTAATCAATACTTCCTTCTAATTGGCCTAGGGGAGAACATTAAAATGAGCCTCCTCCTGTGCTTTCCTCCATCTCCATCTTTGCCTCATGGTTCTTAGTTTCTTAGGGAGGCAACTATTTAAAACACTATTGTGACCCAAATGAACAGCTGCATAAGAACCATTAAGTACTAAGGCAGCTGCTTAGCTGTGAGGATAGAGGGGCATCATAAGGACCCAAAAGGCAGATATAGGGAGGAATATCTATCACAGGGGTGTCAAACTGCCGGCCCGCGGGCCAGACACGTCACGTGGAAGTTGCGCCCACCCCATTACTGGCAATGGCAAAACTGGCCTGATATGTTGTGCGACATCACGTGACGTTGCGAGTTTTTTTTTCAAGGATAAAAGATTTAATTGCGTGTGAAGAAAGTACATACTTTGAAAAGGCAATCAATTCAATTTTAGTATATGTGCTGCCGAAGCGAGCACGGCAATCAATTCAATTTTAACTTAAAGCACTAACAAGTGTTTATCAATACCTAAAAAAATAATAAAACCAAAATAAAAACAATGCACCTCAATTATTAACTAATAACTTCATGTTGAGAAAAATAGCAATATTTCAAGCTGAAATTGCTCATATTAATAATTATAGATTTATAAGTCCTAAATAATTCCCAAACAATGAAGTGTTCATATTAAATATTTACATATATTCTTAAATACTGCAGCTAAGTTCCTGATGGAAGATTTTTAGACAAAAGAACCCCCAGTAAACTTATACAAAAATTTCAAATCCAAGTCCCTATGTAGACAAATAAATATGATGGATTTTGCCACACTGTGACTTCCTTCATAGAGAAAGTATACCATTAGTTGTATATCATTTTAAACAATTTTGGTGCAATAGCTGAAAACAGTGTTATTTGCCTATTCTTTGGACTACCCAGTCCTGCTGGCAGAGAGGGCAACGGTTGTTCTGTTTCACCCATAGCGACATGCAGCAATTGTGGAAGGAATGATTACACTCTCCCCAGACCACAACACAATCTTCTTGTTTGTTTTCAGCTTGACATCTAAGACAGGCATCCATGACCTGCACCCGGCAAATGGCGCAGGTGTCGCACTCGACATCCCAGCTCCACATGGCCACGGCGTTCCACTTCTTCAGCGAGAACATTTTGTCGGCGCCGCCAGCTTTGGCGACGGAAGAACCCGAGTGAGTAGTAGAAATGCCGGGCTCGTCTCCGTCCTCCATGTCGGCCATGGCTGGGGGCGGGAGGAGACGGTGGCGAAGGCGGCTTGGCTGCCCCGCCCAGCTCCTCCGGCGCAGCTCCGCCCCCCCGTGACGTTGCGAGTTTGATATGCCTGATCTATCAGTAGGGAAACAGCCCATCATCAAATATCTCCAGCACAGATAGTCCTTGACTTATGACCCTATTTGGGATCAGAATTTCAGTTACTAAGCGAGGCAGTTGTTAATCAAGTTGCACCCAATTTTACAGTTTTTTTTGCAACAGTTGTTAAGTGAAATGTGGTCTTTAAGCAAATCTGGTTTCCCCCATTGACTTTGCTTGTCAGAAGCTATCTGGGAAGATCACAAATGTTGATCAATATCCTTGGCTATTTAGTAGAGGGGCTGGTGTAGTAACTCAAGAGCAGAGCAATACTGCGGATTGAGACCAAGCCTCCATGTGCAAGTGTCATGTTCTCTTTCCAATTTCTCTGAGCTGAGATGAAAAATTCCTCATAATAGGCTGGTCTACACTTACATTGTTCAACAAGGAACCATAGAACTAACTCTATTAATTCATTATAGATTCAATCTTGTCCTGAAGCAAGGATATTGGAATCCCAGGTGGCTATGTATGTTGGGAGAATGGCTTTTGAAAGCTGTAAAGATTATAAATACCCCCCAAAATTGCAATAGTCAAAACTTAAGAATCCAAGAGGCAAACACAACATGAGTTTCTATCTACTCAAAAACTATAGGGATTTGGGCTACCCTTGATAAGCTTATCTTGAAATAATACAGAAGTTAGGTGCTGAAATTCTTATAGGGCTTTTTTTTTTTGCCATTATATAGCTGAGAGTCAACAGCTGTCAAATTACATGAGTAATAGTTATCCATATTCAAAAGGAAGAGCCATTGAGAATGGTCTCTCATTCTTTCTTTTCGTTTCTTCCGCAAGCACTCCAAAGCAGTCAGTAGGGCTGAGCAAAGCTTCGCCAGTCTTGCTACAGTCAAGATAAGAAACCCTAGGGCATGAAGGAATGGAAATAAATGACTACATAAGTAAATAAATAAATAAATATGGTAGATTGCTGTGTTCACCAAAGCAATGACAACATTTTTTTTAAATAAAAAAAAATCCTTGGATTGCAGTGAAAATAAAAGAAGATGGTTAAGTGTGATGACATTGTTTAAGTTGCAGGCAATGCAGCAAAGGACAGTGTTGACTTTCCTTTATTTTTCTTCTCTCTTTCTTGGAAAAACAACAGCAATCTCATTATATCTCCTCATAAGATAGGAGGAAGATTGCTATCTGAGTCTAATGAAAACCCAAATGACAGGCCAATAAAACTTAGTGGCTGTTTATAAAGTCTTTTCAATGCATTCTCAGAGGTATAAAGATTACTTGAACTAGTTCAAAACAACATTATATGCTCCCAGAGAAAGAAAATAAGATAAATGATGGTAGAAACCCACCGGGCAGGGGGAAATGGGGATGTTTAACAAGGCAAGATGGTGGCTGCAACTGCATAATTGAATTCCCACCCCTTTTAATTTGTTTGTAATTATGACTGTCATTTTGACTTTTTAACATCTTATTGCAGACATCCCTGTTCTTTTACAAAGCAGCATTAAAATAAATCAATTTTCAGAAAAGTCACCTTTTACTTGTTTATCTGTTGCTTACTCTGTTTCCCACCATTCAAATTCAGTGGGTAAACAATCTAAAACAATAACTGAGAAATTAAAAATAATGATACAACACAATGAAACATTTCTCTCTTCTCTCTTCCTTCTTTCTCCTTCTTTCTTTTAAAAAGCACATAATTTAAACCAAAATTTCTCAAGTTAAAAGTCAATGGATAAATGGGATGAGTCCAAAATCTAGCAAAATCCCACTCTCATCTGCTGGGATTCTCACATACTGCTGAATCTTTTACTTTTCAGAGCCAGATCCAGTGTGGTATAGTAGAGAGTGTATTCCTAAAAGAAAAACTGGATATAAATCAACGAAGCAAACAAATACAGTGGTGCCTCTCTCAAGAATTGTACCACTATTGGTGTACTCTGTATTACACCACAGTGCAATATTCCCCAAGGGTTAAGGTGGATGGTGAGTTTTGCATGTTGGTTTGTCTTTTAAAAAGTTCCCATAGGTACATCGATGAAATGTTACCAACATTCATTGGGTAATAAACTGGTTGAACAGAAGTGTCTTAAGTGTATGTCAAATATTCCTTCTTGATCTATTGAACTGTTAGCCTTCAGGTTCCTCCCAATCAAATGACATAGTTTCAGTGCTGCTTCCTGGAAAAGTTTGGAAAGCATTCAGTGTGTATGAGAACCATGGGATGAGGCAATTCTAGTTTAATTCACAGCTTCAGTGAGATGGGCTACAATGGATTCTGTTGATGTTCATAGAAAACTTTTCCTGGCCATTAAGGAAAAGTATCTCAGAAAGACAAAGGCTATTTATCAACTTCCTGACAGTGAGACATGAAGCAGCCCCTTCCTTCCTTCCTTCCTTCCTTCCTTCCTTCCTTCCTTCCTTCCTTCCTTCCTTCCTTCCTTCCTTCCTTCCTTCTTGCTACTAATGCCTTCAGTGTAGCTATTTATTTTCCCTGATGTGTATACGATCAAGTTATTATGTCCAGGTTGTGCTGAGAACAGCTCTGCTTGGCGCCCTCCTTTTTGGATGTCAGAATGGGAATCTGGAATTTCATCCACTCATTTGTGAGAGAAGTAGTTCAACTGAGTGTGACACATTTTGCATTAAAATCTCTCTCTCTCTCTCCCTCTCTCTCTCCCTCTGCGTGTGCATGCGTGTGTGTGTGTGTGTATACATGCATATACACAGAGACAGACACAGGCACACACAGGTACACACACACACACAAGCTATGAGTGGCGCAAAGAGCCATGGAAAGATACATGCAAGGCATTACAAGAGAAGATAAAAAGACCTGCACATGGATTAGGGAACAAACGAAAATATACAATATCATCAAGAGAGTAAAAGAATTGAAATGGAAATGGGCTGGTCACAAAGCAAGAAGGACTGATGGCAGGTGGACCAAGGCAGTCATAGAATGGATCCCACTTGATAAAAAGCATCCACGAAAGAGTCCTAAAACAAGATGGATCAAGGACATCAGCAAGTATTGCGGGTCCAGTTGGCAAAAGAAAACTCAGGACCGTATTGGTTGGAAACATGCGGAAGAGGCCTTCACCCTGCAGTGGATAGACAATGGCTAAAATGATGATGAGGAGACATATTTATGAATGTTAAGGATTTTAAATTTTAAATTTATGTTTTAGTAAAACAAACTCATCCATATAGTTTATAAATATCAGTAGTATGGCAGCATTGTGACTATTTATTGAGTATGCCAAAGGTGCTTTTTTTCAAAAGGTGATTAGACTTTATTTTTTTGAAGACATTTCGCTTCTCATCCAAGAAGCTTCTTCAGCTCTTGAGTGATTAATTGATTATATACCATCAAGTTGGTGTTAACTCTTACTAAGCATATAAATATACCTTTTCCAAAATTATCCATCTTCAATGTTGCCTTTCAGATATATGCATATATAAAACAAGCCTTTTAAACCTTTGTCCTCAAGAATTGCAGGTAAAAATTTGCAAAAATATTGCCAGTCAATATCTTTATGATTAGGCCAGGGTTGGCATTTGAAGACTGAACATAATGTTTGGAGATAGGCTGAAGACTGGAAGATGGCAGAAAAGGGGAAAATCCTGGAAATGTTGAAGAAAGATCTAGGACTTTAATAATAAAGCTTTTGTTCTGGGCATTCAGAGTATTGGGTATGGTTTTTGTAGTACAAATTGTGAATATCTTACTGGAAAAGGACACAGAAATATATGCCCACTGACTCAAAAATAAAATTACTTACAGGTAGTCTTTGACTTAAAACAATTTGTTTAGAGTCTGTTTGAAGTTACAATAGCACTGAAAAAAGTGTCTGAAAAAATCCCAATGGTCACATGATCAAAAGTCAGATGCTTGGCAACTGGTTTGCAGTGTCTTGGGGTCATGTGATCACCTTTTGTCACCTTCTGACAAGCAAAGTTGATGGAGAAGCCAGATTCTCTTAACAATTGTATTACTAGCTTAACAGCTGAAGTGATTAACTTAACAACTGTAGCAAGAAAAGTCTTAAAATGGGGCAAAAGTCATTTAACTACTGTCACGCTTAGCAACAGAAATTTTCGGTTCAATTGTGGTCATACGTCAAGGACTACCTGTACCTCATTCTGCTAGACTTAAATTACAATCTTTGTGTTTCCTGCTTCAAATTAGTAAGAATATGTACTCCTAATTTCTAATAGCTGCTGCCTGAGCGGGGCCTGGGGGGCACAAGAAGGGAGCTGCATTCAAACATGAGGCAAGTTGTCAACTTCTGCAATTCCATTCTGCCTTCCATTTTCCCTCAATTTCCTAATTTCCTGTTTCTTATTCTCTACCTATCCTTCCCTCCTGCTTTTTTTCTAACCCTTCTTATCTCACAACTCATTTCTGTTCATAATATTTTTTGAAAAATCAGTTTACATACGTTTTAAATATTGTTTCAATCATCACAGAAGAAGAAAACATTCATAACAGGAAATATTATTTTACTATTGCCTGGTTCTGATGGGACATCTGCTTCTGTAACTTCTATTTAAGAAGTCTCTGTTACGAATTTAGAAAGGGTATTGAGCCCATTTTCAATTAAAACAGACCCTATATCCTAATGCAAATCAATTTTGTAACTTCTGTATTGATGTATTATTTAACTAATTAAAAGGGCCACAAGTTCAAAACAAGAAGTTCTCATGGATTTTTTTTCTTTTCTTTTTTAAAATCTCATTAGAGAGGAATTACTGTAAGCAGCAAGAGGGGGAAATTATGAATACATATTCTGTGCTTTAATAATTGTGCTGAATTGGAATGTGAGAATTTGAGATTTATTTATTTACATTAATAAAACTATAAACCAGGGGTGTCAAACTGCCGGCCCGCGGGCCGGATGTGTCATCCGGAAGCTGCGCCCACCCCATTGCCGGCAATGGCAAAACCATCCCGATACGTTGCGCGACATCACGTGATGTCGCAAGTTTCACATGTCTGCTATAAACCATAAAACAAAAATAAAACCAAGAACTGAAAAAAAAAGTATCAAGTCTCAGTCATCTCCTAGGATCCAACCATTTTTCAGAAAAGAAATAAAGTTTTGTTTTAATTTGATTAAATATGGCGACTGGAACCTGGAAGCTCTTCTGAATCAACATTAGCTTGGGAGAGAAAATCAGTTTTTATTGGCAGATGATATTTCTTTGTTCAGATGAGCATTTTAAGAAAAGACTAGACAGTCACTTGTCTGAAATGGTGTAGATTCTCCTAGAGCAGAGGGCTGGACTAGAAGATCTCCAAGGTTCTATTCTATTCTATTCTATTCTATTCTATTCTATTCTATTCTATTCTATTCTATTCTATTCTATTCTATTCTATTCTATTCTCTGCTTTCCATCTTCTAAAAAAAAGCAATTTGCAAGTTTCTGTGAGTTATTGATTTTTTTGTATGTGTCTGGCTGCTATTAATGTTGTTCTTACTTGGACTAGAAGACCTCCAATATCCCTTCCAACTCTGTTCTTATGTATTCTATAATTTTAAAACATCTGAATATTAGAGGATAATTCTTGTTGTTATTGTTATGCTAGCTTTGCTTTAAAAGGTGCAAAATAGCAAGGTAATGGTTACGAAAGGCAAGTCTATCGCTGTGGTGGCCCCTTAATTATGGAATACTTCTGCCAGAACATTATTGGTCCTTGGGCTGTCTGATTCCAGGTAAAGATTCCTGACAACTTGTTCATCTGAGAATTTAAAGGTAACAGTCGTCTCTTTAATTTGAAACAGGCATTTTGTATTGGAACTGATTCAAATTAAAAATCGTTGCACTCCTCCATCCCCAGCCTTATATTGTGGTATGGCAATTGTCATTTGTGCTTCCATAACTTTAGAATATTATCTAGATAGGAAACTATGTGTAGCATTACTACTACCTCTTATGAACTGGCACTTAACAATACCCTGAAAAACTTCACAAAAATGATATTTTTTGGTCAAGGTTTATTTATTTAAAAATTAGGCTGTGTGATTTTCTGTACATAATATAATTTTGTGTTTGGGTGCATTTTTTTCAGTTAGCTAAGACACTATGGCTGTGAATTAAATGGTCCTACAGAGCAGTCTTATTTGAGAATAAATTATTAATCCATTAAACCTTTATTAATCCATTAGCTATTTGATCTACCAAGGTCTCTCTACTGAGAGAAAGATCTCTGCTAAATTGTATCTTCCCTCCCCAATGCAAACAGGGGATTCCAGAGATTAAATTTGGGATTTCTGTACCCAGAATAGTAAATCATAGTTTATTTAACCTGGTTTGTTGATTAAGCCAATTCAGCATAGCTGTGGCTTGAAAACTGCAATCATTAAATTCATACAACATGTTAAACCAAAAGTAAGTAAACAACATTATAGCTCAATATAAGAGTCAAAATGTATTCATTGTGCTGTATCTGTCTTTGAAGCTTGGATACAATCAAAAGGTATTTTTAGAAAGTATTTATGAAGAAATAACTGAGCAATTGCAGACAAGCACTTTGTATTATCAAAAATTTCCCTTCATCATCTGGATGATCTCCCTCTTTCTCTAATTGCAGGTTTATTAATGAAAGAAGAAGACATTTATAATAGATAAATAATACATCTTCTGGGATTCACATACATACTATTTATCATACAGATCACTGACATCTTTCAACTCAGATTAAATCAAATCTTGCATATTTCGCCACATCTGCAGTTTATCTGTCAGTGTTCTTGCTAATAACTGAAGCAGCTCTCTCTCTCTCTCTATATATATATATAAAACTCCATTTGCTATGATGCAAGAATAGAGATAAACACTGCAATTTAAAAAATAAAAATAAAAATGTACATTAAAGAGCAAACGAATTTGTATTATTTTACACTGGTTACTTTATATTAAACATCTAAGAGATGCAGTGAACTTCCCTCTCATGGCATGAGAGAACTTAAGCACAGAGACCAAACAAAGACAACAAAACATGGCAGATTAATCTATAGGTTAACCATATGCCCCAATTTACAGAGGGGCACCCAAAGGTAATCTGATATATGTTCTTGTCCGAAAGCCATCCAGACCTGCAGCATGATCTGTGTTTAATATTTTGACTGCAGAATAGGCAGGCCATAGGAGTCTCCTGAGAATAGATTCCCCCCCGCCCATTATTTATTTAGCTATGTCATATTTCTTTTAAAAAATCTAATAATTATCTTTTTAGGTTGCATAAAAAGAAAAGCCGTTCTTCTCATTTTTTTTTTTGTTATTTGATAAAGCATCAATGGACCTCTTCTTTCTCTACATCATTTCAAGCAGCCAAAGGTGGCTATTAAGATAAATGTTCTACAGGAGTCCTCAATTAGGAATGGTAATTGGGACCAGGAACTCCACTGCTAAGTGACACGGTCATAAGGCATGATGTCATGTGACCATGGCAACTTAAAAGAACTGTTCTGACCATCTCAGTTGCTACCATTAGGAAATCTCACGTGGTTGCAGAGTCTCATGGTTATGGGGTCCCCATTTGTGATCTCTTGTCTTTGGTTGCTAGAACCTGCCAGTGAGTTTCCAAATGGTGATCACATGATTGTGAGATTTATGACTTCATAATTGTGAGCCAATGTCGTGCCCAAACCCAAAGACAACACAGTGAAACCCAACTGTTTCTAATTCATTTGCTTGCACCTTACAGACAGAATCTTGCCAGACCAAAGCTATAACCTTCCAACCTAATAGATACATCTTGAGAGATTCTAGGGGTAGCTGCCCTGAATTTCTTCCTCCCTTCCCCATCCAACTCAGGACTGTGCAGTCTCTTAATTTGGGCTTTTCTCTGGAATGTATTGCCTTCTCTCTGGGAAACCACAGTGTCCTCATGGGATTCCCCCCACTCTTTCTCTAGGTGTACATTCCATTACATTCACTGGCCAAATGTCTAACACACATTTAGGGACACTGCGATGGGCACGATTATGAGGACTGCCTGCATGAGCCTACTAAAAAATGGCAAAGGTAAAGGTTTGCCCTGCCCTGTTGTGTCCGATTCTGTTTCCTAGCTAAGGGAGTCAGTGTTGTCCAAAGACACTTGCTGTGGTCATGTGCCCAGCATAACTGTATGCTGAAGTGCATAGTACCTATTTATCTTGCGTTTACATGCTTTCAGACTGCTAGGTTGGCAGGAGCTGGGGCAAGAATGGGAGCTCATCTTGTGTGTTGCTTGAGTCTCCAATTGCCAACCTTTTGGTTGACAAGCCCAGCGTCTTAATCACTAGGCCACTGTACCCCATATGAGCCTATCTCTTTCTTTTTTTATTTTTTTATTTTTATTATTATTTTTATTTATTTTTTTAAACCAGCAAAACAAAACATAACACACATACACACACAGTATCCCCCCTTTTTTAACAGCGATTTCGTAACGGTAATCTTCTATTATTTACATTTCCCCTCCTTATTTTTCTTTAGGATATTTGTCCTTATTGCCCCATTGTTTCTTATTTGCATTTTTCTTCCTTCATACATATTATTATTACTATACATTATTGTACACACATTTTCCACTTTTGACCTTTCCACATTTATTCTCCTCTATTACTTCTAGTCTCCCATCAGTCATACCACTTGTTCCATATTAGATAGTACTCTGTGTCTTCCTTTTCTTTTATCTCTTTTGTTAATTTGTCCATCTCAGCACAGTCCAGGATTTTTCTTATCACTTCTTCCTCTGATGGCATATTCTCATTTTTCCAGAACTGTGCATATGCGATTCTTGCTGCCGTTGTTATATGTAAAATTAAGTACCGTATTTCTTTACTATATTTTCTGTTTAAAATACCCAGAAAAAAGATCTCTGTTTCCAGTCTACGGGTTGGTCTATTATTTCTTCGATCCATCTTCTTATTGTAGTCCAGTAATTTTTTCGCAACTGGGCATGTCCACCATAAATGATAATATGTTCCATGTACTTTTTTACATTTCCAACATGTTGGCGAATTGTTCTGGAACATCTTGGCAAGCTTTGCTGGTGGAAGATGCCATCTGTAAAACATCTTCAACTGGTTTTCCTTGAATGCCACTGACATAGTCAATTTTATGTTTATTTCCCATATTTTTTTCTATTCCATATGAGCCTATCACATACTCTTTGCTATGACAGCCTTTGCAATCCAGTGCTTTCCAAATATGCCTGACCAACTATTCTCTCAACTATTCTCTCTCTCTCTCTCCCTCTCCCTCCCTCCCTCCCTCTCTCTCTCTCTCTCTCTCTCTCTCTCTCTCTCTCTCTCTCTCTCTCTCTCTCTCTCTCTCTCTCTCTCTCTCTCTCTCACACACACACACACACACACACACACACACACATTTAATATAGTGAATAGGGTGTTTGTCCAGAAATTGGGATGCTGTGAGTTCAAAGTAATTTGGGCCAATCATTCTCTCTAGCCCAGCCCATTTCACTGTTGTGGGGAAAACAAGAAATTAGATGCATTAGTACAGTATGTTGTACTGACCAAAAATAAAAGTGGGGAATTAGAGGCATCTGTGGCATAGGGGAATTTTATGATCCTGTCAGATCCCAGCTCAGAGGAGGACTTGGAGTCAGAATCAGGACCCTCTGTTGGGGATGGCATGTCTCCCCTGGAATATCCAGAGAGTCCAGAGGCTGAGGATGGTGTTGTCCTAGGCCCCTCCAGGATTGGGAGGAGTGATTAACTGCCTGCCTTCACAAATGCAGGGAAGGATTGGCTGCAGATGGGCAATTGTGATGAGAGACAACAGATCCCCTCTGCTGAGGAACAGCTGCCTCCCCCACTGATTGTGAGTGTGGAGAGTGGGGCAGAGGGAAGCTCTGAGGAGGTCTGCAAGGCTACTCATGAGGAGGCTGCCTCACTCCTCCTCACAAGGAATACCTGACTTGGGGTGATTTAACCAGAGGCTGGAGGAGGGTGCATTCATTGGGAACAACTGTTTGTTACACTCCCCTGACTTTTGGAAACCTTGGTTCCTGGACTTTGACTTGTGTTTCAGACTTTGATTCTGGATTGTGGCTTATGGACTTTGTTTTGCAAACTCTGCACCTGGTTTGTGGACTTGGACTTTCTTACTGTTTGGTTCTGGTGACTAATGGATCCAGCTGGTGGGACTGGGTTATGTTGACTGAGGGTGGTTGCTTTGTGGGGAAAAATGGAGTGGAATTTTGCCAAACCCTGGAAAGCTGTGAAATTAAAGACTTTATTGGTGCCTACATCTACCTATATGACCTGGGTCAGACCAGGGTATAACAAACTCGAGTATCAAGTAATAAACTTTGTATCCTTAAAGCAGCCTCTGTATGCACATAAAATGGAGGAAGTTGGTGTACAGCCGAAATGGAATAAAATTTGCTCACCATTCCTTCTGAACACAATAATCAGGAACCAGGGAGGCAGGAATGGACAATCTCATCCACTGGAGATATTTTGACTTATTGCTCACTATTTTTTTTGCCATTATCTGTTTTCCAAATCCAAAACCTCTACAGAGGACCCAACAACAAGATGCCATCTTGTCCTTTGTAGCAACAAAACAAAGCAGCCCAGTCCTGACTGTGCCCTGGCACTGCAAAATCATTTCTGATCCATTCAGGGGATCCTATTGAAAGACTGATTGATGCAAGACAGGACATTCAAAATGCTTTCTCACCTGCTGAGGGCTCTTCTTATTTAAGATAAACAACTTATAAGATAAACATATAAGGAACGGTTGCTGGAATTGGATATGTCTAGTTTAATGAAGAGAAAGACCAGGGGGGACACGATAGCAGTGTTCCAATATCTCAGGGACTGCCACAAAGAAGAGGGAGTCAAGCTATTTTCCAAGGCGCCTGAAGGCAGGACAAGAAGCAACGGGTGGAAACTAATCAAGGAGAGAAGCAACCTAGAACTAAGGAGAAACTTCCTGACAGTTAGAACAATTAATCAGTGGAACAACCTGCCTCCAGAAGCAGTGAATGCTCCAACACTGGAAGTTTTTAAGAAGAGATGGACAGTCATTTGTCTGAAATGGTATAGGGTTTCCTGCCTGAGCAGGGGGTTGGACTCGATGACCTCCAAGGTCCCTTCCAACTTTATCATCATCATCATCATCATCATCATCATCATCATTATCATTATCATCATCATTATTTTATTTTATTTTATTATTATTATTACCGATTTATTTTATGACACAGAAGTATTTTCTCATGGCACATTTATGTGCCTCAAATATAATAATAATAATAATAAAAAATAATTAATATAATATTATAATAAGATCAAAGTTATCAGTTCATTAAGCATATCCAGCAAACCTCCCCAGTGACCACATCTATCTCACATGAACAAATAAGGAACAGTTTTGCAGAAGGATGTGCAATGATAGAACTGATATTAGTTTTATTTCACAGTCTCAGAACCTTGCTGAAACCAAGGGGTTAAGATGAAATATTCAGAGCAGTGTGTTGCAGCAAAAATGATGAAAGGATCTTGCTGCACCTTAAAGACTAATACATTTACTTTATAAACTTTGGTAGACTCTGAAAGCGTATGTGATAATGCATTTGTTGATCTGTAAGGTGCCACAAGACCCTTTATTGCTAGTATTTAAAGGAAAGGTTTTGAAAGCTACCGGAGCAAGCAAAAAAAGCCATGCAACGCAGAGGAAAGGAGAAAAAGCTGGACCACCATCAGGTTTTAGAAAATAATTAGTACTCTAACATAAGTAGATGTCACTAACTGTAGCAATGTCTGCAGGAAATAAATAACAGTGGAACACAATAAAACTCCCTGTAATGTGTTCCACTATAATATTGATGATAGCATATGGCAACCATCTGACAGCTGTTAAACAGATGTGGCAATTAGCAAACCTTATGGTCATGCTGTTAAGATTACTATGCAACACATTCTTTAGCAAAATTAGACGACTTCCTACTTTGGCTAGCTTTGCACATGTGGAGATCAAGCTTAAGGTCCCATTTAGGTAGCATTGTTAGCTAATGTTCCCTATATGTGTTCCTATGTGGATGTATATGGGTCTGCCTAGAGAAAAAGGGATAATTTCTCATGGAAGATTAAGAGAAATTCAGAATTTAAGCAAGTATAATATCAATTCTGCTGGGTAGCAGATACTTCAATTATAATGGCTAATGGACAAATTGAGAGATAAAAAGACTTTTCTATCATGTTGAAATTCAATGAACAGTTTTCAATTAGGAACTGAGTACAAAAAGGGAGAAAGGAAGATACTTTCCTTGATGTTAACACTGCAAAGAAAGATGAGAGCAGCTCTGCGTTTTCATTATACAGAAGAGATACATATAATGATGTGTATTTAAATTATAAATCAGGTCACTATCTGCCAAATGAAAGTAGTATCAATTAGCGTGAAGGTGGATCAGGTTTTAGGATGCCTTATATTTAATGACAAAAGTATGATTGTTAATCTTGCCAGGCCAACAAAGAGATAATTTAAGGCAGTAACAAATCAAACAGTAACGTCACAAAAATAAGCCTTCATAGCTTTTTGGGGGCCGTATTATTATAATTAATAGACTTCAAATGACTTTTTTTGGGGGGGGGATGGGTTATAGCGTTCACCAAACCATTTACAGCAGGCATAAAATATGAAACTCGAAATAGTGGGTTTGACTTAGGTTGACTTGAGGGCCCTTAAGCCTTTCCACCAGAGTAATTCCTGTAAAAATAATAGTTTCATTTTTTGGCTTAATTTATAATGCTGAGTTTATGCCAGTTCATCCGACATAAATCATGATTATGGCATGATCTATTGTATGTCACTTGAGCTAATGCAAATTAAATATTGCTACATTTTTAAGGGGAGGAGGAACTCTCTCCATGTTAAAATAACACTGTCTGACTTGCATATTGTTTAGCTGGCTGTTACTTTAATGCTGCAGTAATTTGTGCAAATGGAGGCTGTACCTTTGGGATCTTAGATATAAGCTTTATGGGCCAAATGGTTGCTAAACTATGGGAGCATTTCTGGAAATGGGAATTTGACAAACTGGAAAACAAAGCAAACAAGCCCCAGACATTGTCTTTATATGCAAGAATGCCTCATTCCCCCCCTACCCCCGGTAAAGGTCCTGCAGGCAACTGTTCTTAAAAAATAAATACGGGAGCTGGATGGAAAGGTGCATCTTGGTAGTCTAGAAATGCTGATGGAGAGCAAGCTCATTCATTTTCCTTCCAGTCAATGAGTATTTTGTGACTGGCCACTGTTATGAAGAGGCATGCCCTTTATGCACCGAACTGCAAAGCACAGTGCACAATGCATGGTGTAATCAGTGCAATGCCATTTAGGGAGACACAACATCATTCAAAATTCCCAATTATGCTCACTACCCAAAGTTCCCCTCTTTCTATTCTCTAGGCTGTGAGTTCTAAATATTCATAATTTTTCCTCCTTCTAAAAAAACATGACACCAAAGCTCCAATTTCCAATTAGTTTTGCAAAGAGAAGAGAGGGTTTATTTAATTCCTTCACTGGCAACAGTACAGGATAAGTTTTTTCTTAACCCTGCCAGGATTCCAGAAATTACATTGCTTTGATGATGCTCTGCACCCCTGTCTTTTCCATAACAAGCATCTGGCCCTGAGCTTTCATTTTAATTTCCTACAATGCCCTTGAGATACAGAATAACAGAATTGGAAGGGACCTACCGTAGTACAGTGGTTCTCAGCCTTTCTCAGGTTGAGAGGCCACTTGCCCCGCCCATGCGCGCCGCAACCCTGACACGGGTGCGTGCGTGTGCGCGCGCCGAAATTTTTTTTAAAAAAAATGGCGGCCGCGACGGGCGGATCTGCGCATGCGTGGATTGGCCCGTTGTGCATGCCGCGCATGTGCGGATCCGCCCATCGCGGCCGCCATTTTGGTTTTTTGTTTTTTTAAATTTTTTTTAAATTTTTTTAATTTTTTTTCGGCGTGACGGGCGGATCTGCGCATGCGCAGATCGGCCCGTCGCACGCGCCACACATGCGCGGATCCACCCGTCGCGGCCACCATTTTGTTTTTTTTATTATTTTTTAAAAAAAATTTTAAATTTTTTTTTCCGGCGCGACGGGCGGATTTGCTCATGCGCGGCGCGCGCGCCAAAAAAATAAAAATAAATAAAAATAAAAAAATAAAAATAAAAAAAACAAAATGGCGGCCCACGGTGTCCAGCGACCCCCGCGAAATCGTTGTGCGACCCCAAATGGGGTCGCGACCTCAAGGTTGAGAACCGCTGACCTAGTAGGTCATCTAGTCCAACCCTCTACACAAGCTGGAGACCCTATACTATTTCTGACAAGTGGCTGTCCAGTCTCTTAGTGAAAGCCTCTAGTGATGAAGCTCCCACAACTTCTGAAGGCAAACTGTTCCATTGGTTGATTGTTCTCTCTGTCAGAAAATTTCTCCTTATTTCTCTCCTTGATCAGTTTCCATTCATTATTCCTTGTCTGGCCTTCAAGTACTTTGGAAAATAGGTTGTTCCCCTCCTCTCTGTGACAGCCCCTCAAATATTGGAACACTGCTATCATTTCATCCATGGTCCTTCTCTTCATTAGACTAGTCATGTCCCATTCTTGCAACCATTCTTCATATGTTTTAGCCTCCAGGCCCCTAATCAACTTTGTTGCTCTTCTCTGCACTCTTTCTAGAGTCTCAACATCTTTTTTATAGTGGTGACCAAAACTGGACACAGGTGTGGCCTTACTAGGGCTTTATAGAATGGTACTAGTACTTCATGTGATCTTGATTCAATCCCTCTGTTAATGCAGTTTAGGGCTGCATTGGCTTTTTTGGCTGCCACTGCACTGCTGGCTCATGTTTAATTGGTTGTCCACTAGGACTCCACTAGGACTCCAAGTTCCCTCTCACAGTTACTGCTATTGAGTCAGGTTTCACCTAATCTGTATGTGTACTTTTGGTTTTTCTTGCCTAAGTGTAAGACTTTACTTTTCTCTATGTTGAATTTCATTTTGTTAGCTAGGGCCCATGGTTCAAGTCTGTTGAGATCCATCTGGATCTTGACTTTATCATCTAGGGTGTTGGCAGTTCCTGCCAGCTTAGTATCATCTGCAAATTTGATATTCCCCTTCTATTCCCTCATCTAAGTCATTTATAAAGATATTGAAGAGTACTGGGCAATATTGCTATGAAAACATAACAATATTGCCCAGTACTCTTCAATATCTTCATATTGTTATGAGACATTGCTATGAGACATAGCAATACTATTCTGAACATTGTGGGCAGATAAAAGTGGTGCTTCTGTGGTGCTTCTGACCTTTCTGCTGATCTGTTTCTGAAACCAGGTACATTTGTCAGGGCTCATTATTTTTGGAAAAGACCCAACAGAAAACACACTTCCAAGACCCTGTTTGATCTGGAGGTACAGTATGTCTCTCATCTACCTGACACTTTTTCACAAATCACAAGAAGGGCTGAATGCTTATTATTGTAAGCATGTGCTTTAATATTAAGTTACTGTCTGAACCCAAACTAAAAGATGTTGTGACAAGATTGCATTATTTGAGTCATAAAAACTACAGATTCACCCAACTTATATTAGACTTAGAATAGATCCACTAAAATCAGTGAGACTTAAGGAACAGATGATTAAATCAATTCTATTCAGTTTAAAGGATGTCCTCTGAAAATGGTCATCTGGATTTCAGCCTCACTATTTATACATGTATAAATGGACAAATTTATTTAATTTGTAACCTGCTTTTATTATTTTTACAAATAACTCTAAGTGGCAAATATATACAATAAATCTTACACCTCCTATTCTTCCCAAAACAAGCACCCTGGGAGATGGGTTGGTCTAAGAATAATGCAAAGTCACACAACTGGCTTTCATGGCTAAGGTGGGACTTGAACTCATGGTCTCCTGCTTTTTAGCATGGTGCCTTAACCACTACACCAAACCAACTCTGACTCCAAAAATACTTACTAGATTCAAATCCAGTTGTTTATTTCTTACAAAATATTTTTTAACAAAACTTCTAAAAACAATTCAGTTGGAAGATGGACACTTATTTCCATTAAATGCAATAATAGAATATGCATTTCAATTAAATGTCAAATTCAAGAATTTCAGATGCTTTAAGATAAAAATATCAAAAAAGTTATATATGCAAGACAAGTTTGTTTTGTTCTAATGATACCACTCATTTGAACACAGACAGGTAACTTTGTGATTAGATGAGGACATTAATCACAGTATTGTATGGTTATAGTTAAGCAGTGCAGGCAGTGGCTTATTAAATCAACCAAACTCAGATTAATATTTAGATAATTAAATGTCTGTTTGCCTATATGATCTGGCAGAGTCAACATGCTGCAGGCCCCATTTATTAAGCAATGCCCCCTGATGAGACCTAGGAGTTTCCTCTCTGTTGTAGTCCCCCCCCCCCGGGAGATTTGTACAATTGCCACCCTGACCTTATTCAGACAAGTTCTTAAAACTGGGCCATAGTGTGGCTAGCTGCCCCTCTGTAGGTTTATGAATGGTGGTTGTTCCTTCCAAATGTTCTTTTGCATTGTATGAAAATAAATTTATTTTAAATTTTGTACACTGTATGCCACTGAAAAGTCATAATGAAGCTGGCTGGTTTATTAAGTTAAACAGACCAAACCAATGGCCTTAATCCTCCAAAAAAAATATTGCAGCCTTTTAGGAACAAACAACTCTTGTTGCAACATCTCTGAAAAATTACTGTTGCTCTGTGTTAGAGATGGGCAGTTTCCAAATTTGATATCTAAATAAATAAAATCATTGCTTTCCTAAGAGTGCGCAGAAACCTATTTCTAAAATATCAGGAGAAAGAATGGCTGTGCTGGTTTACTCCTGCTGTTGTTTATTTATTTGATAAAGAAAAAAAAAGAAATAGTGCTACATAACAGAAAGATTGCTGGCATATTCACTTGCAATTGCCACAGAATTTTGGTTTGCTGCGTCACTTGAAACACATCTGCTGGGTGACCGCTTTGCATGTTTATATGTCATGAAAAACACAGCTTGATGAGTTAAAGTCTCTATTATGCTTGATCTGAGGGATATTACACTTTTTCTCTTCACAATCCTAAGTGAAGGACTGCTAATACTTCAGTGAGAAGTTGTTGGAATCACTTTAAAAAAAAAACTGAAGAAAGGGATTCTTCTAAGATGTTATATAAAAAATGCTACTTGGGCTTAACTGAGGACACTCAATCCTGTTATCAGAAAAATGGAATTATAAAAATTAAGAGATGAAGCAGGACTAATCTCAGCCCATCAGATCAACTTCTAAAGCAGTACACTACACTTTTTCTCAATAAATTAATAAATGTATCAACATGCAATTGTTTGATATATATTTAATGCAAGACTGTTCCTCCCCCCGCAAAAGCAATTGCAGCCATTCTATTTTAATCTAATTCTGAAGTGATATAATGATAAAGTATTAGATTTCATTGCATTAATTCAAATATTCATTTATCATGAACCTGATTGGGTAGTCATGGCCTAATCACATCTCCTGGTCTATACTTCCTCATTGATTTACTGGGAAAAAAGGTACAGTATTATCTGGTGGTTTTTTTCTGATGGATATGTTTTGGAAAATCCATGGCTATATGAATGCCACATGTAGTAGGGCTATGTACAGTTACTATGCAAACCATCAAAATGTGCTTGGAGTGTGCAAGAGTATTAAATGAATATTTGGCTGTTACTCTTGAAAGCGGCCACATGTTCTCCTGGGAGAAACAAATGGGACATGAAAGTACATTAGATTTGGCTGCTGCAATCTAAATTCAGGGCTGAAGTAGGATAAAAGTAAGAAAGAAAGAGAGAGAGGGGGGAGGGAGGGAGGGAAGGAAGGAAGGAAGGAAGGAAGGAAGGAAGGAAGGAAGGAAGGAAGGAAGGAAGGAAGGAAGGAAGGAGCTTTCATTGTTTACATAGATTGCCAATCTGGAGAAAGCTGGGAGAGAATATTAACTCATGATTCTTAAGATAGGTTGTAATCATCATTGGTCACCCCAATCACAATGTTTTGGATAACGAGAAAGAATAGAGTTCTGCTTTTATACATCGTATTTCATATTTAGGGAGTTTAACTAGAGGATTGGTGTGAATAAAGCTATTTGTCAAACTGTGATTTTGGATGCTGAAAGCTCCAACTATGTAATTCAAGTTGTATTGATATAACAACTGGTTTTTAAGCTGAATGCAATGTTAAGGTTAAATCTGATATTTGTAGAGAGGAACAAAGTGGACATTAAATGCTAAATGTTGTCCTCAGCATTTTCTCCTAAGAGCAGTGGTGATGCAGTGGTTAGAATGCAGTTCTGCAGGCTACTTCTGCTGACTGCCAGCTGCCAGTAGTTCAGCAGTTTGATTCTCACTGGCTCAAAGTTGACTCAGCCTTCCATCCTTCCGAGGTTGTAAAATGAGGACCCAGATTGTTGGGGGCAATATGTTGACTTTGTAAACCATTTAGAGTGGGCTGAAAAGCCCTGTGAAGCAGTATATAAGTCTAGGCCAGGCTTGGGAAACTGCCAGCCCACGGGCCGGATGCATCACGATGAAGCCGTGCCCCCCCATTGCCAGCAATGTGGAAAAGTCACGATACGTCACGTGGTGTCACGTGACGTTGCGAGTATGACATGCCTGGTCTAAGTGCTATTGCTATTGCTTGGACAAGTTGGGTAGTAAAAGAATGCATCTCTGCTCAATCTTGCAAGGTGATTGCAATGGATATAATAAAATAATAATAATGCTAAGCACTTTACATTCAAAGAGCTGTAAAACATTAAACCAATTAAATCTCCTGGGCCAGTCCTGCTGTGAAGTAAAAGGTTTTCTCTATAGTTCTTCTTGCTTATCTTTGGACATATCCAGTTTTTCCTTGCAGTATATTGTTAAGTACTTTTTCCAAAATCAATTAGATCTTACCTTGAGTCATTCATGTTTGTCTCCCTGCCTTACTCTTATTATTTTCATTTTGTAAAAATAAGGGAATTTTTTTTAAAAGCAGTAATATTCCACTTGTCAATCTGGAACTTAATTTAACTCATTTGCACAGTACCCCTCCCTTTCTAAAGGGAGATATGACAATCAACTTTACTCAGATCAGGCTCTCCAACTGAAGCTGACAGAATGAAAACAAAAGAGTTTGCTAAGAGCTGCAATGAGTGTGTCAACACTACTAAAATTGAATATTCTTGCTTTGACAATATATGCAGAACTGTCTGGTATTTTTAGAGTTAAATCAGGTGACAGTGAAAGGGGAGGAGAATATAAGGAAAGCCCGGGAAAAAGAAACGGAAGTAAATCTTTGCCCTCCAAGTTAATTGGAAGATGTGAATCATGACCCCAAAATAGGGGAGGGGAAATGCCTGGAATGTTATGTGCAAAGGAAGGGAAATTCAGATCTTAGCATCCACCATTTTGTGCTGACATCTCTGTAATACTAATAAAGGCTTTTTAGGTTGAAAAAATGCCTGAAAGTTCTTTGAAGTGTTTCGTTAATCAGACACACGACAGAGTGATCATTATGAGGGCCTATTGGTGAGCATTTTCATTGTTGACTGATTTGGCTGCAGGAAATTAATGAGGATAATGCCACTCCCCAGATTTCTGTCCTAAAGCTAGGCAGATCTAGAGATTATTATTGGGAGTTATTCTGTGTGGATACATGAAAACCAGAAATGAATCAAATACCCCAGTGGTTCTCAACTTTTTCTTCACTAGGTGCCCCCTTTAAATATCTTTTGTGGCTATAGACCATGGCCCTCCAAGACTTAACTGAATATTTAAATCATAACATTTCTTCAAGCCTTTGTGGACCCCCTGTGATGATATTGTGCCCACCCCAGGGTTTATGGACTATATATATTTTAGTAACTTCACATTTGATTTAAGTGTCATAAAGTGTAATGGTGTGAGCATATTCTATTCTTGACCTATTTATTTGTTAGATGTATACATCTGTTTCTTTATGGGGAAGGAAGGAAGGAAGGAAGGAAGGAAGGAAGGAAGGAAAGAAGGAAAATGCATGGAAGCTAATGAAGAAAATATGGGATATCCTTTTTAAGATATTAACGAACAATGCAGCTGACTGAACCCTCGCTACTTAAACAAGTGAAATGCTTTTCTCCAGTTGGTTAAGGTTCACTTTCTCCAAATGCAAATCAAACTTCATCTCAAGTTACTTGACAGTTCTGATATATTTTAAAATAAAGCTAGAGAGATTTAATGATGTGAAAGTTCATGACTCAGTAAAGATTACTGTCAAAGCAGGGTCTTAGGACAGACACCAATACAATCAGATTATTATAATCACATGAACCTGGAGAGAAAAAAAGTGCATTGTGATGAAGCCTGTCCAGGAAATACTTACCTTTATTTGTCTAGTTATGAACTCAAGAAATATGTCATACTAATATTATTCAATATCCTCCCCCCAACCCTGTTATTTAGTATTACTAGAGACAAATGGGAGAAAATAGGTGTATATGTGCTCAGGAACTGCTGTCATTGTTAAAAAATCAACATTTCACCATTTGATTGCATATTCCAAATTACTTAATATGGATAAAAGGAATGCTAAAGGAATCAGTCTGGCACTGCACACTCAAGATGTTAAGGAATGAATAAAATCTCAAAGAAAATCTCATGAGATTTGTTCAGTGGCATGAGGCTTCAAAACTCCTACCCAGAAAATCTGATGTAAGAATGCTGAAATTTTGTGTGCTCTTGTTGAAATGTTTTTTAAAAAGTCAACATTCTTCCATGAAACTTGATATGTAAAAGTATCAAAATTCATAAGTTATTTTTTTTAGTAAAAACACAAAAGTAGATAGAGCTCACTATAGCTTCTTAACTCATCACTAGCCTACATAGGATGCATCAAAAGCTGTTACAGAGGTGTCAAAACCATATATACAATTATTGCTTTATACCAGTCACGTGATTGTCATTTGTGTGCTTCACAACCAGCCTCCAACTGAGTCAATGGAGAAGCTAACAGTAAAATTTTAAGTCATGGTCATGTAAAATTTTAAGTCATGGTCACTTAAAGACCTGTGCTGATTTGCTTAATGACAAAATGGGAAGTGATGTCATAACTCCATTGCCATTTGACATTTCACTTAGCAACTGCATCACTTACCAATGGAGTTGGTGGTTCAATTGTACAGTGGTCGCTGTATCTTAACATGAAGAAGATACTGAACTTTGAGAATAGGGACCACAGTGCTACCTGAACATTCTGAATATCTTCACATGACTGTGTTGTCTTGTACACTGCAAGAGGAAGCAGGTCAGATTGTAATTTTTTTTTAAAAAAAGATTCTGTGCAAATGACTGGTTTCACTTATTATTTACATGCAAAACTCTACTTAAGAATTAGGTTTATTTCCCCCCCCTAAATGTCTCAAGTTTCTATTAGCAAAATGCATGCAAATAGTGATATTTTTGAAGTAATTATATCCTTATATTATACCAAGTTAAAATTGCAGACAAACTAATCCGAATGTTATTATAAATACACCAAAGGCTAGAGAAAACAGTCCCCTATTTGAAGATTTCAAAGCAGTTAGAAAGAGATATTACTGCTCTTGGAGCATCTTTACTTCTATCTTCCCCTCTGTTAAAGTTCTCTTTTTAAAAAGACAAACCTAAAAAGAGTTGTCAAATTGTATTTACAAATTGCATGGTTATGACAGCAGGCGATATGTTTATTCGAATTAAAATCTATTAAAATTTAGTTAGTGATCCTAATTCAGCTCCATTCCAATTAAACCAGCAGGGCCAGATGTTAAAGAATGGAAATTAGAGCTGAAAACGGTACATGTATTTACAGCAAAATTGCTTCTACTACTTTGGATCTCCTTAAATGTGCAACATGCCACAGCACAAGCTTTTTTCTGCTATGCCTCACAATATTGCCTTCACCTTGTGTCAGCCCGAGTGAAAAAGCTGAAGTCACCCTTAATTCTACCAGTTTTATGTCCTATTCTTTCTCTTGCAATGCTATTGAAGGACAGCCTCGGGTTTAATAAAAAATGTTATGTTTTGTCACCCATGACCTTAAGAGGGAGTCAAGATGATTACAATTACTTGAATTAGTGACTATGTTAGGAATTAGCAGTAGGAAGACCACACTACATGTTGATATAGTTTCCACCAAAGTCAAGGAAGGGTAGAAAGAATTTCAACTCAGCAAGGGCAGATGTTTTACAATTTATGTTTATATTGTATTGTACTGTACTGTATTATATTAGATTAGATATTAAATTATTATACTATATTAATATTATTACTTTACTGTACCATATTATACTATACTAATACTATAATATACTATTAATGCATGTATGTATGTATTTATGTATGTATGTATGTATCCTTGAAAATTAATACCTTTTGCAAATGAAATAAAGTCTCAATGCATGATTCTAAAGAGTTCTATTTAGAAACAACTTCCACCAAGTTTAATAGAATCTACTTCCTAGAAAAGGGGCTGCTAGTGAATTCTTAGCCATTTTACATATGCAATTTTATACCCAATTTTATATCCAATCTGGAACAGTGATTCTCACTGTTAGCAACATTAAGATAAGTGGACTTCAGTTCTCAGAATTCCCTATTGGTGCTGGGGAATACTGGGAACTGAATTCCACATATCTTAAAGTTGCCAAGATTGAGAAATTCTCATTTGGAGATGAGGGAGGGGGCTGAAAAGAGATAAGGAAGGAAGGGGACATCTTTTGTTTTTGTTTTGTTTTAACCTTTAAGCAATTTTTCTTTTGTAATCAAGTGAAAGAAAACTCCATTAGCTGAGAGATGTTCTTCCACATTTGATTCTGGTGGCTTTCCCAGGGCTTATATATTTTCACAAACTACTTTTTTTCTTATCCAGCAAGCCAGATATCCCCAGATAGATAAAAAATAGCCAGAACAGTCCAGATCAATTTTTGGTGCATTTTAAAATGGATTGAGAGGGCTTGGAAGATGGAAAGGCTAGTCATTTCAAAGCATTCCTGGTTTCAAACATCTTCAGGGACAGATCAGTTAAGAGGACCCGTCACTGCTCTATAAACCTTTCCTGTTCATTGAGGTATTTAATCATCCTAGTTATATTTCAGTCCATCTTAAAGCACTTCTATTTTATTTGTTATATTTTATCTGATATTTTGGTCAGTGACAGTAAACAAACACTGAACTGAAGTAACCTTTCTGACTATTTGTTTTTAAATATTAATGTACCACCACAGTAGCACTTAGAGAAAAGAGCATTGTGATGCTTTAGCACTAGTTTTAAAATATTTTAGAGTATAAGCTTTTTTTTAATGGAACTTTAGTCTTTATAGTCCAGCCCTCTACATGTCTATTTTGAAGCAGATCCCAGTGAAGTTTAGTGCAAAATGTTGATTATAACCTTAGTGAGTTAAAAGTGGAAATGGTTATAAGATTCATTGGCTTCATTGATTTCACGCTTATATTCTTTTGAATTATATACCAACATTTTGGAAACTAAAAAGGAGGAGGACAGAAATAAGTGTTGCACAGTTATAAAATTGCAATCCTGCCCCAGCCTCATTATTACAAGGCTGTAAGGACACTAATTTTCCCATCAATTTTAACAATGATTTGAAGAATTCATCTTTTTTTTTCTATTTGAATTAGCAGGTTTGAATTAACCTGCTTTGGCTGAGAGTCCTTTTTTAGACTTTGAAATGCATACACTACTTCAGAAGTGCACTTCTCTATGTTTGTCTCATTGTCAAGAAAATGGACTAAGTTATTAATTATTTAATTGTATCACGTGACATGAATTTATGAATGGGAGTTTTGTAATTACAGTGTTGTGCCTTAGTTAGGGCATGCAATAACAATAATATTATGCGAAAACTTTATTTTTCCTATTCAATCATGTCTGATTCTTGGGGACTGCCTGGACAGGTCCCTACAATTTACTTGGCAAGTATTTTTAAGAAATGGTTTGTGTTATGTCCTAGGCTGTGATTGACACAGCAGGTGCAGGAAGCTGCAGAGAGTCCCAGGCAGAACATGAGGCTGCCCGGGCCAGACAGGCTGTCTCCAGCCTATTGCGCATGCGCAAGGCGGGAAAGATACGTTGCATTGATTGGTTGATGCTGCTACCTGGAAGGGGGTATAAATGGGATCCGCACCATTTTGTATTGTTCTGTTGAAGATTAAATAAAGAAGCAACTGTCGTTACTCCTGCCTCGTCTCAATGCCTTACCAACGCACAGAACAGAACAGTTTGTCCTTGCCTCCTTCCTGAGGCTGAGAGAAAAAGACTGACTCATGATTAACCAGCTGGTTTCATGCTTAAGGCAGGACTAAAACTCATGGTCTCTCAGTTTCTTGCCTTGATACTACAAATACTCTTTCTTTCTTTCTTTCTTTCTTTCTTTCTTTCTTTCTTTCTTTCTTTCTTTCTTTCTTTCTTTCTTTCTTTCTTTCTTTCTTTCTTCCTTCCTTCCTTCCTTCCCTCCCTCCCTCCCTTCCACCCTCCCTCCATATTGATAATTAATGCTATATATTAATAATATAGTACTACATCATACAGACAAACTAGAGTAGGTTCCAGTGAGATAAAACCTGTGAAACTCCATCTGTGTGATGGTGTATGTATAGCAGAACTTAAAAATTTGGTAGGGCTTCCAAGGAAAACGTCAGATGAAAAATCTCTAGAACAACCAATCAGGAAGTGTCTCCATCTTCTCCCCTGTTTGTGTAGGGAAACAAAGACAAAAAAAAAATGGGAGAGTTTATAAAACAGAACAATGGAACATGAAAGGCTTATCAAAAAACACCCAATGCGTCTTATGAGGTTTAAGAGCCCTCTATGACCTTTTTTCATGTGCTTTCTGCTCCCTTCAATCACCTTGCTTTGTTCTGCCCCACTTTCTGTACCTTTTCTGTGTACCTGCACTTCTCTTCTTCCCTCCTGCTGTCTTTCAGATTGTCCTCATTCTTTGTGTAAATGGTCTCTGTCTGGGATTTCCTCGCAACTTTCTTTGTTTCCTCTCCCTTCTCTGATGATTTCCACTGTGTCATCAAAAACTGACTCCACTCGGTCTGCCAATTAGCCTCTGCCTGTCAGCACATTCATCAGTAACCCAAAGACTGATGGTGAATGGCAGAGCACGCAAACGCTATTTGAAATGCAGCTGTGCCATCTTTGCAAAGAGAGGCGCCGTTTCTGATGAAGCAGGAGATGGAGGATTCAGGTTTGACAAAGGACACACTTAAACCTCTGGCAAGAAGAATCAGGTATAATTAACAGCGAGGAAGAGGCAACCAGCATATGCAGGTGGTCCTCGACTTACGACCACAATTGAGCCCAACATTTCTGTTGCTAAGCGAGACAGTTGTTAAGTGAGTTTTGCCCCATTTTACAACCCTTCTTGCAACAGTTGTTAAGTGAATCACTGCAGTTGCTGAGTTAATAACATGGTTGTTAAGCGAATCTGCCTTCCTCATTGACTTTGCTTGTCCAAAGGTCACAAAAAGAGACCACATGACCCCAGGGATATTGCAACTGACATAAGTATGAGTCCATTGCCAAGTGTCTGAATTTTGATCACATGACTATGGGGATGCTACAACAGTCGTAAGCATGAAAAAAGGTCATAAATCACTATTTTCACTGCCATTGTAACTTTGAACAGTCACTAAATGAACTGTTGTAACTCAAGGACTACCTGTATAATGATGGTTGCAGAGACTTGGAGACATTGATCACTCTTTGTGACTTTCTCAGCTACCTTCCAAAAAAGCAAAGCCAATGGGAGAAGCTGGATTTGCTTAACTACTGTACAATTCACTTAACAACTGAAGTGATTTGCTTAATAATACAGCAAAAAAGGCTGTAAAATCAGGAAAGGCTCACTTAACCTTGCTTAGTAATAGAAATTCTAGCCCCCGTTGTGGACATAAGTTGAGGATATGTGCACTGAAGTATGAGACCTCCCTCTGAGGCGCCTGGACTATCTGTATGGACTTGCTGCTTTCTCTTGTTGCCATCCTGGTAAAATGTTCAACTTGTAATCATACTGGGATGGCATCAGCATTGTTTGTCTCTCTTTTGTCACCAGATAATTTATTATGGGCTTCGTGGATGTGTCAGGTAGCAATGCATCATTTTCTCCCCCCTTGTAGGTTTCCTGCAAGTCCTAACTTTAAAATATTGACTGGTAGGCTGACTGGTGGTCATACATCATAACACTTGAGTGTTTTTCAAACTCCCTTCATCAATATTGACTTGATCTCATCCTCCGTGTCTTTATCCCAAATGAGGACATACAATGTGCTTTAAACACATTAAATGAAAGTGAAGGCCACTGCCACAGGTTTTAAATAGAGGATACAAAATTGTGGAGAAATTGGGCAGAGCAGTAACATAATTTGCTACTGTTTTGGAATGCTGAAATAGTTTGTAATAATAGAACTCCTATATTAATGGGAAAAGAAATATAATCTCAACCGAGTTTGCAAAATTCTGTGAGGTCTAAGGTAGAAGGTTCATTTGAACCCCTCTCCTCCTCGTTTGAATTCTTCTTTGGATACCTCCTGTTCCTCTTGTTTATTTTTTCACTGGTTCTTATATCCACAACATTCTTTTTTTTACTCATTTAAGTAAATGGTCAGGAGTGAGTAGAGAATTCCAGGAAGTTTGGCATTCAGACAAATCAGCCATCAATAGGCACATAGAGATAAACAACATTTATACACCACTCAAAAGAGACAATAAAAAAGCTAAGACAGCAACAAAAGGAACAGAACACATCTGATAGAAGAGAATATTTGTAGCTTAGAGTTGAATTGTGGGTCCTTGGTGCTCTCTGAACATGGTTGTTTTCTTGCAGACATTTTAGACAAATGGTTGTCCAATCTCTTCTTTAAAAACTTCCATTGTTGGAGCATACACAACTTCTGGAGGCAAGTTGTTCCACTGATTAATTATTCTAACAGTCAGGAAATTTCTCCTTAACTTTAGGTTGCTTCTCTCCTTGATTAGTCTCCTTGATTAGTAGAAGTAGATTAGATCAAGAAGTAAACAATACTTCTAGAAAACAATATTACAAGTAAACAAGGACTTACCAACAGAGACAAACAAGCTAACAGTAAACAGTAGCCTATTCAAAGAACCATCAAGACCAACTCCGACAACAGCGGGCAGGTCAAGCTTCTTGTATATAAAATAGGAGCAAAGCCTAATCCCTTCTAGCACAGATGTTACCTAGTTTGGTGATGAAATGTATACAAAAAACCAACCAAGCTCAGACATCCCCAGGGACCACCCAAAACACATCTCTCCTGCAGCCAACACCCAAATAAGCAGGGATTAAAACAGGACAGCAAACAAGCAGAAAACAATATCGTAATCAAGAGCTTACTAAGGAGGAAACCACACATCCTTAACACTGGCAGGGCAAGCTACTGTATATAAACAGAGAATAAACTCTGCATCACTCACACTGATAATATTGGGTAATGAAATGTCTGCAAGCAAAAAAAAAAAAAAAAATCAAGCCCAGAGAGTACCAAAGATTCCATAGAAAACAAAATTTTCAGAAAAAAATATGTTCAAGGACTTAAGGCTTTTATGTCCACTAGAAGGGCAACAAGAACAGGCAAAATACTGGCTGTCAAATAGGAAAGCACCAGGTAGAGGCACCTGTAAAATCCAATGGCTTCATCCAGTTGAGGAAGTGAGCCTTACAACATGCAAATGACATTATAACATAGATACAAAAAGCAGCTGAGTTTGCATCACAGTGTTGCTATATTTGTTTCATCTATTGCCTTCCCTCCTCACCTTGGATGCAATTGAAATACCCATGAAACTGTTTCAAGCTGCAGGAAAGAGATGTGCTTAATACTAAAAACTTCAAATCAACAAATAGGGGACAGGACTATGTGGCCTAGAAACTGAAAAAGATTTACGAATGTATCAACTGAAGAAAGAAGATGCAAAAAAGACAGACAAATTACTATTCCTCATCAGAGCAGAGTATTGCATACAATAAAGAACAGAGCCCCACATGGGGAGACAAATGCCAAATGAACCATCAGCTTTTAGAAAAGGCAGAGGAAACAAGTGATCAGATAGATAACATAAGACAGCTAATGGAAAGAATATAAAACAGGGGGTTACCCGTGTTTTATTGACTACAGCAAGGCCTTTAATTGTGTACATTATGCCAGAATGTGGAATATATTAAGACTAATAGGCATGCCAGAACATCTGATTATTCTTCTAAGGAAACTTAATGATGAACAAGAAGTTCCTGTAAGAATTAGATTTGGAGATATTATCTGCTTAACTTACATAGAGAGTATATTATAAGAACAGTAGGATACTTACTGGGAAGATGTGACATCAAGAATCCAACTTATAGCAAAAAGTAGTAACAATCTGAGATATGCAGACAGGATCTCTCTTGTTAACCAAAACTCAGAAAGACTTAGAAGATCACATTATAAAAGTGAAAAAGAAAAGTGAGAAATCTAGGTTAATATTAAACATTAAGAAGACAATGTCAGCCAATACATTTTTTTCAACTTACTATTGATGAATGAGAAATGAAGGTAACATTTTTAAATGAACAGAAATAAAATTATTCAGCTTAGGTACACTGGCTTATTATTTTTCTGTGTTTAAAGTTAATTTTCTCTCCACTTTTTAGAAACTATTCAAACATACTAATTTCACCTGCTTGGAGTGGTGTTTGTGTATGCATGTTATGGTCCTTTGAGATATTTTTTTGACTCCTGGTGACTACTTGGATACATCTAACCAGTTTTGTGCAACATTTTTTTTGAAGTGGCTTGCCAATGCCTTCTTCTAGGATTGAAAGGGAGTGGCTGGTTCAGCAGACTTTCTGCCTAAGAGAAGATTAGAATTTACATTTTGTTACTCCTAGTCCAAGACTTTTAACCATTATGTCAGACTTGTTTGCTTGGAAAAGTACTGTTTGTCTTTTTCCATTTTGAAACCAAATGCAAATTTTGTTTTCTTTAAAGCAGGAGCCTGGTACCTTAACTAAATATGCTCTGGTATTAATATAAACTCAAGTTTAATACTCTTGATTTTGGCACCTTTTGATATAATTCTTATTGTATTAGAATACAATATTAGGATTATATGATTTAGAATGGAAAATATTTATTTTATTGTATAATGCAGATTCGCATTTTAGTCCACTGGATTTTGCCTTTATGCCTTCTCTGCCTAGTTAACTTCCCCAACTCATACTCACATAGATATATAGCTGATCTTAGCATGTTTTAGCTGCCCTATAGATGTCAGTAAGCATCTCCAGAACTGATTCCCTTCTAAACCTGAGAATTTATGATCAGTGCGACTACACAATTTACTCTGTATATTCATTCATTTTAAAATATTGAAATATGGCTGATGGCCTATGGGTCAAGTTTGTCTTGAACCTTTTCAACTGATTCATTCACTGATAAATTATAACCTATAACTCAAAAGCAAACATCTCCTTCACTACTTCTCATAATATATATGGCATGCAGGGTGGACCTGACCTAGCATAGTTGCAACGGTAAATGATTATTGTTGCTGTTTCGTAATGTAAATTATGCTGCTATATTTGATAGGGATATCACATGAGTTCAACTTAATACACAACTTTCTATACGTGCTATAACTTCTCTCTTGCTCCCCTACCATGCTCCTCTGCCAAACAGTTAAACTTTCTGCAGGAATGAGAGTAAAAAATAGCAATGTTAACCAAAAAACAGAGAAAAGAAGTTCCAGGGAAAGTGGAGGAAAACGTGACTGATCTTCAAGTCATGTCAGTATTAGTTTAAATCCTTTGATTGACTGAGGGAGATCCTCCATGCATAGAAATTGGGTATTACCAGGTACAGAATAGTGTTGGGTTGCACTAGGTGCTGGGAAGAAGAAATGAAGCATGAGGTTATTGCATCTATATAGATATGTAGCCATATGGGATGCTCATACAACATGACGTGAGTGATAGCCCAGCCCATATTAAGATGGATGAATCCCTCCCTTCCCACTTAGTTTGGTATTTATTCATTTATAAGTCTGTTTTGTCCTGTTTCCACATCAATTCTTTTTAAATCCATGCAAAAACTGGCACTTAAAAATGTACTTTTCCTCACCACAGATGCTTTTAGAAACACATGTCATCTTGAGGTACCTGACAAAACAATGATACAAGGAATAGAGTGAAAAAGGAGGCAAAATAACTTTTTTTCCCCTGGGTTGTGCCAACTTGTATCTACAAGATAGAAGTGGAAGACCACAGCTCTTCTCATTTTTCAACTTTTCAAGTCAACTGGTTCCAGAGAAAGGGAAATAAATAGTAGCTTCTTGAAGATGGCAAAGTTCTTCCTCCATCCTGGACCCATGCCAAGATCCAAGATTTTTGTATATTAAGAATTCACGGCTCCTTTGGCCTCCCCATGCATTTAGAGAGCTAAGTGTCAAAAAATAATAGTCCCACAAGACTTTTAAGGTTGTTTCTCCTTCCCAGAATGTTTCTGCCCTTAGACAAAGAAGATTAAAAAAAAACTTTTATGAACCCCTGCCTGCTCTCTCAGGAACCATATGTCTCAAATATAAGTATGGCTTCTCCTCAAATGATTTCAGTATGTCTTCAAGAGCTAAGCACTGCATTCTTAAAATTGGACACCTGCGGTATCTGAAGGATAATTGCATCTGATCCCAAAGTTTCATGTGAGGTCACAGTGTGCACCAAATTTCACAATCTAATCCCTCAAGCTCTTCTCTTTCATCTATAGAATTATTGCATTTCTGAATATGTGAACCAGGAATCTGAATATTCATTAATGTTGAGAAAGCTTAATTAGGGTAACTGCAAGCAACAATGATCATTTTTAAGTTTTTATAATTTGTAACTGGGAACAGTTTCAAGATGGGAAGCAAGGAGATAGGTGAAAGGTATGGCTTTGACCCTCTCCAGGTTGCCTTCACAGGAGCCACTTAATCTTACGATGAACTTGACACTCATGAAGAATGAGAATAACTTCAAAGAGGATAAAAATAATGATTCAGAAAAAGGAAATTTTCAAATAAGGATTAGATTATCATTAGCTCATTATTCACCTATCAGAAAGTTATCTAAAGTTACCTATTACAGTCTCCCTGCTCCTTTTTTGAAATACAATTAATAGTTGGAGCTTCCACTATCCCACCTCAAAATAACCTCCAGTTTGCAACTGCAAGAGAAATACAGCCATTTGTGAATAATGTGTTTTGGAGAAATTCCATTGGTAATTTTTCTTGGGCTGGGAAACAATGAAAAGAATGAACAACTGCTCAGGGAAGAATGAAAATCACCAGGAAGGTGATTTTCTTTGCCCTTAAGTCAAATTCTGTAATAATATTGATGGGAATAGCCATTTCTTCCACAGACAATGCTACAAAGGAAAAATTACATTGAAATTACTCAAGAAAGCAAGACAGGTTCATAATAAAGGATTGATGGTAGAAGTAATGCAAACAAATTTCTGGATGCTATCTTGCATTTCTGACTTATACATTTGTAGTGGAATATAAATATCAGTGTACTTATTATCCTTTGCGTACGATGAAAGGTGGAATGCTGAAGACCTCATCCTGTATAGCAAAGAGGTGATCGATCTCAGGGGCTGCTCTCCCCTCACACAATGGGACACAATCTCCTGAACTGTGTGCCCCCCACCTTTGTTATAAATTGAAACACCCTGATACAATTCTATCCCAGTTCACTTTTACTCAAGTAAAAATAACATTAAAGAATGCTAAGGCATATAGAGAACATTAACTGTGGGGTTTGTGGTGGGGGCAAGGAAGCCTAACAACAAAACAATGGCAAAGATAGACATGTCTTCAATTTGACCCTTCAGATCTTCCAACAGAGTGCATTGCTGCAGTAATTGAGGGGATAAGCTCTGCTGAAAAAAAATATATCTCTCTGTCCCTCTGTCTCTGTCTCTCTCTCCCCCCCTATCAAATTTATAAGGCCACCTTATAAAACAAAGAAAGGAACAATGCATGTCTAGAACAAATAAACCATTCAGACTAGCATGTAAAATCACACAAGTGTCTAAACTAAAGCCTAGAGAAAAAAGGCAAGTTTTTAAAGACCTTTTAAACATGATCAGGACATAGTCCAGTGGTGGGATTCAAATATGTGAACAACTGGTTCTCTGTGGATGCCACTTCCAAAGTCCATTCTGGGCCTGGGTAACAAAAAATTAGCTACCAGTTCTGCCAAAGTGGTGCGATCTGGCTGAATCCCACCACTGATATAGTCTATATTAATCTCTAGAGGTATGCTATTCCAGAGGAAGACACTGTATCAGAAAAGGCTTGTTTCCTAGATCCTATGAGATGACATTGCTTCATTAGTGGGATGCAGAATATACCAACTCTGTCCAATTCTACAGGATAGACCGAAACTGTTAAAGATATATATCTTACTTACCATCTATAAAGGCCTTCATCGCATATGGCCTGGCTATTTGAGGGATCACTTATCTTTAATCCTGTAAATTGGACAAACACACACACAATTATTAAATTAAGACACAGTCCTAAGAATGAATACTTGTTCTACTGTTGCTAGACAGGCTGCTAGAACAATAACAAATGCTTTAAGGAAGATCTTGATGATGATGATGGTATTCATTCAGTTGAGTCAGATTCTTGGTGATTCTATGGGCCAGGTCTCTCCACATTTCCGATCTAGCACTATATCTTTGATTATTTTCTATGCTCTGGCTGGTGTCAGCTTTGATAGCATCCAGCCACCTTGTTCTTTGATGGTTTGATTTCTTTCTTTCTTTCTTTCTTTCTTTCTTTCTTTCTTTCTTTCTTTCTTTCTTTCTTTCTTTCTTTCTTTCTTTCTTTCTTTCTTTCTTTCTTTCTTTTTGATTTCTAGGATTGAAGAAGTTTAATTCCAAATGCCCACTGGATCAGTAACCTTAGGTCAGTCCTTTTTCTTCAAGTCAATCTCATTCTGAAAATAAAATAAGAATGGAGAAAATCACTGTCTGGTTTGGTGGCAACAGTACCTCAGATAGAAAGTCCATACAGAGAATGGTAAGGACAGCTGAGAAGATCATAGGAAGCTCGCTCCCTGGTATTCAGGATGCTGCTTATAGAGCTCAAACCATTGTTAGAGACCCCACACACCCACTTTATGGTCTGTTTCTGTTGCTCCCCTCTGGAAGGAGGCTTTGAAGTATTTCTAGCAGGACTACCCAGTTCTGTAATAGCTTTGTTCCTTACGCCATCCATCTGGTAAACTCGCAAGATTCGTTTTTCTCACCATGCACATGTGTACATAACCCGAACTAGACTGTTGTTTCTCTATGTCATATAAATATGTGGGTATATGCATAATTCTGTATTATTTATTTATTTATTTATCTATCTATTTATTTATTTATGTAGTGTATATCGGAGGTGGTGACCCTTTGAGAGCTGTAGGCAACAAAATTTCATTTTAATGTATGCCGATTAGTGTACATTCAAAGAGACAGTAAAGTTATTATTCTATTATTCTATTAATCCTTGTAAAAGCACATTGGTCAGAAATATAATAAATAACTCTTGTCTTAAAACAGTTTACAGTTTTGCACTTATGGCCTATATTCAAGGCAAGGAAACTTCACCAAAGTAGCAAAGAATACAATTTTAAAATGAATATCATTCTGCATGAACAGCAAGATCAACAAATGTTGGGTACAGTCCTAGGAAGTTGGTCTCTGTTTGTCAGCACAATCTCTCAGGATTGTAAACGGTATTTATGTGCAATACAACTTGAAATCACCAGAGCATTGATTTCTGTAATGCTCCATTCTTGAGTCTTCTGAGTTTTGCAGTATATGCGCAATATTATTCAACCAATCCCTGAGCATGTCATTGTTAGAATTAAGGGAAGTGACCTTGATAGGTATTTGGTTTAAACAGCAAAGAAATCTTTCTTTCTCAACCAAGAGCTATGTGTCATCTTAGAGTTTTGGATATTAAAAGAAAGCAGTACAACACAGATGTTGGTTTACCTTAGCAGGAATGACTCATCCTTTTCCCACAATTTTGGAGGGGTGCACTCTAATGCAAAACAGACATCTGCTTTGACAGAAGGATACAGAATTAAGAGAAAAGATGAAATATGTATTGGCAGCTACCATTGTGTTGCAGTTATGAATAATACAATATAACTTGAAAGTACACCAAGAAATCACAATAGATTATGGGTGCTGGAGACCTGGGGGATGGGGGGAGGGAAGAAGCGAAGAAACAGAAACCTAGTATTTCCTAACAAATCTGTTTTTTCTCTACTTTATGAAGCCTCTGTGTAGTAATTGCTATAGCTATGTTTTCCCTGTATTATTCTTTATACTATTGATTTTATTTAATGTGTAATTAGATTGCATTCATTCACTGTGAATAAACTTTGTTTCACTCTTGCACAAGTTAGCCTCCTATATTTAATGCTTTAATTTAGCTCGGGGTGCAAGTGTTGTAGATAGTGGTCAAAAGTAAAAGAAACCCACCAAAATATTCTTTAAGCAATCCTGTGGTTAATCCTGTTGTAACTTATATGAGAAAAGCATTTTGACATTGTAAGCAAAACCGCTAGAAATATCTTAAAAAATAAGGACAGTATGGCCTTAATAAAACACTTTGATCTCAAGTTTGGATGAACCCTCCATAATTTCTATGTAGAAGTAAATAAATCACAATTTTGATTTTATAGTAACAACAAGTAGCAATAGCACTTGGTGCTCCATAGTGCTTTAAAGCACTCTTTAGGAGTTTACTTGAGGAAATTTAATGCTTTCTTGGTGCAAAATCATCCTTTTCAATCTGATATTAGAGGCAAATAAGATAATCACTGGAAGTTAGTGAGTAAACATGACAATATTTCCAACATATGCAATGTATTAAAAAATAAATACCTTTATTGAAACCTTGATATTTCCAATTAAGCAGTATATCTGATTGGCTGAGAGAACTTTTCTACCCTCTGGATAGATTTGGAAAAATATGAATTGTTCTGAAGTACTGAACAGAATCAACAAACTGAATATGTCAGAATATGTCCACATCAAATTAGATTGATTTTCTGAATCAGCGTGAACATTTGAATCAAATTAAATTTGATTTCCACACCTCTGATAGGGATACATAATTCATTGTAGCCAGTAAGCTTCATGTTTTTTTTCATAAACCTTTGTATGTGTGCATTTCATCTAACATCTGAAGGTTTAAGATACTTTGTTACAGCAAAATATAATATAACCCTGATTTCAAATGTTGAAATCCTTAACCAGTTCAACAAAATCATATATATCTAAACACAAATATATTGAGCATATTTTGTTACTTTAAAAGTGAATGTAGCCACGCAAGGAATGACTGGGTTTAGCTAGCAAATAATCCAAGGACTGGGGAGCTAGGTCTATTTCAAATTACCTTGTATATACATATAAAATCATTTGTTAATTTATTGGAGTTTATTTAATTATTGCATCAATGTTCCTCAGTGTTTACTATAAAAAGACAAGATAAGTCCAAATTAAACTCTGAGTACTAGAAATGAATGAAAAGAAATAAAAAAATTAAAAGTCTCTTAACTAAGAAATGTATTTCAAGGCTTTAAAAAGATGGAGAAAAAGATCAACCACCTCAACTTTGCAGGGAGCACATTCCAAGATTTGGAACAGATACAAAAAAGGCTTAATATTGAGTCTACAGGTTATAATATTATTTTATTTCAAGGAAAGGACAACTGCAAAGGTTCTCAGTTCTTCTAGTCGGTATTCTGAATGGTAGAAATGCTTTTCTTGCAGATTACTGCTTCTGCGCTATTGAACAGCCACCATCCATTCTGGACCAACCACATAGGAGAGGATGCTCATTTTATAAGACAGATTTTGAGATACCATTAAAAAAAAGCAATATAACAATTATTATCTCAGTTTTGGGGCAAGAAGGGGCTCTTCTGGACTGTCAGCCTTAGGCACCAAACTGTCCTGAGTCATCTTTTCTCAAAATATCTTTTTTTTTTGAGATGATAGCTTCAGAAAAAGAATTGAAGGTATAAGAGAGAAGGAGAGTTAGATTTTCCCCCCCATTTCATTTTGCAACAACCTTTGATTGTCCATTGTTCACACTCTCTCCCCTTTTTTAAAAAAAACTATTGCAACAAAGCGCAATTGAAATTAGACAAAGCTTCATTTTTTTAGTTTTTCAATGAAAGATTGAAATTATTTCCTTTTTGGGGGGGGGAAGGCTTTTTCAAAGGAAAATAACATTTTGTGAAATGTTTTTGCATGCCTATAGTTAACAGAGATGTGGGAATGTCCTGTCTTTCACTGTTTAGAGTTCTGAAGGATTTCTTGCTTTCCTCTCTGTCCATGAAAGAAAGACACTGTAGGGAAGCTGATTTCATGGGACTTTTTCAGACCTGATGTCTTGAGCAACCAAGAAGAGATGTGTGATAGAAAATGTAGCAGATCTATCTATGATACATAAGAAACGTCATTCATTCATTTGTTCATTTGATATTTACACTGCCCATTTCACCTAAAGGACTATGGGCAGTTTAGAATAAAACATAGTATAATATAAAAGCATAAATAAGAATGAGTTAGAAACAGAAAAAGTTTTTAAATTTTAAAAAAAGTTTAAGTTAAGATATTAAAGAGTTAAAAAGTTTAAAAGGCAGAGAGAACATCATAAGACCAACCTTCCTCAATGTTGCATATCAACCCTCATGCCAATTGGCAGAACCAAGTCTCAACATTTTTTTTTTTTTTGAGCTTGTCTCACCTCTGGGAATAAAATGTTCCAGAGAGCAGGGGCAATGACAGAGAAGGCTCTTTTCCTGGATCCTATTAGTTGAAATTCTTTAACCAACAGAATTTGTAACATACTCTCACTGTCTGACTGGGTGGGACAGGACAATATAATTAGGACGAGTTAGTTCCTCAGTTAATTAGTTCCAAGCCATGAAGAGCTTTAAAGGTGATAACCAATATCTTGAATTGGATCTAGAAGCAAACTGGCACCCAATGCTGCTTATGTAGCAGAGGTATTATATCTGCAGCCTTAGGGACATCCAAGACCGCTTGTGTCACCGCATTCTGCACCAGTTTCAGCTTCTTGAAATTCTACAAGGGTAGCCCTATGTAGAGTGCATTGCAATAGTCTACGCAGGAGATAATCAGGATATAAGAAACTGAAAAAAGGGCTTCTTGATCCAGGAAGGGCATAACTGATTGTTAATATGAAGTTGAGCAAAAGCCCTCCTAGCCACTACTACCACCTACTATCTAAGTAGGAGTTGTGAGTGCAGATGCAACCCCAGATTATGCACAAAATCTGTCTGGGTCAGTGCAACCCCATCCAGGACCAAAGATGATAATCCCTGGATACAGAGGAGCCTCCTACCGACAGCCACTCCATTCTACCAGGGTTCAGCTGAAGTCTTTTGTTCCCCATTCAGACCCTCACAGTCTCCAAGCACCATGAAAAGTCATCCACAGCATCACTTACTTCACCTGGGATATACCTGGGATCAGTAGCACACTGAGGATACCTCATTCCATGGCAATGGATGATTTCACTCAGAAACTTCATGTAAATATTAAAATTGTGGAATTTTCTTAGATGTTCTGAGCTTATTTTTATCATGCTGTGTAGGAGAAGCATGGGTATCTGTTGCTTTACTTGTTTTCTTTAAAACAATGAAAAACATCATTGTGCCATAAACTCCACCCTTTTTGTATGTATGCGTTATATTATGATATATATACGCCAAATGAGGCTTGCACTGTGGTTGAATAATGCTGCTTTTAATAGAATGAGAAGTTTGGCCCACCCAGCATAGCAAAGGGTCAATTTCTCCAAGATGGTAGGTGCAGCATTACTGTAACCCACTCTTTTTCTGCATGTGGGTCATAAAATAAAGCCAGACTACTCCAATGTAATTATGAGACTACATACACTACTTGAGTATTAATAGAATAAAAGAGTTTTTCCCCAATGGAAGTTAGCATTCAGTTGTTTGAATTGTTCCATTCCTGAACCTATGGTATTATTTTTAGACTATTTAAAGAATTTATTAGAGACTAGATTCTCCACTTTCTAATAGATCACTTTATGTTTGAAACATGACAGGCCCTGATAGAATTATCTTTTTTTTTAATAAATGCTTTATATGTTTGTGTCATACTCAAACCCTGTCCTTTACATATAGTTTTAGCTGTTCCTCTCCTGGGAAACTTCCTTTGTTTCTCTATATGACAAAGATTGGTTAGTCTAGAGTGATAACAGATGAAAGCATTAACAAAATGGTCTTGGATCAAGAGTTATGATTGCCTAAGGCCTCCAAAACCTACTTGTGGATTTCAACATGTCTTATGGGCTCTTATGATAATCCTTTCCCCCTCCACGTATTATTGTTATACAACATTAAATCAGTCAGATTCATGAGCAACAAGAGGTCAATGACTGATTGAAATTCATAAGGTCAAAAAGGGAAACTAAAAATCAATTTATAAGGTATGTAGATTTAGATTCAAACTATATCTACAAGTAATAAAATTTTCACATCCATAAATGTAAAAAATCAGTTATTAAACTTAGATAGGGATGTGGGGGGGGGCAAGAAAGACTTATTAAGTTTGACGCACATGTAAGGCAGCTAACACATAATTTTAGCAGACATTACTGAAATCCTGTGTGTAATATAAGAGATGATGGGCTAAAATGCTAAATGGTTTAGCACTAAATTATTAAGTGATGCATCCCTAAGGTATTAAAGGATATGAAATGCAGAGCAGGTGTGTCTTCTTACAAGATCTTGATCACTAGTTTAAGTGCACACTGATAACAAATGCACTTTGGAGACAAAATAGCATTAGTAATATTTTTGCTGCATGATAGCTGGATGTCATAATGACTAAAAGCTTTTCCTTGACAATGAAATATTCTCTTCTTTCTTAAGGAAGCCTTTTAAAACTTGGCTCCCAATGGACTCTAAGCATAGAAATAAATACAACAGATAGAGATCATATACACATACACATAATCACAGTTTAGATTAGAAATTGTGTAACAGTGTAGATGGATCATAAGAAAATTTTCTGTACTCAAAGGAAAATAAAGCATTATTAGCATGAAACGTTAATTTAATATAGTGGAAGACTTGATGGGAAATATAAAGTACAAACAAGAACCTAATACAACAGCCACTATGCTATCATTCATTAACAACTACCTCTGAGGAAGTATTACAGTGACTGTTCAAAATTATGAAACTACTCATACAAAGTAATTTTATGGCCAATTTATGATCATCTACAACAGGGGTTCTCAACCTTGGCAACTTTAAGACTTGTGGACTTCAACTCCCAGAATTCCTCAGCCAGCTTTGCTGGCTGAGGAATTCTGGAAGTTGAAGTCCACAAGTCTTAAAGTTGCCAAGGTTGAGAACCCCTGATCTACAACCTTTGCAGCATCCCTCAATCTTGATTTCCATTATAGTCAGTACACATTGTCCTGTGCCTATCCTGTGGTTTTTTTCCCCTTTTCTCCTTTTGAAAGCAGAGCAGGAGCTATGTTACACAAACAGTGTACAATATTCTCTTGAACTCTCTTCTCTAATTTCTGCTCTGCAGTGTGGGGAGGGGAACAACTAATTTCTATAGGCATTCTGTCCTTTGCCTGACTCTTCCCCCCTCCCTTTGCAGAGTGGAGAGATTGGAGAAGAAAAGAACTGAGTCATGATGGTGCAATGATTAGAATGCAGTATTCACTGCTCACTCCAGGAGTTCAATTCTGAATGGCTCAGCCTTCCATCTTTCGGAGATCAGTAAAATGAGGGCCCAGATTGTTGGTGGCAATATGCTGACTCTGTAGACTGTTTAGAGATGGCTGTAAAACTTCCCTCTAGAACAGGCATGTCAAATTGCCAGCTCGCGGGCCGGATGCATCATACTGAAACTGCGCCCACCCCATTGCCAGCAATGGGGAAAAAGTCACAATACGTTGCGTGATGTCACATAACATCGCAGGTTTGACATGCCTGCTCTAGAACATTCTTCCTTTGAAAATGAGGATGACCCCAATCTTGTTGACCTTTTCTTAGGCTGTGAAGACTGGGTAACATGCCCAGTTTTGTGGCCCTGAGTGTATGAAGGGTCCCATTTCTTGGCTATATTAACACCCATGTCAATAGTTTTACAGCATCTTTATTTATTTTATTTTATATTGTTTTAATGTTTTTATGAAGTATGCCACCAAGTCACTTGTTGAAATGGGTGGCTATAGAAAACAAACAACCAACCAAACAAAATATTAATATATTAAATCAGTTTATTGTTAACTATTTTAAGATATTTAATATGTTTGAAGAAATATGGAGGTTGTATAAATATGAATAAATATTTTGACTATTCAAGTAAAAGTTGATACATTAGCAGCTTTTCAATAAAAAAAATTCTTGATATATTGGAAATGTTTTGGAAGTCTCTGAATCTACAGGTTTTTTTAGACATCTAAAAAACTAAGATGCCTAAGATGTTGGCAATTTGTAAAAACAATAGGCAAAAGGTTGGAATATCCCATCTTAATAAATCAATAGTTTTGTGTTTAAGAGCCAGTTTGATATAATGGTTAAGGCATCAGGCTAGAAACCTGGGAACATTGATTTCTAGCTCTGCCTTACAGACAAAGCCACCTGGATTACCTTGGGCCAGTCCCTCTATCTTAGCCCTAGGAAGAAGAAGGCAGGTGATAATTACTTCTGAAATATCTGGCCAAGAAAAGTGAAGGGACTCATCTGGGCATTCACCAGGAATCAACACTGACTTAAAGGCACAGACCTAATTCCCCTTATGTTTTAAGTAATATCAAATATGACTTGATGATCTTCAGATGAGAGTAATACATCAAAATACACTTTTTCATTTTATAAGGGTTAGATTCAGGACTAGGGTGATCGGTTGAGACAGCTGTATTTGTGCCTCATTTTCAGAGCCACAGATTATTTCTCCCCTTCCCCCTTGATGGAGAGGAAATTATATGATGAATTTTTAAAACTCATATACTGCACAAAATTAACATTAAATTTTATTAGTATGATTTGTAAAATTTTCTCTCAAATTAGCAAGATGGGTGTGTATATAATTTTACAAAAATGTATTGCAAAAATGATTGAGAAATAGATGGGCCACTTTTACATGAATCTCAAACAATAGGAAACTATAAAATATAGCATATAGTTAACATGATGAAATCTAGACACTGGAATAGAATGTTGTGCATAGTACAACATGTTGGGAAGCCAACTGTATCTATTAAAATAAAGTTAAAAATCTATTAATGCTATAAACCAACTTAAAAGTTCTTTTTCCATTCCAAATTGCAAACTATGAAGCCTTTGCAGTGCTCATTTAAATGATAAAAATGAAGGAATATATTAGTGCAGGTTAAAATCAGTGTAGCATCTGGCTAGAGAAGCTCTAGAGAATTATAAATTTTCATGCTTTCATAATAAAAGGATGAAAGATTTGGTGGAAGACTTGGGAAAGTTAAAATAAATGAATGTGAAGGAGCCATAGTAGCTTGTCATGACAGAATCCAAGGATCGAAAGACCAAAGGCATAGTTTGAAAAGAAAAAAAAGGATTAAGAGGCCCAAATTAAATGCCACATTAATATGACTTGTACATTAATAGAAATTCACAGAAGGTAAACGAATTCTGCTTGGTAGTTGCAGAAAAATATTTTTAGTGCTTATTATTTTTGTCTCCCCAGCTGTTGCAAATGCAAGGGTAAATTGTTAAACAAGAGGCACTTTTTAAGCATGTCATTGAGTTTTAATCACCCATATAGTGACTAACTCTCCTGTCTCTCAACTTCTGTGATCAACTCCAAAGAAATCATTCCTAAAATAAAATTGAACTTAAACATATAGATGCATAGTGAGTTTCCAATGAGCTAAGAGTTAAAAGAGACATTTAAGGTATAGGAAATGGAAAATGGGTGTAATCCACTAGGAGATATACCAGAACATTATTGATATCTTCAAAAAGCAAAGCTAAAGAGCAGCAGGAACTTAAGCTTGCAGAGGAAATGAGAGCAACAAAGAGGCTTCTTTGTCTGCAATACAAGGAAGAAAAAAAACTAAGTGAACTAGGAGAAGATCCAGGATAGTGACAGATGGAAGGGAGAGCACAGGACTTTTCAACACATTTTCTTCTTTCTTCTCTACAAAACCAAAATATGTTCAAATGGATATAAGCAAAACAATTGACAAATAAGGGAGTGGTAACCAAAGGCAAATAAAGAGATGGCATGGAGTGTCTGGGTAGCATGACAAATTCATCTCTAGGACCAGACCAAATACATTGGAGTATACGCTTCAAGGATTAGAGCCACTAAGAGACGGAGTCTGGTCTTGAGACTGCTATCTGGGCTGAGTTTGACCCCGTGACTCCCGAGGACGTGGACAGGTTGCTCGGGGGACTTAGGGCGACCACTTGTTTATTGGACCCGTGCCCCTCCTGGCTGGTGTTGGCATCCCGGGAGGTGGTACGAGGCTGGTTCCAGGCAATTATTAATGCTTCGTTAAGTGAGGGTGTCTTCCCTGCCGCCTTGAAAGAGGCGGTAGTGAGGCCCCTCCTTAAGAAGCCTACCCTGGATCCAGCTGTTTTATCAAATTATCGTCCTGTCTCCAACCTTTGCTTTCTTGCAAAGGTTGTCGAGAGCGTGGTTGCCCGACAGTTCCCGCGACACCTGGAGGAATCGTTATACTTGGATCCATACCAGTCGGGCTTCAGGCCTGGTTACAGCACGGAAACAGCATTGGTTGGTGGATGACCTCTGGCGGGCCCGGGACAGAGGTTGTTCCTCTGCTCTGGTGCTACTGGACCTCTCGGCGGCTTTTGATACCATCGATCATGGTATCATACTGCAACGGTTGGAGGGGCTAGGTATGGGGGGCACTGTTTTGCGGTGGTTCTCCTCCTTCCTCTCCGGCCGGATGCAGTCTGTGTTGTCAGGGGTCCAGAGGTCGACCCCTAGACCGCTCGTATGTGGGGTACCTCAGGGATCGGTCCTCTCGCCCCTACTGTTCAACATTTATGTAAAACCGCTGTGTGAGATCATCCGTGGTTTTGGTGTGGAGTACCATCTATACGCTGATGATACTCAGCTGTACATTTCCACGCCGAACCACCCCAACGATGCTCTTGCCATGCTGACCCAGTGCCTGGAGGCCGTGCGGGTTTGGATGGGGAAGAACGGACTCAAGCTCAACCCTTCCAAGACCGAGTGGCTGTGGCTACCGTTGTCCCGGTTTAGTCAATTGACTCCTTCGTTGTCCATTGGGGCGAAACAGTGGCCCCCGTGGAAAGGGTTCACAATTTGGGAGTCCTCCTGGATTCACGGCTGTCTTTAGAGGACCATTTGACGGCTGTGGCCGGGAGGATGTTCTATCAGGTTCGCCTGGTACGCCAGTTGCGTCCCTTCCTAGACCGGGACTCGCTATGCACAGTTACTCATGCCTTCGTCACTTCCAGGCTTGACTACTGTAATGCTGTCTACATGGGGCTCCCCTTGAGGTGCACCCGGAGGCTTCAGCTGGCCCAGAATGCGGCCGCGCGGGTAGTGACCGGAGCGCCATGGCGCTCCCATGTAACATCGCTCCTGTGTGAGCTGCACTGGTTGCCGGTGGCCTTCCGGGTGCATTTCAAGATGTTAGTGACCATCTTTAAAACGCTCCATGGCATCGGACCCGGATATCTATAGGACCGCCTTCTGCCAGCAAATACCTCCCACCGTCCGGTACGCTCCCACAGAGAGGGTCTCCTCAGGGTGCCGTCAGCCAAACAATGTCGGCTGGCGACCCCAGGGGGAGGGCCTTCTCTGTGGGAGCTCCAACGCTTTGGAACGAGCTCCCCCCCGAACTCCGTACGATGACGGAATTGCGTTCCTTCCGTCGAGAATTAAAAACATACTTATTCCGACAAGCCGGCCTGGGATAATAGCTCCAGCTCCAACAATGGCCATAATTGTTTTTAGGGGATTGTGTTTTTAGATTATGTATTGGGTTTTTAAATATCGGGCCAAATTATTTAATTTATTTTTAATAATTTTAATTTTTGTATGTTGTCGTTTTAATTGGGCTGTACACCGCCCTGAGTCCTTTGGGAGGGGGGCAGTATAAAAATCATAAAATAAATAAAAAATAAATAATTGTAGGTGTTTGCAGAGGTCATCTCAGAACCTGTTTGTGTATTCTTAGAGAATTCATGGAAGATTAGTTTGGGATAAGGAATGGAGAATGGCAGAAGGAGGAGGAGAAGGAGGAAGAGGAGGAGGAGGAGGAGGAAGAGGAGGAGGAAGGAAAAGGAGACTAATTACAAAGCCAATCATCTTAACAATATCATGCAAAACTCAAGACCAGTTTAACAAGTAGTGAGTGAGGAGATGCCATACGTTTACAAAGAAAGAAAATCACTTTTCAAAATTTTTATTTTTCTAAAAAATGTTATACATACACAATTAACACATTTTTTTAAAAAAAATAAAAATTATAGAAAAGAGGCAACCTAAAAAAAAAATGAAAAATGCAAGCTAAGAAAGAAAAAAGAGAAAAAAATCAAGCTTGTATTTTATACTTACCAATAGTCACTTATTTACTAATACCGGTATAATCAGTACAAAATATTGTGAAATATCACAAAATCTCTGGTGTAGTAAAACATGATGCTGCATCCTTATGGGGCTGGCTGGGGATTTCTGGGAATTGAAGTGCAAGCATCTTACAGTTGCTAAGATTGAGAAATGCTGGTCTAGACTTTGTAATGACTGCCTTAACTTAGCTCTGAGATTATAATAATTGTATCGTTAATATTTCTTTTTTAAAAATCAGTGAAGTTACATATTAAAAGGCAAGGACTTCCTTGAGATGAAATGGACTCCAAATAACTTTATGAACACTTTCATGTAATTTTCTAGGCAACAGTGTGGAGGTGTTTGGTCACTGATTCTTCTGGGATGTTCTTTCAACCCTTCAGGTGAGCCTCACTGATCTTTCATGAATCCATTTTGCTTTTTTCAGATTAGATGCACTCAAAAATAACAGAGTATGATCAGTACAATGACATTTTGGCTTGGTCCATATTTTTAGAAACCCTTTTCAAATTATCCCAATAATGGTTCATTCCAAAAGTTAGTCAATAGTGATGCAGCCTCAAAATACTAAAACTTGACTTTTGAGTGGGTAATATTTCGGTGTTATTGACCCACAAAAAAGAAAACAAAAGCAAACATCAATAAAATATGAATATTGAAAAAAGCAAACCTAAAAGATAATTCTGTTCATAAACCTACAAATATCTGTTCTGAAAGACAATAAAATAATCCAGCTTTATAGGTAAAGGGAGCAACAATTCAGAGTGAACAAATGGAGCTCAAACCTAAATCATACACTTTGCCCTTTGGGAAATATAGAAAGAATTAGACATTTAGCTTTGTAACACTTGCAGTTGCATGTGTTCAACGCAGCTGATTTATTGAAGCAAGACCTTCTTCAAATTTCAGTCATGGAATTTGCTACTGTAAAATTCAGTGCCCATTGCTAAGTTACCTTCCAACTGAGACAGCCTTAAAAGGAGACCTGTCAGAACTGCCATCTCACGCCTGCACTCTGCAATTGTTCGGTACCAGTCTGCCATGAACCCTGGGGTTCAATTGAATATTCCCAAAATCCCCTAGTTGGCTGGGGAATTCTGGGAGCTGAAGGTTTATGTTTATTATTGTTTGCCACCCAGAATTGTTGCTGAGATGGATGTCTACTATAAAATTAATAAAATAAAATAAATGATGTGATCTATATTATCTAAATAACATTTCAAAATCACTGGGAGCAATATTATGGGTAATTATCAAGGATAGTCACAAAAGGAGCGGCCCTTGGTTATTACAGTTTTAACCCCCTGTCCTTACACAGGGTAGTAGTTAAACAGAGATGGAAAGTGGGTCACCAGGTGATCTCTCCTCTATTCTGCATCATGAAAGAAACATTTTGTTGGATGGAGATGATATATTCAACATTCATCTGAAGTGAGAACTAGACCTGTTCAGCAGCTCTTTAAATACATTACTGTGGAGAGGTTATGTACTTTGAGATTCTTTGAGCAATGTCTTAGAATTCATTGATAAGCTTAACCTGACATTAGTAAAAAAAAATTTTTTTTGTAAAATTTATTGCTCTATATTTCTTTGACACTGTCATTGGGTAAATTATTGCATCTGTCTTTTCAACATATCTTTAGAATAGATATATGATAGATACATATTTGAATAAATGGTAATTTGGGATCATAAGCCTAATTTGAATCACTGTCCAAATTATAAGAGAAAGATGCGTGTTGAGGGCTCACTGAAACCCACAGATTAATTACATCCTCTGATTTCCCTGAACTTTAGCTGTTTTATGCTCCCTTTAAGTCTTCTAAAAGTAGATCAGAGGATTTCACAAAGGCCAGAGCCCTCTGGGTAGTAAAGATAAGTCATGCGCCATTGTAAATATCATCAAACTTAAATTCAGGTTTGAACTAAAAAAGAACACTAATTCCTGATCAATAGCAATAACATTTTGTTCAGAATAGCTTATGAATTTGGAACTCTCTCAACTGATCTCCATATATGGATAGCACAAAAATGTATATAAAGTAAACCTCTTTGTACTTAGAGTTTCATAGTCACCCTACACTTGAGTAATTTAAATGACATACCCCAAGCTGAGATTTAATTTCCTTCATCTAATGGTTATTTTGATCCTCAGTAAAATAGAATATTTTGGAGCTCACCGCCCCATGTCATCTGATTCCTGATAGAAATGCTTTCTAATTGTTCATCTTGTCTTTGCTTTCTTTCTGGCTTTTCTTTTAGTTTTTGGCTTGTTTGTAGGCTTAGATAATTTTGATTTAGTTTTTAAAAAAACATGCCAAGCTTGCAATACAGTGGAATGTTTCTGTTCAGCATTTTACATACAAATTGAATAATAAAGGGGCGATCCCTTTCATGTAACACAGCAAAGTCCATAATAAGAAGTGCCCATCATTAACAGAATGTGTTCTTCCTTCTTCCCTGAGACCAAAGCTCGCACATCAATCTGGCCATTTCTAATGAGTTATAGAATAATGCTACATAGTCCAGACTTGCTGTCAGCTACTGCCTAATGGGTTTAGAGCAAGAAACGATCCTTCATTAATTAACCTTCAGTTTCTATGTAGATTTACTCATTGAGATGCAGGTAATTAAACCAAGGTCATTTCAAGGACTGGCAAGAGGAAAAGCAGTGGAGTTAAAGGCAGTACAAACCTGAGTTCTAGAAGTCTTTTTCTCTAATTTTAGCTCAAACCTTTTTGAAGCTGTTCAGAAAATCTATTCTGATTTTAAGAATAGGCTTTATCTTATATAACCAGGAAAAACTTTTTGGACAACATCACATTTAAGATGTAGAAGTAATGAAAAGAAATAGATGGAGGTTGATGATTCCTTTTAAGGCAGTAAGGAAGCATGTTTTAACATAAATGTGTCAAATAAATTAGAAAGGTTAACTCTGTTTTTAGCATTTTTTAAAAAAAATGTGCAGATAGGCACTAAAATGGCTTTCCTTCAGGTCCTTTCCTCCAGACATAGGGTATTCATTTTCCATAAACCACAAAGGACATGATTTGGAAAGCTCTCTTAGCTAAACAGCAGCAGATAAGGAAAACCTGCCCTATGCCATGTAAAGTAAAATTTTAAGTATGATCAGGTATAGATATATATTAGAAACAAGCCCAGCAGGTATGCTTGAATAGTTTAGTATAACTCAGAAGGATATTTATACACTAGCCATATATATGCAAAATATTTTTCATCAAAAACTACAGTTTTCAAATACTTGAAGGTCTGTCACAGGGAAGAGAGTGTGGATTTATTCACCACTGTTTCATAAGTAGCTGCTACAAATAGTCCTCAACTTACAACTATTCATTTAGCGACCATTCAAAGTTACAATGCACTGAAAAGAGTGACTTACAACCCATCCTTACACTTACAACCATGGCAGAATCCCCAAGCCATGTGAGCAAAATCCATGTGCTTAGCATCTGGCATGTATTTACAATGGCTGCAGCATTTTTGGCTCATTTGATCACCATTTGCAATCTTCCCAGCTGGCTTCTGACAATCAAAGTCAATGGTGGATTTGCTTAATGACTGCATGATTTACTTAATAACTGCACTCATTCGCTTAGCCACCATGGAAAAAAAGGTTGTAAAGGACTCACTTAACTACACAGTGCTAGGCTGCATTAACAGAGGGATAGAATCAAGATCACGTGAAGTGTTAATACCACTTTACAATGCCTTGGTAAGGCCACACTTGGAATACTGCATCCAGTTTTGGTCACCATGATGTAAAAAAGATGTTGAGACTCTAGAAAGAGTACAGAGAAGAGCAACAAAGATGATTAGGGGACTGGAGGCTAAAACATATAAGGAACGGTTGCTGGAATTGGGTATGTCTAGTTTAATGAAGAGAAGGACGAGGGGGGACATGATAGCAGTGTTCCAATATCTCAGGGGCTGCCACAAAGAAGAGGGAGTCAAGCTATTCTCCAAAGCACCTGAAGGCAGGACAAGAAGCAATGGATGGAAACTAACCAAAGAGAGAAGCAACCTAGCACTAAGGAGAAACTTCCTGACAGTTAGAACAATTAACTAGTGGAACAACCTGCCTCCAGAAATGGTGAATGCTCCAACACTGGAAGTGTTTAAGAAGTGACTGGACAGTCATTTGTCCGAAATGGTATAGGGTTACCTGTTTGAGCAGGGGTTTAGACTTGATGACCTCCAAGGTCCCTTCCATCATCATCATCATCATCATCATCATCATCATCATCATCATCATCATCATCATCATCATCATCATTGATTTACTTAGCAATGGAATTTCTGGTTTTATTTGTATATAAATCAAGTAGTTTCTTACTCCTCCTATGCTTAATTCAGCCTGGATTTAGGAATGCTAACACATTCCATACACTCTTGCCCAGTTATCCAATACCTGAAACACTTGGAGTTTGCTCTGCTACCATTTTATATCCAGGGCTGTATTTTATCCTCTGCTTGTTCTATTGCAGATTCCTTCTTTGGCTTCAGTGCATCAGAGACTTTCCTGCTTAATCTCATGGATGAATATATTTTGGCTTTCAAAAAAAAATTCTTATTCAATTTATGGACACTTTATCCAGCCTATTAGTTTAGTTTATTAAAACAAGGCTTAACCATATTGCAATTTGTTTCTGGTAAAGTCTCTTACTTGATCACAAACAATATATTTTCCTTTTGTGATCCTGGTACTTTATTTGGTGTAAGTAAATGAACTGGGATAGAAAAGTAAATTAGTAGGAATAAAGTAGTAAATTAGGAGCAAGTTTTCAAAATAACAAAATCTTTCTGCATTTCTGTGAGACTAATAGACATTAGAGCATATAAAGTCATAGAATGTCACCCAAGTATTTAAAATGTAGCCAATTCATCCTATGGGTTTTTAACAGCTCAATAATCAATTACATCTGCATGCACTTGCTTGTGAACAAAACAAACATATTTTTGTGTTTTTGTTTTAGATTATTTATCCTTTGAAGCAGGCACAAAGAGAAGTTTGTTTTGTAAATATTTGTATTTATTTCTAATCTAGATTATTCAGGAATGGTATTTAATATAATTCATTGATCTCTGGTTAGCTTCTTTTTTATGATGTGCTGTTTCATATGTTATGTGCTATCTGGCAATAATTCCCAGACTGCGTGCCATTCCATGCTAAAATGTCACAAGAGGATGCCACTATGCTGAAAAAAATAAATCCATTAAAGGTGCAAACCTATTGTGTCAGTACAACATTTTAGGAACCATAACCCTGTTGCATTTCCCCTCCTGGCCTTGGAGACTGTATCTTTCTGAATCTGCATCAGCCTGATTGAAGAAAGTCACTAAGCAAACCACAAGGTGGAATGACACTGTGACATACCAAATCTGAGCAAATGTAGGCCAGTCCTCAAATTGGCCTAATATTTTTTCTTTCTGATGCATGGTGGAAGTACAACTTTTTGAAGGGGCTGCTTTGCTAACCTACAATAACCATAGATGTAGGAATCATTAAAGCATTTTAAGTCCATAGATGTAATGAAATGTGACGAGTTGGATAGTGGAGGAGAAGAGATGCTGCCTAGTAAACAGTCAGATAAAAGTGGAAGGAGGCCACAATTAACCAACAGGCAGAAGAAAATAATATCTATCCTAATTTAGACAGCAGGAGATTTGTATTTTCACACTTCTGATAAAAAAGCCTTACAATAAAGTAGTATTTAGCTCATTCTATCTAGTCTTCTTGGGAGGGCGTCAATAAGATTGCCCTGCCTTGAAATTATTTTTCTCCCAAAATGGTTTTTCAGGAGTGTGATGGAGAAGTCGCTTAGAAATGTTGGCAGTAGCACTTCAGCTTCCCAGGGAAGAGGCAGCATATTCCAGAAAGGGGCCCCAGAGAAGTGACTTCTCAGTCCTGAACTGATGGTGGGGGTGAGGGGAGGAAAAGATTCAGGGTAACTTGAATTCTAGAATCTTCCATGGTATATTTGTATGGTATATTTGTTAAGTTAGAAAATGGGTGTCAAACGCATCACGTGATGTATCGTACCGTATCATGACATTTTTTTGCCTTTGTGGAGCTGGGGTGGGCATGGCCTGTGTGTGACGCATCAGATCCATAGGCCGCCAGTTTGACACCCCTGAGTTAGAACATTTGTTAAGTTAGTTTTAGTCTGGGAAGATTCTGTCTATTAAGTGTAAGTAAATGAAGAAATGGATTGAGTGGATTTCACTTTTTCGTCTCTGAGCTTGGCCCTGACAAGGAGTTTGAATTGTGCTGAATTTCCTCCTTAGTTTCTTTTTAAAACTAGCATTAATAGGGGAGGTGTCTTCTGAATCCATTCTCAAATTAATCAAGAAAGTTCCATTGCTAAAGGTGAGGGGGTCAGTGAAAAAAAAATTGTCTTTAGTAGTGTCAAATGCCAAGTCACAAAACCCATGGCTTCATCAGATACAAAGTTAGTTCAAGAAAAAAAAAAGCGAGAACTGTTCATTTTTTTAAAAATGGTATGTTTTTGAGATCTGGTCTCTGGAAGTATTCTCTTAGTCCTTGAAAAAAAAGAAACCTGCACATAATATTCACTGACATTTTCTACCCTTACCATGCCTGCTATTAATTCTGCTTGAAATAAAGGAGTTCAGCCACTGTGATATTTCTATGTCAAAGGCTGCAGACATTCAGTATATAAGTGGGCATGAGATAACGATTGGTTTCTTCATTGCAAAGCAAATGAAAAAAAAAGAAATCCCTCTTGGTGCAGTTGGTTATTGATGTATATATTCATAAAAAGTATGAATCAATGTTTAAAATTTTAGGCCTGCATTTGGGGTTTATCTCTCCTGCTTATTTCTACCCCATCCTCTAAATCATTTGCAGAATAAAAATGGGTGCTATTAGCTGCAAACTCTCCTGTTTTGAGAAGAAGACAACCCAGAAATAATAAAAGCCTCTGGGCCTCAGAGGAGGGCATCCAAAATGATATTTTTTGAAATACAGCATCAAGATATATTTAGGGTGGGGGTGAGGAGGGACACTAGTTCTTTGGAAGATACACCATAGACAAAAGAATATTAATTGTACTAGTATGGGGAAGGGGTGCACTAACAGAATTTAAATGTTGCTATCCCACCCCACCCCGCCCCTTACTATATGCAACACAGAATAACAATAATTTATTAAACTGATCATTCCCAGGTCTCTTCCTTTCCAAACATGTTAGCTATGCCTCTGCTAGAATTCCCTGACAGTATTGCCTTTGGCTGGTTGATAATTTTGGGAATTGAGGATCAACACATTAGGCTGGCTAGGGAATTTTGGGAGTTGAAGTCTACACATCTTCAAGTTGCCAAGGTTGAGAAACACTGTACTAGGGGATGCCAGATGATGAAAAATGCACTTAATGACCAGGTTGCAGTTCTCTAAATTTCTTATGTAACAACTGCCATTTAGTTTTTACTTCCTCTTTAAAACTTTGCAGGAGAAGATCAAAAAGCTTGATCTCCCCTAGCTCAGGGGTGTCAAACTTGCAACATCATGTGACGTGTCGTGACGTGTCGCAACTTTTTTTCTGTTGCCAGCAATGGGGTGGGCGCGGTTTTGGCATGATGCATCTGGCCCATGGGCCAGCAGTTTGACACCCCTGCCCTAGCTTGTAGAAGTTGTCAAGCTCTGGAACTGCAGATGTTTGGGTGGCTCTGCAATATAACCTTATACAGATATGTCAGACCTCTGTTTGAAAAACAACTCTCTGTTATCAAAGTATACATCTCTAAAGAAGAAAGAAGAAGGCCTCAAACTTGTCCATCAATAGTTGGATAGATAACACATTCAGCAGTTAGACTCATGGGTCATCTAATTGTAGCCTTTTCCTAGTATAAGGAGATATAACTTCAATTTCTATTTAAAACAGTTATTTTCAATCTCAGTATTTTCAATTACACTATTCTTATTTCCACTGCATGTATTGGATGAGTGACTGAATATTAACCTGGTAGAAAAGATATGTTGATCATGAAATGATTGAATAAGCAAACTGGATCCATCAAGTTAAAAACTTGTAACAGGTTGTTTGATTTAGAAGGGAAAAAACTGCACTGATTTGAAGGATTAGAACAGCTTTCAGAGTTCTTGCCATAGCTAATACTTTGAAATCAATACATATAAAAAGGTGATACACAGTGGAAATTCTATACAATGAGCCTAGTAAGTTTCTTTGGCTCTGTTTAATTCTTCTTATCACAACTCCAATGTGTGTATCCTGGCTGACTGTAGTTTTTGTATTTTGAAGTGCTAGTCACAAATGAACTCCTAGTTCTCTCTTTGATATGATTTCTGTTGTGTCCTGAGCCTGCAAGAGCTGAAAGCAGACTCAGAATTGTTGCAAATGGTCCCGGGCAATCCAAAAGCTGCCCGGGACCAGACAGAGTGGCACCAGCCTTGTGCGCATGCGCAAGGCGCAAAAATGGTCAATTCCTATTGGTTCACACTGTCCGGGTTTCAGGCACTATAAAAGGCCTGTGTGCCTTTTGCTTGTAGGAAAGAGAAATAAAGAGCTTGTTGTTTTCACCATGTGTCTTCGTCAATTGCCAACGAACAGTAAACACAACAATTTCCTTCCAGTGTTATTCCAACATTGCAATTCTTTTTGTTTAACAATCCCTTGTTTCATCCCAGTGAAGACCCAGTGGTCTTCAGGTAATACGAAAAAAAACCCCAAAAGGAAATATGATTCCTTAGAAGTTTTAGCTTTATAGTTTTGCTATATGTTTTGTCCTTGGACAGATTTAAATGAAGCAATTGGTGGTAACTCTCTAGAGCAAGAGGGAAAAAAAATCAGAATGTATAGATGTTATATCAGTTCTTTTTCCAGCCGGACTTCTGAAGAGATATTGAGACTTGATTTTGTTCACACTTAAGTTAGCATAATAAAAGCATTGTGATTTTAGATTGTTTTTTATTGAAGTGTTGCTCAAACCTTAACTCAAGGATTGTGTCCAGTTCTGCACATTATAGAAGGATATGAACAAGCCAGAACAAATTCAGATAATTAAAATGAGAATGATCTCGGAGATCTGAAACTAAATTGAATGAAGAGAGAGAGTGAACGGATTCGATAATTTTTAGCCTTCAGAAAAGATGATTTGAATTGAAGAGATGGGAAAAATTGCACATAGAATGTGAAGGTTTGTTCTCTACCTATCACTGCAAAATACAAGGCACAAAATAATAGTTCTGTGTTAAGATGATAGGCTAATCTTTCCCTGCATATGTTTAGACAGAAGATGGACAGCTGGTTGACATGGGTGTTCTAATTTGGATTCCTTAATTGAGAAAGGCCCCTTCCAACTCTATGACTGTGATTTTATGACACCATAAAATCCATTTGATAGATGTTCAGTCAATATAATGAAGTGTTTCAAAGATAATGCAGCCTTTCACAACTTAGAACCCTCTAAATGTGTTGGGATTTCATCTCCAGACTTCATGCCTTACCAGACTGGCCGAGAAATCTGGCAATTAAATCCCTATATGTGCTTGCTGAGAATGTAAAGAACTGAGACCACAACATGTTTGGGGTGATCCTAGATGGGGAAAGATAATAGTTGGAACATAGAAACAAAAAGTATAGGCATACCTTAGAGTACACACTTGCCACTTTCTTGAATAAATAACCTTATACAAAATGTAGAAAGTCAAGTGGGATAAATTGCAAGCTACATCTAAATCAGTATTTCTCAACTTTGGCAATTTGAAGATGTGTGGACTTCAATTATCAGAAGGCTGGTTTGGGAATTTAGGGAGCTGAAATTCATAGCAGTCTTCCAATTTTTTTTTTTTTTAGCTTGAATAAAGGAGTTTAATTTGCAAGAGGATTATATACTTCTGCTTTCAGCCTCCCAGATTCAAGTGGAGGAAGCAAGGTCTCTGCGTTCAGTTTTAGGAACAATATATTTTGAAACTGGATACACTAGGTTATAAATCATGCAAATCTAGCAAGGGGGATGTTTTGTCTTTAAATTTTATACAAGGTGGTCGCTGAGCCAAGGACAAAGTGTGGCATTGAAGTTTCCAGATGAAAATGCCTATTGCTCTAAGCATGTGCACATGTGTGAATACATTGAGTGAATCTAGAATAGAATAGAGCTAGAAGGAACCTTGGAGGTCTTCTAGTCCAGCCCCCTGCTCAGGCAGGAAAACCTATACCATCTCAGACAGGTGAATGTCTAGTCTCTTCTTTTTTTTCCAATATAAAAATTCTTTTATTAAAACAATCAACATTGAACATAAAAACATATTATGCAGCAATCATCATGACACCTGGTATACAATACTAAGTATTAGTCTTTGACAATGTCTGAATTAGTAAGCCTTTTTCCACTCCTCGCGTCTAGCCTCAACTATACTCCTGTTACATTTTATTTGATTGGTGTTTCTCTTATCTGGTTCAATATTAATGTGATCAACATTAAACATAAGATCCTATTGCTAAGCAATCATCCTAGAACATAGCATACAACATTAGGTATTAATCTTTGTAAACATCTGTTTTAGTAAACGTTCTTCCCTCCTCCCATCTTCAAGTATACTCCGAATACATTTTGTTTGATTGGTGTTTCTCTTATATATGGTCTATCTACTGTATCTAGTCTATCGCATATTGTTCGTTTGCGCTTCTGAATTGACTTCATCCCATTACTAGTGCAATCTTTTATAGTCCCTAACCAGAGATCCTGAGGTAAAAGTTTCATATCCTGAGGTAGAGATTCAGTCTGCTTTAACAATATTAAAGCAAACAACATTAGTCATAAGGTTATGTTAAGAGGCATTAGTTATAGAACATATACATTCAACATTGGGTGTTAGTTTTTGTAAACATTTGATTTGTTAACCCTTCTTCCCTCCTCCCATCGATCCTTAGCTGAACGCCAGCTGCATTCTGTTTGATTGGTGTCTCTCTTGGATATAGTCTATCCACTGTTTCCAGTCTGTCAAAAATTGTTCATTGGAGCGATTTTTCAAGTATGCTGATATTTTCGCCATTTCCGCCAAATTTGTTACTTTCACAGTCCATTCTTCAATAGGCGGTATTTCCGGATTCTTCCGGTATTGTCCCACCAACAATCTTGCTGCTGTAATTAAGTTCAAAAATAAATTTGTCTCTGAGGTAGTGAGATCCTTTGTGATCCCTAACAGAAAAGCCTGAGGTAGAAATTCTATACGCTTTTTGAAAATAGTTTGGAGTGTCCACCATATCTTCCTCCAGAATGCTTTGATTTTTCTGCATGTCCACCATATGTGAAAGTAAGTAGCCTCCCTGTCCCCGCACCTGAGGGGCTGTCACAGAGAAGAGGGGGTCAACCAATTCTCCAAAGCACCTGAGGACAGGACAAGAAGTAACATGGAAGTTTATCAAAGAGAGATCCAACCTAGAATTAAAGAGAAACTTCCTGACGGTGAGAACAATTAATCAGAGGAATGGCTTGCCCTCCAGAAGTTGTGAGTACTCCCTTACTGGATGTTTCTAAGAAGAGATTGGACAGATTTGTCTGGAATGGTATAGGGTCTCCTGCTTTAGGAGAGAGTGAGACTAGAAGATCTCCAATGTCCCTTCTAACTTTGTTATTCTGCATTCTTTAAATTGGCAAGGTTGAGAAACAGTGATTTAGATTATAACTTGGTAGAATATTTTATAGGTCATATATATTGCTTAACTTGCCATTATTGAGAGATGCCATAGCATTTGGGCATTCCACGTAAGCCTGAATACCTATAAATGTAAGATTATTCCTGTGCAACTACTCCAGTTCATTATCTTTGTTGTTTGAGTCTTTCCAATGAAATGCAAAACAATAGCTGTGGAGCACTTTTGCATAATAGTGTACACAACTGGCTGTAGGGAGCAAAATCTCCAACGACTTCTTCTTGACCTGGTCTAATAGCTTAAAAGAAGAAATCATCCCTTAGGAATTAAGTTAATATGTTAGTGTAATGTTAACATTGTGCAAAAATGGCCTCCAAGCCTGCAGCATTGTTTATTATTTCAAGTGGGATTACAACTGCCTTAAATAAATTACTTCCATAGTATAGACTCTGATACTACACTGAGGTTTAGCCTGACATTTTGCAATTGGCTTTCAAGAGTAGCTTTGCTTGCTGAAACCTCCAGCCCCTCAATTGGCAATGGGGTGCAACTCCCACTGAGCTACACCTTGTAATTGAAAGCATGATTGAGCCAATTTTCTGTAATCTACTAAACACAGCAAAGCAAAATATGTGGTGCTTCATAGGGGCTTTGAACTAAAACCTTTCCCCATGTTTCCTTCCTTACAAATGCTTTCATTCCATCCTTTCCTCTGCTAAGGTGCCATTAGACGTAGCTTCCATTTTAAAATTCTGTTTCATAAACATTGTGAGTGAAGATATAATTGTAAAATCTAATTACAATCCTCCACTTTTCCCCCTCAATATGAATTTTCTGATGAATCAGCTGGGAATTGCTTCCTTTCCCCATTAGCAATGTTAGCAATAATAGGATTGCATTTTCTTCTTGGGATTATGTGAGTTTACTTTCAGGGTAAAAGAAACCACCAATAAAGGGTTAGGGTTAGGGGTTAGGATTAGGGTTAGGGTTCACAATTAAATTAATCATATTCCTTTCACCAATCCCTCATTCTTTTCAGTGGGACTTATGTCAGAAAATTTCAGGAGGAATTTGTTTTTCCAAAGACTGGAACACACTGTAGAATGTATAGTTTGGGAAAGTTGTATACTTTCTAATTTTTTTTAAAAAAAATAAATATCTGAATAAGAATATAACTGTTTTAATGGTATAACATCTGATAATCTGGAAGTGTGCACTTTTTGGCAATACATAAAACTCTTCAAATTGAATGGAAAGCTTTAAACCCATTTATAAAAGCCACACTTACAACCATAGGGAGAAAACCCTAAATTTTAAGCAGTAAAGTAAAAAAAAAAATAATGAAATGCTGAATATGTTAATTTCTGTGCATTTATTCGCCTACCATAGGAGAGGACTCAAAAACTCATGAGTTAGAACGGGCTATTAAGATCAAACTCCTGTTTAATGCTACATGTTGGATGATGGTAGTGGAGGGGAGAGATTGATGCTGTGCTGTGCAACCCCATAAAATTCACCCTTTGCATACATGCAGAGCACAGCAATCTCTCAATTGTTCCAGTGAGTTAGAGGTTGCTGATTCATGCAATTGATACCATCTTTTAATGTTACTCCATGACTATCCATGCTACTCCATCCTTATATGTGCATCATATCCCCACTTCTGCCTTAACATATGATAGCAAGGACACAATGCATAGAGCTAATAGCTTTGTGCCAGTTTTTTCCCTAAAGTATATGCACTTGATCTTAATTAATTAATTAATTAATTAATTAATTAATTAATTAAATGCCTTAGAATATTGCATTTAAAAATTTAGTGGCAGTTCAGTGTAAATGGTCTGGTTTCACTTGATTAAAATGATTTTCCCAAACTACTGAAAGAAAAGATAAAGTCTTCTCTCTCTCTTTTTAAATTTTATTTTAAGTTCTTTAAACTTTTTTTAAAGTTATTAATTCTTAAACTTTTTAAAAGTTCTTTATGTACCCGGAGAGCATAACATTTTACTGGACAAGAATTATACTCAGCTGTTAATGGATGAAGTCAGGAGAAAACTAAATTTTATTTCATATTTAGCATAGCTACTACGATAACTCTTATTTTGTATATTGTTTTTGCTTATGTTACATTAAACATTACAATTTGGTAAGAAATTTTAGAGGTCTCTGGAGATTTAACATACAAGGTTTGGGGGAGCTCCAGATAGGGGCATTCACAGGGGGTCAAAATAATTCAAGATGGTGGTTGTGACTGTACAATTGAAGCTCTCTCCAATTTTTTAAATGCAATAGTGAAAAAAACGAGGTAACACTTTCATTATGTGATTGTGACAGAGCTCTTGACTATGCGGAGTCCCACAGATGTCCTTGAATTAACTTCCCAAATCTTGATGTCATCTGATCTCAGGTAACGCACATACAGGAGATGGAGAATGTAGTATGCCTTTAATAGACAATAGAGGAAGGAATATGCACCGGTTATTTGTTGCATTTGCAGTCATACCAAATGTATAAAGTTCCTATATTGGTTCCCTATAATTTACTACTGGAGTTCACAATCTTTTGATTCCAAGAAATATATTTGGAGTTTTGAGGTAGAATTTCCTGTGTTATCAAATGAATTGAACCATTCTGGATGCAGATTTGTTTAGAACGGATGGCTGTAGTGGGCCAGTTACAAAACACCTACTTTACGGAAAGTGACTAGCAAAGCTGAAAGCATGTAGCTCACCTAAGAAATTAAGTATGTGACATTTTCAGTATATAAATCAGTCATGTAAAAATATACATGTGTAAAGGAGAGCACACGGAGAATTGTGCCTGAAGACAGAGAAGGTTTCAACAACCAGCTGATTCTGACTGGTATTTCAATTATGGGGTCCTTTAAGGTTATTAATTTTACATTGTCCCTTAAAGGGGCAATCTTCTTAACATGCTGTGGCTGTGATAACTTATCTACTTTTAGGACTTGTGTGGAGAACAGATTAATTTTAGGTCATATTTATGCAGAAATATTGAAAATTCAAAATAATTCACAAACTTTTAAGTACCATTGTATTCATTCAGCATGATGCCAAATTCTAAACCAAAAACAATCTAGCATCAATAAAACTGTAGAGATGCTGTTAAAAAGTTAGCATGAAAAAGAAAGACAACAATGAAGAAATGAGTAAGAACAATATAAGGATGGAAGACAGTGTTCTGATAAATTTGGAGGGGAAAAAACTGTGCACAGTGGGTAAATTCTTCTTTCCCACTGATAACATAGATTACTAACGTAATCTCAACTTGGCAACCAATCTCCCCAGGGCAAACTGCAAGGAAAAGAAAGGCTGCAATCACATATCCTGGGATTGTCTGGAGCCCTTGAAATATTGAGTGATGAGATAGTTTGTCACCTTACAGTAGAAGAATTCATCAAAGGGTGGACATTTGAGGGCCATATATGTTATATGACATCATTCAAAGGCTAACCAACAACTCAAGAGGCCAAGCCCTAACAAATAGTGTTGGAGCAAGAACTGTCAGGTTGTATAGGATTGTTTAGAGCATGGACCTTTTGTAATAGATATGATAGATCACTCTGAGCTAAAACATAGCTTTACTGGATCACACTATACCAAAATACAACTTCCCATCCTTGCCCACAAGAACCATGAATATCCTGTATGAATTACTTCTCAGAAACTGAATACAAGGGGCGCATTTCTTCTGAAACCATCAAATTTGCTTGTATAAATCAGAAGTGGGTGGTCTACTACCTGTAGGCTCACTACAACCCCCTGCCCACTTTTTATAGCCTCTGGAGCATTTGATGACTAATGCTGCAAGTAACCAATGGCAAATCATTGAATGGTTTCTGGCACATGCTTCTTTGTAGTAGACAACGCAATAAAATAGGTGTTTCAGCCTCTAATAGGTTTTATTTTATGAAGTATAAAGTGTCCACCTAAATATCTGTAAAAGAGAAATAAATGAATTTAAAAAGCTTGTTTTCTTGGACAATATCATGGATCTTCATTCACTCTCCTGTGGGTGAATGTGACATTCAGTGGGCCAAATTCTGTTGCTGCTAATTCCACTCTTATTACTTTAGATCCTAGCTACAAAAAGATGAGTTAACACTGTCCAGCATGCTTTAACACATTCTCTTTGATCCAAAGTTTGGGCACCTCATAAACATACCACCTACTTAATATCTTATTCCCTAGAATCAAGTTTACATGCAAAGAGGAAACAGATTCCCATTCCTCAACATTGACATAAGGAGACTGGACAATGGAAAACTGGAAACCTGTGTCTATCACAAACCCATGCACAAGGACCAGATTCTCAGCCTTGCAAGCAACCACCCCACCACACACAAAAGGAGCTGTGTCCAAACCCTCTTCAGAATGGCCAAGATACACTGCAGCATCACAACACTAAGAAAAGCAGAAGAGAAATTGCTATTTGATGTCTTTCTCCATAATGGCTATCCCAAAAACTTCGTATTCCGACATACAGCACCCAAACTACAACAAACCACACAGCTGACCCCCACACAAAAATTAACCCTACCATACACAAAAGAGGTGTCGTAAATGACAGCCAGAATTCTCCAACCCCTAAGAATAGCAAAAGCTCACAAACCTACACCCTCACTCCACCAGGAATTATCCAGAACCAGAGACAAGTTACAGAAGGATGAAAGAAACAATGTAATCTACAAAATAAAGTGTAATGATTGCAACCAATTCTACACAGGACAAACATCACATCAATTAAAAATGAGGATCCATGAACATTGGCTGGTAGCCAAATACCACGATCCCAAATCCTTAATTTCTACCCACACTGACACCAAATAACACCAGTTTGATTGGAACAACACTAAAATCATCAGCCATGTTATCACTCACCACGCTTGTGAGTTCATCAAAGCCTGGCACTCCACAAGCAATTTCATCAACAGACACATCAACCTACAACCAGCCTACGAATCCCTCAGAATCCAAATCAACTGCACAGCCAGCTAGAGAGAGCACCAACCTTCAACCAACTCATGCAAGCCTCCCCACCCGCAGTTCACCTCCCAATGACCCTGACCTGATGTAACCTCCCCATCACAAGATTCTCACTGATGCCTCACACCTGATCCATCACAAGAGCCATCACACTTGATACACATGACCCATCACAAGACCCATCACACTTGACACACCCACACCTGAAGCCCTTGTAAACAGAAGAACACTGACCTCCTCTAAACTCTGCTGAAGAGGTTACCTAGCCTGGAAACGAAATGTTTGGAAACCAACCCACAAGCTCAGAGAATGAACCTTCATCCTCAGAGAAGTATCTGTAGCAAACAATTTGAAGGAGCTCCAAAAATCACAGAAAGGAAACTCCGCTATCTCATGGGTTAATATCACAAAATCAGAAGCTAATTTGTTCAGGCTATTGTTACAGGTCAGAAGTAAAGCAACTCTGGCTTCACCAGTTGCCCAGAGTTGTACTAGTAGATCCCGATATCTTCCCTGTTCATTTCTTTGTAGAAGGAGAACCCTGAGCTCTTAATCTAAAGCAGTGTTCATATCCAGAACTCTCCAGCCAGAATGCCGAAGGTGTTAAAGTGTTTGTGCAAAGTCATAACTGACCTTTTATATTGTTTCAGGCACAAGATATACTCCTCTCTCCCTCCTTTCCTCCTTCCCTCTCCAGCTTTCCATGAGCTGAAAAGATCTGCAAAGGATCCTTTTGAGTTGAAAGAATAATAATACTATAACTCATAATTGTTATTATGTTAATTATTAAAGTAGAAGATCCCCCTTGGCTTGCAGCTCATCAAAATGGAAAATCTATGAAACCAAAGCAAGCCAGATTATTGCCTCATAAAAAGGACACCTGCCCCATTATCCCTCCAATAATAAGTATATTAAACAAATTTTGAATATAATAAACCAGAAGTAGTGAAATGTTTATGGTTAATTTTTCAGTGCAGCATGTAACGATTAAGCCATGTAATCCTCAATAGCATTTTCTGAATCATAGAACTGAATCCCTCTCACTCCCTCCCCCTTTTTTTGCACACAACTGGAAATTGTTCATTAGCTATGTTTGCAAGTCTGGAGAGCAGTACTAAATATCATAGCATATTGCTTTACAATACCAACTCAACCACCCCTTTTATCTGAGCTCTGAAACATTCTGTAAAAGGCAGAAAAAGGTGATGCTTTTGAAAGAATTGAGACAAGGAACATGAAGCACCATGGGACACCAAATTATGCTGTTCTTCATAAACTAAACACTTTAAGGGTCATCTTTTCAGATTTGTTGAAGCAGTAATTATGAATGTTAGTGGCTAATCATCTGGACAGAATATAGATGAGGCAGGATCTTGAAGGATGCTTAAGTGGTATGGCTGCATGCCAACAAAGCGGTGGATACAACCATTCAGTTTACATATATACAATAACTGCAGATTAATTTGTTCAAACATTGATTTAATGATACAGATGAAATGTCTGTCCTATTCAAAGCAATGAGAATATTGCTATTAATTTTAATATGAAGTAGAGAATCTCCATGGGTTGCTTCTGGAAGAAGTACCACACAAATTCTTAGCAGGTTTTTTTGGTATTTCAACACCAACTTTCCTCCACATATTATATAAAAATTGGCTCTAAATAGGAAAGAGCGTAAGTGATCAGTACATTCTAACAAAGATGGTGTTAATGATGATGATGATTGACAGAACATGCTTTTTGGAACTTATCATCATAAAGGATCTGTTTTCCATATATTTTGCCTTTGGTGGGTGGGGAAAAAAGGTTTTGTTCCCAGGAATCTTTTGACTACCAAACCCTGGAGCAAAAATCCCATTGAATTGTTATTATTGTTAGGAAGTTTTACTCAATACTCAGCTGGAATTGCCTTCCTGTAATGGGAGCATTATGTTGTGTCCTGCACTCTGAAATAACAGAAAATATGTCTTTATTACTAGACATTGTAAAGGTCTACCATATCCCTCTTTTGTCAGCTTTTCTAAAGGCTATGGTTTTCAGTTTCCTGATCATCCTCATTGTACTTTTATGCACCTGTTCTAATTGTCCAAATCCAAGTATGGTGTCAAGGTAGAATCAACTTCAAATAGGTAGAACTGTTACTTCCCTTGATTTAAAAATTAATTTGACCTCTTGGGAAGTATGTACAGTATAATTTGCTAGAGGGAGATCACAATCTGATCTGATCTTTGAAAAACAATTGCTTTTAAGAATTCAAAGAGTAGAAGTGAGAAAAAAACACCCCTATTTGGGGTGGGGGTTGGGATGGGGTCTTCTTCTCTGAGTCTGTTCCCTCATTTTAGAAATATGAAGCTTCAGTCATGTATGAAGTACATTGGGATAAGGGAGTAAAAAAAAGGGAGTTGGTGGCTCCATTCCACCATTTTGATTTTTTCAACCTTCTATGAATGTCCCAGCATTAAATGTCGAATAATACTATTCTCTGAGATAAAATCTATGTAATAGTATCTTTTTCTTATGAAGATTGGACTCTGTAAATATTTATATTAAAAGTTATGTGAACCCATTGCTGGCATAAAAACTAATATCCTTTTCTCTGAACTCTATATTCAGCAACAAAGATTTGGCTGATTTTTTGCCATTGCATATTTTAACTCATTTAAAGTGAAGAGCTTAAGACTGCCAGGTCAACTGGAGTGTTTCTCTGACACATTGGCTACAAGCATAAAAGCTCACATGATTTGCTTGCTTATGTATGAGGAGTCAACCGGAATCAATACAAACTCATACAAACCATGGAATAGTTAGAACAATTACAGTATTGAATAGAGGAATGGACAAAATGGACCCATATGTACTGGGTCCATTTTGTAAAAAAAAAAAAGAGTATTTATTATACATCCAACAACATGAAATTTAATGTGGAGAAAAGCAAGGTTTTACACTTAGGCAGGAAAAACCAAAGGTACAAGCATAGATTAGGTGAAAACTGGCTCAAAGATAGTAACTGTGAGAGAGACCTTGGAGCACTAGTAGGATTCAGCAGGTTCGCACCACTTCGGCAGACCCGGTAGCTACTTTTTTTTTTTTTTTAAATTCTTTTATTAAAACAATTAACATTGAACATAAAAACATATTGTGCAGCAATCATCATGACACCTGGTATACAATACTAAGTATTAGTCTTTGAAAACGTCTGGGTTAGTAAGCCTTTTTCCCCACTCCTCGTGTCTAGCCTCAACTATACTCCTGTTACATTTTATTTTGATTGGTGTTTCCCCTATCCGTTTCAATATTAATGTGATCAACATTAAACATAAGATCCTATTGCTAAGCAATCATCCTAGAACATAGCATACAACATTAGGTATTAATCTTTGTATACATCTGTTTTAGTAAACGTTCTTCCCTCCTCCCTTCCCTCTTCAAGTATACTCCAAGTACCTTTTGTTTGATTGGTGTTTCTCCTATATATGGTCTATCTACTGTATCTAGTCTATCGCATATTGTGCGTTTGCGCTTCTGAGTTGACTTCATCCCTTTACTAGTGCAATCTTTTATGGTCCCCAACCCGAGATCCTGAGGTAAAAGTTTCATATCCTGAGGTAGAGATTCAGTCTACTTTAACAATATTAAAGCAAACAACGTTAGTCATAAGGTTATGTTAAGCGGCATTAGTTATAGAACATATACATTCAACGTTGGGTGTTAGTTTTTGTAAACCTCTGATTTGTTAGCCCTTCATCCCTCCTCCCATCGATCCTTAGCTGAACGCCAGCTGCATTCTGCTTGATTGGTGTCTCTCCTGGATATAGTCTAACCACTGTTTCCAGTCAGTCACAAATTGTTCATTGGAGCGGTTTTTCAAGTATGCTGATATTTTTGCCATTTCCGCCAAATGTGTTACTTTCACAGTCCATTCTTCAATAGGCGGTATTTCCGGATTCTTCCAGTACTGTCCCACCAACAATCTTGCTGCTGTAATTAAGTTCAAAAATAAATTTGTCTCTGAGGTAGTGATATCCTTTGTGATCCCTAAACGGTAGCTACTTTTTTGTTGCCCAGGCCCAGAATGGACTTATTTATTTATTTATTTATTTATTTATTTATTTATTTATTTATTTATTTAATTTCTATGCCACCCTATTCTGGAGAACTCAGGGCGGCTCACAACATGATAGAAATTACAATAAAATACATAAATATAAAAACCCTTAGTTAAAAAAGAAACCAATCATTCCACAAACATACACACAAACATACACTGGCTAGGGGCAAGGTGTTAGCTGCCCCAGGCCTGCTGGCAAAAGTATGTTTTAAGCAATTTACGAAAGGCGGAGAGGGTGGGGGCGACACGGATCTCCGGGGGAAGTTGGTTCCAGAGGGCCGGGGCCGCAACAGAGAAGGCTCTTCCCCTAGGCCCCGCCAGGCGACACTGTCTGGCTGACGGGACCTGGAGAAGGCCCACTCTGTGGGCCCTAACCGGCCGCTGGGATTCATGAGGCAGCAGACGGTCCCGTAAATAACCTGGTCTGATGCCATGTAGGGCTTTATAGGTCATAACCAACACTTTGAATTGGGTTCGGAGACCAATTGGCAGCCAATGCAGCTCGCGGAGTGATGCCGAAATATGGACATTTCTAGGCAAGCCCAACACTGCTCGCGCGGCTGCATTCTGCATTACCTGAAGTCTCCGAACATTTTTCAAAGGTAGCCCCATGTAGAGAGCATTGCAGTAGTCGAACCTCGAGGTTATAAGGGCATGAGTGACTGTGAGAAGAGACTCCCGGTCCAAATAGGGCCGCAACTGGTGCACCAGGCAAACCTGGGCAAATGTCCTCCTCGCCACAGCCGAAAGATGATGTTCCAAATTTAGCTGTGGATCGAGGAGGATGCCCAAGTTGCGGACCTTCTCCGAGGGGGTCAAAAGCTCCCCCCCAGGCTAATGGATGGATAGATTGAAATATCTTTGGGAGGCAGAACCCATAGCCACTCCGTCTTGTCGGGGTTGAGTTTGAGCCTGTTGGCACCCATCCAAACCCTAACAGCCTCCAGACATCGGCACATCACTTCCGCTGCTTCACTGAAATGACACAGGGTGGAGATGTAAAGCTGGGTATCATCAGCATACTGATGATATCTCACCCCGTGTTGTCGGATGATCTCGCCCAGCGGTTTCATGTAGATATTAAACAGCAGAGGGGAGAGGACCGATCCCTGAGGGACCCCACAAGGGAGGAACCTAGGGGTCGACCTCTGACCCCCTGCCAACACCGACTGCGACCGACCAGTGAGGTAGGAGGTGAACCACCACAAAACAGTGCCCCCAACCCCTCCAGTCGGTGCAGAAGGATACCATGGTCAATGGTATCGAAAGCCGCTGAGAGGTCAAGTAGCACCAGGATAGTGGATAATCCCTTATCCCGGGCCCGCCAGAGATCATCCATCAGCGTGACCAAAGCAGTTTCCATGGAGTAGCTGAGCCTGAATCCTGACTGTTGAGGGCCCAGATAATCGGCCTCATCCAAGGACCGTTGGAGCTGGAGTGACACCACCTTCTCAACAACCTTCCCTATAAAGGGAAGATTGGAGACAGGACGGTAGTTGTTTAAAACAGCTGGGTCCAGGGAAGGCTTCTTGAGGAGGGGGCGCACAATTGCCTCCTTGCAGGGAGCCGGAAAGGACCCCTCCCTCAAAGAAGCGTTGACAATCTCCTGAACCCAGCCCCGCATCACCTCCCTGCTGGCTGAAACCAGCAAGGAGGGGCACGGGTCCAATAAACAGGCCTTGTCGACTTCATCAGGTGCTACCGGGTCAAACTCCTCCCACACAATAGGATCAAGATGAGTCCCTGTCATCTCGACTGAATCATTATCAGCCGATACTGCATTCCAATTGGAGTCAAGGTCCATCCGAATCTGGGCGATTTTATCCGCGAAAAACTTATTAAAGTCCTCAGCACTACCCTGCAAGGGTGCATCAACCCCCCCTGATTAAGGAGGGAGCGAGTTACCCTGAACAGGGCGGCTGGGCGGGATTCCGCAGATGCAATCAAGGCGGAATGATACACGCATCTTGCCGCCTTGAGCGCCACCTGATAAGTCTTGATATAAGATCTTACAAGTGTTCGGTCAGATACGGATTTACTTTTCCTCCATCGCTTCTCTAGGTGTCTCTTCTGGCGCTTCATCCCCCTGAGTTCCTCAGTAAACCAAGGAGATCTCCTGGGTCTGCTACCACAGAGAGGTCGCAGCGGTGCAATCCGGTCAAGAGCCCCCTTCGCAGCCATATTCCAGGCCGTAACCAGGGACTCTGCCGAACTGTGAATGAGAGAATCCGGTATTTCCCCAAGCGTCCTCTGAAAACTCTCTGGATCCATCAGACGTCTGGGGCGGAACCACCTAATCGGTTCCGCCTCCCTGCAGGGGAGGAGTGGAGCCTTAAAAACAAGCCGTAGCAGAAAATGATCTGATCATGACATAGGCAAAATATCTAAGCCCCTTAAATTCAGATCATTGCTCAACTGTTCTGAGAGGAATACCATGTCGGGAGTGTGTCCCCTCTCGTGAGTCGGACCCTGAACTACCTGAGTCAGGTTTATGGTTGCCATGGTGGCCATGAACTCCTGCGCCAACCCAGAGGATTTGCCAAGCGATGGAAGATTTAAGTCCCCCAAGACAATAAGCCTGGGGAACTCAACTGCCAGCCCAGCGACCTCCTCGAGTAGCGCAGGCAGGGCTGTTGACATGCAACTGGGAGGCAGATACGCAAGCAACAAGCCCACCTGTACTCCTAGGTCCAACTTCACAAGGAGCAACTAACAACCCGCAATCTCAGAAACAGCGAGCCTGCGTAGGCTAAAGGTCTTCTTGGCTATAATAGCCACTCCTCCCCCCTTCCCTGGGGTTGTGGCTGATGCCATACCTGAAACCCGGCTGGACACATCTCAGAGAGAGGAACTCCTCCCTCCGGGCCCAGCCAGGTCTCGGTCACACATGCGAGGTCGGCCTCCTCATCCAGGAGAAGGTCATGGATAAGGGGAGCTTTATTTACAACCGACCTGGCATTGAGCAGCAACAGCCTGAGCCCAGGGTCCGGATTTCCCCCATCACCAGTACTTCGGGCTGAACTCACAGGGTCGGAGCAAGGGATCGCTTTTAGACAGCGAGCTCTTGTTCCTCGGGAATGGCCTACCCTATGGCTCCCGCCATATCTGCCTCTCCCCAGCAAGACCGGTATACTTTGGCCCTCTATCATCCCAGAGCCAGCGTCCCCCTCCTCCTCTGCCTCTGCCGCGCCAGGCAGGCTAGCCAGTCCATCCCATTCATTCCACTCAACCACAGCTCCATCCATATCATTAATTTATCCCACCCACAAAAACTGCCCTATAAATTACACAAATTAAAACAATAAGCTAACCATCCATTCAACCCGATTCACTCCACAATCAGTCAATCCCCCCCACATCATTCATAACATCCAACAAAAATAAGTTTAAACAGTATTAAACAACTTGAATTATTTAAAAATTTAAACAAATAGTAATTGAAACAATTTAAAAACATAGTAATAAAAAAATAAAAACAGGCATACCAGATGTTAATCCTGCCGCAATAACTATAGCTGTGCCTATATTAGTCCCTCCTAAGATAAAACCTGTAGTAGAGTCCAAAACAGAACCCACAGGAGGAATAATTATACTAACAGTAATTATGGAACCCAAAGTTCCAAAGATAAGGCCTTCGAAAAAGTCCAACATAATGGCGGCAGCAACAAAGGCCTCACCCACAGGTCTTAAAAATTTAGCAGGAGGCACCCAGCCGACGGAGCAGGCCCGCTAGCCACGATAACCGCTTCCACAATTGCAGTCCTTTCCAACAGTCCAGGGTCAAGGCCAGCAAAAGTCTCCTCCAAATTTCCCTCAGTTCTAGTTGCCAGGAAAAGGAGGAGAAAAGCGCCGTCAAAGCCAAAGCTGGCCTATTCCAAGATCTCTGGCAGCCTGCCTCGAAAGGGGAGGCGGCAAGCCAGTACAATGAAAATGAAGGACAAGCCAGCATCGGGACCAGAACTCGGCAAAATAGAGGCTGAGAAACAATTGGTGGCAAAAAGCAGGGAAACCAAAAAGCTCTCCTGTTTGAAAATCCCCAAAAAGCCACATAAAGCCAGACAGCAATGGCAGAAGCGGGGCAAGCCAGCGAAGGACAAGATGGACACCTCCGACAGGCGAGCCGGCTCCAAGCCCCCCTGGACTTGCTAGTCGCCAGTCGCTGGTCAGTGGCCGCTAGTCGCCGGTTGCTAGCCGCAGGCTGCCGGTTGCAGGTTGCAGGCTGCTGATTGCTGGCTGTTGGTTTACTGGATGCTGGTTTACTGGATGCTGGTTCACCGGTCCGGCTGCTGCATCCACACAGAGAACTGGTTGTCCACATATTTGAATCCCTCCACTGCCTTGGAGTCCTAGTGGACAATCACTTAAATACAGTATGAGCCAGTGGTATGCGGCAGCAGCAAAAGAAGCTTGGTTGTATAAACAGAGGTATAGAATCAAAATCACATGAAATATTAGTACTGCTTTATAAAGCCTTAGTAAGGCCACACCTGGAATACTGCATCCAATTTTGGTCACCACATAACAAAAAAGATATTGAGACTTTGGAAAAATTGCACAGGAGAGCAATTAAGATGATTAAAGGCTGGAGACTAAAACATATAGAGAACATATGAAGAACGGTTGCAGGATTTTGGTTTGGCAGTATTCCAGTATTTGAAGGGCACCCCAAAGACAAGGGGTCAACTTGTTTTCCAAAGCACCAGAGGGCACGACAAGAAACAATGGATGGAAACTAGTCAATTAAGGAGAAACTTCCTAACAGTGAGGACAATTAACCAGTGGAACTATTTACTGTCAGAAGTTGTAGGTGCATCATCATTGGAAGTTTTTAAGAAGAGATTGGACAGTCACTTGCCTGTAATGTTATATTGTCTCCTGCTTGAGCAGGGGGTTGGATTAGAAGACCTCCAAGATTCCTTCCAGCTCTATTCTGATTGAAATATTTACTAGAGTTTGCCTATTAATATTTATTTCCTAGAGTTTGCATGTTGTTTTAATCCTAGATCAGGGGTGTCAAACTGCTGGCCCGTGAGCTTGTTTCATCATATTGAAACCGCACCCACCCCATTGCCAGCAATGCCAAAAGAGTCACAATATGTCGCAACACGTCATGTGACGAGGCAAGTTTGACACCCGTGTCTTAGATTCTAGGTTGTTACAAATACAGTGTAATAACACAACAGAATAAGAATAAAAATTAATTCTAAAAATATAACCATATAATCAACATCAGTACTTCCATACAGTGCAGTAGATAACCACATAACCATAGTCCAGTAAAATAAAGTAAAATATCCCTAGAACAGCAGGATCTTAACAGCTGTCCAGCCCCCCCCCCCAAAAAAAACCCACAGTCAGGACGGAGCCATTCTAACTGAAGGGCCTATTCTAAAGAATGTGGGCCATGGCAAAGAAAACTCATTTATGTGTTCCCACTCCTTTTATCTTATGAAGTGAGGACCTTTAGTATAGACAATCCTTGACTTACAACAGTTCGTTTATTGAACTTTCAAAGTTACAACAGCACTGAAAAAAGTGACTTATGACTGTTTTTCACACTTAACGACCATTGCAGCATGTCGTGTGATCAAAATTCAGACTTATATTTATGAGGGTCGCAGTGTCCTGGGATCATGTGATCACCTTTTGTGACCTTCTGACAAGCAAATTCAATGGGGAAGCTGGATTCACTTAAGAACCATGTTACTAACTTAACATCTGCACTGATTCACTTAATAACTGCAGCAGGAAAGGTCATAAAATGAGGCCAAACTCACTTAACAAATGTCTCACTTAACAACTGAAACTGTGATCGTAACTCAATGACTATCTGTATTTGTTTGGCCAGTGTGTACTTAGCAGACAAATTCAACTTGGAACAAATAATCTTTGAGGTATTCAGTACTCAAATCACACAAGGCTTTATAATTAATAATCAGCATCTTTAATTGTATCTGGAAGTAAACAGGTAGACAATGCAGCCCTTGTAACAAAGGCATTACATGCATGTAACAGCTCTCATCTGTTAAGAGCTGACAGCTGCAAATAGGATGGTGGAAACTATCAAACCTTGGCAACTAATTGAAGTCTCCAGTACTTGATGACTTAGACCTCAGCATATTGAAGGATCTGGTTGAAAAACTGTGAGGACCTCTGTCCAGTATCTTTGATAATTGGGAGCTACTAATGGACAGGAGAAGAGCAAATGTGGTCCATCAATTCAGGAAAAAGAAGAAAAAATAAGCAATTTTCAAGAATCTAATATCAATGCCTGGAAAAATATTAGAGGAGATAAAAAGCAGGCTTTTTGCAAGCATCTTGAAAACAATGGCATGATTGCTAAAAGTCAGCATAGCTCTGTCAAAAATGTGTCACATCAGACAAATTTCAACTCCTTCTTTAACAATATAACTAGTTTTAGTGGAGTAGATGAATGCTATAGATATAATCTACCTCAATTTCATAAAGATTTGATAAGAGTCCATATGAACCTCTCATCGACAAGCTGTTAAAATGTACTTTGGATGGCACGACAATAGCTGGCTGGCCAACCACACTCAGGGTCAGCCTTACTGGCAATCATCAGACTGAAGAAGAATAATCAGTGAGATCATGTGTTGATGTCAGTACTGTATACATTTATTAATGACAAGAATATGTCAGCTCAAGACAATATGGGACTGATGGTCTGTTTACCAAATTTGTGTGTGATATGAAATTAAGAAGTGTGGCTAGCCCCCAGGAGAACAGGGCAAAATGGCTATTTAAAATGACCAGATTGTAAAACTGAATGGAGACAACAGGATGCCTTTTACCAGAGAGAAATACAAGATATTTCTTTTAAGGAGGAAAAATCCAGGATGTACAAGATGAGAGGTTCATGGTTTGGAAGCATTATATTAGAGAAGGGTTTGAGTGTGATTATTGACAAGCACTGTGAGACAGATGATAGCAGGTTAACACAACTCCCTACTAAGTTGCTGGAAAATTCACCAAATGTCTGTTGAAATCCAGAACAATCTATAAGACTCTTGGGATGAACATCCTAATGGGTTACTGTCTAATGACTGTCTCAGTCATCCAGGTCATAGTTATTCCAAAGGTGCTTTCAAAAAGGCAAATGGACTTTCTTGATTTTTCTTGAAGACATTTCATTTCTCATCCAGCTAACTGATGGGGAATGGAAAGAATTTATATCATTTGCGGTCAGTCAGTCCTTAACACTCTGAGGGTTGTTGAAGATACCTGGGGGATAAGCTGTGTCTTCAGTGTCACCCGAATCAGAGTGCAAACAAGTGTGGAACTGTCTTGGGACTATTGAAAGAGTTCATTGTAAACAGGAGATAAGTGCTGTTATATACTTCCCCCTCTGTTGAGAGAAGACTATTCAATTTTAACATAGATAGCCTCTTTCACTCCTCTTTCAAAACAGTGGTCCTCTCTGTCTAGAATGTGAACCGTGCTGTCTTCAGAAGGGTGAGCCTTTTCTTTCAGGTGCAGATGGACTGCTGACTTCTGTCCTGACAGGTTGGGTCATCAGTGTTGTGCCATGCACTTATGTAGTGGTTGTTCTGTTTCCTCAATGTACACATCTGCACATGCCTTGCTGCATTGCACAGCATATATATAGTACAATACTGAAAATTTTCAACAAGCACAATGTATGTGCACGTGTATGCTCACACTTTCCTGACATTTATAACAATTAATCAGTGGAACAACTTGCCTCTAGAAGTTGTGAATGCTCCAACACTGGAAGTTTTTAAGAAGAGATTGGACAATCGCTCTTCTGAAATGGTCTAGGGTTTCCTGCCTGAGCAGGGGGTTGGACTAGAAGACCTCCAAGGTCCCTTCCAACTCTGTTGTTCTGTTAAACCCAGGGACACATTAAGAGGGAAGCTAGTCCACCCCAAGGACAAAGCACCCAGATACATGTGTGTATATATGCTGCGCTTTTTGGATGAGAAGTGAAATGTCTTCAAGAAAAAATCAAGGAAGTCCAGTTGCCTTTTTAAAAGTATCTTTGGGACATCCTAATGGGTCCTTTCCCACTGCAAGGGTAGGTAGTGCTGACAAGCCTCAATAAAATATATCATATTTATATATTTACATAATAAAATGCCTATATTAACAGCAAGATAAATTCTTTTTTCTACAGTTATCATATTTTAAACAGAATATCACACGCACATTCAGTATGATTGATAGGAACATGCTCCATCAGAAATGACCTGCATGAATTCCACTTATTTAATGCATAGCTGCACATTAAGTATGCATAGGTACAAGCATGCACACACACATATATGAAAGCTCTGATTTCTGAAACTTCACTTGCAAATGTAAATCTATATGCATGCTGCAGGAGAGATGTGACAGATACAGTATTTAAATAAAACCACTTACATATCTATCTATCTATCTATCTATCTATCTATCTATCTATCTATCTATCTATCTATCACCTATCTATAACTTTTTCTCATCACTTTGTACTTCTATAGTACAAAGATCAGCAAACAACCCAGAAACCTAAAAAAAAAAAATCATGTTTGCACTATTACAAACAAAATACAGTACATACCAACACTATCCCTGCCTCAGTGATTAATGTCTATGGCTATGCAGTGCTTGCATTTCAATCCTACTGGTATCAATATCAATCACAGCAATTATTAATCTTTATAATTTGATAGGGGATCCACATTCAGTTATGCAGTCAAGCATACCCAGGACACAATATATGGATAGTTCTTGAAATGCCCTTTGTTGCACATTCTCACTTTTTTAGGTTTTCCTTCACAGACTCTGGCAGGATGCATCCTTTCCCCTGCCTGTGTGAAGGGGAAAGGCAGGTGATGGCCTGCATATTTATCTCTGGATTCAGAATAGTCCCCCCTCCCTTCCTATTCTCTTTACTGTGCTTCCTTCTTCCACAATGAGCTCTCTGTTTCTCTTTGTATCATTTCGGGCTCTTAGTGCTAAAAGCCACATCCTGTTATGTTTGGTTGCTAGGTGGAGAAATGTTATCATGGGCTTCAGCAATAATTTATCCATACAGCTAGAGGAACTGTCATGTACTTTTGACAGTGAGCTGCAGCACTTTATCAGCTTGCCTGTAAATCACCCGTGTGTGGGTGAAGATGCCAGCAATGTTTGATCTCTCTCAGACACTCTAATAATCTACTTTTGTCTGATTGATTCCTTCATATCACCAAGCACATTGCAACTGGAGAGTGAAGTGCCCTCTGTTTATCTCTCTTGGTCATCTGCTGGAGGGCAGCGGGGCAAAAAATGCTGTTTCCTATGAGAAGTAAGGAGGCTCCCCCTCCTGCTGTTTGGAATAAGGGCCTTTACATCATATCCCAGAGCAGGTTCGGTCCAGTAAATCAATGATAGGAGAATTGAAGGCACCATAAATACCTCACCCCATATCTCTTACAAGAATGTAAGAGTAATTCATAGAAACAGGAAAGGTAACTTTGCTAGAAAGAATTACAACCCTGAACACACCAGATACATGCAGGTCTTTTATGGTTGTGTTTGTAACTCCCCTCTTGAACTCTGAGAAGGAGGATTCTGCTCACTAGTATTTAGTTGGAGGCCAGTCAGAAATGAGATCCAGTTGAGGAAGAGGTTGTCAGAGCTGATTACTACATTTCAGCCAACTTTTTCTACATTTCTGTCAATGGTGGTAATCCAAGACAGAAGCAGATGTTCTGTACCCTGCTACCTATCTGTTCTGGGTGGATGGATTGGGATGAGTTGAGTCATTGCTGGAGCTGTCTTGCTCTTAAAGGAATACTTATCTACAACACAAACTCTCTTACTCTCACACACAGAGTCCTTTAATTTACTGATTTAAACCAATTTTATTCAGAAGGAATAAAGAGAACATGGTCTCAGTGGTGAACAGCAAGTTATTATATCAACTGCTCATTGTTCAGTTATCTGAGATCTGAAGCAATTGCGACTGGTCAGAGTACATAACAGCAGTGGTCACAAATTAGCCTATTATAGGTAATCCTGAAATTACCACCACAATTGAGACCAGAATTTCTGTTGCTAAGGAAGGCAGTAATTAAGTGAGTTGTGCCCGGTTTTACAATCTTTTTGCCACAACTTTTAAGTGAATCAGTGCAGTTAAGTGAATCACATGTTTGTTAAGTGACTTGGGCTTCCCCTACCGATTTGCTTATTAGACGTCAACTAGAAAGATTGTAAATGGCAATCATGTGACCCTAGAAAGCTGCAACCATTGTAAATACATGCTAGTTGCCAAGTGCCCAAATTTTGATCATATGATTGGTTGTAAGTGCTAGGACTGGACATAAGACACTTTTTTCAGTGTCATTGTACCTTTGAACACTCGCTAAATGAATGTTGTAAGTCAAGGACCACCTATACGATTAAATTAAATCCCATCATAGGATACTGTTCCTTTGCTCATGTTGGGAGAAGGAAGAGCCCTGATCTGTCTTGCACTGAAGATATAAATTCTGCACTTCAAAAGGGTATTCAAATGTGGTGATGTGTCTATGTCTACAAAGATCAGAACTGTGCAAGGCATGGTGTTCCCCAAGATGCTCTATGGAAGTTAAAGTTGGATTTGGAAGAAGCCTGACAGGAAAAGTATTGACGACTTTGAACTTTGATATTGGAGAGGACTGCTAAAAATATCATGGAAAGGCAAGGAAAAAAACCAATAGATCATCAAACAAATTAATCTAGAGTTTTTACTTGTGGCCCAAATGACCAGGCTCAATTTATCATACTTTGGACACATTATGTGAAGACTCTACTCTCTAGAAAAGGCACTAAAGCAGGGAAAGGTAGAAGGAAAGAGAAGAAGAGGATGGCCAGCAGTAACATACATGGAGTCAATTACAGTGATGATAAGTACACCATTGGGTAAATTGAAAGAACAGATTTGGGATAGATTGTCATGGATAAAATCTATCTATGTGACCTCTAGAGCAAAAAATTATTTGATGGTACATAATCAGTCGATCAGTCTATAAACTCTATCCCAAACTATGAATATTTCTACCTCCAGTTGCACTAATCCAAAATAAAGTCTAATCAGATGCTGCTCAATTATGTATTCAGGAACAATCCTAAATTAGGATAGGTATCTGTTAGTCCTTCTGAGGCTAAGACTGCAACCAATATAATCTATTTGCTATGTTGTCTAGTAATTTTTTTTTTTACATTTGGGGGTAAGTTTTATACAGTTGCATTAGGACAAATTGCTGGGTGGGACACCTTGCAACCTCTTTCACAGACACTCCCATGGGTGTCCACAGAATGATAATTGTGACCACCACCTCAACTTTTTGGCCCTTCCTCCGCAAGGATATACCTGGGGATTCCATAAGTTAGTTCTTAAAGTAGTCAAAAGAGGGTAAGTTCAATGAGATGAATGCTATGGCAAACAGAATGTGTTAGAAGACAGTCCTATGATGAAGTAGCATTGCCATAGCAATAGCACCTAGACTTATATACTGCTTCACAGTGCTTTACAGCCTTTCTACGTGGTTTACAGACTCAGCATATTGCCCCCAACAATCTGGGTCCTCACTTTACTGACCTCGGAAGGATGGAAGGCTGAGTCAACCTTGAGCTGGTCAGAATTGAACGTCTGGAAGTGAGCAGAGTCAACCTGCAATACTGCATTCTAACCACTGCACCACTACAGCTCAAGACAATAGCATTGTCTGTCTTCTAATAAATTCTGATTGTCAGGCCAGAATTTGAATTATAAATATCCCACAGTGTAGTCTTTCCCAATGTGAGATCCTTGGTAAGTGTTGGAACTATAATGCAAGTGCATCTCTGCCATGCTGTAGGATACCCATATATATTCTCAATGTGTTATCTTATGAAAATTCATGGAGAGAAATCTTTTGTTAATGAATGCATTGCCTAGTTGGTGGAATGGCCTTTCTGTAATTAATATGATTGGATAGAGGAAAGTAACCCAAGACTGGATAAAGGAAAATAGACCAGCTAATGCTTACTGCACACCTTTCATTTTATTTCTTGAGTTATTGCCCACTTTTTGATCCCCAAAAGGTCTGGTCACTTCTGCAAGAGTCCTGCCATGTAGTAAATATCAAACTAAAGTGTATGATAATCTAAAAAAAACAAAACACCACATTTTAGGGATAATGTTGCCCTGAAGAACCCAAAAGTAATTAATAACATATCTAATGAGTAATATAATGGAGAACTGTTGCCTGTTATAACAAACAAACTTGGATAGAAGATAAATACTCTGACCTGGTCTAAGGCATAGGACCTTGTTGGCTTTTCTCCTTTGTCCCAAAGAACTTCTAAACAAAGAAATATGTTTATTATCAGACTGTATCCAATAAGATAATTGCTTTGAATCACCCATTCATTGAGGCTTTATTATCAATGTATTAATTTATGAATGTGAAACATATGTTTATAGCCCACATTCAGAGTCAAGTAAATAGACAACTTTAACTTCTCCCTCATTATCATCCTTTAATGGCCTCTGATCATAGCAAAGATTTCCTTCCTTCCTTCCTTCCTTCCTTCCTTCCTTCCTTCCTTCCTTCCTTCCTTCCTTCCTTCCTTCCTTCCCTCCTTCCTTCCTTCCTTCCACCACAAATGTAGTTTCAGTAAATAAAGTTAGTGCTTGATAATCTGGAACGGCCGAGAGCTTAACTCTGCCCTTGGAGATCACTTACATCAAACCAGCGATCAAAAAGTGGTGCAACTAAAATTTGTCATCAGGGATTTCCTACAGAAGAATTACAGTGGAGAAATGGCCTGATCAATACTATGGATTTTCACTGCAGGGCTGATAGTCCAATTGCTGTGAAACACTCGCACAGATAAAAGGGCACAGCTGCCACTTTGTTGCCGACTGCTGACTCAGCGCAAAGCCTGTCAGATATTTATAGTCCAAAGTGATGTGGAATTGCAGTGCCAGGTTCTTGTTAGTTCTAAGATTACCTCCCTTTATGGGATTGCTAAATGCAGGTGAATGGAAAAATGATGGCTAACAGCTGTCAAAATGCAACAGAATGAAATACTTAAATCTTTTTTTTAATCTATTAAAAGGGTAACAACCAAACATACATCAAAGTACAGACATTGTAATGATATTAGGGCTGGTAAAAGAGGGTTTATAAACAAGTGCATTCTGATCTCCCCCTACCCCCAAGAAAATGAATGCTATCACTGTTATTATTCTTCTGAATCATAATCTGCCAAAGAGCTTAATTAATTTCTTCAACATTATTCTTTTTTACCAGGCACTTCCTAGACCCTTAAACAATTGCCCTGTGTTAATTGTCTGTCATACAAAGCAATCCTATTCTTATATTGCTTAGAGTCTGGAGATATGCTATCATTGCACAAATGTAATTTTTGGATGTGGTGTGGACTGGTAGATATTTATGTGTCATGATGGGGGAGATCTATGTCAGGAATCATTCTGGCCAATGAGGATAAAGAGTGGCCATGTGTTTCTAGGTTTGGATGAAGCTCTCTGTCCTGGGGGATAGCATAGGTGAGGGAGAATTAGGGGAAGGCAGCAATATCCTGGTGGTGATGGACAGAGGGAGATAAAACAGGAAGCTGATTATGGGCCATTTGTAGAGAAGGTGCTTATGGTGGTTTAGATCAATACTATATTCCAGCCTCTTTGGCTGTTCCCCTATTTCTGGTTATTGGTTCCTTAGGGGCCCTACTTCTGAATGTTGGGTCATTCTGTAGTATATCCACGAAAGAACTGTTGAGTAACTGAGACCTTGATGGACATGGGGGCAGAGAGATCTTTTCATGAAATATGCCCACATAGATTTTGTGTATGGCATGATTCATGACCCTAGAGGTCAGGTGATGGTGGATATTGTTGTTTATGAGATTCTTGTGGTTTTCATGAGCACTGCTCACATATAATCATATCTAAGACCTCATTTATAAAATGGGACTCTAAGGATCAGTTGGGATCACTGCTGTTTAGCAGTTGTCCTGGCTAGAACTGCTCAATTCTATGATTGGATTATGAGTGACTTTTCTTAGATTTATAGTGGGAGACCTCAGTTGTTTTTTCCAGGTACAGAGTTGGAAGTACTAGAGAAGTTCATGGCAACCATAACCAGCATGACACTATTTACCTGACTCATATCATCAAGGGCTCAACTGTACAGTGGAGGCAGAAACGTTTGGTGTCATTTCATCTATCTTACTTGCCCTTGGATTGAATGATAGAGTGCCCATGAAAAGAAAACCCTGTTTGTTCCATTTGTATCCTCTCAGAACAGATAATATCTACATCTTTATTTGTACCTGTATCGATTCCATTTATATGGTTGCCCATCTCAAATACTGTACATAATTATGGGCAGGCAACTAAAAATAAAAACACAGTAAAACTTCATATCAGCCAGATGAAGCCAAATAGCACAATCAACATTACCATAATACAGGATCAATCACACATTCCAAGCTCCAGACTTGGAACAGAACCAGGTATTTAAAGCCTTATGGAATGCAAGTAGGATTGGGGTACGTCTAATCAAAAGAGGAATTAGATGACTCCCATAGAACCCAGAGTATGTCTTTCTTACCAAATCTAATAGGATGGGTAGATACAACCAGAGAGGGATGGGCCTACAAATAAGAATACTTTTCTGTTACTGTCTCTTTTTCCTTCTGCCTTCTCATATGTTATCCTCATGAGAAGGGACCTTGAAGGTCTTCTAGTCCAACCTTCTGTTCATGTAGGAAACCCTATATCATTTCAGACAGATGGTTGTCCAGTTTCTTCTGGAGGCAAGTCATTCCACTGATTCATTGTTCTCGCTGTCAGGAAATTTCTCATTAGTTCTAGGTTGGTTCTCTCCTTGATTAGTTTCCATCCATTGCTTCTTGTCCTGCATTAGGAGGACAATTAGGAGGTTAATTAGAAGAAGCTGTAAGGTGGTAATTGACCCACCCTCCTCTGATCTTTATGACTGAGTGTGGGGTTGAGTTTGAGTCTTCCCAATGTTAGTATGAGTACCTAACCTTTGAACCATACTGTGGATTCACCATACTGTGGATGGCCGAATGCAGAATGCAGTAGCAGAACATCTAGACTTTGCTGATGGAAAGCTGACCTCCGTATGTTTTATCTACATTATATCTTTCAGCAATTTCCCAGATAGTGCTTAAGGAATCTTTCCAAGCCCTAGGTGGAAATGAGACCTTTTGAATGCATCAAATGTTTTAGTGCTGAGCCACAGGTTTTTATGAAAGGTCCTGCATGTGTATTTTGATGGCATTTCATTACTCTGAACCATAATTGTGAAGTGCAGACCAGACCATTTCCCTTAGGGTCTCAAATAAGCGAAGAAAATTGCACACATCTACAATTATTTTTTGCATTCTCCTTTTAAGCCTCCCACCAAAATTTATTTACCATGGCTGAAAAAAAGCCCTCCTATTCTAGTTTCAGGAAATTCTGAAAACCATCGTTCTTTCAAGAAGACCAGGCTCTAAGAGAACGCTAAACACTGTCATAGGTTGGAATTTTTGGTTGCTGAAGTTGACGTAATGCAAATATATTGTACATTTGGCATCACATATCAACTTCGGGAGAGGGGCGGTATAGAAATTTAATAATAAAAAAATAAATAAATAAAATAAAAAACTCCTTCCTTAGGCATGGTGCAACGTATCACAGCAATGTTATGTATTCTTCCTTTCTCTCCATTGCATCATCCTACCATGAGTTGGACTGAAGATGTGACATCATGATATGTGCCACAAAGGCCATTTTATTAAAATAAGCTATTATTCAATTAATTTCTTAAGTGTGTGTAATGTGCTTTAGGCTAGGAATCACCTAAGAGGGTGACTTGTTAAGATAGTATTTATTATTTTCAGTTTTTATAAATATATCTATTGTTTATTTAAAATATGATGTGCCATCTTTTAAGGACCATATAGTCATTGCACTAAAATTGCACTCTCCTAGATAAAGTAAACATATACAATTAATGTGCATTACTGAACAAAGCCATATATTAATAATAAAACAAAATAATAATGTAAAATAAGAGCACATAGAAGACTATAGTAACCAATATTATATTTTTAACAAATGTGAATGAAGACCTTACCTGTTCTGGGAATTAGCGCCTCCCCTTGGTGAAACAAAAAGTTGTGAAGGGTATATAATGAAATCATATCTTGTTACATTTTCCAGGAGAGAATGTGTAATTCTGCTAGAAACATAGCTGTTACGATTAGAATAGCATTAGATGAAGGCTTGCCATCACCAGCAATAAACTGAAAATAAAAACAAAGGGGATAAGAAAACAAAATGGAAAAGAGAAACCAGGGAAGGGGAAATCACTAAAATAATTTAAAAAAAAAACTGAAAGAAAGAATATACATAAACTACTTGTTTTTGTCTCTCTAGTTGCTATGATCTGCAGAAAGGAAATAGACTGTATAAAATCACATCTCAGCAACACCAGCATAAATTCCCTTTTGCTTTGACAAGTACGTAATTTTGTGCAGTGATGCTCTTCACGTCTGGAGAGTTATGAGGCAATTTCATTCCCATCTGACAAATTTACAAAGAAACATTAGAAAGAAGGGATTAGAAAAGCGAGAAATCTTTATAGACTTTTTCCTCGGGCGATATTTTCCTTCCATCTTTTGGCTCTTCCTGGAGGTATGTGTAAAAAGCAGCTTTATGTAGTTCAAATAGTGCAACACCTAACACTGAACAGCTAAGCACAACAGGAAAAATGCTTTCGTTCCACTAATTGTATTTATGGGGACAGGTAATCCAGCCTGATCCCTGTGTGCATTCCAGGTGGATTGTGTTATCTGGTACAGTTCTTGCCTGAGGGAACACATCCCTGAAATCCAGATGTCCCCAAATCTGGTAGCCATATCTGCCTTTTGCCAGAAGCATTAAGGCCGGGCTGTTAACCGAGCCAGCACAGAGGGAATCATGGTAGTGAGAAAGTTTTTAAGGGCCTTAGTTACATTATAATGTTTTTAAAAAAACAAAAACGGATTTTTCGGAGGGTCACTAGGTGAGATGAGTGGCTATTAAGTTCTCACTTAAGAACTGTTCACTTAGCCACTATTCGAAATTACAATTAAATTCCGACATCCGCCCCATCCCTGTGGTCACATGATTGCATTTGGAGCATTTGGCAAACAGCCTGCATTTATGGCTGCTTGCAGCCTCCTACAGTCACATGAATGCAATTTATGATGGTTTTTTCCCCCCAGAAACAGATGTTTACTTTGTACAAATTGATTAATTGATTGATTGATTAAATAAATAAATAAATAAGATCATTAATATTTAGTTTCCATAGTTCTGATATCTCAGTGGCATTGGGGTGGGTTGTTCAGCCGTCACTTGTTCAGACAGGCTAACAACAAATATTTTATAGCATCTTTTTTTTTTAATAAAATTTTATTAATTTTTATAATTATAAATAACAAAAGAGGAAAAAAAATCACATTAAAACAACTCAACTGAATAAAAACATTTACAACTTTTTCAATCACCAGAACAAAACATAAAAACTTAACTAAAATAGTTAACTACGGGTATTGCTCTGCGGCACCCCCCAACCACATCCCCCTCCTCCTTTCTCCCTACCTCTACCTCTATCCACCCACCATCTCTAGCCCCACTCTCTCCTCCCCCTCATGCCACCTCCCTACTTCCGTCAACCTTCACTCCTCAGTCTCATCCCCTCCAGATGTGGTACAAGGTTTATAGCATCTTTTTATGGAGAGTGACGCGGTGGCTCAGCGGTTAAGACTCTGGGCTTGTTGGCTGGAAAGTCAGCAGCCCAGATTCGAGACTCAAGCACCATGCGATGGGGTCCTCTTGTCCTCAGTCCCAGCTCCTGCCAAATAGGTACCACTATGGTGAGAAGGTAACAACACTCCCTGACATCATGCTGGCCACATGAGCGCAGACATGTCTTTGGACAATACTGGCTCAGTGTCCTTGAAATGGGATGATAGTCGGCAATGACTAGCAGAGTAAAATCCTCAGGGACTCCTCCTACCCTTTTAGGGAGGCACATGGGCAACATTTTATTCTCCAGTGGGCATATTTATTTGTCAGGCAGGAAGTCGTGGTTTCCTGCTATTGGGGAATAACAGAATAACAGAGTTGGAAGGGACCTTGGAGATCTTCTAGTCCAACCCTCTGCCCAACAGGAAACCCTATATCATTTTAGACAAATCATTGTCAATCTCTTCTTAAAAAAGAGGGAGGTAATCTATTTGTTTGTATAAACTATTGACATTATTTGCAACTCATCCTGCAGCTTCTGCAGGTTTGGCAATGCAAAGAGAAAGTGCTGTGAAGACCATGAGAAATGAGGTTTAGTGCTGGATCCTGAGTTTCCCACATCTAAAGAACAAACCAAATTCAAAGTTGTATTCTGTTCTCTTCAGTGGGACAGCCAGCATTGATGGATTAGATTTTCCCTTCCCCTGCAGGGAAAGGACAAAATTTAATTACATAGGCAGACATCTGCTGGCATGAAGTTAGATGAGGGCCTCAGTATGCACAAAATCTTCCTTACTGGGCCCAAGCGAACATCACTTCTTTGTGTGAACTTTCCTGTAGGTTTTCTTTGCGCTGAAGGCCCCAGCCCCCCCCAAAAAGATATTTTTCTTTTGTACCAAAGTATTTTAAGGTAAACTACATGATGGTGCTTTGGAGATCAAACGTTTATTATTTTCTTGGCATGAAGGTGAACTATAACACAATGCAGATGTTTTCACACACCAAGCAGAAATTAACATCTTTTTTAAATCCAATATAATACTGTGCAACAGAAAAAAAAATATTGTGGCCACAGCTTGAAACTCCAAAGTACCCACAGCAATTTCTATACAATGACAAGAAAAAGTACAAGTTATTTATTCTTTTCTTTTTTTAAGACCCATGTGGGACTACCGGCAGCCATACTTCTGACTCAACCCTTTATTTTAAAACACTAAAACATTATAAACTGAAGCTTATAGAGCAGTGGTGGTGGTGAACCTATGGCACGTGTGCCAGAGGCTGCACTCAGAGCCCTCTCTGTGGGCACGTGTGCCATCGTCTCAGCCCTGCCTCCCCCGTGGCCCCTCCTCACTAGCAGCCCTCCCGGAGGAAAGTTGCCCCTTGGGTGTGGCCGGTGCGGAGCAGCGCAGCCAAGCACATGGCAGCCGGGCAGCAGGGACAAGACTCTGCCCTCATGCCCCGTCACACGCTGCTGCTGCTGCGGGGCACAGGCGGAAGCCGTGGCCACCTGGTGCTGCAGGGCCGCCTGTGTGACCTGCTGCAGTGGGCTGTGGAGGTGGTTGGTGACCCTGAGGGTGGGTGGGTCAGTGGTGGGGATGGGGGCAGGGCAGGGCAGTCAGTCTGGGGAGGAGCGGGCTGGAGTGGTTTTGGGGCACTTGGTCTCTAAAAGGTTCACCATCACTGTTATAGAGACAGGCAATTTGCATTACATTTTTATCTCTTCTACAACCATTTGTCCCACATGCGGCGTCTTACTTTCTTAATAACTTTAATACTTTTCCTACCTCCTGGAATGGCCAAATCCAGTTAAAGACAGATGCAGACAAAAATAACAAAGTTTCACAGCACAAAAAGCAAATGAATTAATGTACATGGTGCTTTCTTTGGAAAGCCATCTTCATGAATTTTGCAGAGGGAAGATGACTGAAGGTGAATCCAGATCACCTAGAAAACAAAAAAGCACTAGATCTTCAACTCCTAGAGGAAAGAGGATTTAAAATTGTTTTAACAAGCATGATGTCCTAGCAATTCGGATTATGAGAGAGAAAAGGACAAGTCCTCCAACCCTATCATTCTATGTTCTTTGTAAGCATGCTACATGAATTAGGATGCAGACAGATCTGTTGGTGATGGAACATCATTAGTAGAGCCTGAGGACTGGAAACGTGGAGGTAATATCAGTGAATATTTTTAGTTTTGAATAATTTCATTGGTAAAACATCTTTTCGCAGGATATAAACAACTACGTGGGCATTTAACCGAGATAATTATTATCCATTTATTTATTTATCCTGTCTTTATTATAATTCAAGGTGACAAACATATCTAATACTCTTTCCTCCTATTTTCTTCACAACCAGGTAGGTTGGGCTGAGAGAGAATGACTGGCCCAAAGTCACCCAGCCAGCTTTCCTGCCTAAAGTAGGACTAGAACTCACTCTCCTATTTTCTAGCCTAGCGTCTTAACAACTAGACCAAAGTGGGGGGGGGTTAAGAACATAAGAACATAAGAAGAGCCATGCTGAATCAGGCCAAAGCCCATCGAGTCCAGCATTCTGTGTCACACAGTGGCCCACCAAATGTACATGGGGATCTTGAGCAGAAAGAGAAGGCAAAACCCTCCCTTTCCCTTGACCCCCAAACAAATGGTACTCAAGGGAATCCTGCCTGCCTCAACCAACATAGAGGCGGCACATGGACATCCGTTTTAATAACCACCGATACACTTTGCATCCATGAATCTATCTAGCCCTGCCTTGAAGCTGTCAAGGCTGACAGCTGTCACGACCCCTTCAGGAAGTGAATTCCATAAATCAACGACTCTCTGGGTGAAGAAATATTTCCCTTTATTTGTCCTCACTTTCTTAGCTATGAGCTTTAGGGAGTGCCCCCTTGTCCTGGTATTGTGTGATAGAGAAAATAATTTTTCTCTATCCACCTTTTCTATCCCATGCATGATTTTATACACTTCGATCAAGTCACCCCTTAAACGCCGTCTTTCAAGGCTGAAGAGACCAAGGCGTTGCAATCTGGTTTCATAAGGGAGGCGCTCCATTTCCTTGATCATTCTTGTTGCCCTTTTTTGCACCTTTTCCAGTTCCATTATATCCTTCTTGAGGTGCGGTGACCAGAACTGTACACAGTACTCCAAGTGTGGTCTCACCATCGATTTGTACAGAGGCAATACAACACTTGCTGACTTATTTTCGATTCCCTTCCTAATCATGCCAAGCATGGAATTTGCTTTTTTTACTGCTGCTGCGCATTGGGTTGACATCTTCATCGAGCTGTCCACCAAAACCCCAAGATCCCTTTCTTGGGTTGTCTCAGAAAGTTTGGTCCCCATCAGTTGGTAAGTATAATTGGGGTTCTTTGCCCCGATGTGCATAACTTTGCACTTGTTTAGGTTAAAATGCATTTGCCACTTTGTTGCCCACTCACACAATTTCGAGAGATCCTTCTGGAGCTCCCGACAATCAGTTTCACTTTTCACAACCCGGAACAATTTAGTGTCATCAGCAAACTTGGCTACCTCACTATTAACTTCTACATCCAGATCATTGATGAATAAATTAAAAAGTAAGGGCCCCAAAACTGAACCTTGGGGTACACCACTTCTCACTTCTTTCCATCCGGAGAATTGTCCATTTATTGCCACCCTTTGCTTCCTACAATTTAGCCAGTTACCAATCCAGGACAAGACCTGTCCTCTAATTCCGTGGCTGGAGAGCTTTTTTATGAGCCTTTGGTGAGGGACTTTGTCAAAAGCCTTTTGAAAGTCAAGATATACAATATCAACTGGGGCCCCTTTATCTATGTATTTATTTACACCCTCAAAGAATTCTAACAAGTTAGTAAGACATGATTTGCCTTTGCAGAAACCATGTTGATTTTCTTTCAGCAATGCCTGTTTTTCTATGTGCCCTGTAATTTTATCTTTAATAATGGTTTCCATCAGTTTGCCTGGAACTGAGGTTAGACTGACTGGTCTATAGTTTCCTGGATCACCTCTGGATCCTTTCTTGAAGATCGGGGTTATATTTGCTTCCCTCCAATCCTCCGGTACAGTGCCTGATCTTAGAGAAAGATTGTATATTTTAGCTAGAAGTTCAGCAATTTCACACTTGAGTTCCTTGAGAATTCTAGGGTGGATGCCATCTGGACCCGGCGATTTGTTGACGTTTAGTTTAGAAAGGCATGCAAGAACATCTTCCTTGTTTATCTCTATCAGGTTTAATTCTTCTATTTCCCTCCCTGGGAAAACTAATTCAGTGGCAGGCAAATGTTCTCTATCCTCCTCGGTGAAAACGGAAGCAAAGAAGTCATTTAGCCTCTCAGCAATCTCCTTGTCTTCTCTGATTATCCCCTTCTGACCATTGTTATCAAGTGGCCCAACTGATTTTCTGGTTGGGTTCCTGCTTTTGATGTACTTAAAAAAGGTTTTGTTATTATTTTTAATATTCTTGGCTATATGCTCCTCAAAGTCTCTCTTGGCTTTCATGACTATCGCCTTGCATTTGGTCTGCCAGAGTTTGTGATCCCTCCTGTTCTCCTCGGTAGGAAGAGCCTTCCATTTCTTAAATGAGTTTTTCTTCTGTCCAATAACCTCCTTTACCTCATTCGTAAGCCATACTGGTATCCTCTTGGACTTTCCAATCCTCTTTCTTCTTTTAGGAATGCATTTTATTTGAGCCTGCTGTAACGTATTTTTAAACAGTTTCCAAGCATTTTGGAGGGATTTGACTTTTTTTACTGTTCCTTTTAGTTTCTTCTTTACTATTTTCCTCATTTTGTCAAAATTCCCTCTGTGAAAGTTTAAGGTCTCTGTGTTAGTTTTCACTGACAATTTGCTATCCATGGTTAAGTTGAAGGTTATTGTGTTGTGATCGCTGGTTCCTATGGGCTCGGTTACAAGGACATCATGAACCAAATCCTGTGTGTTAGTTAGAACCAAGTCCAGGATCCTCTTTCCCCTGGTAGGTTCCATGACCATCTGCTCAAGGGAATAATCAGCTAACATGTCGAGGAACCTTGTCTCTCTATCATGTGTAGAACAAGAATTTACCCAATCTATTTGGGGATAGTTGAAGTCCCCCATTATGACTACCCTATTTCTTTTTGAGGCCTCCTTAAATTCATTTTCCAAATAGCAATCTGCCTCTGGAGTTTGGTTGGGAGGGCGATAGCAGATCCCTAACGTCAGATTAGTTTCCTGTCCTGGGATTTTTATCCACAATGTTTCTGTGGGTGAGTTTGAATTTTCTTGAATTTCGAGTTCATGAGATTCTAACTCCTCATTTATGTACAAGGCCACGCCACCACCATTTCTCCCTCTCCTGTCCATCCTATACAATTTGTAACCTGGAATCCTTGTGTCCCATTGGTTTTCATCTGTCCACCAGGTTTCTGTTATGCCGATAATATCAATATTATTTTCCTTCACCAAGCATTCCAATTCCCCTATTTTTGCTCGAATGCTTCTAGCATTTGTGTACAGACCTTTATATGTAATTTTCTGGTGCACTTTCAACTTTGACTGTGGATTTTGACTGTAGAATTTGGTTGTAGAATTTGTAGATGGTCTACCATGTTGTTCTCTTTTTTATCTTAATGCTAACTAGCCTTTGCATAAATACTGGAGAACTTTCCTTTGGGAATTAGAAACAAAAGTTTTATCATAATAGAGTAAAGGAAAGAGAAAAGAACACAGCAATGTTTGAATTATTTTGATCATAATAATCCCAGTAATTTTGAAAGTAAGCTATTTTGATGTCTCTCACATACAGTTGCAAACTTATAGGAAGTGAAGCATTAATTAACATCCACTTTAATAAAGTACTGCTAATATTGTATAAACAAGTACAATTTGAGAAGGATATTTTAAACTTTATATTTGCATGTGCAATTTGATTATAGTCATTTACACCCAGAAAAAAGACAATAATGCAGGGAAATGAGTGCTCATGGTTAGCTTTTGTTTGAAGATATGGTATAGCAAAATGCTTACCTTCAGCACTGAATAGATGCAAAAAGCCTTTACCAGCATGCTTTGCATCCTACTTGTCAATTCAGCTGTCAGTGAATTATTGATGTACTCATAGTCAAACATAAAAAATCAGCTAGTTACATGAAGTAAGTAAAATTGTAAGGAAACAGTGTAATTTTCAGCTTGATTGCATCTATCGATGACAACAGATTTGTCTTCCTTCTTTTAATTTTCATCTCCTTTTCTCTTTCATAAGTTGAATTGCTGTGACATCATGAAAATATTCACTAATGTTACACCTGCAACACAATGTTTATCTGACCCACTGAACTTGATAGGTAGAAATTCAGTACTGGGATTGCTAGTCATGTATCTTGATCTGGATTAAGGATTACATTTAATAATAATAATAATAATAATAATAATAATAATAATAATAATAATAATAATAATAATAGTAATAAAGTTGAAGGGACCTTGGCCAACCCCCTGCTCAGGCAGGAACTCTACACCATTTCATACAAATGGCTGTCCAGTCTCTTAAAAACTTCCAGTGTTGGAGCATTCACCGCTTCTGGAGGCAGGTTGTTCCATTGGTTAATTGTTCTAACTGTCAGGAAGTTTCTCCTTAGTTCTAGGTTGCTTCTCTCCTTGATTAGTTTCCATCCGTTGCTTCTTGTCCTGCCTTCAGGTGCTTTGGAGAATAGCTTGACTCCCTCTTCTTTGCAAGTGCATTCCAAGTGTAGCCTTACCAAGGCATTGTAGTGTGGGATTAACACTTCATGTGATCATGCAGCTTCATGCAGCCTAGCACTGTGTTGGCTTTTTTGGCAGCTGCAGCACACTGCTGGCTCATATTTAAGTGATTGTCTACTAGGACTCTGAGATCCCTCTCACAGTTACTACTATTGAACAAGGTACCCCCTATACTATACCTGTACATTTGGTTTTTCTTGCCTAAATGTAGAACCTTACTTTTTTCACCATTGAATTTCATTTTGTTAGATAGCGCCCAGTGTTCTAGTCTGTCCAGGTCCTCCTGTATCTTAAGCCTGTCTTCTGGAGTGTTGGCTATTCCTGCCAGCTTGGTGTCATCCGCAAATTTGATGAGTTCCCCATCTATCCCCTCGTTCAAATCATTGATGAAAATGTTGAAGAGCACTGGGCCTAGAACAGAGCCCTGGGGCACCCCACTACACACTTCCCTCCATGTAGATGCAGTTCCATTGAGGACCACATGCTGAGTACGGCTGGTCAGCCAGCTACGAATCCATCTGGTGGTGATGTTGTCTAACCCACATTTTTCTATCTTATCGAGTAGTAGGTTGTGATCTACTTTATCAAATGCCTTACTGAAGTCCACGTAAATTATATCCACAGCATTCCTCTGATCCACTAATTTTGTCACTTGGTCAAAGAATGCAATAAGGTTTGTCTGGCATGATCTGTTTTTGGCAAACCCATGTTGGCTTTTAGTAATGACTTTGTTTGCCTGTAGGTGTTTGCTGATTCATTGTTTGAATATCTTTTCCAGAATCTTCCCAGGTATTGAGGTCAGGCTGATAGGTCTGTAATTTCCTGGATCCATTTTTTTCCCTTTTTTGAAAATGGGAACTACATCAGTTCTTTTCCAGTCCTTTGGTAGTTCCCCAGTGCCCCGGGATCTTTGAAAAACATCCAGCAAGAATAAATGGGACCCAGTTGCTCTATGAATATTTACCACTTTAACTCAATTAAATACTAATATATTTTCTGTGTGTGCACATGCACATGCACACACACACATACACACACACAGAGCCATTTTGGTTAACACTCTTGATCTGGATTAAGAATTACATTTACATCCAGCAAGAACATTCTCTCTCTCTCTCTCTCTCTCTCTCTCTCTCTCTCTCTCTCTCTCTCTCTCTCTCTCTCTCTCTCTCTCTCTCTCTCTCTCTCTCTGTGTGTGTGTGCACGTGCACACACCTACACACCCACAAAGAACCATTGTGGTTAACACTGTGATTAATAAGAGATCTAATTCTGCATCTACCTTCAGTGATGGAAGCTCACTGTGTAACTATGGACCAGAAATGGGAAGAAATAAATTTTGAAGCTCCTGGAGGAGAAATGGAATGTGAGTCCAACTCTGAAGCAAACAAAGCTCTCCTCAAATTTAATTATTCCCAATAATAAAGTTTGCTTGTCATGGTACTCTATATAAATTCTATATACAGAATTTAAATATGATTGAAATCCTTTTTACTTTCTGCTAGGCTTGTGATATTTTCTATAGTACACTAGAGTAGTATAGTTCAAGATAAAGACTTTTGGTAAAATTGATTCAATATATGGCAATAAGTGTTTGACATTCTACTAACTTGTTCCCATGATGCAATGCTGAAATGGCACCTTAAGGAAATAGGGCAGTATAAAGGCTGTAAATTTAGAGATCTCACTCTACAATGGCTAACCAAAAGAGGCTTTCTGAATACAGAGCTAAGGAAGTTGATAGTAAAAAAACACAATGTGAAGGAAAAACACTAGAAGCTTAATACTGAGAAGAGACACAAGGAGACAAAATATATTTCCAAAAGGAAATCAGAATAAATTAATAAGTACAAAGTAGTTTTCCTGTTAAGAAAGTCAGTTAGATTTTGACCCAGTGGACTTTAAAATAAACATGGTTAGGGCGGCAGTTTTATTTCAATTTATACTTCTTTTATATAATTTATAATAATGATTATATCAATCAGTCAAAATGCCATCAAAATCTGAAAAGGTTTCCTAATAACTTTTCCTAACAAAAGTTCAAAATATGTTGGTCTTTTACCAATTAATTTATTAAACTATTCCCATGTTTTACCACCTTCCAAAAAAATCCTCAATTTTTCTGAATTGTCTTATTTTTTATTTTTTTCACTGCAGTTGAACACAAATTTATTGGCAGAAAAACTGAGTAATTTCTACACAATTTTCTAGAAAGTCTACAATGCTTCTCAAGGGCAGGATATCCCCCCTCACCCCTTAAGCAAATAATTGGAGCACCAGTACTGAAAAAAATCCAATGGAAGGAATTTCCATATTAAGTTGTCTCATTGGATAAAATGAAGGACTGAAGACTAAAAGACTGAAAATTTGGGGGGAGAATAATATACAATGAAGGATAGGACATGAGCACAAAATCTTTAGAATGGATGGACTTGTGTGTGCTGATTGAGTGGAAACTTGATGTAGTTGTATTTTTAAATCCCAGCTCATGGTCCATCAACACCATGCTTATTGTTATAAAAATAATGATCAAGGGTAATTGTTAAAATCCATTCAAATCTTCCAATATAAGAAAGTTTCTTATAGTGTTCTCATGAAATCTTCTTTAAGGTACTTAAAAATTTGTTGTTAAGTCCAGTGGAGCCACACACTCTATTGTCTTTGGCTTGATGTAGGTAGAAAAGAAGAGATAAAATATTGGTGTTTGAATGATCTTCTCACATTGTTTTTTGCTGTATGAAATAGAACAAATAGCACAAAACTAGAAGAATCATCAGGAAAATACTGGAGTGAGTGAAAGATCTAGGCTAGGGCAAAATGAGAAACAAGTCAGTTAAATTTTGGTCACCACGATGTAAAAAAGATGTTGAGACTCTAGAAAGAGCATGTTTCCTTCCGTCCCATGGAAAAAGCAATATTCTTGCACTTTAAAAGGCGGGGTCTGGGTCTGGCTCCGCCCTCCTGCCATGGAGGGGGGGCTCTGCTCACAGGAGAGTTGGTGCAGCACCAGCCTGGGTGTCAGGAAGGCGAATGGAAAAGGGATCTTACAGGGCCAAGGAAGCCCTGATGGAGAGAGGGATGGGTGTGCACATGTGTGTGTGTGTGTATGTGTGTGTGTGTGAGGGAGGGAGAGAATGGGTGTGTCCTTCAACGTGAAGTCGTGAATGTTTGCTGGCAAAAAAATACAACACGTCTGCACAAAAAAAAAAAAAAAAGAGTACAGAGAAGAGCAACAAAGATGATTAGGGGACCGGAGGCTAAAGCATATAAGAACAGTTGCTGGAATTGGGTATGTCTAGTCTAAAGAAGAGAAGGATGAGGGGGGACATGATAGCAGTATTCCAATATCTCCGGGGGTTCCCCAAAGAAGAGGGAGTCAAGCTATTCCACAAAGCACCTGAAGGCAGGACAAGAAGCAATGGGTGGAAACTAATCAAGGAGAGAAACAATCTAGAATTAAGGAGAAATTTCCTGACAGTTAGAACAATTAACCAGTGGAACAACCTGCCTCCAGAAGCGGTGAATGCTCCAACACTGGAAGTTTTTAAGAAGAGACTGGACAGCCATTTTTCTGAAATGGTATAGGGTTTCCTGCCTGAACAGGGGGTTGGACTAGATGACCTCCAAGATCCCTTCCAACATTATTATTATTATTATTATTATTATTATTATTATTATTATTATTATTATTATTATTATTATTATTATTATTGGGGTAATGGGGACAGACCAAGCAATAAATGATACATATGATGGAGAACAGCACATAAATTTAATAAATAAATAAATGGATAAACAATCAAACAAACAAATAAATAAATAGGAAACCAGAATCGATAAGCAGGGATAAGCATTTTGAAAAAATGTTCAGTAACTTGAGCACAACAGACTTATTTATTCATACTATGATTTTTTTGTTTGTGGCATCTTTTTTGGGGGGTACAAAATTATTCTCAGTGGTTTTGTTTAGGACTCTGGAGGTTCAGGAATAGTTTTCTGAAATAATGCATTTGTCTTCTGTACTACTTTAAAAAAAAAAAAAAGCCAGCTGCAGTTTTTAAGAAAAATGAACTCTCCCTTTGGGAAGGTAGGAATGAACTGAGCGGAAGAACCACACCATATTCTTCATTTGCTTTCCACAACTCATCTGAACGGATAAGTACTTCTTGTCTTGACATTTAGTAAGGAATATCAGTAAGATCAATCAATATGTGCCTTGTATTTTCAGGGGCTTAGCCAACTTAAGCTGCTGGAACATACAAGCCCACAAGTCAGCATCACAGTTGCCTATTAATTTCTTAATCTCTATTAGGCTGGCAAGATACCTTGAAAGCAACAGATAAGCCCTTCTGACCTAAATATCTGAAAATACAGATTTTCTCTATAATCTATTTCCTAGTTGTATTAGTCAATAACAAATTAGTATGTGTATCTGTCCAGATAAGTTCTGTGGCTGACAAAGTTCGTTCTAGCACTTGTCAAGGCTAAATGGCTTTCTTGAGAGCCATGTTTAGTTGATGTATTTGCCAGATGGAGACTTCACTAAGTGGTGAGCTTATTGCATCAAAAAAAAAAAAAGCATGATCATTTCAAAGCCCAGGAAGAGCATATTCATTTGAACCTGATCCAGTATATTAGTACTTCCTTTGTCAGCATATTTATAGTCGGGTGGGGATGGGGCCCACTGAAGTCAATGGCCTGGAAAATAAAGGCATGTGAAGAAATCCAAAATAGTAAAATAAATAATTTGGGGGTTATAGTTTAACTGAATGGAGCACCTTCATGCCAACGCTCAGTATGCTGTGATCCAGGAGAGAAGGAGAGGGAGAGGGAGAGAGAGAGAATTCAAAATACAGGTTCTGAAATTCTTTCAGCCCTTTTACTAAAGGTGGCTGTATGTTTGCATGCACTGGGACCTATGTGGCAGTCTGTAGCTTGGGCCAGCTGACTGGGAACAAAGAGAGTTGGAACTTAGAATGGGGCGTTCTTAGTCTGTGCTCATCTGTTTGAGAAAAGATTGATTGATTATTTGCCATCAAGTCATTGTCATTATTCAATAACCACATAAATACATTTTTGCCATGACAATTTGCCCCTAATCTGCTCCTTCACCTTTTCCAATGATGTATTCATTGCTGCTGTAACTATGTCTATCCACCCTGCAAATTACAACAGCAAATTACAACAGCAAATTAATAAGATGGTTATTTTTTGGGGAAAAAGCCCTGCACCACAAATCTTTCTATACTTCTTCCTAGTAGTCAACAGTGTCCATAGAATCCTACATCTCTTAGCTTACTCACAATTTATTTGAAACGATGGCTATAGAATACAGGTTCCAGGAGTAAGCCATAGAGATGCAGAAATAAGAGATTGCTTTGACATAATTTAATAGGTTGTAACAGATTCTGTTCCAATCCTGAAAAGCAACAAATATATTCCATTGTTAATAAAGGCCCCAATCAACAGGAAGCAGAAGGCTCCTTCTGCCACTCTTGTTTGTTCCTGAAATCATAAGAGAATGGCTAGACTAGAGTTAACCTGAACAGGGATGAGAATGTTTATTAATTTGTTCAAAATCAGATCTCTATGGCAAACTCAGAAACTGCCTGTTTCAAAGAATCAGCCTAAAAAAAATAATTCTGGAATTTTTCCAATTTTTTCTTTCCCTGTGAAAGGGTTCTTGTTCTTTTGTTGTTTTTTTTTCAGATGTTCTTTTGATGGTATTTTTGAACATAATTTACAGTTGAATGTGTTACTGCTGGCTTTTGTGACTTTGAGGCATTATACCACTCCCACCTTCTGAAACATGATGTACTCTTACCATATTTTTCTACTCCTCTGCCTTCACATACACAGCCAGAGAGTTCTTCCAATTAATATATTAATTTCAAAGAATAACAGAATAACAGATTTAGAAGGGACCTTGGAGCAGTGGTGGGATTCAGCCAGTTTGCCCCACTTCAGCAAAACTGGTAGCTAATTTTTTGTTGCCCAGGCTCAGAATGGACTTCTGGAAGCAGCATCCACACAGAGAATCAGTTGTTCACATATTTGAATCTGACCGCTGCCTTGGAGGTCTTCTAGTGCAACTCAATTGCTCAAGCAGGAAAGCCTATTTTGAATAAAAGATTAATTTCAAAATTAAATTTGAAAGTGGAAATAAATGGCCTTAGGCATATCTATGATGTGAGACACTTTGCTTCATGGAGGTTCACTGTTGTGCTTTAAAATGCAAACCTGTCTTTCAGAGCAAGTCAGTTCACCTCCACAACCTAAGGCAGGGGTGTCCAACCTTGGCATCTTTAAGACGTATGGACTTCAGTTCCCAGAATTCTCCAGCCAATGTGGATGACTGGGGAATTTTGGGAGCTGAAGTCGAGAAGACTTAAAGTTGCCAAGGTTGGACAGCCCTTCCTAAGGTGACATTAATCAGCTTCAATCGGTCATTTAGCCATAATGAATGTGCAGAGGTTACTTTTCCTGAGCAAAACAAAGCACCAAGGTTGTTTTCTTTTGATAAGGCAAGGCAAGGCAAGGCAAGGCAAGGCAAGGCAAGGCAAGGCAAGGCAAGGCAAGGCAAGGCAAGGCAAGGCAAGGCAAGGCAAGGCAAGGCAAGGCAAGGCAAGCTTTATTGTCGTTTTTTATTGTGGGCACAATGGCACACATTAAAAATGAAATTTAGTTGCTTGCTTTCAAAGTGTACATATTTAAACATACTACATACAACATACGTATAGACCTCCACCCTTACATATAAGTAACATACAAATATTAATCACTGTCCATCTTGAATACATAATGGGAGGTGGAAGCTTGACAGTTCATAAGGTTAATACTGTATGGAACAAAACTGTGAGTGAATCTGGATGTTCTGCTTCGGATGCCATGGAGCCTCCTTCCAGAAGGCAATGAGGAAAACAGGTCGTGAAGAGGATGTGTAGTGTCCCAGTCTGCTTCTTAGAAGTGGGTGCTGCAGACTTTCAAAGAGGCGTCTTCAGGGGTGCTTCCTTTGGGCCTTTTCAAAGCAAAGCACCTCTTCAAATTACTGCCCCAATCCCTTCAATACTTTATTTCAAGACTACAGAAAGCAGCTTTGTAGCAAATCAATGCATTGGTTATATAGCCCAATATTATCTTCTCAGACTGACAACAATTCACCAAACACTGTCACATTTTCTGAGGAGCTGATAATAGGGGGAAAAACACACATTGGATCTGCATTGATATGAACAGAATGATTTTTTTTTTCTATTCAAGGAAAGTATCAGAAGAGATGCGTTCCTTCCTAATCAGCACCAGACCTGCTGGTAGGAAAAGCACTTTTTTTTTACTTTCAAGCATTTACTCTGGTCTTTGCTAATGAAGTAATTAGAGCTATTATACTTGAAGAAAATGAGGATTGCCTGCATTTTTTTCTACTACTGCTCCCTCCCTGCCACCCCCAGTTTCTGTGCAAACTCAGTGAAGTGGTAAATTTTGCCACATTTGCTGCATGTGCAAAATATTTCACCCAGCTCTGTAATGTAATGTATTTTCTGAGTTGCTACCATCCTTGCTAAATGTAAGTTACAAGAACAATGTGGCAACTGGTGAAGAATATTAATTTGGTGAATTTAAGAATTGTTGCTGATAATTTCAAAGTAGCAGAGTAGCACCATTGCAAGAAATGACCCTTTCAGAGTTGCCCTTCAGGTACAGCAAAAAACCTGAGAGATAAAAGAATGATATACTTAAGGATGTTTCCAAGAATAGAGATTTCTGTTTTTATTTATAATGTGCTGGTGGAAGAGCATTTTCTCCACCATTGCACTGAAATTGGCTTTTCCTTGTTTTTCTTGTTTTCTTTTTTGGCCTCATTTCTTTTGTCTAGCAATGTATGTTTGTCTGTAGAATTTAGAATGGTGGAAATGGCATAGAAAAAAAATAGGGCTGATATGATAGTGAAAATCACTTTTATAGATGAGATTTATTTATTTAAAATATGATGTTATATTAGCCAGGAGACCAGTATGAGCACAAAGTAGTTGTTTGGCTGCTGCTGATTGCCAATCTGTTCAGTTCTTGCCTGTGTGCTATTCAGCGTGCACCACAGAGGGCGGACTAGCTTCACACTCAAAAAGGTTCAACAGCATTCTACAGCGACATCTGTGGCTTCTCCTTCCACTGATGTCACCTCATGCTTTGGCGTTGCATTGGGGAAGGTCCAGCACTGGTTGGATTTACTCTACCACATGAAACCCTATTATTTTCTCACCAAAGTGGTACCTATTTATCTACTTGCATGTAACATGCTTGCAAACTTCTAGCTTGGTAAAAGCTGAGGCAAGTGATGGGAGCTTACTCTGTCATGTGATGCTAGGACTCAAACTCCTGGAGTACAGACCTCTCCCAGTATCATTAAGTCACTGAACCACCCTGGCTCTCTCTAAAAAAAAGATAAAGGAGTCCTTGTGGATTTTATTCCACCAGTCATTGCTGACTATAGGGGTGGTGCTTATCTCTGTTTCAAGGCCATTGAGCCAGCACTGTCCAAAGACATTTCCACAGTCATGTGGCCAGCATGACATCATGGACTGCTGTTATCTTCCCACCATAGTGGTACCCATTTATCTACTTGCATTTGCATGCTTTTGAACTGCTAGGTTGGCAGCAGTTGGGGAAAGGATGGGAGCTCACCCTGATGTCTATTACCTTACTCATTTGCAGCATTATATAGGTCAAGGGGGGGGATATAGCTTTCTTAAAGTAGTGTTTTCCAAACCTGGCAACTTTAAGATGTATGGACTTCAACTCCAGAATTCCTCAGCCAAAATACTAACTGGAGAATTCTGGGGCTTGAAGTCCACACATCTTAAAGTTGCCAAATTTGAAAAATGCTGTTTTAGAGTAGCTAGCTGGGCAGATATGAAAGACTTGGGGAGGCTGGAAGAATAATGGAAGAAATGTTAGTCAACCAAGAAGTAAGACTGAGATAATTCAACCCAGGAAGAAAGAATTCCAAATGTTCCAAGAAACTCTGCCTTAATGGAACACATTAATAAATAAAAGTTGGAAAGTCCTTTTACAATTGCCATGATTCTGTTTTTCCCCCAATACTGGTACTAACAGGAAAAACATCTTACTGAATTTTGTATAATTCTTCTTTCTCAATCTTGCCCAACTGAGTGGGACTTGACAGGGGAGCTATCTTGTAAACAGTGGGTAGAGCAAGAAGTAAGAAATGGGCAGACACTGAACAAAACTAGGTTGAATAGATTGAACTTAATTACAAGTGATTTAATTAATTAATGTAATTAGAGTTAATATGCTTACAGTCCAATTTTGGGTCACATTAAAAATTACAGTTTGACAGCAAGTTTTTGAAAGGATTTGCTAAGGGAGGAAAATAATATTGCTTTCAAGTGGAAGGCTCATCTGCACCTCTTCTCTCTTTCTCTCCCTAATGAATTGTTTTTGCTGGACAAGGAAATGATAAAAGAATGGGAGAACAGCCTAAGGAAGTTACAAGCGGATAATAATAACATGATTAATTGAAAATGATATGAATACCAATAAAAGAGAATATATGTAGCTTGGATTTGAACTGTGGAGTCCTTGGTGCTCTCTGAGCTTGGTCATTTTCCTGGAGACATTTGATAATAGCTCCATTAACACTGGGAGGGCAAGCTACTGTATAAACAGAGAGCAAGCCCCACTCCTTTCTAGCACTGAAGATGTTACCTACACAGATATGAAACCTCAGCAAGAAAATAACAAAGCGCAGAGAACACAAATGACTTCACAAAAAAAGAATGTTAGAGAACCCAAATTTATATAAATGTATACATGTATATTTATATAAATTTGCCCTATGGAACTTTGCAAGCTCAGACTTAGGACTAGAATCCCTCACTCCCACCCCCTAACAACTCTGGCTGGTATTGATCCTGGGGAAAGAAAACTACCTCAGTATGTTCCCTCACTTCCCACCCACTAAGTTGGTGAAAAGATCCAGAAGGATGTGATCAATTCAATGGTATTAAAAACCACTGAAAGATCGAGGGAAACCAGGATTGATTTATCATTCTTATCCCGGTCCTGCCAGAGATCATCAATGTTATTTTAATACCATGTCCAAAGCTGAAACTTGACTATAAGGATCCAGAAAATATACTTCCTCTAGTGCCTTTTAAAACTGTAACCCAACTAACATACCTAAAAAAACGAACACTGGAGACAAGGTAAAAATTGTTCGGCTCCATGGGATTTAGTGATGGCATATTGAGGAGGGGATGGACGACTCTCACAATAAGAGTTTATGGAACTATCTTTTTCTTCAACTATATATTCATCATTAACTAGAATCAGCTATTCATTGCCTTCATGGGTTCTACTTAGAAAGCCAGACATACATCTTCAAAAAACCTGTCCCCTTCCAACAGAAACAAGTTTTTCCCAAATAGCCAACCCATATTATACTCTAATCACCTGCCTTGAACTTGCACACTGGAGTCTCCCTCAGAGTGGATCCCACAAAATTCATGCCTTGAACACACTTCATCTCTGGCCTCAAGAGGAACCAAGTTATTGTGCACAGCCTACTGGCCAACGATCTGTGTACACAATAAGGATGGAAAAATAATTATGCTTTTCTACCCTTATTGTCACAAAATAATCTTTAATAAAAGCTTATTATGTGCTTGGTTAGGTTTGCTGTTTATCTCTTTTCATGAGGCCCAACAATACTTTTTCCAGCAGTGCTCTGGGCAGGCCTTCATGTCCGAGAAAATGATACCCCCCACCCAGTCCTAGTCCAGCACTGGTTCTCTTATATTACCAAGTATTTATTGAATTTCTCCTTGTTAGTGATATGAACTGGATTAGAGATTGCCACTGTATTCTATAGATCAATATAATCAAACACAAAGGAAGAGATTTGGCCACTAGCTTGGAGTCATTATCTTCTATAAAGAACTGTAAGCTTTTTTGGTCTTTCTTTCAACCAAGGAAATTATACAAGGGATCTAATCTGTGGATACAATGTTGCCATCGAAAATGCACATCAGCATACCTTAACAAAAATAAAATAAATCTTGAAACTTTAATGTTCCCTGCTCTTGCCCTTAAATAGGCCCCTTTGGAAAACTGTTTTATTGTTTCTCATTAAATTAGAATTGTGCTGAGATGCCAGTCTCTGCCATTTCATATTATTATTATTAATGCAGGAAAAAATGGCTACATATTCAGCATTTCCCCAGTTAAAGCTAAAACAAAAGAAAAATCCAATTTGTGGTGTTTATCTTTGGGTTTATTTTCCTTTTCATCACTCAAGGTAATTTTGTTCTTAAATTAAGTTTCTTGCTTTTTCCTATTTAAAATCTGTATTTAACAATAGCAATATCTTCTACTGTCAATTAATGTTTTTTTATTAATTTATTGTCTTTTTATTACTTTTTAAATGAGCATCTGCTTGCTAATAAAAGAGTCTTAGAACCATGCATATATAAATTTGCTCATTTTCCCCCTTTTACCTTTGAAACAAAATTGTTTTTGGATACCTATGATGAACTAGTTTTGTTTTTCTGACAACCATTATTCTTTCCAGAATATTTCACCAAGAAAGTCATGTTGAAAATAAAGGGATTTTCCGATCATTTTAATTAATTTTATATTCTATAAAATTTCATATTCCTACTTTTTGACCAAAATTATCAGCTAAAAGTTCCATGGAATTAGAAAATAAATTCTAGACCTGATGATCTGAATATACATAACAGATTTATAGATTTATGTACTCTTACTTGCAACTGTCCCTCAAGATAGTTCCCATTTAATTTATATGCTTTGTCTTCATTAGTATCTTCAAGACCAATCTATATACTACTAAAACTCTCATTGCCATGTCTTTAAATCGGGCAAAATGCATAGGGCAACAATTTTTGAACCAAGATATCTCAACTTACAGAACACATCCAAAATCCCATGACTCCCAAGGGAGTGAAATTTGTAGAGGTTATGACTGATTCATAACTGGCTATTGTCGCACTTCATGTGGTCTTCAATTTCAACATTCTGTGACAGTTTCCCAGCCAATCTCACAATCCTACCTAGCAGCAGCCATTTATCTGCCTGCTAAGAAGGAAGGGAAGGGAAGGGAAGGGAAGGGAAGGGAAGGGAGGAGAGAAGAAGAGAGGAGAGGAGAGGAGAGGAGAGGAGAAGAGAAGAGAAGAGAAGAGAAGAGAAGAGAAGAGAAGAGAAGAGAAGAGAAGAGAAGAGAAGAGAAGAGAAGAGAAGAGAAGAGAAGAGAAGAGAAGAGAAGAGAAGAGAAGATTTCTTATGCTCCCTGCCAGATTTCCACAATGAAAGTCAATGGGGAAGATGGCAGAAATTGGAACTTGCTCCTGCTCTCACTGCTTTTCTTCCCACCTTTGGTCATTGTTTTTCTCTATTTAGGTAAGGAAATAACTCTTAAATTATGACCCAATAGACCACAGGTTGTCTGGATATATACAAAAGTGCCAAAATATCAATAGTAAAACGAGTTTACCCAATTATCGTAACTCCTGATAAAATCTCATTTTTATTAATTTCATAATTTGTCAATAATTTCAATATTTCATTGTAATAGATTAAGAGTCAAACTTCTTTGTGAACAGCCTAGGTCAGTGGTGGCGAACCTATGACATGTGTGCCAGAGGCAGTACTCGGAGCCCTTTTGGTGGGAACATGCGCTGTCGCCCCAGCCCCCCTCCCCCGGCCCCTTCCTGCTGGTGAGGAGAGTCGCCCCTGGGCACGGCCTGTGTGGAGCAGTGCAGCCAAGCACATGGCAGCCAGGCAACAGGGACAAGACTCCAGCCTTGCGCCCTGTTGTGTGCAGATGATGCTACGGGGTGTGGGTGGAGGGCATGGCTACTATGATGGCACTGCAGGGCCACCTGGGCAATCTGCTGCAGCAGGCCATGGAGGTGGTGGGTGGCCCTGTGGGTGGGAGCAGGGCGGTGAGTTTTGGGTACTCGGTCTCTAAAAGGTTCACCATCACTGGCCTAGGTCTAATTGATTTCTGTGGGTCTTCTGTAAACATGTCTAAGTTTATATCCAGTCCCAATGAAGAATGCAGGTAAATACATAGAAATTGCTTTTATAGGAAGTGAGCAGACTAATCAATCAATCAATCAATCATAATACTAAGGCACCACTACAAAAAAATTAAGAGATTAAAAAAGAACAATGTTAGATATTATTAAGCCATCAGTTATAGATGCAATCACATTTTCACAGTTTAGGCAAGATTTAGCCTTTTTTTTTGTTTATTTGTTTATTTTACAGCTTTAATTTTATTGTTTTTTTCTCTTGGGTTTAGAATGCCCAGAGTTTGGTTTAAGGAGGGTAGTCATACAAATGTTTTAAACAAGCAAATAATCTAGGCCAAAACATGGTAGAACATTTGAATGTAAGATTCAGGTCCAGTTTCTTACCACCTTCTATAGCAAGTAATAGGAAACAACTCTGCAAAATATATTGAAGAGATGCTGCTAGTCTGAGTCCAAAATAGCCTTAGCACTCTATAGCGCTTAGACTTATATACCACTTTACAGCCACTTATATACCACTTTACAGCCCTCTCTAAGCGGTTTATAGAGTCAGCATATTTTCCTCAACAATCTGGGTCCTCCTTTTACCGACCTCAAGAGGATGGAAGGCTGAGTTAACCTTGAGCTGGTCAAGATCAAGCTGCTGACAGTCAGCAGAATTGGCCTGCAGTACTGCAGTCTAACCACTGCACTACCACAGCTCTCCATCAAAACCTTCAAAAATAATTTTCTTCCATTGTGAAAAGGCTGTCCTTCAGATGGGAAAAAAATAATTGTTATGGTGATGGAGAAATAAAATCTGTGTCGTTTCTATTTTATTGCTGCAAAAATATTCAGTCTCCTACTTCTAAGTAACATTGTATGTACGCAAAAAGAGGGAAAGAAAAAGAAAAAGAAAAAGGAAAGACACTGTATTTTTAAAAACAACAACAGCAAGAAGAGTATTTTTCCCCAGCTGATTTTAACAACTTTTTGTAAAGCATTATTGTCTTTGCCCAAATGTCTGTGAAAGTTTTATGATTGGAAAATATTTCCCCTTATTATGCTCCACTGCATAATTTGTATTAAATTATGTTTTTAATCAGCATTCCCTTTTCGTACTGGAAAGAAAAAAATAACGTTAAAAATATATGATGGATTATAATACTTTTAATTTACAAGAAAACTAAAAATAAAAATCATTTTATTGCTTGGCTTCTCTCTAGCAAGGTTTTTGAAAACCAATGGCTAGAAAATATTGTTGGTGCTCACATCACACTTCATCTAATTATACTTAAGCATATCCAAAGGATTGCTTGGGCTCATGGAGAGAGATAATCAAATCACAGCCATTCAGAATAAAATAGACACTCAACAGGGGGTTGCTGAAATAGCAATTTAAATGAAATAGTTTAGCAATGAGTGATGAAAGTTCTTGGATGGCCAACACAGGTTCAAGTATCTGAATATTCAAAGATTTCTTCTAAAGCACTATACCAATGTTTCTAGCCAGTAAATGTAGTTGCTTGAGTAGGTCTTTGAATGCTCACATTCTTTTATTGGAAAGAGAAAAAAAAGCAACAGAGGCCTGGAGGTGGAATCTGATTAAAGACCTATTGTGATTCTATTATTGAAAGAAAAATCTTCATCAGGGTCCAATCCAAGCCAGGAATAAACATAATGGAAAGAAGGTTCTATTTATTTAGTTGCCAGAAACTTCAGTGACACAGCATGTTTCTGGGGTGGCTGACAAAATGGAGCTGGGAATGGGTGGGTTTTTATACCTTTTGGGGGCGTTTGTGTTTGGAGTTGTTCCCGTTTGAGGTTGTTCCTGTTCCTGTGTCATGTACTTTGACCTGAGCTTTTGGTATTCTAATGGTGGTGGTTTAATCCTATTATGTCCTAAAGGTCATGTTCTGTCCTTGGGAGTCTTTGTTTTTCTAATCCCATCAGCTCAAACCTTCTCTGGGGCTGTAGCTGAAAGCATTTTGCTTATGAATAGGTGGCCCAGTCTTTCTGAATAGGATTATCAAATCTGCATTTCTACAGAGCTGGCCTGCTCAGTTTCTGCCTGGAGAAATTTGGGAAAAAATACCTTTTAAGATTTTTCCCTCCATTATTTCTTTGGAGAAATATAATATTCTGCCTTTTTAATATCCCCCAAAATATTTCCTTCTCAAGGAGGGGAGTGCTGACTTCCTTCACTATGAAATCACAGAAAACCCTAGGAAGTTTAGGAAACAGTCCAAAGGTGAGTTCCATGTAACCTTCCCTGCCATGACTCCTGTGCCCTGGAACATGTGGCTTCCAGAGGTGAGATCTGACTCCATCCTTTTGGCCTTCTGGAAAAGGAAAACTTGGCTCTGCTAGGTGGCTTCAGGCCCCAAAAGGGGTGGTCTACACTGGAGGTGGTTGGTGGAATAATAGAGAAGATCTCATCTTTGTACAGCTCGTGGTCTTGGTTTTAACCTTCTGTTTAATTGTTGTGAATTTTAGCACTTTTAATACTTTCTAATTTATGCTTTTACACTATTGTAAACTGCTCAGAGTCACTCTGGATGGTGTGATGAGTGGTATAAAAATTAAATAAGCAAACAAACATAGAAACCTTGGAGCTGTATATAGGTTCCTTTTAGACATAGGTTCCAAAATTCACTTTAGAATTTATATCCACTTCTGATATATCCACTTCCCTTTGTGGTCATAAGAACCACCACTTTCTTTCTCCTTCGTGTTGGTGCTATATTTGGTTCAGAGGGCAATAATGGGAAGTGCCAGAAAAATCCTGAACATTTATTTCCCAACACCCTTAAAAAAAAAGAAGTGGGAAAGCATGTCAATCATTGAACTAGTATGTCTATTTCCCTCCCCCTTGGATCTAATATTGCGGATAAAGCTAAGATTCAGAATAGAGATGGAAGGGACCTTTGACATCTTCTAGTCCAGCCCCCTGCTCAAGCAGGATATCCCATACCATTTCAAATAGGTGGTTGTCCAGTCTCTTCTTAAAAACCCTTCAGTGATGAAGTTCTGACGGCAAGCTGTTCCAGTGGTTAATCTCATTGTTAGGAAGTTTTTCCTTAATTCCTGATTGCTTCTCTCTTTGATTAGTTTTCATCCATTGTTTCTTGTCCTGCCCTCTGGTGCTTTGTGGCAGTCCCTCAAATACTGGAATACTGCTATCATATCATGAATACTGCTAGTCCTTCTTTCTCTAGACTAGCCATACCCAAATCCTGCAACCATTCTTCATATGTTTTAGTCTCCAGGTCTTTAGTCATCTTAGTTGCTCTTCTCTGCATTTTTTTCCAAATTCTCAACATCTTTAAAAGAGTTTTAAAAACGTCTGTTTTAAAAAAAAGAAGCTAGAAAAAGAAGACTGAAAACACATTTTCCATCCATACATTTCAAGCTGTTCCTGTAAGTCCAGCATCTTTCATGGATTCTCCTTGGGTGAGTTGCCAAGCAATGTCCTGAAGAAGATTCAGAATCCTATGAGTCCTGCAACGTATACACATTTTCTGAAAGAAAAAAAGAGAGTTGCATTTAACTGGAACAAGTTTTATATTCCTGTCCTGGGCGAGGTGTGGGAAAGTGATATATAGGCTGTGTACCCTCTTTCTGGATCAATATGATATATGAATAGCCATTTCCAGTTTCCATTCTTCCTTCATTATTATGGCATCTTACTGAGACATAAGCTCAATCTTATGCTGGCCATAAGTTCAATATTATTTTGGTCTCTTACTTGAGACATAAGTTCAATCTTCTACTGGTTATTTATACCAATAAATAGCAAATCCATTTATCAATATAAAACCTGAACTTCATACCAGTGCTTCATGACATTTTCCCATTAGATATACACACATATATGTGGTTTCATGAAATAGCCCCTTTTTCTATGTATACCTGGTATAGTCTATTTTTAGGTAAAAATAAATTTGTTTGCAACTATTAGGGTTATATATATATATCAAGGTTTTGGAGGGTTTTTGTTGAAGTCCAGCATTTCTTTGCTTTTCTTACCAGTCTGGAAAAAAGGTGCTAGTGCTTTAAAAGATCCAATAACTTTGGTGAGTGGATTCCTTATAGTAAAAGCATTATTACTATTTTTGCTTGAGAAGTCAATAGCTTTAGAAGTCAAGCTATTCTCCAAAGCACTTGAAGGCAATACAAGAAGCAATGGATAGAAACTAATCAAGGAGAGAAGCAAGCTAGAACTAAGGAGAAATTTCCTGACAGTTAGAACAATTAATCAGTGGAACAACCTGCCTCCAGAAGCTGTGAATGCTCCAACACTGGAAGTTTTAAAGAAGAGACTGGACAGCCATTTGTCCGAAATGGTATAGGGTTTCCTGCCTGAGCAGGGGTCGGGCTAGATGACCTCCAAAGTCCCTTCCAACTTTATTATTATTATTATTATTATTATTATTATTATTATTATTATTATTATTATTATTATTATTATTATTATTATTATTATTATTATTATTATTATTATTATTATTATTATTATTATTATTATTAATCATCGCACAGTCAGCCAGATGTTCATACTGGATTTGGCATTTTTGTCTACCTATCGAGTCCTTACCAAGGACCTGGGATAGGCAGATGTGGCTGTTTGATGGTATTAGAGATATCGTCGCAAGATGGAAGCAGTTCCTAGTAAAGCCACCTTTTGCAATTGACTAATGGCGAATTTGTCAATGCCAATGGTGTTCAAGTGGTGCTCCAGTTGTTTTGGGATTGCACCCAAGGTGCCTATTACTATTGGTACTGCCCTTGCTTGCTTTTGCCACTATCTTTCTATTTCTATTTGTAGGTCTTTGTATTTTGTTATCTTCTTCAGTTCTTTCCCGTCTATTCTGCTGTGTCCAATCATTGCCATGTCCACTATCCAGACTTTTTTTGCCTTTCTTATCAACAATTGTTAAGTCTGGGGTGTTATGTTGCAGGTGCTTGTCTGTTTGAATTCTGAAGTCCCAGAGCAGTTTAATTTTATCATTTTCTATGACTTTCTCTATTTTATGATCCCACCAGTTTTTGCTTACAGGCAATTGATATTATTTATTATTATTATTTCTCTGAAGTCTATTTACTTTTTAAAATCTGCACAGCCCTAGCAGCTATACACTGAGACATGCTTCTGTGCCACCAAGGGGGACTGTTGTGCTATTATTTAGCATATATATGATATATTCCACATTATCTATCTATCTATCTATCTATCTATCTATCTATCTATCTATCTATCTATCTATCTATCTATCTATCTATCTATCTATCTACCTACCTACCTACCTACCTACCTACCCACCCACCCACCCACCCACCCACCCACCCACCCACCCATCCATCCATCCATCCATTCATCCATCCATCATCTGTTTATCTATGTATCTTTTTTTCTAATGTTACTTGATTCCATTACAAGTTTGGGAAGTGTACAATATTGAAATAATTGAAAACATTATGAATGAAGGTAAATATACGTGTCCCACAATAATGTTGCTGGATCCAATCTGGGTCAGTCACCTGAGCTTTTGGACTCATACTGGAGTCCATCCTCAGGGAACTTCTCTCCACCAGAACATTGAGTCTGCTCAAATTCATGTTCGTTGCATCAGCGATATTATCTAACTATTATAGCTAGCAGAAAAGAATGATTGCACATCTTCTGCAGAGGGGCCTTCTATATTTCTTAGCCCAGGACCTGGGGGAAGAGCCAGGCTTTCAAAACTTGCTTAAACAAGGTCATGGCAGGGACTATTTGAATCTGGGGATGGTTTTCCAGAAGGCAGGTGCTTTGACAGAGAAGGCTTGCCTCCTGGATTCCATCAGGTAATAGTGTTTAATCAATGAGACACAAAACATGCAAGCTCTGTCCAGTTGTATAGGATGGGCAGTGACAGCATATGTAAACATCTATGACAATAACTTTGGATGACAGGAGGAAGAGCCACAGCCTAGACAACCATCATGCAATATTGGCTTTAGGAGCACCATACCAAGATATCCTCATTTATTATATGTCGGGGGAATATATCCAAACTTTAATAGGACTGTATTAACTAGCAATGAGGCATTTTATTTTGCTGGTTAACAGTTAATAGGGCTGGCCTTTTGGCTGTAATATAGATGAAGTGGTTGCTAAACAAATGGCTGTAAGTCAAGGACATTGTACCACCATTTGTTTGGATACATTCATCTTTTTAAATAACATTTTTAAAATTAATTTTATTATATGTGTTCTTATTTATCATTAGATCATGCTTAGTGCATTTTTATATATGTATGTATGTATGTAAGTAGCCTACAATTGGATATTTTACTGTTTCTGGCCATATGGATGTAATAAACTGATTTGATTTGATACCAAGATCACTGACATAACCATATATATGCTGGGGTTGCATTTTTTTATGAAAGCAAGCAGCTTTATCTTTTATGTTTTATAAGCAATTATTTTGGGATGTTGATGAAAGACTTCTGGTTTTATGTCATTACCTGCACCCACTTTCTGTCTGAAATGAATGTGTCTTATCTAACAGAAGTTTGGAGAGTACTAAGATCTACCAGATCTATGGTATCCTAAGACCTGAGGATGGCGTTTGATGCAGAGAAGGATCTAGCAATGCAAAGGTGAAGGAAGGGTGCATTGATAGAACAGGATTACTTAAATCTTGCTTAAAAAACAATTTTAAAACTGGTTGTTTTAAATAGTTTTCTTTCTTTATAAAGAAATATAACATCAGTACCAACTTGTGAGGTCTTTGCAATTGAGATTTGCTTCTCAGGAATCCTGTGAATGGAGTAAAACTTAAAGTCAGCTCTTGAAGCTAGCAAATGTACTAGTGGGCTTGAATCTGGCTTTAAAAGCATTTAAAACTATCTCTGATACTACATGCTCAGTTCCTGATAAAGCAGCCTTTTAGTTGTAAATATTTATCTAAACCAAACATATTTGACAACATCCAAGTGGAATATTGAAAACAATAAAACCCAATGCAGTATACTATTTTAACAAAAACAAAAACAATACATCTCCAAAACAAAAACAACTAGATAATAATCTAATAAATCCAGAGAGAAAAACTTTAAAAAATCTAGATAATATAGCTATGTTTATCTGGCTCTAAACAATATTAAAAGTGGAACAATATATATTAAGCCCAGACCAAACTTTTCTTCCTGTTTGGCTTCATCTCAGTCAAGAAGGGCCAAGGACAAAAGGTGAAAGGGAATGAATGAATGTTAAAGAATGATTTTCATGATCAGGAATGTCTACAAACAATGTAAGCAAATTATTAATAAGTAAATTGAAGGAAAAGAATGTATGTTTAGAGATCTATTTCTTCCTCAAAAGGAAGCATAATCAAGGACATTTTCCTTCTATTATCCAAATTTTATCCTTCAAAACTAACTGGTCCATGTGGCTTTCTCTGCAAGGCTTAGTGACTATGCTATTACTAGGAACAGAAGATGGGTGAGAAGAGAAACTCAAATATGTTTGTTTTTTTTACAAAATTTTATTTATAATACAATTAAAAAACATTGGATGTAACGTGACATTCCAGTATATAAATACTTATCAGGTTGTTCCACATTTTACAATCGATTCTTTATAATTATACATCTAAGTTTTATATACAGTACTTATTCTAAAATAACATATATTTCTATCTTAACGCTAACCTTTAATCCCAACCATCCTCCTCAAATCCGTCCAGCGGTAAAATTTATCCCAGGTTTCGAAATAAACTGATCCACATTTGTCTTTCAACACCATTGTGAGCCTGTCCATTTCTGCACATGCTAATATTTTATATAGTAACTCTTCCTCTGAGGGGATTTCTTTGCTCCTCCATTTTTGCACAAACGCAAGCCTAGCTGCAGTCAAGATGTGTAACAGCAAATAGAATGTTCCCTTATTGTATTTCTCTTTAGTTATTCCCAACAAGAAGAGTTCAGGTTTTAACTCTAAGTCGAATATTAATATATCTTTCAGCCAATTTTATATCCTATTCCAATACTCATGGGCCTTTGGGCACTCCCACCACATATGGTAATATGATCCAATTGCTACTTTACATTTCTAGCATAAAGGTGAGATATTTGAACCCATTTAGCTAGCCTTGTGGGTGGGAAGTGCCATCTATAGAACATCTTGTAGAGATTTTCCTTGTACGAGGTAGCTAAGGTGACTTTCCTATTTCTTTCCCACAGTTCTTGCCAAATCTGCAGGTCGATACTGAAACCAAAATCTCTACTCCAAATCAGCATAGTCTCCTTCACCTGTTCTTTGTACATTGCCTGGTCTAAGAGAAAGATATATATATTTAATCATTTTATCCTCGGGACCTAATATTTTATCTAGTTCTGTCGGTTCTATTTTTATACCCCACTCTTTTTTTGTCTTTCCTATATCTTGCTTGTAGTTGGAGGTACGCCCACCATTCTAATTCCATCCCTGCATCTTGAAGATTTTTCCTTGATTTTAATTCTCCTCTCTCATCTAATATGTTTTTATAGGTTATTACTTTCCCCAACTGAATGAACCTTGGGTGTATATACATTTCTAGTGTCGAGATCCAATTGGGAACTTGCCTATAGTTCTGTTGCCTATTCATCTGAAAGAATAGGCCCATTTGATCTTCCAATTTCATTTTAAATTCTTTGTGATTTAAAATTGCTCTTTGCAGAGTCCACCTCCTTATTTTCTTTTGCCCTCTCCATTTAATTCTAATTGGATTGTGGTCAGCCCACAAATTTGTATCAATTATGACATCTTCCACTTCAAACATTTTTCCCAGCTTAGGGCAATTTATTAAATGTTGATGCTGTTTTTTAATATGCACTTCTTGTAAAATTATTGTATCCAAATTCATCTTGCCCAGTTTATTTAAGAATTTTTTCCTCTTTGATGGGAGTTAAAGCCATTGACGTTCAGGGATATAATCTCAATTCCTTCTTTTGACTCTTTATCTATATTGTTACTATTGTCGGTCTAGACTCTTTAGCTTGTACTTCTATTTCCACTGGCATCCTTGTCGATCTAACCTCTTTAATTGCTTTAAGTCTATCCTCGTCATAATTCCCATTGTCCTTTTCAGTCTCTATGTCATCACCTCTCCCAGTTCCCTTCTCTTTAATTTGTAATTCCTTTCCTTCTGTGGCCTGTGTCAGGGTCTCGCCTTCTTCTCTTACCTGTCTTACAACTAATTCCTCCTCACTTCCAAAATTTTGTCTATAGAATTCCTCTGCTTTGTCTATTGTATCCAGCTGAAACCTCTTTTCCTGCCACACAACCATAATCCCTTCTGGTACCAACCATCTAAAATTAATATTTTTTCTTATCAATTTAGAGGTTATTTGTTGGTAAGGTATTCTCATATCTCTCACTCTTCTTGGTACTTGCTTAAGTACAATTAGCTGTCTGCCTTGATATTCCAGTGGATCCTCTCTAGTCCTAAATAATATTTCATCTCGGATAGATTTCTTAATGAATCTGATATGGACCTCTGTGGGGAGGTTGTGCCATCTCATGTAGTTTGTGTGGATTCTATAAATCTCATCAATCTCATTGGCCATTTCCTCTTTACTGGTCCCTAGGGCCCTCACCAGAATATCTGTCATCATTACTGGTAAATCTTCACCTTTTGTCTCTCTAATATTTTGGATCCGTAGGTAGTAGGCAGCCTTCTCTACTTCCAGGGAGATAACTGTCAATTCTAATTCCCTGTTTGCCTGAACTAATCTCTCATTCATTTCATCTATTCTCAGTTCTTCTTTTTCCATTCTTTCTTCCATTTCCTGTAATTTTTGTTTGTTTTTCATGATCTGTTGCTGAAAGCACTCAAATTTCCCATCCATAGATCTCATCTTTTCCTTAAGTTCCCCTGTATCATTTCTCACTTCCCCTATCTCTTTTTTTAAGTCTTCATGATTTTTACACATCACCTCATGCATTGTTTGCAACATTAGTTGCAGATCTTTAAATGAATTTGCTCTGTCTCTTTGTGTCACCTCTTCCAGGGATCTTTGCCTAGCTGGGCTTGGTTCCATTGGTGAGGTATGTGTTGTCTGCTTCTTCCCTATTCCAACTCTCATGAGGTTAGGAATGCTTGTCATCTTTCTCAGCTCTTCAAACCAACCACCCCACTTATTTACAGTTACTCCATTTCTCTCCAGAGTATATAGATTGTCAATACTAGAGCTAAGTATGTTATGCTTTATATATAATAGTAACTTGTTAATTAAATATATTGGATACAATTATTCATATACAAAAGTCAATATCCACAATAAGCTTATCAGTGAATATAGTCCAAAGACAATTTTTGATTATAAGCAAGAATCCATCATTTCAAAAAATTCAATAGTTGTATATTTTCCTTATAGTTCCTTATAGTATCTTTTAGGTTTTGAGATCAAAAAAGAAAAAAAAGAGATTTTACACTACATTCTAGTTTATACTTACAACCAAAACCAAGTATGTTTTAAGTCACAAGTTTGCTGTTTCCTCTTATCTTCTTTCCCTTCCTTCCTCTCAACTTTCCTTCCTGTGTTGTTCTCAATTCAACCAGCAGGTGTCTCTTTTGCTGTTATTTCTAGTAATCAGCCTACAGTCTCAAAACAAAATGTATCCTTGCTTGGCTTCTTCTGCACTTTCACTCTGAGATTTTATCTAGACCTCCCTTATAGAAAGGGAGGGAGGAAAGAAAGAAAGGAGGAAAATGAAGGAGGAAGGCAAAGAAAGCTCCTCGTCAATTTGGAGTTCTCCAGCTGGTGTAGTTGCACCAATGCAGGCAATCCTTCAGTGCCCGAACTTTGTTTTCGCTGCTAGTGAGAGAGCGAGGAGGGAAGCTCCTCTCCTCTTTTCTTCTGGGCTCCTTATTCTTCCGTCCTTTCCAGAAAACCTCTGGCAGTTTCTCTCACCGGATCGCTCCTATGGAGACGTCAGGATTACTTTGACTGGGTCTGTCTCGTTTCTATCCTGCTAGATCACCGCTATCATCGGTCAGCTGTCGGCTGTCATTTCTTTGCGGCCATTAAAGGCCGTCTCCTTCCTCCGCTCGGCTTTCCAAGGCTTTTCCTGAGTTCGCTAATCTCGGCCGCCACCAGAGATCGCTCCTCAGGGTGCCTCTTAATTTTGGATCCTCCTCCAAGAAATCCAGGACCCCGAAGGGTCCGTCAAACAGTTGAAAGTGAGTGTAGACGTTACGGAGAATCGCCAATGCACCCGTTCTTCTTGACAGCTGGCCGTGCCCTGAAACTCAAATATGTTTGCAGTGTTTGTGAAGGGTTTCTTATGAAGGGAAAAATAATCTCAAAAGATATTTTGATATTCCATTCTTCTTCTCCAGAATTCTTTATAGAATTCTTGCATTCTTTCAAAATGGGACAGAAATACAAACCTCTCTGAACCTCAGACCCTTATTCCATCTTTTATTACTATAATGCCTCTACATATATTATTACAGATACAGGCCATATCCCTGGTTGTCATCTTCCTAATTGCTCAAGACAGAGCAATGTAAGCAGGGCTGAAACTAATATTTTAACTAATTACAATATTGCATTGTGTTATCAAACATTTATCACAAATGTTCTCAATACATAAGAGAATAATGAGTATTTTCTCCCCCCCCCCAATAATTTATTTGCAACATAAGGTTTTGATTACATTGGACTACCAATTATCCATTTTTCTAAATTGCTCCCAATGTAACATAGAGCAATAATCTATTTTCTTGAAGATACTTGCATGGATAATTGTTTGAAACCATGATTGATACGCCTTCAATATAGCCAAACAAAATATAGCAGCATTGACCTTTGCCCATTAGTATTGGTTTCATCAGTGAGTTGGTTTATCACAGCAAAAGAAGAAAGTTGTACTTTTTGCATTAGAAAAAGAATATTTAGATCTGAGTTCCTCAGCGACAAGGAAGGAAAAAAAAGATGCAAACCTTAAAAGCAAGCAATGTGGTTTGGGGTTAAAAGTTTGTTCTGTGAAGAGAGTTGTTAATAGGTTCCCTGTTGCTAAGGAAACTATTTCCTTGGTAGCTGGATGCTTGCTATGTCTTGCTAAATTGATGTCATAAAGTCGACAAAGAAGAATGAAAAATATTCAAACTGTCTCTACAAAGTGCTCTAAGCAAGATCCCCTCTAGAGAGCAGTGTTGAAATCAACTGCCTGGAAGCTATTGCCAGCGTGGAAGTTTAAAAGGGAAACCAACAGACAAGAAAATGGGAAATCCAAGTGGGGGGGGGAGGAGAAAAGCAGTCATTCAGATTGCAAGGAAATATAATCCTTCACTAAGCTCCTAAAACCATTCAAGAGGTTGTAATGGAGAGTTCATAGATCAGCTGAAAAGCAACAAAGCAAACATGTAACATTGCTGGGAATCAAGTACACCATTTCCCTTCTCACACGTTCAGGTTTTGTTCAGCTCCAACTGAAACACAGCAGTCACTTCCCAGCATGTAGTTTTGTTTGGGAATTGGATCCCTTTCTTCCTTGTTGCTTTCTTTCCTTTTAAAATGTTTATTCCTGCATATCTAGAGTATATAGAGCTGTCATAGAATGAATTCCATCTTCTTCAGTTTATTTTAGAGCATGGGATAACTTTTACCAATGGCTAGGAAAACGAACTAGTGAGAAACGAATGTGATATGTTATTTTGAATACATATTAGTAAGAAGAATGTTATGCATTGATTAATTACCGCAATACTGCTTATGATTATTGTCTACTATACTTACTACAGTTATTTGTTACTATATTAACTATTGTTAGCTAAACATATGTACCCGGACAATAGTCTGTTTGCTAAATATTGAAAATGTTACTGGGGGATAACCCCAATATTGACCCCAAACCCTAAACCCTATCCTGACCCTATTTTATCCCTAACCCTATAAAACTCAATAAAATCTTTTTTTTAAAAAAAGAACAAATTCCAGTCTATGCACACCCTACTGTGTTTATTATGTATGCATGTATGTTATATTTTTATAAGTGATTCAAGTGGTGAACATACCTAATGATCCTTCTCCTATTTTCCCCACAACAACCCTGTGAGGTGGGTTGGGTTGAGAGAGAGTGACTTGACCTAAAGTCACCCAGCTGGCTTTCATGCCTAAAGCAGAACTAGAACTCACAGTCTCCTGGCGATTAGCTCACAATTACCCCGCCAGCTCTGGATTAGAACTCATGTCTCCTGGTTTGTAGGCCAGCACCTTAATCACTAGACCAAACTGGGTAAATGAAAATCTACTTTGAAAATGCCATAGAATCAGACTCAGAGCATTACTGACGAGCATCCTCATTATATAAAAGTAAGGAAAAATGTACAGCTAGGGAAAACTGGTCTTGGGTTATTCACTTTCTTCACATGTCATCTTTTATTTCTATCATTTCTTGTAATCAGAGAATGGGCTTCCTTTTTTTTTTCACTCCATCTTTAGATGAAAAAAAGACAAATACAACAGTGTGACTCACAGAAGACAAAAGTCTTCTGGCTCCAACTTCCAGTTCATAAGCTGGTTTCATTTGAGGCCTCTTTCCTGTGGGTCCCTAATATCAAAAATGTGCACATCTATGCAAGGGCATGGCATGTCCTTTGATGCCTCATTTGGATAGCTACCAGAAACTGTGGAGAAAAGATGAAAAACCAAGAAGTAATATGGTTTGGATATGAAAGTTGGTTTTGTTCTGAGAGAGTTGTTAATAGTTTCTTGTTGCTAAGGAACTATTTCCTTGGTAGCTGTATGTTTGCCAGATCCTGCTAAATTGGTGTCATAATCTTAGACAAAGAATATTCCAAGTGGAGCTACAGGTTCATATGTGTATGCATGTTTAAAAATAACAACTTTTAGTATGAAAAACCAATTCTTTCTCTGCCTCATAAGCAATGTGAAAATAAAGTAGAAGTATGTACTTGATGGAAGATAAAAAATCTGTGCAGCTGTCAATAGCCCACTTTCAGGAAATCTCTACAAATGCAGGTTATGTACCAGTAATATATTTGGAAACGAGGGAACCTGAATTGCATTTTCTGGAAACATTAAAAAAAGTGTGCTCTTTCAGCTTACAAGTTATTTTATAGCTTCATGAAAATGGATTACGACCACAGATTATCAAAATCTGTTAAGAATCCTAATGCACTAACCCCCAAAAAGCACCCATATACCAAATTTATGTGCACAATTAACTGCAATTTTTGTGAATAGTTCAGGTATATCGTTTTGTGAAAGTTTCACAATGGAATGTTCTTGCTAATAATGGCTGAATATACCATGATAAAGATGTTGAATGGATATTAAGCCCATAACAACTACTGGCAAAATTGAATCCTTGCAAATGAGACTGAACATAATGTCAGATTTGTGCATGGATGTATTTCCATCTGTCAACTGCTTGAATTTCTAATAAAGATCATTATTAGAGAAACAAGGACACGTGCTTTGATTCAGATCTGGTTTTGCCTTCCTTTGTACAACCAGTCACACATCAAAATATCTGCTATCTAGTTCGATAGCAGTGAAATCCACTTATAAATGCATATAGGAAAGATGGGTGTTTGATTTATCTAAATTCTAGATAATGAGATAGAATAGGATAATTTGGGGGTGATTTTTATTACTCCAAGATAGAGGAGATTAGTCTGAACTCACATATTTTGAGCTCCATGTGACCTAAGCGGATTTTTGATTATGTCTTTTAATCTGCATAATATATCTAAACTGAGCAAATGACCAATTTAATTGTTATTATTGTGGTTGGTTGCGCAGTCAGCCAGATGTTCAGACTGGATTTGGCACTTTTGTCAACCTATTGAGTCTAAGATAGGCAGATGTTGTGTTTTGGTGGTGTTAATTATTATCAATAGTAATTAATTAAGTTAATTGTTATTATTAGTTTATTAGACTGAATTATTTTGATCCACTAGAAGAAAAACATAAAGAAGTAAAATAAAGTCTCCATGATATGAAAAGAAGGAAAAAATGAAACAATTTAAAATATACGTCACTAGTTCCAATACCTCAGAGCCCAGAACAACCAAAAAACCTCCCCCAAACCCAGCATGAACAACAAACAAAAGAAAACATGTAATGAGGAACAAAAGAAGTAATGGTGGTGGTGGTATAGGATCACATCCAAAATGTTCTCCAGAAATGTTCAGCCTTTGCTACTTTCTGGAAAACTAGTTCATCTCATATACTTCCACTCTGATAATGAGCTCCACTGCATTCTGGATGGGCTGGCTTCCTGAGGGAGACATGCTTTGTCAATTTCCCCCTACATAGGATGGAAAGATTTTTATGAACTTGGATGTAGGTCAAGGGGAGGCTTTTGCCTGTGGAAGAGATAGGGGGGAGGTGACCTGGTGACCCATGGGCATTGTCTTCCCACACTATGATGTTCCATCCAACATTTCTGGAGGACATTTTGGGTGTGATCCTATACTATACCACCGCTACTTCTTTTGTTCCTCATTATGTATTTCCTATTGTTTATTGTTAATGTTGGGTTTGGGGGAGGTTTTTTAGTTGTTCTGGGCTCTGAAGTTTTGGAGCTAGTGAAGGATATTTTAAATCTCCTACATCACTATACTGTTCCCCAAGACAAGATCCCTCATGACAGATTGCTCATGAAATCCCACACTTAGAAAAGATTCCACATCTAGGAAATTTCAACATACCCCACAGGGGGAGAGATCACTTTCTTCACTGGGCTTCACATGTCTCCAGGCCAAAAATACCTGAATGAGCAGATCTACACACCTCATGATCTAAGCCCACTATATTACTACTCTCAGTGCTCTGATTTCATAGTCTACATTTTGATTACTGTATGGCATGTTATGCTGTCAAAATAACTTGCCCTGTGTGTTCTTTAAGATGACCCAGTCATGATTTGAACCTAGAACTTTGCTTCTAACAATACATTTTCAAAATTGTTATTTCCCTTTAGCAAGTTCCTTGAACACTTGGCACTGGTGTATTCTATCAAAGGAGCAACTTCAAAGGGTTTAATTTGAACAATTAAAAAAAATTTCTATGAAATTTGGAGTGTGTATTCAGTTCTAGCTTCTCTCTTGAAATTTCATTTAATGCTCTGGAAAGCAAGCAACATTTTTCCAGGTTTTTCTGTTATCACCTCTAGTGGGCAGCAGCAAGCTCTTAAACAGCAAACTACCAGCCTTAGGTGCTCAGAAGTAGACATCTGACTAATAAAAAGAAAAGACCAATAAAAAGAAAGAAGAATTCTGTTTGTTTTTTGGGGGAGAGAGTATGGGGCTTTTGGGGGAGCTGGAAGTCTTAAATGAGAGTGGCGACCTCAGGCAAGACCAGGAAATATAGAGTTATTTTTCTACTATGTTAGAGTAGTACCTATGAAATCTATGTTCATAATCACCCTCAATTATGGAAGCTCCCTGAATAACTGAGCTGTTACTCTCTCTTAGTTCAACCTACCTCACAGTATTGTTGTGGTAGGAAAATTTTGAAGGAGAAAGTGTGTGCATTTTTTAAAAAGTCCAGGAAGAAATTTGCGGCATAAATCTCCGTACTAAATAATATACCATCAATGCTTCATCATTAAATAAGTGCAAAAACACTGCATTCCAAACAAGATAAAGAGGTTTACTATCTTTTGAAATACACTTTGAAGGCAGATGTTACTTCCTCTAGTAGAAGAAGAATTAAGAGAGAAAAAATTGAAGAAACATGTTCCCCCCAAAGTCTAAACATTTGGCTGACTACGTGACCAAAAACAATTTATTAAATTTAAATATCATTTGACTCTCAGCAACTCTAAATGGAATTACACATATGTAACAAGATCAAGGTGGATGGTGCTTATTTAGAATAGCTGGCAAGGAAGGTGGAGTTTCACATTGGCATTTTGGTATCCTTGGCACACATTCTCGATTATTGACATTGGTGTTCTCCTAACAGCCCAGAGAGCTGAAGCCAGCATTTTTTACATTTGTCACTGTCACTTCACAAGTGTTTGCATTGTTCAGGAAATTGTATGTGTAAAGCAAAAACTGCCTGCAACCAACTTCAACAAGGGAGAAGGGATGTGAGGGTGCTTGAAACAAAAACAGAGGTTTTATGTGTCCTATTATGTGCCCCAGCCAGAGTCATAAATAATTGTGACAAGTTTTTTTCTCCCCCATTGTTACATGTAAAAGTCCTTGACTCTGCCTCCTGTCTCAACTCCCCTTTCTTTCTCTCTCTCTCTCTCATGCACTGGAACTGCCACGATGCATGATGATAGATAGCCCTATGCAGCAAATGACAGCTGGATAGATTTTTTAGTTTGTGCTTTAGAGGGAATCAGATATGCTGTATAAAGCAATAAAAAAGCATACTCACAAGGTGGGTTAAAAATAGCTAGCACAGCATTACCCTACTTTGTTGTTTATCAAAAGCCAAATCTTTACATGCAAAGTCTGGTGATACTGATGCTAATGATCACCTTTTCCCCACTCCCATCTCTCTCTCTTTCTCTACTTTCCTCAAAATTTTATTAATAAGGAAATAATAAAAGGACACAGCTAGTTACATGTGGCTACCCACCTACGTACACATGGATTCCCCAAAAACAAATGAATATATTCAGAAGAAAACATCCAGAAAGTGGAAAATATTAAATGCATGGATACATCTGCACAACGACATTTAGGGTGTACATCTGTTATCATTTTCTTTGGATTGGGAGGTTCTGCTTGGTCATGCTTAGTCACTTCTTGTTTTATCTATCACGATTCACTCTTCATAGGGCTTCCCTTGGAGATCACCCAGAAGGCTCAGCTAGTCCAGATTGCTACAATTTGAGTAGTGATGGAAGCTTCTAGGTATGTCCATGCAACACCTCTAGTGCCACACCCCTTATAGCAGGATGCAACCAAGGAAGCAAGAAACACAAAAACTTCAGTATATTTACACAACTTATATCCTGTGTGGCGCTTTTACTTATACAAAACCCCTGGAGGCAATATGTGTGTGTGTTTGTCCTATGCTGGGATTCATCAGACATATGTAGCTGGATTTTTTTCTATGGGTTCAAACTTTTTACCAGGAATTGAAATCATGGATCATCGCACTTTAGGTAACTATGTGTAGTGCATTAACGTTAAGAGCTAGCCAGGCCCCAGTGCTCAATAGTAAATGGAAATCCACTTACATAAAGCATATCAGCAACCTGGGTCAAAGATTGAACAATCAAGAACTATTTTGTTGGAATTTCTTCAAACTGAATCAATTGGAGGTCTATCTAGATGAGGAATTAATTGGGAACCAGCTTTTTTGGACTCCTGTACCAATCAGAAAACAGCTTGCCAGGTTCAAATACAGAATAACAGAGTTGGAAGGGACCTTGCAGGTCTTCTAATCCAATCCCCTGCTCAAGCAGGAGAACCTATACCATTTCTGACAAATGGCTGTCCAGTCACTTATTGAAATCCTCCAGTGATGAAGCACCCACAACCTCTGAAGGCAAGCTGTTCCATTGGTTGATTGTTCTCATTGTCAGAGAAATTCTTTTTATTTCTAGGTTGAATCTCTCCTTGATCAGCTTCCATGCATTGTTCCTTGTCTGGCCTTCAAGTGCTTTGGAAAATAGGTTGTCCCCCTCCTCCCTGTGACAGCCCCTCAAATATTGGAACACTGCTATCAGGTCACCCATGATCCTTCTCTTCACTAGACTCAGTTCTTGCAACCGTTCTTCATATGTTTTAGCCTCCAGGCCCTTGATCATCTTTGTTGCTCTTCTCTGCACTCTTTCTAGAGTCTCAACATCTTTTTTATAGTGTGGTGACCAAAACTGGATGCAGTATTCAAAACTCTTACTAAGCTTTATAGAACGGTACTAGTACCTCATGTGCTCTTGATTCAATCACTCTGTTAATACATTTTAGGATTGCATTGGCTTTTTTGGCTGCTGTTGCTTACTGCTGGCTCATATTTAATTGATTGTCCACTAGGACTCCAAGATCACTCTCACAGTTGCTGCTATTAAGTCAAGTTTCACTTAATCTGTATGTGTACTTTTGTTTTTTATTGCCTAAGTGTAAGAGTTTGCTTTTCTCTATGTTGAATTTCATTTTGTTAGATAGGGTCCAGTGTTCAGGTCTGTCGAGTTTCACCTGGATCTTGAGCCTATCATCTAGGGTCTTGGCTATTCCTGCCAGCTTAGTATCATCTGAAAATTTAATAAGTTATTTATGAAGATATTGAAGAATACTGGGCCTAAGACGAAACCTTGTGGTACCCCACTGCTTAATTCCCTCCATGTAGATGTAATATCATTAAGGACTACTCATTGAGTATGCCTGTTCAGTTGACTGTGAACTACTGAGAGATACAGCACATTGTAGCTCACTCTATCTCTGAAGATGTCAGCAGCTGGCAAAAAAATCAGGACAATAAAAAACTAGATCCTGGCCATTCAGCACCAAAACTCATCACTGTTTCAAATAACTATTGTGCTTCAGATTTGGCATAAGCTGATAGATACATGGAAATGAGTTGGAGAGATCTGATCAAAGTCCAGTTGCACACGTTTGGTATACATATCTATATCTGAGCAACAATAAAAGGAGAATGTAATTTGTAACTATTGCTTCAGTAAGAATAACACACTGTCCCTTGTATTTCACTATTGTGTACTGGCAAAACCTGTAGTATGCCCAAGAGGTGGTCCTTTCACTTTGCTGAATAATTTCCTCTAAAGTACAGCTACCTTCCTCAATTGAAACTTGGCTGCAGCAAAGAAAGATGAAATGGAATACAGCTGCCATCAGCCTCTTCCTCTCTCTGAACTGGTCACTGTATAAAACTAATTTGAAACTTTTAACAAGGGTGTTAAAGCTTGCTTTATTTATCTCTTTTTCTTTACCATCTTTTTTTCCACTCAGGCTGTATCTTTTAAACTGTAATGCTGAACCTAAATTTGGGGAGAAATGGATTCATCTGGAAAGCGTGAGGTGGGCCTGAAAAGCAGGGGTCAAATTGTTTTGAACAAATATAATCAACAAACAATATTTTCTTTGTGCTGGTTAAGCTTGTCAAAATCAATAACAGGTTGAGGTGCGTTTTCTCCTTTTCTAAGTCATGGGTGCCTTGGCATTTTTGTTTTTCAGCAGCTCAGCTCACTGGCAGCCCCTCACTGAACTGTTATCAGAAAGCAAAGCCCGGTCAAACCTGGCTAGTATTCAGACAGGAAACAACCAGGACTTTTCAAAATTGCATGCTATGTCAGGAAGGAAGACAACTAAGTAATTAACCCAGAAGACAATGGTAAATCTATTGTATTGTTGCTAAAAGAGAGAAAAAGCCTTAAATTACATGGGCACATCCATGCCATGAAATGGTTAAGTTCAACTTGATGTGTCCTTTAATTTGGAAAGTTTTTGTGCTGTGGAGTCTTAAATCAGAGAAGAGCATTGCAAATGAATAAGTATTAAACTTCTCTTGTCCTTCATTTCCAGTTCAATTCACCTGGCTCCTGGTCATCATTCTCTTTCTTTTCATCTTTCCCAGCATTAGAAACATTTCTAGAGAGCTGGGTCTTCACATAATGCATCCAAAATAGGTTAAGTTGAGCCCTGGTCATTTGTACCTTGAGTGAGAACTCTGAATCAATTTGCTTGAAGATGAATTTGTATTCTCCAAAGTCTTGTCCAACACCAAGTTCAAAATTATTAATACTCTTCCTATCCTGCTTCTTCAAAGTCCAAAGTCTTCTAACCCAGGGAAAGCTATTGCTACCGTAGTACAATGCTGATTTTTTAAATATAGACACATTCCAGCATCTGAATATCCTTTCCAAGATCTTCATAGCTATGTTACCAAGTGTTAGACTGCAACATACTCTTTGACTATTTGTTCCTTTACTCTTAATAGTCAATCATAAAAGCAGAAATAATAAAATTTTAGGCATCTGCAATTCACAAAACAGCTGTATTTAGTGCAACAGCATAGATATTTGACACTCTCCTAAACCACCTACCTCAGCATAACAATTCTCAAATGAATCTTTGCAGCAGGAATACTTGCCTGTGCTTTTTAATTGCATGAGTAACATTAATAAGACAACACAGCATGCAGCGTGTGCAGATACCTCAAAGTTGAAGAAAGTGAGCCTTTCACCATTATGCTAGCAACTTTCCAGTTATACAACTTCAGTGCGATACTAGTGTGAAGCAAAAAGAATGTTCATTGGCCCAGATAGAAGGAGTAAGTGATGGAGGCAGGTTGGGCAATTGGAGAGGGCAGATAGGAATATTGTGACAGTAAAGGCCAGAGGAAGATATGGTGGGAAAACTGGGACAGGCTATCCCTGGAGACATTGGATCCACTGCTTCAAAGCTCTCACACTTTCTGGTCCTTAGCTTCCACCCTAGTTATCAGATCTGTGGTGATCCTGGGCAATGGCTGCTGCTTTTAAATGCCAAATCAGTTTTTAATAAATCCACCCTCATTCACATTATTAGCATGTATGAGGGTGCCCAACTGGCTTGTATAACTGAGACCTGGAGGGGTGTGTATGGAACAGAACATTTGGCAGTGAAGGCGGAGAAGGCTGCATTTTGAACCAGGAGTCTCAAGTTACAACACTCCAGCTGAACTGGCTGGAATGATGCTGTGGATTATTCTTCCTGCTAGAGAGTAAAGGAAATAAGGAAGCGAAGGAGATGAAGGAAACGCAGGCAGAAACGAGGCTGTAGGGCCGGACTGCGTGTAAGGTTGGGAAGAAATCCTCACAAGCCTGCATTGCCAAGTCTTTTTGTTTCTAATGTTAGATCTCTTCCTAATAAGATTGAGGGGTTGGAACTTATCATCTCCTTGCAGAAAAATATTCGGGACTGCTGTGTCATGGTCTTTACAGAGACGTGGCTTGACCCTACTATTCCAGGAGAGGCTACTGAATTATCAGGATGCTCAGTGTATTGAGCGGATACCGTAGAACTATGGTCTCTGGGAAGAGCAGGAGGAGGGAGACTTTGTGTTTACATAAATAATAACTGGAACACAAATGTTAAAATAATGGACACTCACTGTTCTCCTGATTTGGATTTTTTTGCAGTGAAGTGCGGCCCCTTTTATCTGCCTCGTGAGTTTAACATTGTGATATTAACTATAGTATATATACCTCCTGATGCTAACACAACCGTGGCCATGAGTTATCTGTTAACTGTTATTTACAAACAGCAACAGGCCTACCCGGATGGAGTGTTGATGGTTGCAGGTGATTTCAATCAAGCCAACTTTGGGACGTTGGGTTCAACAGCTACTGTTTTTAGAACTACTCCTTCTGTGGGTTTTGGTTCTGGACTTTTTAGTTATAAACCTATCATAGGTCTTACCTTAGGAGGAACTAATACAGGAACAGCTACAACTATTGTGGCAGGATTAACATCAGGCACACCTGTTTCCACTACTATTCCCACCACTGGCCTTAGTTTGGGTTTCAGTAAACCTGCTGGATTAGCCACCCCATTTGTTCCAGCTTTTACTCCAGCTTTTTACTCATACTTCTTCTGGACTTCCATTATTTTCTGCCCTTACTTCTGCTCCAGTAGCTGGTTCTTCTGGTTTTATATTAAATTTGGGAGGCACCACGGCTCCAACTATAACAACTATAACTGTATACATAGGACTTTCTCTGAGGGGAGCCTGGACTGGATTAGGAGGAACACTGTTCCCAAATGCAAGCACAATTACAACAGCTCATTGTGTGCCCTGATGAGGCACTTTGGGGCGACTGGTTTATCTCTTGCATTCCTGCTTGTGGCTTTTTAAAATTAATATGTTTATATGTCTGTTTTTAAATTTTTTAAATTTTTAAATTTAATTTTTTAATTTTTATTAAATTGGGGGTGGGTGAGTGATGTATGTACGGGATGGGGATATGCTTGAAGAATGTATGATAGATGAATGGACAGGCCTGCCGAGCTTGAGGGAGGCCGGGGACTGGGGGGATGCGGACTCTGGAGTCAATGAGGGTTGGAATATACCGGTCATTCAGGGAAGAGGCAGGTATGGCGGGAGCAGGAGGGTAGGCCGCACTCGGGGAACTCGGTCCTGCTGTCTCGTAGCAGTTCCTTGTTCTGGCCCTCCTGAAAAATCTTGCTCTCCCCACGATTCTGGTGATGGGTGTAGCTCGGGCCCTGGGCTCAGGCTATTGCTGCTTAACGCCAGGTCGGTTAACAATAAGGCCCCCCTCATTCATGATCTTCTCATGGATGAGGAGACCGACTTGGCGTGGGTGACTGAGACCTGGTTGGGCCCTGAGGGGGGAGTTCCCCTCACGGGCATGTGCCCATCAGGTTATCAGGTATGGCATCAGCCGTGACCCCAGGGAAGGGGGGGAGGAGTGGCTATTTTGGCCCGGGAGAACTTCAGTCTACGTAGACTCACTGTTTCCGAAATTCCGGGTTGTGAGTCCATCCTTATGATGCTGGACCTAGGGGTCCAGGTGGGCTTATTGCTTACGTACCTGCCTCCCAGCTGCGTGGCATCAGCCCTGCCTATGCTACTCGAGGAGGTTGCTGGGCTGGCGGTGGAGTTCCCCAGGTTTATAGTCTTAGGGGACTTCAATCTGCCGTCGCTTGGTGAATACTTGGGATTGGCACAGGAGTTCATGGCCACCATGACAACCATGGACCTGACCCAAGTAGTGCAGGGTCCGATGCATGAGGGTGGACACGCCCCGGATATGATTTTCCTTTCGTAGCAGTTGGATAATGATCTGGTTTTAAGGGGCTTAGACATCTTGCCTTTGTCATGGACCGATCATTTTCTGCTTCGACTGAATTTTACGGCCCCAATCCTTCCCCGCAGGGAGGCGGAACCGATTAGGTGGTTCCGCCCCAGACGCCTGATGGATCCAATTGGCTTTCAGATGGTGCTTGGGGAATTACTGAGCTCCCTCATTCACAGTCCGGCGGATTCCCTGGTAGCGGCATGGAATATTGCCGCGAAGGGGGCTATCGACCGGATTGCGCCTTTGCGACCTCTCCGTGGTGCTGGCCCCAGGAGGTCTCCTTGGTTTACTGAGGAGCTCAGGGAGATGAAGCGCCATAAGAGACATCTAGAGAAGTGATGGAGACAAAGTAAGTCTGGATCTGACCGAACCAGATTGAGCTCATTTATTAAAGCCTATCTGAAGGCGATTAAGGCAGCAAGATCTTTGTATCTTTCTGCTTTGATCGCGTCTGCGGAATCTCGTCCGGCTGCCCTGTTTAGGGTGACCCGATCCCTCATTAACCCAAGGGGTCCGGGGTCACCCTTGCAGGGTAGTGCCGAGGACTTTAATAATTGTTTCGCAGACAAAGTGGCTCAGATCCGGGCCGACCTAGACTCCATTTGTGTAGCAGAGTCGACTGATAATAATTCAGTCGAGGGGACAGGGGCATGTTCTTGTCCGGTCATCTGGGGTGAGTTTGAGGCTGTTACGCCTGAGGAAGTGGACAGGGCCATTGGATCTGTATGTTCTGCCACCTGTTTGTTGGACCCGTGTCCCTCCTGGCTGGTTTCGGCCCGTAGGGTGGTGACACGTACCTGGATCCAGGAGATTGTCAACGCTTCTTTGAGGGAGGGGTCCTTTATGGCTCCCTTAAAGGAGGCACTTGTGCGCCCCCTCCTCAAGAAGCCTTCCCTGGATCCAGTAATTTTGACCAACTATCATCCGGTCTCCAACCTTCCCTTTGTGGGGAAGGTTGTCGAGAAGGTGGTGGCGCATCAGCTACAGCGGTCTCTGGAGGAAGCCGATTATCTGGGCCCTCTGCAGTCGGGGTTCAGGCCCGGCTACAGCACCGAAACTGCTTTGGTCACTCTGATGGATGATCTCTGGCGGGCCCAAGATAGAGGCCAGTCCTCTGTCCTGGTGCTTCTTGACCTCTCAGTGGCATTCGATACCATTGACCATGGTATCCTTCTGCGCCGGCTGGAGGGATTGGGAGTGGGGGACACTGAATTGCAGTGGTTCTCCTCCTATCTTACTGGTCAGTCACAGTCGGTGTTTGTGGGGGGCCAGAGGTCCACCTCTAGGTTACTCCCATGTGGGGTGCCTCAGGGGTCGGTTCTCTCCCCCCTACTTTTTAACATTTACATGAAGCCACTGGGTGAGATCATCCACTGCCACGGAGTGAGATACCATCAGTACGCTGATGATACACAGCTGTACATTTCCACTCCTGGCCATATCAGTGAAGCGGTTGAGGTGATGTGCCGGTGTCTGGAGGCTGTGAGGGTTTGGATGGGTGTTAACAGATTAAGGCTCAACCCCGATAAGACAGAGTGGCTGTGGGTGATGCCTCCCAAGGACACTTCTATCCGTCCTTCGATTACCCTGGGGGGTGAATCTATAAACCCCTCAGAGAAGGTTTGCAACTTGGGAGTCCTCCTCGATCCACAGCTGACATTGGATCATCATTTGTCGGCAGTGGCGAGGGGGGCATTTGCCCAGGTTCGCCTGGTGCACCAGTTGCGTCCTTATTTGGATTGGGAGTCTCTCCTCACAGTCACACATGCCCTTGTCACCTCGAGGATCGACTACTGCAATGCTCTCTACATGGGGCTACCCTTGAAGAGTGTTCGGAGACTACAATTAGTGCAAAATGCAGCTGCGCGAGCAGTTGTGGGCCTTCCTCGTTGTGCCCACATTTCATCAACTCTCTACATGCTGCATTGGTTGCCTATTGGTCTCCGAGCCCAATTCAAGGTGTTGGTTATTACCTATAAAGCCCTTCATGGCATGGGACCAGGATACTTACGGGACCGCCTTCTGCCACATACTTCTCTACGACCGGTGAGAGCGCACAGGGTCAGCCTCCTCCGGTCCTGTCAGCAAAACAATGTCGTCTGGCGGGCTCTAGGAGGAGGGCTTTCTCTGTTGTGGCGCCCGCCCTCTGGAACCAACTGCCTCCTGATGTCTGCATTTCTCTGACTCTCCTGGCCTTCCGAAAGAATTTAAAAACCTACCTCTGCCAGCAGGCCTGGGGATGATTGTTGATTGTGGTGTGACTGATGAGTATGTGTGGGGTTTTATTTTTAATGTTTTTTTGTTCGGATTTAGATTGAAATTGTTTTATATATATGTTGTGAGCCGCTCTGAGTCTTCGGAGAGGAGCGGTATACAAATCCGAATAAAATAAAATAAAATAAAAAATCTGTCTAAGTTTTAGGTTTGTAGCAGCTGAGACTCCAGGCAAGCGTGATTGTCTTCTATCATTTTTTTCTTTCCCAGCTTCCCAGTCTGGACTTCTGAACTAATTCCCATTGAAGCATTAACCAAGCCTGGTTCTACTTAGTTTCCTAGATTAACCAATGTTGGCTCGTGTTGACACTTGGTTAGGTTCATGGTGTTTAGGACAACATTATTTCAGACATCTATCACATACGCACATGCACAAACCACCCTTTCCCTATAGCTTGCTAATTGAAGTGGAATTACTGGCAGAGTGTATGAATTATTATTTTGAAGCTATGGATGAAGTTCAGAAATGCCATCAGGGAAATAAGGACAGAACTTACCTTTCTCTTCAGAGAAACTCTCACATAAGCAGATCAGCTTTTCTTTAGCACCTTTCTACAGCACCATTGCTACTATCAGCACAAATGAGTCTTGATCCAAGATAACATTCAAACTGAATTAGTTTCAAATTTCTGTGTTCCAAGATTTAGTCTGCCCTTGGAAGACCAAGAAAGAATTGGACACAATCTGATACCTGAAACTCTGCCTAACAATTGACTATCATACAAAACCCTGTGCCTTACTTCATATGACTGACAGCATCTCAACTAACACATCTTGTTTTCAGATTAAAATTAGTTCTGGGAAAAGTTATGCCTGAACTGTTTATTTGTTATGAACCTAAACAGGCCCCTGAGGGCTAAATGAGAAAATATGTAAATTGTTTCATGCTGTCTTATTTCCTAAGTTTATTTTCTCAAATGTAATGTCCATGCAAGGGCAACCTAATCTCCCCCCAACTCTTTTTTAAAATAACAATTCGCAGCACTGGCACCCAGGAAGGGGGTCCTGAAAAGGGAAGTAGGGGAAATATTAAATTCTCCTTTCCTGTACTGAAATCTGGAATCAGGCTACAGAATACTTAAATCTGAGATAATAAATTCAGGAAAAAGGACTGGCTTGATACAGAATCCATATACTGTCTCTTTTAGCTTTGATGAGTTTCAGCTAAGAAAAGACGGGGGCAAGTCAAGGACCAGGTGCTCTGCAAAACATTTTAAGCTTATACTTTATAAATCTTATGAATAGTTTTGCTTTTTAAAAAAACAAAACACTGAGAAATACATTCTTAGATTAACTTTTAAAAATGCACCAATGTGCCCAGAAAAGATTTCTCCTGAAAACATACACATATTTATTTCCCTTTGTTTGCTTGTTTTCCCTTCTTTCTCTTTTTTCCACCCCACTCCTTTTCTTCTTCTTCTTCTTCTTCTTCTTCTTCTTCTTCTTCTTCTTCTTCTTCTTCTTCTTCTTCTTCTTCTTCTTCTTCTTCTTCTTCTTCTTCTTCTTCTTCTTCTTCTTCTTCTTCTTCTTCTTCTTCTTCTTCTTCTTCTTCTTCTTCTTCTTCTTCTTCTTCTTCTTCTTCTTCTTCTTCTTCTTCTTCTTCTTCTTCTTCTTCTTCTTCTTCTTCTTCTTCTTCTTCTTCTTCTTCTTCTTCTCCTTCTTCTTCTCCTTCTTCTTCTCTTTTTGTTATTGATTCAGATCCCGTGTAATAAATGACCTGATTTTCCAGCCACCTTGGAAATGTCATGCTGGAGTCAACAAAAATACTTAGTGTATGCTTTATAAAGAATTACAGCTAGTTCCGAATTACTCCTGCTTTCATCTCAGAACATCCTGGACTGGGAGCCTCCTGTAGAATCAACGGATGAGCCGTGGCAGTTGGAATTGATTCAATGAACCAGAGAGCTTTCCTAGTTCATGGACATGACAGACTGAAGGGTATTTATTCACCCTGGCTTTCTCTTCTTGTGCACTGTACTTGAAACTGCTGTGTAATTTAAGAGTGCTGGCTGTATCAGGCCCCAACTATTTCTTCCTCTTGCTTTCTGTGGTATTGCCTCAGGAAAGCCCCTTTTGTAGTTTCTGACGATGTGACAAGGAACAACGCAGACATGAAGCAGACTTGGAGCTTGCACACACCTGTTGTGATCTCATGACTGCCTCACAGGCTGGCCTTTGAGATTTAATGAGAAGTTCTGTCCATTTGGACAGAAGAAATCTGTTTACAAGACTGCCACAATAACTACTCTCCTAGAATTTATAGCAAAAGAGTGTGTTTATTATTATTTTTTTAATTTAAAAGCCAGAATACTTTTCTTTCATTTTACAGCCAGAAGGGAAGTATTTGAACCACAGTTTATTAAAGGACAATTTAGTATTCTAAATATTCCTAGTTTCACATTGCTAAACAGTAGGACATTGAATGCAACTATTACTTATACAGGGGCTGCTATGGAAACAACCTACCTTAATGCTTTCAACATCCATAAATGATTTTGGAGGTAGAATCAGGCTTAGATATAAATCTCTTATCTACACATAAACCTGCAATCAACAGTAATTTTCAGATGATTAGTTCATTAGAAATGTTATGACATGTACACAATTTTACAAAATGGTACCTTGCATGGGGGACTGGATTATTTACAACTTGGTTGAATCTGTGCAGTCACAAAATGTATATTTAAAGTAATTTAAGAAGGAATGGAGAATCTTAGATGACTAGTCCACAACAATTTATGCAACAGAGAAAGAGAGCATGGAGGTCCTCCCATTTCTTTTCTTCTTCCTGCAGTATTGGAGCCCTGATATGGAGGAGGGATGGACTGTTGGTGGTTCTTCAGGGTCTGAAGAACTCCAGAGAGTAAATCTCTCCTATCTTACAGGGAGAAAACTAGTTGTCTGATGGCTTCTGGAGTGCTAAAGTGTGATAGAGACAGAAATAGTGACAATACCCAAAATTTATAACTAGATTTGTAAGAGTGGAGCTGTTAGTGGTCTGACTAATCCAGAATAACAGAATTGGTAATAACCATTGCAGATGCTTGCCCTAGCAAATTGGCTTTCTCATTGTTCCCTCTCACTTTCCCCCAATAATTTGTTATATTTGCTATATTTAATTTGGACATTTTTATTAACATTCTAGCATAATACAGTGTACAGTTAAATAGCTTAAGAAAAGTCAAGGTTAAACATAACAATGTGAAGGAATTTTTAAAAGAAATTATAAGCATTATTTTAGAAAAAACTTATGAAACAAATATATATATATATATATATATATATATATATATATATATATATATATATATATATATATATATATATATATATATATATATATATATATATATATATATATATATATATATATATATATATATATATATATATATATATATATATATATATATATATATATATATATATATATATATATATATATATATATATGTTTTCTGAGGTTTTCGCGGGTGTTTGTATGTAGGTCTTTGATTATTCGGGTTTTCTCCCACGTAAAATTGGAAGTGTCTTGGCGACGTTTCGATGAAGTCCCATTCGTCATCTTCAGGCTGGTGCTTTTGGCTTCATGCTTCTAGGACAGGGGTTCTCAACCTTGGCAACTTTAAAACTTGTGGACTTCAACTCCCAGAATTCCTCAGCCAGCAAAGCTGGCTGAGGAATTCTGGAAGTTGAAGTCCACAAGTCTTAAAGTTGCCAAGGTTGAGAACCCCTGTTCTAGGAGCAATGTGTGATCGTAGCTGTTTCTTCCTTTTAACTGCCAGTGGGGGTATGAACTGATTGGGTGGGAGCTTGGCTGCTCATTTTTTATCCATTCTCCAAAGCAGCACCAAATTTCAGAGGCACATCATTTCCATTCTTCAAGGCACCAGGTGTGTGTGGGTGTGTCTCGTTGGTCTGCAGGCTTTTGTTCCAGGCAGAGCCAGAGGTTCCCTGGCCCAAGCCTCAAATTCTCTCCACAGCATTCTCTCCTGGCCAAGCAGGGCTCCAACGATGCAAAGAGGGAAAGCTCCGGCATGACCAGCCACTCCGGAGACCAAACTTTTCAAGATAGGATGGCCAATCAGTTCATACCCCCACCCAATCAGTTCATACCCCCACTGGCAGTTAAAAGGCAGAAACAGCTACGATCACACATTGCTCCTTGAAGCACGAGGCTGAAAACACCAGCCTGAAGATGATGAATGGGACTTCGTCGAAACGTCGCCAAGACACTTCCAATTTTACGTGGGAGAAAACCCGAATAACCAAAGACCTATATATATATATATTCTAACTCAATTTTGTCTTTAGGCTTTCTTAGGATGGTGGATATTTTTCTGTTTGTGCAGAATGCTGTTTTGATGTTATGTTTGTGGAGGATCTTGCTGATCCTGTCTGTGGTGCCTTTTATGTATGGGAGGAGGGCTTTGCCGTTTTCTTGTTCTCTGTCTTGGATTTTAGTGGGAGTTTCTTTTTGGATTAAGTTGGAAATCTTATTTCTTTGGAATCCATTGGATCTTGATCAGCAAGATCCTCCACAAACATAACATCAAAACAGCATTCTTCACAAACAGAAAAATATCCACCATCCTAAGAAACCCTAAAGACAAAATTGAGTTAGAAAATCAAGGAGTATATGAAATCCCATGTACTGCCTGCCCCACCACATACATCAGACAAACCAACAGAAGAATAAGTGCACGCATTGAAGAACACAAAAACTCAGTCAAAAAAGAGGAACCAACTTCTTCCCTGGTCCAACACCTTAAAGCCACAGGACATGAAATTGATTTCAAAAAGACCAGAACTATCGCCAAAACTGAACACTTTAATAACAGAATAATCAGAGAAGCCATCGAGATAGAAAAACGCCCACACAGCATGAACAAACGAGATGATACCTCCCGCCTACCAGCCATTTGGAAACCCGCCCTTGTTGACAAACGAGTCCATAACACAAAAAATGACACCAGACCTACACTCACGAAAACCACACAGGATGTCACCACCACACATCCACGCAAAAAGCAAACCCAAACCCACAACGATGATGAGGCACAACCTCAAACCAGAAGCCAGACCACAGCTGTATCATTAACCACCTTAAACCCCTCCAATCCATACATGAAGCAAACTGAAACCCACCATGAAGATGAGGCACGACCACGAACGCGAAGCCAAACAACTATGCACCTCACTATCTCTACTCCCCCTGCAACTCAGACTAACCTGAGCACAACAAAGCCCCCACCCAAACAGAACATTCCCCCAGCCAATCAGAGCACAGCCAACCCCCCATCCAATCAGAGCACAGCCAACCCCCTAACCAATCAGAACACACCTCCACCCAATCAGAACACAGCCGAGCTCCCAGCCAATCAGTTCAAACCCCCACTGGCAGTTAAAAGGAAGAAACAGCTACAATCACACATTGCTCCTAGAAGCACGAAGCCGAAAGCACCAGCCTGAAGATGACGAATGGGACTTCGTCGAAACGTCGCCAAGACATTTCAAATTCTACGTGGGAGAAAACCCGAAGAACCAAAGACCTACACACACACACACACACACACACACACACACACACACACACACACACACACATTTATGACCCATTTAGTAAGGGCCTCCTGCAGTTCTAATGAAAAGATTCCTGCTTCCACATTCAACCTTTTTTATTATTGGTGCTTTACACAGCCATGTTCTGATCAATGCCAAAATTATTGAAGATTTTCATTTGGAATAGAACAAACACCTTGCATATCTACTTTAATTAACCGGTGAAACTATGTTAAGTAAGTTTCCTTTTTCTTTCCTTTCAAAGTTGGTAGCGACAGGGTTCACCTTACCTGTAGAAATATCTTGAAAAAAGACAACTCGGTCTTCTGTGTAGTCATTGGGGAAAAAAAACCTACGTAGCAAAAACACGTACAAGGATGGACTAAACATTCAAGTGGAAAAGTAATCGAAATATATATTCAATTCTTCCACAAACTCAAATGTTGCTAGGGAGCAATGCATTGCCATACAAGCTGCCAGTACAATTATATTTACAAAGAAGTGACAAGAGTTAACCTTTGACTATTCTTTCCTGTCTGCCTTTTAGATATCTTGGAAAGCCTCATACGTTGACAGACATATTTGATGGGCACATTTCCAGATATTGGCTGTCTAGATGGGTGAGAGAGCCCTGTTAAGAACCAAGAAAGCTTTTAGGCATTATAGTTAAGCTCTTGTAATGAAATCTGCTGTGCTAGGGAGATAGGCATAAGTTCCCCCCCCCAACCCAATGCGGAGAACGATCAGGTGATGCAGCATTTGATAATGTAATTGTTCTCTAGCATGTGGTGTTATCATAAAACCCATATGATCCATGTCAGGATTTAAGCAAATGATGGGGAAATTATCATAGACATGAATATAGGTGCTAAAATGTCAGTGAACCAGGGTGAAAGTATTCACAGCAAAGCTCATTCTGCAGATGAACAGTCTGAGCATCACATAGGCTGGGCTCATATATAAGTGGCAGAGAAGTTGGGTGGGCACCAATATAAACATAGTATAAAATTAGAAGAGGCATTAGCAAATTGTAATGATGCCGAGATCATAACCACAGCAGAATGGGACAACTCGCCCCAGCCAAATCGCCCTAGCCAGCTCGCCACAGTCAACTCACCATAGCCAATTTGCCATGACCAACTCACCACAGCCAACTCACTGTGGACAACTCGCCATGGCCAACTCACTGTGGGACAATTCAACAATTCAATTTCATTATTGAAAATAATTAAAACATTATTTCAATTTTTGTCATTCACATTTCACTTTGTTTCTCCTTTGGCATCCTTTCTTTAATGATTCTATTCCACTATTTCTTTGATATTACTGTAACTCTTGTCCCATGGCGAATTGTTCTGCAGTGAGTTGGCCATGGAGAGTTGTCCTGCAATGAGTTGGCTGCAGTGAGTAGGTGATGGCGAGTTGGCTGTGGTGAGTTGTCATAGACCCTAACATAGACCCACTACATGGCTGCAGTGATGTAATCAGATGAATGCTTCAGTTATGTAGTTATGTTATACTGACGGAAATACATAACATAGAATAACAGAGTTGGAAGGTACTCTGGAGGTCTTTTAATCTGACCACCTGCTCGAGCAGGAGATCCTATACCATTTCAGATAAATGCTTGTCCGTTCTCTTTTTGAAAGCCTCCTGTAAAGGAGCATCCACAACCTCTGAAGGCAAGCTGTTCCACTGGTTGATTGCTTCCACTGTTAGGAGATTTCTCATTAGTTCTAGGTTGCTTCTGTCCTTGGTTAGTTTCCATCCATTGTTTCTCATCTTACCTTTTGGTGCTTTGTGAATGTGGCACTTCCGTGATTATATTTATATATGAGTGTTTTCATTTGTCTGTCCAACCCATGAACACCTATGTTACAGATCCTAGTTTAGTCAAATAAACTGCCATTTTAAAATAGTATTACTAGTTGTTGAGATCATTCTTTCTATGAATCTTCCCCAAAAATGTGCTTCATCATTGCACATTCCCCAGATGTCACTTAGTTACAAAGATTTTCACTTTGCTTGAATATTTCTAAAGAATCTTTGAAAGGAAATGAATGGATCATCCAAAGAAATAACAACCAATTTTTGTATGATTTAAATTACTGAAACTACTTCAGAACTACTTCTCTTCTTCCGTCCCTATCTCCATACAACCATTTGAAAGTATCCGGCTATTAGAAATGAACAGTCTGTCAAATGAAAGGTTGTGCAATTAATTAAGTGGAAATTCTGTAGAGCTGGACCAAGGAGAAAATTCATCACAGCTATGAAATATGACCTCTTGTGTCCAAAAGACAAATATGTTTAAACAAATTATGAAAATTGATGACAAAATTACTGGTGGCAAAATGCACACGGAGCAAATATAAAACAGCTGTACTTGGATTCAGCATGGCTGTTCACCCTTACAGAATTGAAGATTCATTATCTCTGCTTTCTTACAGAACTTTTCCTAGTTAATTTCTACGATTCAGCATGGCTAGCCAAAAGTTGACTCACTGAATTGCTAATCTGGGATTTTCCTGCCAAAGTAAGAGATTCAGTCTGCAATGAATGTAGTCGCCTTGTCTTTATTACACTATCCTTTTCCAATGGAAATGACCCAGCAGGTATTTTCTAATGTAAGTGTACTGCTTACAACTATCATGATGAAATTCCCTAATTTATTGGTATTGTCATCATTATGGATTTATCTAGAATGCATTGTGTGCCTGTATTTCCAATCCATTTGCTTAAATGACTTTTTTTTTGCATTCTACCCAATTTCAGTAAATAATTATCCAATTTAGAACATTTTAGATACTGAGTTCTGCAGAATGAATCTCTGCAAACTGGATGCTTCTGAAGTTATAAATAATGGTATCAGTTTCACTATTTCACTGTTTCTACAACTTTTCTTCTCATGAAGAGACAATTTAAATTGCATGCAACCACACATATCACAAGTGCCCTTCACATGTGTTGGAACTGCATCTTTTCAAATTCTTAGAGTACATGGCGAAAGGCCTGTTGATTTGAAATTTTCAGTATTATTCTCCCTGTACCTTTAAGACTGAGAAACACACAGCTGATACCTCTGCACTGAATGTCCAGTCAGTTGAGTGAATCTACATATGTGGCAGGGAGAGGATTGTGCGTATCTCACTGAATACTACTACTATTACTACTAATATTAAGTATTACTACTAATACTACTGCTAGGTTGATAAAAATGGCAAATCCATTCTAAACATCTGGGTGACTGTACGATTACAATATTTTTTTAAAAAAAAATTAACAGCAAAGGAAATCAATATCAATGCACAGGAATTAATATCTTTATCACATGTCTTGAAAACTAAGGTATTCTCTTATGTTAAAAATATCACAATATACTGTAGGCAACAGTGAGCCTTTCTGGATCTCCAAGAGGATATTACCATGGAAAAAATATTTCTCTTCTGCTCAATCACTTTTCAAAAAGATTTTTATCTTGCCTTTTTTCCCCATATACAACTCTAGGTGGCAAAAATATTTTTCCCACAACAACACTGTAATCTAGATTGTGGTGAGAGAGAGTGACTTATATGTATGCTTGAGAGACAGTTTGATGTGATGGATAAGGCATCAGGCTAGAAATCAGGATATTGTGAGTTCCTGTCCTGCCTTATGCACAATGACAGCTGGGTGATCTTGGGCCAGTCACTCTCCATCCTAGGAAGGAAGCAATGGCAAACCACTTCTGAAATATCTTGCTAGAAAACTGCAAGGACCTGTCCAAGCAGTTTCAGAGAATCAGACATGATTGAATGGAAGAAAAAAAAGCTTGCCTGTGAGTAAGTACATTTAAGTCCAGAGTAGCTTAATTTTTTTGAGAAAATTGTGTTTATTTGAACTGTCCAGCATCCTTTGGGTTCCTTAGACTGCACCTTTGTAGTAGATCATGTGAGGAATTCTGTTTCTAAGAGTTGAAATAGTTAGGTATCCATAATCCAGAGTTCTCAATCAAGGCACAAGTGATCAGGACCAGATTATCATATTTTGGACACATTATATATAAGAAGACTCGCACCTGAAGGCAGGACAAGAAGCAATGGATGGAAACTAATCAAGGAGAAAAGCATCCTAAAACTAAGGAGAAATTTACAGACACTTGCAACAATTAATCAGTGGAATGATTTGTCTTCAAAAGTTGTGGGTGCTCCAACATTGGAAATTTTTAAGGAGAGATTGGACAACCATTTGTCTGAAATGGTATAGGGTCTCTTGCCTGAAAAGGGGGATGGACTAGAAGATCTCCAAGGCCTCTTCCAACTCTGTTATTCTTTTATTCTTGAGAATGGATGCTGGATAGACTATTGTTCTGGTAAAGATGAAAGGAAAGAGAAAGGATGACCAGCAGCAAGGTGGATGGACTCAGCTACAATCTCAGTGGATGCATCATTACAATGTCTGAAGGTCTAAGATGAGGTCAGATCATCCTATAGAAGACCTAACTTCATGGTTGCTAAAGGTCAACACCAACATGTTGGCATGAATTAATCAATCATAATCAGTTTATGAATCCAGTTCTATGTGGTAGGCCACTGAAGATTAATACAATTTGGGGTTTATTGGGATGCAGATTATTACACATCAAAAAGTGTTGAGATTCCATGGTTTTTCTATGGCTAAAAGTAGATGAATTATAATTATGCCTAAATTGCCTTCTGCATAAGCATTCTCAGGATAATATCTAAAAAATATCAATCTATTCTAGGTAGTTATTCATTTCTGCCAGAATTAGAAGATGTCAAGAAAAGCCAAGGGTTTTTTGTAATACCCATTAATTGGAAGGAGCTGCCAACCCCACATACTTTGATTATTGATTAAGCATTCAAAAGAGCCACACACTTGCCTTGCTTCTTTTCCCCCATTTTCAATTTATGACCACAAAGTTGCTGCTGCAAATTTTGAACCAACAAATTGCACTGCAGATATAAATCAGTAACTCTCACTGCAAAGTATTGCACATAATTTGTGCATGCCGTCTCGGTGTCAGAGGTGCAGCAAGTCACTAAATCATGCTATATTAACAATTTGCAAACTGCTTTTAAAAAATCACCAAATCAGCAACCACCATTAATAGGAAGAGAAGCTCATGCAGATACTTCTGTGTGTATCATCTTGAGAAGGCACTCAGTATGACTGAATCAAACAGACTTGATTCAAATTGAACCAATGATTTTAACTGATTTGTCAAATCTACTTGATACTCTTTATTCACTCCCCATATTTAGAACTAAAAATCACAATTCACATGTTCATTCTTTTATGATAGAATTCTGGATCCCTTCTTGATGTCAATTGTAAGGGTTATAGACATGTATCATTGGGCAATAATTTACAACATGTAGTCCTTGACTTACATCCATTCATTTAGTGATTGTTCAAAGTTACAACAGCACTGAAAAATGTGACTTTATGACTGTAATAGCATCCCCATGGTCATCTGATGAAAATTTGGATGCTTGACAGCTGGTTCATATTTGCAGTGTCCTGGGGTCCTGGGATCAAGTTTTGTGATCTTCTGACTATCTGACAAGCAATGTCAATTGGGAAGCCAAATTCATTAAACAACCATGTTACTAATTTAACAACTGCAGGGATTTACTTAATAACTCTGACAAGAAAAGTTATAAAGTGGAGCAAACTTCACTTAACAACTGTCTTGCTTAGCAAATGAAATTTTGGGCTTAATGGTGGTCATAAGTCGAGGATTACCTTTAAGAAATGTGAGCCTAGATTGTTTTTTCCAGGCTATGATTTATCTCAGATGGTAGGTAGAATCAAGAGCCACTATTCAAACTGACATTAGAAAGGAATAAAAAGCATAAAGTTTGTTTGAAATGATATAGGGTCTCCTGCTTGAGCAGGGGCTGGAGTAGAAGACCTCCAAGGTCCCCTCCAACTCTACTATTCTGTAAGTTTAAGCTTTGTCTTGGGCTGGGATCAGAACGTCTGAAAACAGAAGCAAGATTGATAGAAATAGAAAACAGATTAGCAGAGGATAAATAAAATGCTTTCAAGTGCGCTACAATGCACATGTTAAAGCTTTGCCACAAGTCTAGGGAGACAAGCGTCTTAATCTCTTGCCATTTTTTTCTCTCTCAAAGTCACCACAGTGCTTCAACTTGCCACCTTCTCTTTTATAACTGATCTCATAATAAGTCATTTAGAGATGAGTGTAATCATACCACAATGTGCAGTTAGAATAATGGATGGCTTGGGCTCTATCAGTTGTCTGCATCTTGAGGATTTTGAGGTATGCCTTGGAGGAATGCATTAGATGCTATGGTTAATTAACTAATTTACTCAATCAAGTTTAACAGTGATTTTTAACTTTAATGGTGCCATTACATTCTAATATGAAAATAACAGGCTGTGTTTCTGGCAGTCCCCACAGTCCACCTCCTCTGTACCATCTACTTAACAATTTGATTCTGATTTGTGAGCCTTTACATCCATTTATAATGTCAAAAGCTTCTAATACAATATCTTCCAAATCCATTACTGGGCATGGAATTTGCAGCAACAGATGTTGAATTCTATGGCAAATTCTCAGCATCTTGTAGCAGTGAGTGAAGTAAGGAACACCATTTGGAGAGTATGTACTAAAACAAAGACCCAATCCTTATGTATCTGAATGAAAGCTACACCAGTGGGCAAATCCATTCTTCCTTCTTATTTATTTTTGCTAAATCTAAAACTTGCACATTCTGCTTTATAATCCTAAAGGATGATGAAGATGATGGAGACATAGCATATAAGGAGATATGCAAAAAAGGAAGATGCAAACATTTTCAATTCAATGGATTTCAAGCTTGGTGCTGTAGGTTGAAATGTTCTGTGTCTGCATGAAAGGAGGAATGTTTGCAATAATTAGTGAAGTAGGTTTTATTACTTTATTTGGTGCTGAATGTTGGATGAATGTTTTTTTTATTAAAAATTTGGGGTATTGTTTTATTTTATGATCATTTTAATTTAATTTATATTAGACTTTAATGCGATTGTTATTATCTATGTTGTAAGCCGCTCTGGGTCCCCTGGAGAAGAGCGGCTTATAAGTCTAATAAATAAATAAATAAATAAATTTACAGGAAAGAAATCATAAGGTCAGGTAAAGCCTAGCACCTAACTAATTACATCCTGTCATGAGGAGAGTCAAACAGCAAGTGTTCTGCACATGAGTGGCTGAGAAGAAAGGCAGAAGGAAATGACTTCAGGTTAGATTGGTAGACCAAGAAAGGACGCAGGGGTTCTCAACCTTGGAAACTTTAAGATTTGTGGACTTCAACTCCCAGAATTCCTGAGCCAGCAAAGCTGGCTGAGGAATTCTGGGAGTTGAAGTCCACAAGTCTTAAAGTTGCCAAGGTTGAGAACCCCTGATGGAGTGATGTCTATGGAGATTCTCAGTCATCCAGGTCATAGCTGAGCAAAGGACGTAGAGCAAATCCTTAATTCTCTATCTATAGCAGTGCCCTTTGGTGGTCAGTAGGTTACAAGCGCTGAAGAGTTGCCATCATTGAATTTCAACCTCCAACACTTAAAACATCCTGTCCTGAGTTTGAAAGATCTTTTTCCTAATTTTTCTTTGCTATGATCCTGCAGCAGCTATTTCAATACACTGCAACAGAGGAAAATGAGTTGGGAAACTAATTTTTGAACTATAGGAAAGTGAGACCTAATTCAACAATTACGTAATTCAGTTCAGAATCAAATGGAGAATGGTTTTAGAGAAGCAATGCCCACCTCTCATTGTTTCTACTCACCCCACCAGATCTAGCATGGATCATGGTTTGGATCATGGAATTTTGTTTTCTTCATGTTGTAGACCACCCTGAGTCCCTAATATATTGTGATGGAAGGCAATCTGGATTTCCAGGAAGGAGAGAATGCATTCCAGAGGAGCAAAAGACAGTGACGTTTACATTGTTTATGTGAGAAAGAGATGGTGAAGATGGCTCTTCTTTAATAGTTCCCAGAGTATATGCTTTATGATGCAAATATTCTGCTTTAGTTTGGCTAGATTTCTGTCTATGGTGAGAAACAATAAAGGATGTGGAGAAAGGTTTTTGGATCCTGACATATGTACCCATATAAAAAAAAGAAAGTCCATGACAATTCAAGAATCCAACACCAGTTCAAGTCAAAGAGCTTGAGAGTCAATGAACAAATCAGGAAATCAGGATATAGGTATGCATATCCATTATTACACAAGTTGTTTCCAATAAATTACTAGATGCCAACAGCTGTTTTAAATAGATGTGATGTGAACTCTTGTTATGAATGCTAAATAGAACATTTTGAACTCAAACATTTCAAATTTAAAAAATGTCAATACCACAGGAAGGAGGGACGGAGAAGGTAAAAGAGGAAAAACAAGGGAAGCATTTCCAGCATGTTGTGAGAAGGAAATCCAGCTCTTGTTATAACATGTTATGTGAATCAGTCCTTCACATTAAACCACATTTAGATATGATATGAATCTAATCTAATAATAATGTGCAATGGATATATGAATGTTTATGGAGAGTCTCAATCATCCTGTTATAGGTGTCCCAAAGGTGCTTTTGAAAAGGCAAATGGACTTTCTTGGGTTTTTCCTTGAAAACGTTTCACTTCTTATCGAAGAAGCTTTTTCAGTTCAAGAAGCTTCTTCTCATCCAACTGAAGAAGCTTCATGGATGAGAATAGAAATGTTTTCAAGGAAAGAAAGAAAGAAAGAAAGAAAGAAAGAAAGAAAGAAAGAAAGAAAGAAAGAAAGAAAGATGGAAAACACTTTTGGGGTAATATATAAATGTAGCATGACTTTAACAATTGCATACTGTGACCAATGTAGTGTAGTTTGGATTAGGACAAGTCCACCTTTGGACATGGAAACCTACTAGGTGTCTTTTTAATAATAAAGTTGGAAGGGACCTTGGAGGTCATTGAGTCCAACCCCCTGCTCAGGCAGGAAACCCTACACCATTTTGGACAAATGGCTGTTCAGTCTCTTCTTTAAAACTTCCAGTGTTGGAGCATTCACTGCTTCTGGAGGCAGGTTGTTCCACTGGTTAATTGTTCTAACTGTCAGGAAGTTTCTCCTTAGTTCTAGGTTGCTTCTCTCTTTGGTTAGTTTCCACCCATTCCACCCGTTTCCACCCCCTGCTATATAGTACATACAATGATATACTTGTATTATTACAGTATACTAAATATGTTTTTGTATTTATTGCTTTCTGATACTTTTTTTTTCTCATGCAGATTAGGAGTGATACATCCATTCTCTTGGAAGAGATGATTCCACTTATTAAGGCCAAGGTTTCAGAAATTAACAATGTCTACACAAAAGTGGATAAACTAGAGGTGTGTTGCTTACATCATGCAAGGTTGGACCAGAAATCTGGGCTTTCAAGCAGTATAGTTCGATTGAAGTATTTAAAAAGATTCTTACCATTAAGAATCATCATACTGTTATCAAAAAACTGGTAAAAAAAGTGGTGAATCAATTTTTTTTAATTAGAATTCACTAAAAACAAATGTAAATGCATCTCTCTAGTTCTGCATGTGTGCTATTCTGTAAAGCTGTTTGCTATTTGTAACTATTTATCCCACTCTTCAATTGTATTATGTACATCAGTGTTGTGAGAAGGAAACCCAGCTCTTGTTATAGCACATTATATGAATCAGACCTTCACATTAAACCACAATATGTTTCTTGTTTGTTTGGATATGATATGAATCTAATCTAATAATAATAATATACTATATAATAATGAATATTAACATAATAATAATAATAATAATAATAATAATAATAATAATAATAATAATAATAATAATAATAATAATAATAATAATAATAATAAAAGTTGGAAGGGACCTTGGAGGTCATCGAGTCCAACCCCCTGCTCAGGCAGGAAACCCTATACCATTTCAGACAATTGGTTGTCCAGTCTTTTCTTAAAAACTTCCAGTGTTGAAAAGTTCACAAATTCTGGAGGCAGGTTGTTCCACTGATTAATTGTTCTAACTGTCAGGAAGTTTCTCCTTAGTTCTAGGTTGCTTCTCTCTTTGATCAGTTTCCATCCATTGCTTCTTGTCCTGCCTTCAGGTGCCTTGGATAATAGCAGCCCCTGAGATATTGGAACACTGCTATCATGTCTCTCTCGTCCTTCTCTTCATTAAACTAGATATACCCAGTTCTATCAACCTTTCCTTATAGGTTTTAGCCTCCAGTCCCCTAATCATCTTTGTTGCTCTTCTCTGTACTCTTTCTAGAGTCTCAGCATCTTTTTTACATCGTGGTGACCAAAACTGGATGCAGTATTCCAAGTGTGGCCTTACCAAGGCATTGTAAAGTGGTATTAATACGTCATGTGATCTTGATTCTATCCCTCTGTTAATGCAGCCCAGCACTGTGTTGGCTTTTTTGGCAGCTGCAGCACACTGCTGGCTCATATTTAAGTAATATATGAATGTTTATTTAAGAAGAGACTGTATGGCCATTTGTCTCAGATGGTATAGGGTCTCCTGCTTGAGCAGGGGGTTGCACTAGAAGACCTCCAAGGTCCCTTCCTGCTCAATTCTGATGGAAAGGGTTCAGTTCTCAGGAACTTCTATCCATGCATTTGATCTGAGCAAATTAGTTGAAAAGAGTAATGGGAGACAAGAGCATTTATTTATAAGTCTTCCCCATTTGTAGCCCCAAAGTCAGTTCTAAATGGAAAACTGAGCCTAAATGCCTTATATTTTAGGCTATGCTTTCCCAGGGATATGATAAAATAAAGAGTAATTTGCAGAAGTTTGCTGCCAAAGAGACTTCTGCATCTGACCTTTGACCATAGTGCTAAATACAAGCTCATCAACATAATTTCCTTGTAAGACTGAAGATCTGTAGAATTGCAGTGTCCATGAAATTCAAGATCACATTTCAGTCCAATCAGCATAGGTTGTGATCCCAATAAATCTGAAAAGGTCCAGATTCAGGAGGATTTGGTTAGAATAAAACTTACTGATTTGCCCAAGGCTATAAACAGTGCTGAAGAAGAATTTGTATGTGGATTCTTTGCATCCCTTCACAACTCCCTAACCCTCTTACTATTGTGCCTCTCGGGCTATTCAGAGCAGCTACTGTCTAAACTTCTTTTAGGTCACAGCCTGGGGCAGAAACATTTTTGTAAAGCAGTTTTATGATGAGAGATATCTTTTTTCTTGATATATAAGGTGTGCAAAGAGGCACAAAACTCCCTTCGAAATACACCAAGCTAATCATTCCATACCCTGATCCTTAACCAGATATGCTGAGTGTTGATGATCATCCCACAAAACTGTCTCCTTTTGTCTTCTTCCATCTATTTCATTCTTCATGGAGTTTTTAAAAAGCATTGGTGGTCACTTCTCATTAGAAAAACATGCTGTGTCCATCTCTCTGCTTTCAGAACAGTTATTGTTTCTGTTGTCCTGTTCCATATATTTTCATTCTGGGCACCTTCTGCCTTCTTCCTTCTCCTTGTCAGCATCTAAATGTCCACAAAAAGGTCTAGGCTTCATTGTGATGCCTTTTCATTTGGTTCTCTATTCTGTATTGAAAGTAAATTTCTGCCTTGTGTAAATAGTTATTTTAGGGAGAGGCAAATATTTTGAATTGTTTGTTTCTTCAACAGACATCTGAAAAGCACAGATGCATGGTACAGAGTATTTCACACTGGTTCTTAGCAAAACTTTTAAATATCAGTTTCATAATTCCACCTTGTTCCTTTTTACATTTATTTACACAGCAATTGCAATAGATGTTTTGTATTTCTATACTCCTGTTGTTTAAATGTGCTTTAGACAGTTTTCCCTCTTTTCTTTTTTCTATCTGATGCAACCTGTTAGTTTCCCTGAAGAATAAGATGCATGAAATTCAAAAATACCATTTCAGATGTGTAGAATAAGCATGGTAGGAAAAGACTGTCAAACTATTAAGCATTGCAGAATTCTATGTTTTAGTTATGAACATTGCACATGTGAGGGATAGCATATAAGGAGGGGGAGGTGGTATGATGGACTACAGTGAAGCAACATTTCCCAGGAAGGATGGAGCACATTACAAAGGGGTGTGTGTGTGTGGCGAGACAAGAGGCAATACAGCCCAGAGCTGGATAGGTGACAGAGAATGAGGGTTAGGATAGCCACTCCTTAGAAGTTCCCAGGGTACATTCATAAGGGTTTTAGATAGCACAGGTTTAGTCTGGCATGATTCTGTCCATTGGATATAAGCAAACAAAGAACATAACTTTGGCTGGATTGTTCTATGTCATTTTTGGGATGGACTTAACAGTAAGCAATATCATGCAACAAATGTGATTTTGTGAAATAGAAGTGAAGAAGCCCAAACTTACACAAGAGTTTGTATGTGTCTCCCTGTGTCTGTATATTTCAGGGTCTGGCAGTCTTTTTCAGCCAGGGAAACATTTTTCATTCTACTTGATCCTGAAAAGTTAGGGGGATCAATATGTGGCTTATAGTGATGTTACTGAGATCTTACAAAATGATTCTGATTATTTGGCCTTATTCATTTTGGGAATTGGAAGGTTGTAGGGTTTTTTTTTTTTAGTAAGAATTATTTGTTCTACTGAGAACTTAATATACCTGTTTAAGAGTTTGTTTTTGTGCAGGTTGTAAATTGACTCTTATCCCTTGAATATCACTATTGCAGTCTTGAGGGGCTCAGAAATGGACTGGGAGAGCAGCATGTTCTTTAGGGACTATGGATTGCCATTCCTTGCACACATACTGTAGGTATAGGAAAGTGTGGATATGGGTGTGTGTATGTGTATGCATGTGTCTGTGTTTATTAGTTAGCCCATAATTTATGCATATTAATTGAAATCATGAGAAATTGATCAACATGATTTACATGGCCAAGATTTCACTTGCTATTTAAGACTTGATACCATTGTACATTTAATTGTTCTACTCCTTCCTTCCTTCCTTCCTTCCTTCCTTCCTTCCTTCCTTCCTTCCTTCCTTCCTTCCTTCCTTCCTTCCTTCCTTTTCCAGTGATTTTGTTTTGCTTTTTTATTTTTATTTTGATTGTACTTGGTTATAGTTTTTCTTTGTTTTTTTATTAAAGATCCAGAATCAATAAAAAAGATATAAAAATACTTATTCCATGACTTCTGGCTAATAAACAAGTAAACAATTTAAAACACACATCAAGTCCAATACAACCAATATCCAGGACAAAAGTTCAATAAAACAGAAACAAGCATTTTCTGTGCAAAAAATAGCCAATTCCATCTGCAATTACATACTCCAATCACAACAGGGAGCTGGAAAAATCTCACAGGTCTAATACCTTATTTCAGAAAGGACATAAAAGCTGAGATTGAAATATTATTAATATTCTTAAAGGACCATGGAACACACACACACACACACACACACACACACACACACACACACACACACTTAATTGTCCAGAGACATCAGGGGAGGCATCAGACAAGATTTTTGAGCGAAGTGTCCAACAATTTGATGCCCAGTGCTGAGAGGATTTTGTTTCCTCCTTCAGAAATGTGACTGAGAAGTTCTCTATGCTTTTCAAGCACAAGGAGATATACAAAGGTGCAGCTTCATTATCCTACTCTGTAAACCCCTGGCTGTTAAGACTATTGCAGTACAAGCCACATAGATTAAGTATGGGAGGGGCAGTCTTTAGAAAATATAATGCTGATCTAATCTACAAAAAGCAGATTAGACATTTAAAAACTTTTAGTAAATTGGAGAATTGAAGTACAGCCAATAGAACAAAATCTCAGAGCTACCATGATACCTTATACCTAAGAAAATATAAATGTATTTACACATTACAAGCTAAGATTAAATGGTTAACTACTCAGAGGTGTTACAGAAGCCTGTCATAGAAATTCCTGTGCTCAGCAGTGTTCAGTTCTCAACCAAGGTTTATACATTTGAAAATGATTCATAGGAGACCAACAAATATGAAAAATGGTTAAGGAAAAACAACTTACAAGAAAAAGTTGAAAGAAAGGTATATGTTTAATCCCATGATTTCAGGCCACATTGACTATACTGGTCAGGACTGAGAAAATAACTTCCAAACATCAGGTCAGCACATTGTCTTCTCCTGAAATAGGAGAGCATGAGTCAACACTTGCGATGTTATTTTTGCAACCCAGGATGGAAATCACCGACTGTTCTGAATATTGCACAATGAGCAGAAGGTAGGACTCTTGCTGATGGGCATGATCTGACTATATTGAGAATTCTCAGAAAACTCTTCTTCTGACAAACAGTTTTCATATGTTAGTCCAATCCTTGATTCCTCCATTAAGCATCTAAATAAACCAGCAGTTAGCACAGTCAAAAGGTTTGTTAATCACAATACAGTATAATGCAACATGCACTATAATAAAAATACAATAAGGTACAATATGCCCCATATCATAAGACCCACTGGCACTCATCTCCCATCACCTTTTGTGGTCAGTATTGCCTTGATGAGTTGGTTGAAAAGAGATGTCACTTTCTATGAGTTAACTTGGCTGAGTTAATTTAATTAAGAGAGAAAAAAGGAAAGAAAATCCAAAGATTGTTTCATACAACAGAAACACACAATTGTTCTTCTCTGGTTATTGTTGCTGTTCCTTTTGAAAGGTTCTAGAATGCATTTCAGATTTATGAAAGGCTCCTTTTGCTTTTAGGGCATTTAAAATATTTGGACGAGTATGAGAAATAGCAGACAGGAGGATTATACCACAATCCTGACAGAAAGATTCCTTTTCCAAAGTGGGCAGCCTTTCTAAACTTGATTTGTTGAGAAATGATTGAGAAAATACAAATAGTTTTTGGCAGGCTCCAGTTTAAATTGACTGCTTTCGATCACAAATTTAAAATTAACCAGAGCTTTTTAGTTGCTAAATATTTATTTTAGGGATACATACAGATTCTGCTTTCATAAAGGTTAAGCTGTAATCTTTGGCTTGTCAGTTCCAGGATATAGCAGTGGATAAATCATGCACTCTTGAACTGATAGATGTCAGAACAGCTGTATACAAATGGAGGAAGATGTCAATGAACACCCTAGTTTACATTACATATACTATAAACATTGACATTCTTTTGCGCTGAGACTATTTGCTAGCTAAGCAATCACAACCTCCCCAGCTTTGATGCTTTTTGTGTTCAATCAGGTTCTAATGATTTCAGATGCTTGCAATTAATGAAGCATTAGATTAATTGGTTGAGTAGTGTGAGACAGGCTTTGGAATAGGTTGTCTCAGAACCACAGACAACCTATTACCCAAAGTGACAGTAATCACCAGAGGCAAAACTCTGAGAAATTGAATTAATGATTTTACTCACTTTACCCTCTAAAATTGGGCAGGAATTAACAATTGTCCCATGGTTCTACTGAGCGAATCTGATAGAGGAACAGAGATCTACCTAACATTAAGCAATGGCCAGTTCATCAAAAAGGTCAACCGCTGAATTTAACACAGAATTCAGCATTATGTGGATTAAATCTGTGCAAAGCCATCAAAAGCTGTCAAAAGATTTTTTTCCAATGGAGATTAATGCAAAGAATATATACATCCATTTGACTTGTTAAAGCCTCGATATCTTTTGCAATCCCAAAATAACACTTCCAGTTGGACCGTCAGCAAAACAAAATAGCTGTGGATATATAACCAGGAGCAACTTTCAAAGCAGCCATATCAGTATTGCAAAACACATAGCAGCTTTAATACTTCAAAGAGAAAAGCTTTGCTCCTACCAACAGGTATCATGAAACACCACTTTGAAATGCTTTGTACAGAACTAATAAATATTTCACTTTCATTGCCAGTTTCTGTGTGGGCAATGTCCTATAAGATTCCAGCAGACAGTGGGCATAGAGTTGTTTTTAGCTCTCCTTATGGATTCCTCTTTTTTCCTTATAAGCAGGATATATCATCATATACATACATATGCTCATTATAGAATAAGACATTTGTTGAATCTGCTTCATTTCTTTAAAAGACGTAACATTTTGTTTTCTTTCCTTCCTCTTAGAGAATTTTTCATTCCAGGATTGTGTAGATCCAGAGTTCTCTTGATCCCATTGAAGTGAACGTTTCTTCCTCCTTTTCATCCATCTATATTTGCTTAAAGGTTTTGGTAGAGACTTGTAGTGGTATTGGATAGAACCGTAAGGAGAAAAAAATGGTCAAAAGCCATCTATACATCAGCAGATGCTTTTGTTATATTTTCATCTTCATAAAAAGAAACCCTTCTGTAAGTGGGAAGTAGATTCTATGTCTGATCGATGCATCCTTCTTAAAAACATAACATATTATAATGCTATGCTTTTTTCCCTATGGGGATGAAAATACATTCCATTTTTTCCCCAAAGAGAAGAGAAATTAAGGGAAATACACAGGTGGTAGACAATGAGTGCAATCCACCTCAGTACTTGGCTTTGGGCATTGGAAGCAACACAGTCCATTATGTTGCTTGAAGGCAAGCACTGAAGGCAGAATAACAGAGTTGGAAGGGATCTTGGAAGTCTTCTAACTCAACACCTGCTCAAGCAGGAGATCCTATACCATTTCAGATAAGTGGCTGTCCAGTCTTTTCTTAAAAACTTCCAGTAATGGAACACCCACAACCTCTGGGGGCAAGTCGTCCTACTGATTACTTGTTCTAAATGTCAGAAAATTTATCCTTATTTCTAGGTTGGTTCTTTCCTTGATTAGTTTCCAATCATTGTTTCTTGTTCTGCCTTCAGATGATTTGGAGAATAGGTTGACCCCCCCTGCCCCTTTCTTTGTGGCAGACCCTTAGATAAAATGTCAAGATGGGGTTGATCTGCCTTGACAAACTGTCTCACTTCAAAGAAAATAGGTTCTACATAGTGCAGTAAACCACTAATGTACCAAATAAGAGGCTGAAGCAAAAAGTTCTTAGTTAACTCTAGTTGCTAGTGAAACAACACTAATTTTTGCAGGAACTATGTTGATGCTTCATGATCTGTAAGATGCTAAGAAAAAGACACAGGCATGTCTTGAGCAGAGGTTTGAAGCTGTAGGACACAGCTTGACAAACTCTGAGTTTATTGCTTCTTATATACTTGTTACATACATAGGCTTTACCATTAAATGCTGACATTTTACATTCATAAGTTTAACCATTAGATGCTGACATAAAGTTTCTTCACTGGAAAATTCTTTCATATAAGCAACTATTTTCTAGTAACACATTACATTGTCAAAGACCAGGTAAGAACAAATACAGGTAGATCAAAAGGAGAAAGAACTGACAAAGACAGAAGAGATAGGAATGAACTTAAGCATATTATCTGTTTAGGTAGGTGAGGCATTAAGTCAAAAGGGTATGACCTTCAGGCTGCTTCACTGGGACAAAGGGTATCAAAAGGTTATGAGGTTTGTGGGGGGGGGGGAAAGCACGGCAGTTTGCTGCATGTGCATTTCCCCCCAAAATGACCAAGACATAGCCATCTAGAATTTCTCCTAGGTAGCACGATCTTTATCAATGCTTTCCACAGTTTACTTCCAACTACTGTTAGATTTTTTTTTGCCCAATGTTCAATTTCATCTCATCTCTCTTTTAAAAAAAATAAATAGAAATGACATTAGCCATTTTCCAATCTTCCTATATCTGTTACTTTATTATTAGAAGGCCAGTAATTCCATATCTGAATTTTTCAAGGCAGCATTTAATTCTATTCATTTTTAGCACTTCATTTCTTGCTATTTGCTGCAGTTCCTTCAGGAATTACAGATGCAAGTAATTTGTTTAGTTTCTCCATTGTCTCCTTATTCTCATCCAAAATTCCTTCCTTAGCACCAATTGTTCTGGCTACAGTAAGTGATCATGGTCACATTTCCCTCAAAATTCTCTTTTTAGAATTTAACAAGATATGCTGACAACCTATTTTTTCTAGACCTATTTTTGGAGGCATTTTCATTAAAATGGAAGAGAATAAAAGCAACAGAAATTATATGCCAATGTATATATGCAGGATGCAAACTGCCTCCTTTTTTTAAAGAAAAAAAAAATAGACTGAGTTATCCTGCTCAAATGCCTGTGCATTATCCACCAAGGTATAACTTTTATTTATGATAATTGCCCTTCTGCTGCTACACGGCTCCAGAAAATAAAATGAAACAAATTAAGAGAGGGATCCAAAAGCAAAGAAAAAGCTGGCATCTGAATTTTTGATGCAGTCTATGCATTCTCATTATAGCATTGACTTTTTGTATTACTTGTGATTTATAATGTAATTGGGGGACTATAGAAATGTTAATGGGAATGATGCTGCTCTGAATATGACAAAGTTGTTTACTAATTATTGCTTTTAACTTGGGATAATTTTGATAGTAGTTAATATCACCAGGATTTTCTTTTCCTTTCCCCTATCAGCTGCACAGAAGCTTTCATGTTTACAATTCCCCAACCACTGCCACCTGCCTTAACATTGGGTATGCATAAATAATTATTTTAAAGACAAGAGATAATAAAAAACATCAACTACAAGGTGGAATTTCGAACCTTAAGGCAAGCATATTTGTTCCATTAAAACTCAAGATGAGAAACTGTTGCTTAGGAGTTTATTTCATAACATGCAGTGCTGCTCATTATCTTAGAGAAGATACAGAATGCTGCAATGATTATTAGTGTGCTCCGTAATGAGATTACTGAAGCATTTTGCCATTGAAAGTGTGTGTGTTTGTGTGTGTGTGAAATACATAATTATAGGGCTTTATTTACTGTGGGTTGGGCTTCGCCATCTATCTCTCTTCGGCTCTCCTTTAATGATCCATATTTTCATTTCTTTGTCTGAAGGCTACTATTCCTTTTGGAATTAATGTAGAACTGTTGGCTTTTTTTTCTGAGTCAATGAATACATGATTATGGTTAGCCTGTTTCAACAAGATCATTGAAGTAATATAGGCCACAGTAAAAATCCTTCCCCAGCCCAGTGACTGGGAAAGAGCTCTATATTTTAAGGATGCATACTTAAGAAATAATTGGCAGGGCACAAATTATTTCTCAGCATCACCTTCTTCAATGGAGCCAAGGCAATGGGCAAAGAGTGACAGTCAGAAATCTTAATAAGCAGCGATTTGCCTCTATTATCTAACTGATGGGGATGGAACCTAACCCCAAACAGACCCAGATGACTAATTCGAATGGTTAACTAATTTGAATCAACTAGTCAGTTGCAGTGAGAAGACTTGATAACAAAAGGTCTGCATTCACTCACCAAGACTGCTTCACCTGCAATCCTAACTCATGCTGCATTTTTTTTAAAAAAATGGAAGTGAGAAATCCTGACTTATTGCTGAAATCATACAAAGTAATCAGTGATCTACCTTTCTCATTTTTATTTATTTGTTTGTTTTTGCCAACCTGCTTATGTCTGGCAATGGCTATGCAGATTTTATAATAATTTTCTAGCTTTTTAGGACACAGAGATTGAATTTAAGAGTTCTGCAGGCAAAGCAGGCAGTATATCCTATGGAGTCTCCACTTACACATAATTGCTCTCCACCCTATTTTTCCATCATTGGGACAGTCTATTTTTCTTCCTAATGAGTTACTTCACAGGTTGCTCAGCCATAAGCACAAGCGTATTTGGGTAAATCAAAGAAAAAAGGATATTTCTGAACAAAGCCAGCTAGATTGTGAAATATTGCTCTTTGAAAGTATTGTCACTGCAAATGTATTTATTTATTAACATTGATAACCTTTTCTTTTCCTCAAGTCTTACTGGGGCAATAAGTATAATGAATAGTTTTAAATAGAAACAGATTAAAATATTAGGAACTTCAAAGGAAATAGATTAAAATGGAAAAAGCTTCATGTACAAACACATGAAAATGGTTTTCCAAATATAAGTGAGAATGGGATTGAATCACTTCCCTTTTTAAACAAACAAGAACAATGCTGTCAACATAAGAAGAATAGAATCCTGCATAATATATATCTCAAAAGAATGCAGTTCTAAAACATACATTCTTATTTAATATTGACATCAGTGCTGAGTGAGTTTGTTTGGGAAGAAAAAAAAATCTGAAGTTTTATGTTTAGTCTCTTTATGCTTTCCTTAGCCAAATGAGGATGACAGCCCTTTCAAGGTTATGGGTATAATAACAAGAATGTCCAGTGGAATTTATCCTCACTGGTAGTTGTGTACAGTATATATCTATACCACATGAGTGGTCTATAAATCCTTCTCATAAATGCTGTTACCTCCACCACCAGTAGTTTTTCATTTTTATGAGAATATAACTTTAAGAGGTGGTGTATATACACATATCCTTTTTTCTCACACAATCTTTTTGAAACATCTGGTCCTGTAAAATACTGGACATGCCAATAATGTAATTCAGGCTCAGATTGTTACAAATGGTGATGACAACCCATCATTTGCTTGACCCATAGAATTCTCCACGCTAGATACAGAAAATAAACCAGTCATCCATCCAAGCATTCTGGGTAACTGGAAGTCTTACTTGGATCATCTTTTCAGAGCTTTGACAGAATAAATAAATAAATATTAAAGTTATAGTCAGGTGAATAGGGCCATGAGTGTTATAGCAGCTAGGATACTGGATTTGAATTGGGAGACTCTCAATCATGGAAGCTTACAGAATGATTTTGGGTCAGGCATTTTATTCTCAACCTAATACATAATTTTGGCTAGGGGGGAAATAACAGAATTACAGATTTGGAAGAGACCTTGGAGGTCTTCTAGTCCAAACCTTGCTCAAGCAGGAAATCCTATACCATTTCAGACAAATGATTGTCCAATATCGTCTTAAAAACCTCCAGTGTTGGAGCACCCACAACTTCTGGAGTTACAATTAACTGATTAATTGTTCTAACTATTTGGAAATTTCTCCTTAATTCTAGGTTGCTTCTCTCTTTCATTAGTTTCCATCTGTTGCTTCTTGTCCTGCCTTCAGGTGCTTTGGAGAATAGCTTGACTCCCTCTTCTTTGTGGCAACCCCTGAGATATTGGAACACTGCTATCATGCCACCCTTAGTCCTTCTTTTCATTAGGCTAGACATTTTCATTAAGCTAGAGCATAAGAGGAATGCAATATGAGTCACCTTGAGATTATGAAGGAAAAGCTAAATATACACTTAACAAATTAAAAAAGTAAAAAAAGTCATTTAGCAGAACCTTTGCTATTCCTGTACCTCCTATTTTGATGACAGCCAACCTAGAGACAATGATTAGTAAGCAGAAGATGTTTTTGAGCATGGTGTTCTTTTCATGTTTTCACAATGACTGAAAGACAGCTCTGCTCTAAAACATTATGTGGATATAAAGATAGGAAAATAAAAGGGGCCAGGCCAAACTGATCCAATGTGACTCCAAATTTCTGGAGGTTGATTGAGAATCAGTGAAAAGAAAACACAACCTGATGCATGTCAATGTCAATTATTCTTTTAGATAATTGCAATGTGATGTTAAGTTGATGTTAACACTTAGTGACCACATAAAAAGATTTTCTCCAGAATGGTCTGTCTCCAGCTTGGTCCTGAAGGTCTTCCAATGGTACACTTATTGGCATCTCCACTTTGCTGCAGGTTATCTTCTTTCCTTCCATCTTTCTCAGCATTAAAGGTTTCTCTAGGAAGCTATGTGTTTGAAGTAGGATAACTCCTGAAACTTTTGTTTTCATAGAGTGTCAAAGTAAAATCACTTCCAGCACAATTCTGACCTTTCTAGATACAATATAGACACATCCTGGCATTTTCCAAGGCCTTCATGGCAGCTATACCAAGTGCTAGTCTGTGACATACTCCTTAACTGCTTGTTCCTTTGCTGTTGATAGCCAATCCTAAAAAGCAGAAAAACAAGTTTTAGGCAGTCACATTCCACAAATATTGATGCGTTTAGTGCAACAACATAGATATAGATATGCATAGACACTCCCCTAAACCACCTGCTTCAATAGAGCAATTCTCAAATGAATCTTTATGGCAAGAATAATTCTCTATGTTTTTTTTAGAATAGAATAGAATAGAATAGAATAGAATAGAATAGAATAGAATAGAATAGAATAGAATAGAATAGAATAGAATAGAATAATAACTTTATTGTCACTTTGAATGTATACTAATCAGCATACATTAAAATGAAAATTTGTTGCATTCAGCTCTCAAAGGGTCACCACCTCCGATATACACTACATAAATATGACAAAAATTAATAAATACAGAATTATGCATATACCCACATATATTATATGACACAGAGAAACAACACAGTCTAGTTTGGGTTATGTATATCATGTACATGGTGAGAAAAACAAATCTTGTGAGTTTACCAGATGGATGGCACAGGGAACAAAGCTATTTCAGAATCGGGTAGTCCTGCTAGAAATACTTCAAAACCTCCTCCCAGAGGGGAGCAACAGAAACAGACTGTAAAGTGGGTATGTGGGGTCTCTAACAATGTTTTGATCTCTAAGCACATAATGCTTATAAGCAGGGAGTGAGCTTCCTATGATCTTCTCGGCTGTCTTTACCATTCTCTGTATGGATTTTAATTCCATGAATAACATTAACAGAGCTCAAGAGCACACGCCCCATGTGCATGTACTTCAAAGTTCAAGAAAGTGAGCAACCCACCATTATGCTAGCAGTCTTTCCAGTTATACAACTTCAGTGAGATACTAGTGTGGAGCAAAGGGAACATCTATTGGCCCAGAAAGAAGGAATGAGGGATGGGGGTGGGTCGGGCTGTTGGAGAGGGCAGGTAGGATTATCTTGACAGCGATGGGAGAGGAAGATATGGTGGGAAACCTGGGACAGGCTATATCTGGAGACATTGGAGCCACTGGTTTAAAGCTCTCATACTTTCTGGCCCTTGGTTTCTACTCTCAGTACCTAGGTATTCGATCCTTGGTGGTCCTGGACTCTGACTGCTGCTTTTAAATGCCAGGTCAGTTTGTAATAAATAGGTCATCATTACTGTTCTGCTAAGTGTTAATCTGAAGCATACCTCTGGATTGCTGGTTCCTTTACTGTTGGTCATTGATCCTAAATTGCAGAAGACGTCCATCACTTCAATACCATTATTGAAGTGCTGTTATGATGAGTTTTGTCTTTTTTATATTTAATTTTAGCCCCATTACTTTTTCATTATGTTTCTTAGCTGTTACTTGTATTACTCATCAGCAGAATACAAGTTACCGATGTTTCTTCCTCCAGTTTTAAAACCATGTTCATCTTCTTCCAATCCATGTTACACTCTCCAAACTCTACATTGGTTGTGATACCAATTGTGACACTGCAATAGTGGAATGTTTTTTTTGTTCATGACCTTTTGTTGAGTTTCACAGAAGCATCTGGTTGATTGCTTTGTGACACAGAATAGTGAACTGAATAAATAAAGTCTCTCTTTATTGAGATCAACTCTTGGTGATCTTGTGAATACATTCCCCCTTTTATTCTGGCAACAATGAGGAAATAGTTTGCCTTTTTCAGAATTTTTTTTCAGACTCCCAGTTTTTGGTTTAATCTTGGGGTTTCTGATACTTTCCCCCCTGCTTGGCCTTTTTGAAATAATCCAAGACCAATAGTACATCAATGGTACCTCTAGTCTAGTGTATTTGATAGCTAGAATAGACCAAGGGACTGAGGCCTCATAGGATCCAGGCTGGGCAAAGCATACTACTGCCAATCTACCCTGCTCTATTTCTGTCCCTGCACTAAAAAGGATGGGGCTGGCAACATGACAACATGACATTGCTTTTGTCACTTTGTTGAAAGCCTCTGATTTGCAGACCCCTCTGTAAATATGTATTATATTTTGATGTGTATGTGCATCACTCTGTGCTATTAGGCCTACTAAGGTTTTTGAAGTCAGGTGCTAATTTTTCACAAAGTTAGGAATAATGTTCTTGGCCCTTAAGATTTAATACCTGACTTTGCAGAAGTAGTCAGTCTGAGAAACTTCTTTTTTTATGTTCTTTTTTTGAGAGCCACTTGCAATTTTATTCTGTTGGTTGGATTTTTGGTTATGGGAATGGCTTTGAGTACTAAGGGTCAAGCACTGCTTGTGACTGGGAATCAGAGACATCTGCAAGGGGTGTAAAAAAAAGTAAGGATGATGGTCATGACCTTATGGTCGAAGGCCTTTGCGTTCTCCTACTTACTATGAAATGATTCAATCATAAGTCAGAACCAATACTTTGCCTTTTTTGTCCCTCCCTGAGGACACCACTAGTAAGCATGGATGGAGAACCTATTCCTTTCTGGCATGCTATTTTCCCCTTGAAAGCAATACTCCACCCTAATCTATCTTGTGATTCCTTCAATGACTTGTTTCCCTGTGAGTTTTTCTTCTGCATTCGTAGGTTGCTCTGAAAAAGCCATTCAGATTTCTCTGTTTTGTTTTGTTTTTGAGATTCTTCTTGTTACAGAGATTAGAGCAGTGTTACTCAGCCTTAACAACTTTAAGATATGTGGATTTCAGCTCCCAGAATTCCCCAATCAGCATGCTGGCTGGGGAATTTTGGGAGTCAAATTCCACATGGTTTAAAGTTTCCAAAGTTGAGAAACAATGTAGTAGAGGGTGCTACTGCTTGTGTTTCTATTTTTCATTATACATCTTTTCATTTCTCTGCAACTCTCTAGCTAACTCAATTTTCCACTTTCCCCCTCTATGAGATCTTCTCTGGAGAAGCAATAAAAGTAAGGAAAGGTAGGGAGGCTGCAATTATCTAGGGAGAAGCTTGTACAGGAAAGGGTAGGACATCCACACAGCCCTTGGTCACTGTCTAACCAAATAGGTGGAATATGCTGCACTCACCAAAATGGAATTTCAATAGCAACTTCTTTTTCATCAAAATAAATGAGAACTGATGGAAAAGAATGTAAGTTAATTTTTCTAAATGGCATTATTTGAAATAGTATTGATGACAATTGCTATACTATTGTTAACTTACAAGCAAGGATAAGAAAGGGCCTTCTGAAGGGATTGAGAACTATTGTGGCTAGTGGGGAGAACATTAAATGTTTCCCACCTAATCTTTTTTTTCTATGTGAAGCACATTCCAACATTTAGAAGAGCCCTGAGAACTAAAAGGATCATGTTGCGTTTAGTTGGCGGCATTAAGGAAAAGATATTTCATAAATTAAAATGTTAAAAAATCTAGGATATGGAAAATAGAGATCATTTGGAGTTCATTTGCACAGTAAAGTAGATGAATTATATCTAGGAAGAAGATAATTAGATGAATTATATCAGGGGAGATTTGTTGCCCTCTACTGGGGCCTTCCTTCTAAGAGAACTCATTCGTTTTTGAGTAAAAATAATGGAGAATTATTTTAGTTGAGCCATAGTTTTTGACTCAAAACTGAATTTACCAATATTATTGCATTTGGGTTTTAAAGCCAATTGAAAGACCACTTTTGAAATCTAACATCTTAGCATAGAACAGTAATAGGGTATCCTTACCTTAAGGGCTATCAGATTGTAACCCATTTATAGGAAATAAAGATATATTTGCCTGTTAATGGAAAATGATTAGAATAATGGCAGAACATTCAGTTTGCTTGCATTTCATATCTGCCCACCATCAGTTTCAGGCTTGTACTTCTAGTTTTTGAAAATCTCAACTCAGATGTTGTTTTCTTCAATTTCCTTTCCATTTTATGGCCTTTTTTTTTGCTTGCTACCTTGATTTATGATCATTTGTGTGATTGCATTGCTTTGCTTTATGGCAGTTTATGTCATTCTAGGCTTGTCATAAATGACTACCATAAAGTGAGGTAAAATATCATAAAACATTAGTGAACCGCTGATATTCAAGGTTTCTGAGTACAAGCTGACAAGTGGCAAGGCTGAAGGACTGTGTATTTTGCTACTAAGCTAAGATTTGGAAGAATGAATGCTCAGATGGTTAAAAGAAGAAGCTACAAAGAATGTCACAGAAGATCTTTCTCCCCACTTAATCTATGTTTTAGGGGTATTTAAAAAGGCAACTTAACTGAGAATAATTTAATTCTTACATCCCATTGTAGGAAACACTAAAATTAATGGCTTCAATTGATAAGATTCTCATCCTGCATAGGAGCTTTTGATGTTTTCTATAAAAAAGGAGAAGTTGTTAACCCTATGCATAGGGAGAGGGCTGTTGGAAGACTGTTTGACCCTGAAGCAGAGTAACCAATGTCCATTCCCACATAAGGCAAGGTACACAATATCTAAGGCCAGATGAATTATACTGATACACGAGGCCGAACTCCCATAAAGATCTTTTCCCAGGTATGTAAATAAAAATAAAATAGTAACAAACAGAATAGGTACTTATTGCTCTTTTACATTAAAATATTTCATGAAAATGTCACTCAGCCCAGGCCATAATTTGTATCTTTGTGGAACCTAGATTATGCTTATTCTTTTTTTTTTAATATAAAATTCTTTTATTAAAACAATCAACATTGAACATAAAAACATATTGTGCAGCAATCATCATGGCACCTGATATACAATACTAAGTATTAGTCATTGAAAACGTCTGAATTAGTAAGCCTTTTTCCCCCCCACCCCTCGCGTCTAGCCTCAACTATACTCCTGTTACACTTTGTTTGATTGGTGTTTCTCTTATGTAACCTATTTCAAGAATGTTATCAGCATTTGGAGATATGCTCAGAACCTCTAAATATAATCCCAGCTAGTAATCAGAGTTATTGAAACCCTTCTGTATTTCTAGGCCTCTATACTTCTACAAGCAAAATTCTAAGTTATGAAGGTAAATTTTTAGGGGTGCCACTAGAAATAGAAGATGCCTATCCATTATGCCTTTAACTACAAATAAAATGATACTTCAACTTCAGAATCTGATAGTCCTTGGTCCACTTTGCAGAGAACTATTTTCTGTTTGAAGATGTGTGGAGAGAGATCAAAGGGAACTTACTTAACTAGGTTTGCAAAACATGTAACAAGTGTACATGCTAGGTTTATGAACATTACCTAGTATGTGTAATAAAATAATGTTACTTTGCACCAAATGAATGGTAGTTAAATTTCCTGGAACTAATTATTCATGAGTATCATGGTTTTTAACAATTTTGTTGAAGGCTTGATTATAATTCCTCCAATGTGTATTTAGTACTGTGATGCTATGGCTTGTAAGTAATGAGCTTTGTACATCAATTTGATGTTAGGGTAGCTTAGAAACACTGAAGGAAACACACTGGCTTCATTTGATTTATTAATTAGAATATTTTATACCTCTCCTGCTGTGTGCATATGTGTGTTTATTTATGTGTGTGGGCTCCCTCAACTATCTTGTAAAAGTGTTTTAGCAGCACAAATATTGGTTGGATCAAAGCAGAGGGCCTTCTCACTCTGACCATTAGAAATGTGGTATCACTTCTCTTTGTGGCATTACTTTAAAGGAACTTCTGTTGAAGTGATGCTCTGCTTCAAAGGTTCATGCAATTAGAATGTCTACATTAAATTTGACTCCTGGTACCCTCATAGACACATCCATGTAAAAAGAGGAATAAGGAAGTTCTTACAAATTGCAAAGTGATCAGCTTGAGGTCAGTTCTTGAGAAAACATGAGAGCCAATCATAGAGATCACTCTGTAATCACCTTGAAAACAAAGCAATAATTACTACAAATGAGCATGTGTTTGTCAAGAACAAATCAGGAAATTTAGGCCACTTGAACAGAAATGGAAGGAACTGTGTATGTTTAGTGATGGGAACCCCCCCTCACCATGGTAGAAATAATAGAACTTTTCAAATACCTGAAAAGATGTCAAAAGCATACTAAATAATGGAGTTAAGTTACAGAAAGGCAGATTTCAAATGAATGTTAGGGGAAATTTTTTTAAAAGTAAAATAGCAATAGCAATAGCACTTAGACTTATATACCAGTTCATAGTACTTTACAGCCCTCTCTAAGGGGTTTACAAAGTCAGCATATTGCCCCCAACAAGCTGGGTCCTCATTTTACTGACCTCAGAAAGATGGAAGGATGAGTCAACCCTGAGCTAGTCAGGATCAAACTCCTGACATTGAGCAGAGTTTGTCTGCAATACTGCATTCTAACCATTGTGCCATCATGGCTCAGTTCAACAGAACAACATTTATTATCTCTAGAGATGATGGTTTTAGTGGGACACACTGAATTTAAACTGCAAAATTGCACAAATCATGGTCTTAATTTTTTTCATAGCAAAATTGCTATGCACTAAAAGCTTATGAGGGGAAAAAAAATCTCTCTTGTTCTTGTATACGAAGATCACCTAAACCAAAACCCTTAACCTTTTTGTGCTGATGGGCACATTGGGAATTTTGCAATTCTGTACACAATGAATGTTGTGATGTGAATCGTTGGTCATAAAATATATTTTTCTCAGAAACAAGCTGTTGAGGCTGTTCCCCTGCTTTAAGGATATTGTCTGGCACTCAGCTTACTTTTGCCGTTTCCCCCTTGAGCACATCTTCAAACAAAGCATTCAGCTGCAGCTAGCTATTAGTTTATTTTCCAAGAATACCTCTTTGGTCTAGAAACATTCCTTATGCTTGAGGCTGGAAGTTTGCTTTGCAGAATACTAGCTTCTTATTTTATTTAACTGAAAACAACAACAATAACTCTACAATCAGAAAGGACTTAGCAGTCCCCAGAGAAAGTGCTTCCCAGCACAATGGTGCAGCTGAGTACCACACTGGAAACCCAAAAATGAGGATTTAGTCTTCTAACATACCATTAAAATCAATCATAAAGTTATTCAAATGTTGGATTGAAAATGAACAGAAATTATTCCAGTGGAGAAAAGAAATGATTAAACTGAGAAGGGGAAAGAGAAAAAAAAGCATATATTTCATATTTTACATCCATCTTCAAGTAAAGAAAATAAAAAAGTGGTATTTTTTAGACAGCCACCCCATTTTTCAAGTGTCATCATATCAGATTTTGTTTCCCACAACTTTAAAAAACCCTCCCAAACCAAAGAAAATGCCCATCCATCATTTCTGAAAGGAAGTATCCATCATTTTACAAGCTCCGTCTTTTCAAGGATGTCAGGGAGTGGATACAAACCAAGAACCCATTTTACCACTGACAAGCTTTGTGTATCGAGGGCATTTGTCTATAGATCAGGCCACCTGGACTGTCTTTTTTTGCCATCTCTCTCCTTTCCATTTAAAATTATTCTTGCCAGCAAGTCATTACAAAAAGCAGGCTTTCTTTTACATGCAGGCTTTCTATTGATATATCTCTCTGCTCATTCGAATCGAGGGAAGAGCCAGCCTATAGCTAAAGACAGATGAATAGGTTATTATTGCTTCCTTCCACACACAATATTTGCTACTTTTAGCCACAATAACAACATGAGGATAGTTGAACCATTATGGCAATCTGCTCCTATGCATTAATATTGCAACAATTGAGAAAGGTACAAAGGTCATGCTACTGTAGCATGATGTCATGATATACACTTTGTCATTTACCCCACCTCCCCCACTGGCACTTCCCACAATCCCACTGTGAGGACATCTGCAGGAATTATGTGTCTGCTATATAATGAATGAACTATGGCCCCTACTCATGCTGACATTCTTAACAACACTGTAGTGTAGTCTGTCTCTGTCTCTCTGTCTCTCTCTGTCAGGCCTGCCCTAGTCTGATCTCCTACCAAAATAAAACTCTTGACTCCATTTGGTTGAAGTGAAAAGGCACTTTTACTAAGAGACATTGATTGCAGTAAAGTCAAGTGGAATCTAAAGTTCCTGTCACCAATATAGAACTAACCTCTTGGTTCCTCCTAGCCCTCCCTTTATGATCTGTCCACGTGTAGCCAATCCTGTACAGCTGAGATGTTTTGGGAAATGCTGAGGTGTTTGGGCTGGTGAAATTCCACTCCCAAGGTAAATGGCCTCGAAGATGCCAGCATGCCAGAATGAACTGGATTCCAAAACGTTCTGTTCTTCCTCAACTGTCAATCCCCCCCTCCAAATTTCCCATCACAGCTTTATTGCCCATTTGTCCACCCCCCACTTCCATAGTTGATGGCAGAATGTCAGCGAGGTGCCAAGCTGAAGGTGGTGGATCTGACAGAGTCTCTCTCTCTCTCTCTCTCTCTCTCTCTCTCTCTCTCTCTCTCTCTCTCTCTCATAACTTTTTATGAAACTAGACACAGTCATGTATGTTTGACTGTCATCTTAGCAATAGCATGATATAACTAGAATGCATGCTGTCTTAAATAGTAATTAGAACTCAGTATTAAATAAAACATTTAGAATCCAATGCCATTGGATGAAAACACGTTTTTTCTGTTATGTGACACTCTGGTTTCTCTTCAAAATGTATAAATCTTTTGCTCATCTATGTGATGATTTGCATCAAATGGTATGGAAAAGTGATGTCATAGATGGAAAGAAATTTCTTTTCCCAGAGAGTTCTGGAAAGCTGCCAAAAAAGGAAAGAGAAAGGATTTCCAAAAATGTCTATAAAATATTCTGAGTAATTATAGTTCAGCTTTAAGAATTCTGCAGGTAGGTGTGTGAGCTACAACTGGAAAGCACTATTAAGCACTTCTATTAAAAAGATGGGTCTTTCAATTCACAGATGCACAATATTTAATCAGGAAAAGGACCATACCAGAAGAGGTTAGGATAAGGAAACAGATGGGGCCAGAACATTTTCATTTAGTTTCACTTAAATACAATTACATCACCTTACATCAATTAAATCCTATTATATTTATTTAATTGTTTCTCCCTTCTATGATATTACCTGCATGCAACCCTGGGATCATAGGCTAACCAATTCCAGTTGGAAGTTCTACACATAGCTATCAAACTGGATAAAATATCAAAAGAAAAAACAAAACAAAACAAAAGAGCCCTAAGTGGATCAAAGCAGGCATAGAGGAAAAATCAAGTCCTTTTCTTCCCACCTAAAGAACATTCTTTCCCTGAAGCTAGTATTTATCTTGAGAAGAAATTTGCTTTTGGTCCACTGAACGTTGGCTTTTATTACCTGTATGATTTGATTCATTTGAATCACTGATTCAAAGCAAGGACATTGTTTGCCCAATGTTCTTATAGAGATTTTAAGACTTGCCAGGGATACAGCAGAAGGAGATTTTGTCCAGCTACAGCTGAAAGGTAAAGAAAGCCCTTGGCAGAGTGTCACCTAGGATTTACTTTCCCTGATGTAGTAATTCCCAGTGACATGCTCTCCATGATTTATAAGCAGTGACAGAGAAGTAGTGTCAGGCAGCAATAGCATTTATGAGCCCCTCTATCAGTTGAGTTTCCCATCATATTTCAATTTTAACATTGGGATGGCTCCTTGTGAGAATATACAAAGATTTCTTTCTTACCCAAGAGGAAATTGCTCTAAGTTCACAGAAGCAAAGTACAAAATGAGATCTAAGGTCAATCATGATGATCCCAAAAGCTAAAGAATAGTAGAATTAGAGTTCAAATGCACTTCAAGATCGGGAACAAGGAATCCAGTTCAGGAACATGTGAAGAAGGAATTGCTTGTAATGGAAGCAACCTCACCCAAAATGCAGCTCTAACCTTCTGAGATACAGTATATGACCCATGGGAAAGGTATTACTCTTAAGCATGAACCTTTGTTTCTCCAGGGGATTATTTGTAATACAGGGGTTCTCAACCTTGGCAACTTTAAGACTTGTGGACTTCAACTCCCAGAATTCCTCATCCAGCTTTGGTGGCTGAGGAATTCTGGGAGTTGAAGTCCACAAGTCTTAAAGTTGCCAAGGTTGAGAACCCCTGTTGTAATATGATCATATCTTGTTCTTATAGTCTCCGCCTGCCATCTCTACTCCATTTGTCTATATGTTGGTTGGTGCACTGGTTTCTCTTTCAGAGTGGAAGCTCCCTGAACCTGAAAGAACGAATCTGTATGGTTTCTCCTAGAGGAGTAGAAGGATCCTCTGGGAGAAATATGTCAGCTTTGCAACAACTCACTGCTGTCATTTAGCACAGCAAATTCTGAACAGAACACTAGTAAGAAGAAAGTTTGGTCCAAAGTAATGATGAAAGATCCTAGGTGCAGGCATCAGCTTATGAACCTGGACAAATCCTATTGCAGTAGCCTTCCCCATTGTCTGTCCACAAAGAGGAGATAGTATTAGCCACCTTTTCATTCTTCCTGATATCTTCAACATAATCAAAATCTTTGCACATCCCTGCATTTAAAAAAAAAATCTAAGAAAAAAGCAGCTAGAAGCTTTTTGTATATAGTAATCCACTATAAAATCTTCTATTTTCCCAAAGCATTTATCCCACTGCTATTTCCTGTTTATGATTTATTAGATTATACCTGTCTGAATGATGAAAATGGGAAAGCTTTTACCAAGTATGTATATCACAAACACAACTATTATGTACATTGTACTGAATGTTTTTACCCATACATATACTGCAGACCATTAATTTGAAGACTAAGTATAGGATTCTTTTTAAAAACCCACAAGATGGATAACAAATCATAAAGCTGGCACAGCAAATGTGTGCTTGAGTATAATTTTTCCAAATGCTTTAGAAAAAACAATGCTGATTTTAAATCCAAAGAGTACAAGATCCAGAAAAGAAAAGACCTAACCTGATTGTTAGACAAAAGAAGGAAGATGAAGGTGGAAACAAGAAAGGGATTTGCTCAGGCATACATCTGGAAATGCTAATCTGAAGATCCTAACATCAGGCATCTTAACCATGAGGACACCAAAACAATGAAATGTGTGCTGTGATGGAAGCTTTAGCCTTTTGTACTCATGTTGTAATATTGCATGGAAGTATACAAAGGTGGAATTTGTCACACATTAATATCACATCATTCTGCCCCACTGTGGGTGTTATGACTTGGAATGTGGATCCTAGTTCTACTTCTAATGTTCAGTACAGGGAGCTTTTTTGAGCATCTCTGCTATGAGCAGGGTTCAGTTTTACTGCTTCTATAAATGAGAGACAAAATTATCTGTGAAAGCTATGTTCCTCAATCTTTCAAATAAAGTGGAGTTAACAACACACAGGCTTCTATTTAGGCCAGTCCTTTGATTTATTTTTCCCTTCCTGGTTTTATGAAACAGCATTGAGCTCACTTTTGCATGACCTGTGGCATGGGCAAAATGGAGCTTGTGCCTCCACCCTTGCTTAACTTGACCTCTCCATGGTTTACCATTGACCATCTGGATTAGTTCAGAGGATTAGGGTGGGTGGCATGATGCTCTGCTGGTTCACCTCCTTCCTTTGGGGTTGATTTCAGTCAGTGATGATTGGGGAAGAGGGGTCTCGATCCCTACTCAATCCCTATTATGTGGGGTTTGCTATTCTTTTCTTTTTAATGTCTACATCAGGCACTGGGTGACCTCATCCATCCCTATGGGATGAAGTATTTGAGCTGATGATATACAATTATATATATATCCATACCTTGTAAATTAAGCAGTGTCACGAATGTCTTATCCCAGTGTCTGGAGGCTAAAAGGATCTGGATGGGGGAACAAGAGGCTTCAGCTGAACCCTGACAAGACTGAGTGGCTTTGGATTTGGGGGCTTATTAGTTCTAGGACTAAGCCATCTGAGGTATTGCATTTCCCCACACAGATATAGTGCATGACCTGAGGTCCTCCTAGACTCACAACTCCAACTTGATGCCAGTGGCTAGAATAATCTTTGCATAGCTTCTTCATGTGCAACAGTTGTGCCGGTTCCTGGATTGAGAAACCTTTCCTACAATCACTCATTATTTCATCATCTCCAGATTGAATTACTGAAATGTGCTCTACGTCAGTCTGCCCTGGAAGAATATCCAGAAGCTCCAGCTGATACAGACTGCTGTGGTGCAGACAGTTATGTGCCCTTCAGGGCAAGGGCCTGGGCTATTGAGAGACTGTGTCCAACAGGTTATTTATTTTTTTATGTCCACGTTTTTTATTAATTTTCCAATATTGCATTTACATATTTGAAAAGTAGTGTGACGGTTGAGCATCGTAATTCCATTACATTTAAATATCATCAGTACAAATCTCAAAGTATTACAACAACAAATTTCCTCTCTTTTCCCCATAAGATCTACTATCACATTCAGATCAATACAGCTCTTATTCTATCAATCAAACAAAAAAATACTTTTCTAATATTCATCAATAATCTTCAGTCTATACATATCTTAATTAATTTGACATTCCATCTTTTAGACAATAACCTAATACGTTTTTCTTAACTTTAATTTTGCATTAATATTTAAATTTAATATTTAATCTTTATCATTTCCAGATTTTAAATGATCCCAATTTCTCAGTCTCCTATCTCATATTTAGGGCTAATAATTTTTCTTTTCTTTTTCTTTTTCTACTTCTTTCTTTTCTTCCTTTCCAGAAAAAGAGAAAAATAGATAAATAAATAAACCATCAGCATTTATACCACAAGCTAATATACAAATTTAATTATTAATATTTATACTTCTAAGTTTTATTTAACCTGTGTTTCAGCTCATAACAATATCTTAAATTCAAGTCTTAGTTATCTATAAACATTCAAATTTTTAGCAAATCAGTAACCTAATAATTGATTTTCCTGTAATATTTTAATTTAACATTTAATATTTATCTTTTTTTCCAAATTTTAATTAAACACGATTCCTTTATCACAATTCCTCATATGATCTAATGTTTAAAATATAGACCTTATATGTAAATTCTATCGTATATCTTAACAAACTAATGACAATATAATACTCTTATTTCAATGTTTATATTTCTAGATTTTATAAAACCAATTTTTTATCTCAAATCATTACAATATCTTATGTTCAAAATACATATTCTATCCATTTAAATATATTCTATTTTAGATCTCATATATAGATCAAAACCCCAATTCCTTTCAGTCTAATTCTAGCTTTTTTCCTCTGCCAAATCATCTTTCGTATCTGCACTTTTAAATCATCAAAAAGATCTTGTATTGTTGTAACTATTGTTTGATATTGATAAAGGCGTTCAGTTGCTGTTTTCTTAAGAGGGCTAGCTGCTTTAACAGGTCATTTCTTTATTTTTTTCCAGTTCAATGCAGTTGTCCCAAAGTATTTATCTTATCTTTCATCTGTTTTTCTTTTTTGTCTTCAAATTCCTTCTGGTTTATAAGAAAAGTCCTTTCCTTGTTCTCTATTATCAGTTTCCTCTCCGTGTTTTCCATAGTTTGTATTTGTTGAGTATCTAAGTCTTCTGTCATAACATTTGGTTGTTTCCCCTTCTCTATAGAATTCTGTATAGATGATTCTTTAGTTGAAGTCATAGTTTGAGCTTGCATATGGAGAGTTTGGATAAGTGCTTTTAACATATAAAGAATTTGTTCCTGTACTTCCTTTGTGGGAGAAACCCATTCCTGTTCTTCTTCCATTGTCATGTATTAAACTAAGCAAAAAACTTACAATCAGAAAGTTCACCAAGTAAAAAGCTGAGCTGAGTTTCTTGCAAATGGTGCTTCAAGGTTACTTTGTATCTTATCTGTTTTTAAGGCAATCAACAAGTCTCTCTTAAAGAATAGCAAGTTACAGTCTCAAATTTAGCCAGCAAATGTCATCTCAGAGTTAGTTAGAACTTTTCAGTTTTCTTCTCCCCCTCTATTTTTTTTTAAATATAAAAATTCTTTTATTAAAACAATTAACATTGAACGTAAAAACATATTATGCAGCAATCATCATGACACCTGGTATACAATACTAAGTATTAGTCTTTGAAAACGTCTGAGTTAGTAAGCCTTTTTCCCCACTCCTCGTGTCTAGCCTCAACTATACTCCTGTTACATTTTATTTTGATTGGTGTTTCCCCTATCCGTTTCAATATTAATGTGATCAACATTAAACATAAGATCCTATTGCTAAGCAATCATCCTAGAACATAGCATACAACATTAGGTATTAATCTTTGTATACATCTGTTTTAGTAAACGTTCTTCCCTCCTCCCTTCCCTCTTCAAGTATACTCCAAGTACCTTTTGTTTGATTGGTGTTTCTCCTATATATGGTCTATCTACTGTATCTAGTCTATCGCATATTGTGCGTTTGCGCTTCTGAGTTGACTTCATCCCATTACTAGTGCAATCTTTTATGGTCCCCAACCCGAGATCCTGAGGTAAAAGTTTCATATCCTGAGGTAGAGATTCAGTCTACTTTAACAATATTAAAGCAAACAACGTTAGTCATAAGGTTATGTTAAGAGGCATTAGTTATAGAACATATACATTCAACGTTGGGTGTTAGTTTTTGTAAACATCTGATTTGTTAGCCCTTCATCCCTCCTCCCATCGATCCTTAGCTGAACGCCAGCTGCATTCTGTTTGATTGGTGTCTCTCCTGGATATAGTCTATCCACTGTTTCCAGTCAGTCACAAATTGTTCATTGGAGCGGTTTTTCAAGTATGCTGATATTTTTGCCATTTCCGCCAAATGTGTTACTTTCACAGTCCATTCTTCAATAGGCGGTATTTCCGGATTCTTCCAGTACTGTCCCACCAACAATCTTGCTGCTGTAATTAAGTTCAAAAATAAATTTGTCTCTGAGGTAGTGATATCCTTTGTGATCCCTAACAGAAAAGCCTGAGGTAGAAATTCTATACGCTTTTTGAAAATAGTTTGGAGTGTCCACCATATCTTCCTCCAGAATGCTTTGATTTTTCTGCATGTCCACCATATATGAAAGTAAGTAGCCTCCCCGTCTCCGCACCTCCAGCATTTGGGCTGGGTGCCCGGGTAGATGAGTGATATTTTTTTCGGGTCTAGATGCCATCTATAGAACATCTTGTAGAAGTTTTCCCTTAAGTGTTGCGATTTCGTGAATTCTACATTCCTCACCCAGATTTTCTCCCACGTGTCTATGGCGATAGGGTGTCCGAAGTCTTGTGCCCACTTTATCATACAGTTCTTGACTAGCTCGGTTTCAGAGTCCATTTCTATCAGAATGCTGTACACTCGTTTGATGTGCATAATCCCCTGTTCTCTGATCTGTTTAATTAGGTTCTCATCGTTCTGGGAGAAGCCCTTCTTCTTGTCTTTACGCCACCTTGACTGTAGTTGTATATATGATAGCCAGTTACTTCCTATTCCTCTGTTTGCTAGCGTTGCTTGAGATTTCAAGAGGAACCCGTTTTCTTCTCCCAGTACAAGTTCACTGTAGGGCACCACTTCTTGCCCTTGGGATGTGTTCATATCCCCTGTTGCGTGTCCAGGGATCGTCCAGATGGGAATCTTGTCGTGTAGGAGGTGCTTATATTTCTTCCAGACCCATAGCAGTGGGATTCGTAGTGGGTTCTCCTTGAAGTTCCTATCTGCCTTTTTGTCGTATACTAGGTATGCGTGCCAGCCGAATCGTAGACCATGCCCCTCAACATTCAGAACTCTATCATTTGTCATGTTGATCCAGTCATTAACCGCCACCAACGTTGCTGCATAGTAATATAGCTTTAGATTAGGCATCTTGAGTCCCCCTCTCTCCCTTGCGTCTTGGATGATTTTTAGTTTCACCCTCGGTCTCTTGTCGTCCCAAATAAATCTGTTGATGCCTTTCTGCCAATTGTCTAAGTCCGCATCCTTCTTGAGTATGGGTAGCATTTGAAAGAGAAATAAAAATCTGGGTAATACATTCATCTTTACTTTCGCTATCCTGCCGAGCAGGGATAGACGTAGCGATTTCCACCTTTCCAGGTCTGCTTGTATCTTATTCCACAGGACCTCGTAGTTATTCTTGTATAATTTCGCATTTGTTGATTCTATCTCCACTCCTAAGTATTTGACTTTCTTGACTATTTCACAACCCGTTATTCTTTCCAGGTTCCGTTTTGCTTTGTTGTCTAGGTTTTTGACTAGCATCTTTGTTTTTGATATATTTACTTTGAAGCCTGACACCCTACCATAGTCCTCCATTATCTCCATCAATTTCCTTGCTAATTGTGGTGGTTGCGACATTGTCACCAGCAGGTCATCCGCAAAGGCACATAGTTTGTATTCTTGCTGTTTAATCTGTATGCCCTGTACATCCTCTGCCGCTCTTATTCTGTTCAGTAAAATTTCCAGTGTTAGGACAAATAGCAGGGGGGACAGCGGGCAGCCCTGTCTCGTGCCTCTCTCTATATTAAATGAGTCCGTTAAGTCTCCATTGACAATGATCTGGCCTGTTTGTTTCTGGTAAATTGCCGTTATGGAGTTGAAGAACTGTGCTCCCATTTTCATCTTCAGGACCAAGTTCGTCAGGAACGGCCAATTCAGTCTGTCGAAGGCTTTTTCTGCATCCACAAACATTAGAGCGGCGGGTATCTGGTTGTGCCTTTGCAGGTACTCTATTATGTTCAACAGCTGCCTCACGTTGGTTTTCATCTGGCGTCCTTGTATAAAACCCCTTTGGTCCGGGTGTATTGTTTTTTGTAAAACAGTCATTAGTCTATTGGCCAAAATTTTTGTGAAGATTTTATAGTCTGTGTTTAGTAGTGAGATGGGCCTGTAGTTTGCGGGCTGTGTGTTGTCTTTCCCCTCCTTTGGGATTAATGAGATGTAGGCTGTTTTCCAGGATGGTGGGACCTGGCCTCCTTCTTGAATGCTGGCAAATAGCTTTCTGAGGGGTTCTAGCATCTCGTCCTGTAGATGCTTGTAGTAGGTCGCTGTTATCCCATCCGTCCCGGGCGATTTTCCTGCTTTCAGTTGTGTGATCGCTGAGTGTATTTCCTCCTTTGTGATTAAGGCATTCAGGGCTTCTCTTTGTGTGTCGGTAATCGCCTGTATCTTTTCGTTTTGTAAGAATTCATCTATCTCTTTGTCTTGTATCTTATCCTCGGCATATAGTTTCGAGTAGAATTCTGTGAAGGCTTTCTTGATGGTTTTTTGTCGGAATTCTAGTTTGCCTTTGTATTCTATCTTTTCAATTATGCGGGATTTCTGTTTCTTTCTTATAGTGTAGGCTAGCCAGCGGCCCGGTTTGTTGGCCTTGCAGAATGTCTTATGTTTTGCATATTGTATATTCCTTGCAACTTGGTCCGCCATCAACATGTCAAATTGCTTTCTTAAGATCTTGAGTCCTTCTTTGGTGACTTTGTCCTCTGGTCTTTTTATCAGTAGCCGCTCCATGTTGCTTATCTCATTTTCTAACTCTTTTCTTTTTTGTTCTTGTTGGCGACGGTGCCAGCTATTCATGGATATGAGGATCCCTCGCATGTACACCTTGCTGCCTTCCCAGATCTGTTCTATCGGTGTTCCGTTGTTCATATGTGTGTTGAAGAATTCCTTCATAGCTTTTTTGCATTCTCCCCCTCTATTTTAAGGGGGAGAAAAAGAACCGAAATCTTCAATAATAGTTACAGTAAAAATCAGAGAAAAAATATATAGAGAATATAAAGTTACAAGTCTTCTAATCCACCAGATTTAAAAAATAGAATTCCAATTAGGATCCCAGTATTTTCCCCAATGTTTTAGACTCCCAAGTGGTTGATGGCTGTTTCTGGAGGGAGGGCTAAAATCTCCCTTCCCTCACCACAGGGGGGAAAGTACTTTAGCAGCTTATGCAGGTAATTAAGTAATTAGGATGTAAGAGAGGCAGATCTCACCCAATCCTTTCCACGCTGCTTTGAAGTTGCCAGATGTTAATGTGACTTTGGCTGTTAGCAGCCTAGGGATGAGCCATATTTCTATGGCCGGTCCTTTTGTCCGCTGGTTTGGAGGAAATGTCAGGTCTCACAGGAAAGTTGCTGCTCTCCTGTGATCCAGCAAAAGCCCCTCCTTGCTGGTCGCCTCTCCGGGGTGATTTTCGGCCCTTTTCAGGGCCCCCCAGCAATGCAAAACTGAACGAGGGAGAGAGAGCAGATCTCCCAGCCATCCATGGTGGCTGCATGACGAAACCGGAAGCCTCCACCAGGTTATTTTAGCCTGCCTCATTAGATCTGGCAAAGAAAGCAAGCTAGGGGCCTACATTTGGTGGGTCCCAAGAGATGTAACTTCTTTGCCATGGCCCCACATTGTGGAACATTGTTCCACTTGAAATTAAATTAGTTCTATCCCATTCAATATTCCAAAAGGTTCTCAGACTAGGGTTCCCCAGGACCCAGAGATATGCTCCATTGTTGGCCATTCTTATCGTCTATTTGCCTAGAGTTTGCATATTGTTTTTCTTATAATAAATATTACTTATTTATTATATTATATTGCTTATAATATTACTTGTAATAATTATTACATAATTATTACTAAGAGCTGCTTAATGTAGATTTTTAATATTTGTTGTTTTTATATTTGTGTTTTTTATCTCATTGTTGTGCATCACTTTTGCTGACATGGCCAGCTATACAAATTTGAATAATAAATACATAAAATTCTCAATTGTTCTGGTTCATAGCAGTTGTCCAGAACACTGTTGCTTCTTGGTTACAGAAGACTATTCCATGATTAAAGATCTGTATATCTTGGGAAAGAAATAACAAAGAAGCAACTAAGAAAGGTTTTCTATATAATTAATTTTTTGGCTTCTGCACAGAGGAAGATATTATTTTGTTTGTTTTCTTGAATTAATTAATTAATCAATTAATTAATTAATCCCTGGCCCTTCCCCAAGCCTCCTCTGTCAGAAATGATACAATGTATTTGATATTTATAACCCCTTTTAATTTAGGCAACTTGATATGCTTATAGTCTTTTTTAACATCCACCAGGTTTTTCTTTTCACCTCAACTTTCTTGTTTAATGGTTTCTGCACAATTAAGGAATTATGAAGGTCCCATCAATATGCCACTGGCAAATTTATGGCAGCTGTATGTCAACAGTGTTCCAAGATTGTGCCACAAGTCGTATTTAAAATTATAGGAGTTCTTTTCCCTAGAGCAGGTTCCATTACTCCATTATAGGTCGACATAAAGAATAATTCATTTTGTAAAAAGAGAAACCTTGTTTATATCCTTTTACACAAAGTTTCAGTGAAAAGTGAGCAATTTTGAGGCCCCACTGTAAAGTAGATACACAACATACCAAACCCATGGTTCTACTCATGTTTATTTAAAGTAAATCCAGTACAACTCAGTATATATGCTTACACTGATGTATTTTTTAAAGATGAAAATGCCATCTATAACAATATTTTAGTTTTATAAATTTTGAACTTTCATGACTTTCCTAAGTTGTTAGGGTTGTCAACTTGCCTTGTGAAACCCTCCAATTAAAACTACACAAAAAGAAAAAAAGTTTTCTAAAAACAAAACAATAACAACAAAACACATAAAAGAGAAGTCCTTCCTTTTGTATTTAATTCACATTCATTTAACCCTCCTTCGTTCTTGATTCTCTCTCTCTCTTTCTATGTGTATGTGTGTGTGATGTGTGGAGTTTTTAACCAAGGCTGATTCCTTACAATTGCCTGGACTAGTTCCTGCAATTTTCTTGACAATATTTTGGAAGTGGATTGCCATTGACTACTTCCTAGGGCTGAGAAAGAGTGACTGGCTCAAGGTCATACAGATGGCCTATGTGGGACTAGAACTCATGGGCTCCTGGTTTCTAGCCTGATACATCAACCACTACACTAAACTGCTTTTTCCATTCCCATTGCATTCAACTTACTTTTAGATTTCATCTCATCTCTACTTCCATATAACAAATTGACAGAAACACAAGTTTATTCACATCCATTATTGCTTTTTCAATAATCAATCATTCTTCACAGCAAATCACATACTATCCACTACTTATTACCAGCATTTGTACATCTTACAATTTCTCCATTCATTTCCTCAGCTTTCATAAACATTCTGCCAAAATATGCAAATTCATCTACTTGGTCTCATTTTTGGTAATGTGTGTCTTTGGATGGATGGACGGACAGATAATTAACAATCATTTATTTCATTTACCTTGTCAAACCCAAGTACTTTCATGTTTGATCTCCATTTTCCTTGTGTTATGGAATCTGTCTTACATTCATTGAAAATCATATGTATTCTCGAACAAAAGAGCTTCACCTTTTATATGTACATTTACATCCCCAGAACATATCTAATCATAAGCATTTTTTATACATGTATCCATGGCAGCCTTTCTAACTTCTCCATCCTCATTTCAGTTAGTCCTGGATTTTATTCAATAATGTAAGTAGCCCAATGTAATCCATTATATCTTCCACTCAGCTCTGTAAAATGCTTTATTTTTAGAACCAGATCCAGCAAATCCACATGCATAAGTATTCTTGTTCCTGGTTTCCAAAATAAGTACAAAATTTCCTATCAGAGCCTCAATGAGGCTGAAAGATGGCATTGCTGTTTTGACTCAGTTCTAGAACCACTTTTAAACACATTGTATCTATATGTTTGGTATATGGAAAATGATGGCAGTTTGAGATAAATAATAGAAGCATGATGGAGCCATCATATCCTAAAGAAGAGAGAGACATTTCTCCTCATTCTTCTAAAATGAATCTTGCCTTCTCCTCCTGCAATTAAGCATTTATTAATTTTAATTTTTAAAATTAATTTAAAAAACTTAATTTTTAAAGTCACTATTTATTGTTTGAAAGCACCAGAATGAAGTTTTATCTCTGTATGAAATGGACAAGAGAATCCATAGATAAAATGGCTGCCTGTGGTGAAATGGAATGCTCAGCTCTGAATAAGAAACTGCTTTCTTTGCTAGACAGCTTCCACATTAGTGGAAGTCTGGTATTATTTGAAGCAACAATTTCCTGATTTTGATTCAGGGATTAATTTCCCGAATCTCTTAACATAAAGAAAAAAGAAAAGGAAAAAAGTGAAAGAATTTGAAGGGATAGTAAAAAAAAACAACAAAGCAAAAACAGAGGTATGCTTTATTCAAGAGGAATAGCCTCCAAACTATTTAGTCTGTTTAGATGAAGTCCGAGAACAATAGCAGTTTTATTTTACTGAGTTATTTGTGTTTCTACAGAATCAGTAATTGGGCAGGGAACATTGTTAATTCCCCTTTCCTCATTGAAAAACATATGGTTAAATACAGCATCAAACTGAACAGAATATGGTCAGTGACTATCTGTTTACCCATTGCCTGATGGCCTTATTAAATTGGAAATATTAAGGGTCTATGTGGAACATGGTGAGATCAGAGCCATAGGCAGCTCCTGTGAATCGATTCATTTTTCTTTACTTGAGCTTTTTGCATCCAGCTTTGGTGCCTCCGATCCCTTCCCAAACGCACTGAGAATCCAAATGCAGTCTTGTATCAACCAAAAGGGGTCAGTGTAAGCTGAAAATCTATTCTTTGTAAAACTCTTCCTGTGACAAGAGGACAAATGTTTCACTTTCTGCTGATGTCTTAATTTGTTTCGGACTGCCCAGAGCTTACATCTAAATCTCCTCAGCAGGATCAAGTCAACATATTTGAAGACAAATGCTTCTCTGAACATGCCACTTAGCTGACCATGTCAGGGATTAGGAGACATAGCTTCAGATTTCTAGTTTCTCGGAAGACTTGTGCTCAAGAGCAGTCTTTTCTGTTTTGCTTCTCTGTGTTGCAATACATTTATTTCTTTATTTATTTATTTACTTACTTACTTACTTACTTACTTACTTACTTACTTACTTACTTACTTATGATATGGTACCTTGATTGCAAAGTAAGTCTTGGTAGCTTAAAGAATAGGTTTAAAATAAGGAAAATGAACAAGTGGGAGGAAATCACAATGCCTCACTGACAAGTGCTATATAAACAAACATACTCCCAACTAACCGCCATCAGGGAATCAATGATTGCCCTGCTTCAGGGTCTCTGGGAAAAGCCTGGATTTGTGGCTATATGAGAATTCAACAGAGTTTGGGCTACATAGATCATAGGGTGAATGCATTCCCAAAGGGCAGGTGCAGCCACTGAGAAGATATGTCTCCTAGAATGGGACAACTGGGTGCAGCCAACTTTCATGGCCAACTCACCACGAGACATCTTGCTGTGGTCAACTCACCGTGGGACAATTCAGTGCAGGATAATTCAACAATACAATTTATGTGTTTAAAATAATTTAAATAATATTTTAATTTCTATCATTCACATTTCATTTTGCCTTCCTTTTCCATCCTTTTTTTTTTTACTGATTCTATTTCACCATTTCTTCAATATTAGTATAACTCTTGTCCTGCAGTGAGTTGGCTACAGCAAGTTGGCCATGGAAAGTGCGACCATGGCAAGTTGGCCATTGTGAGTTGATGTAACCAAGAGGGGAAAAAAACATCCATGTTTTGTTGCCATTTGGAAAAAAGAACGTTTAAATAAGGAGGCCATAAAGTGAGGCTTGGGAAGTATCAATCCTCTTTTACAAATTTAACAAAGTATTGTCATTGTCTTATGTTAGAACTCCCCCAACAAATGACTTTTTAAAAGTGCGCCATGTATCATAATATACCATATATATGGTCAGGGGTTTTTTTTTGTCATAGAATACCCAGAATGGAGTTCCGGCACCTTTTTTGGATGGAAACTTGTAGGGTAGGCAAGGTGGGTTGTATGACGTGTGTGAGTTCCGGCACCCCCCTTTTTTTTTTAAGAAAAAAAGCACTGTATATGGTACATCTTGACTCTTAAGGAAGTCGAAAACTGGAATGCTTAAAATTGACGAATTAAAGATCTTAGCAAATAATTGTTGCAGTTATTATTATTTCAAAATTCCCCCTCCCCCAAAAAATATCTGGAAACACAGGACACTTTCTAAACAGTGAGGTCAAAGAACAAAATAATAATAATAATAATAATAATAATAATAATAATAATAATAATAATAATAATAATAATAATAATGATGATGATGATGATGATGATGATGGAAGGGGCCTTGGAGGTCTTCTAGTCCAACCCCCTGTACCATTTCAGACAAATGGCTGCCCAATCTCTTCTTAAAAACTTCCAGTGTTGGAGCCTGCACAGCTTCTGGAGGTAGGTTGTTCCACTGATTAATTGTTCTAACTGTCAGGAAGTTTCTCCTTAGTTCTAGGTTGCTTCTCTCCTTGATCAGTTTCCATCTGTTGCTTCTTGTCCTGCTTTCTGGCGCCTTGGAGAATAGCTTGACTCCCTCTTCTTTGGGGCAGCCCCTGAGATATTGGAACACTGCTATCATATCCCCCCTTGTCTTTCTCTTCATTAAACTAAACATACCTGATTCCAGCAACCGTTCCTTGTAAGTTTTAGCCTCCAGTCCCCTAATCATCTTTGTTATATCTTTCAAGACTTTTTTTTTTTTTTTGAAAAATCTGAAGGCCAGGAGCCAGGAGGTACAATTGGGCAAAAGCACCAGCTGCAAAAAAAGGATGGGCCATATTCAAGTTCTATAGAACTAAAATTTTGGAAAAGGTGGAGAAGAAAACAAGCCATACTGCAATTTCAAACAATTTAGTCAAAAATAAATGGTGCTTTGCAGAAGTGATGAATTTTTTTCTGTTTTAGAATGCGGGTGCAAAACCTTTAGATAGATGTTGTCCTAGTTTTCACATGGAAGACTTATTAGTTTGCCAAGTTTGTTGGAAAAAAGTTATTAATCTACAGCAAGCATATGATTATATGTGAGATTTGTATTTGATATCATTTAATTTTGTTCCAATTATTCCTGCAAAAAAAATTAAGAAAATGAATAATTATAAAAGCAAGGTCAACTCAATTTTTCATACTAATGTTTTTAGTTACCATACTCATTATAGCTAATTTCTTTCATAATCTTTGTCATCTAACCCCATTTGTTTCATTTATAAGTAGTGAAAAGTGAGCATCATGAAACTTCAGTAAAAACAAAGTAGCAAACCATGTCATTCTCATAGTTTCCTGAGAAAGCAATTATCCCTTGTTAACCTTTATAGGAAGAACTGTCTGGATTATTCTTAAAATGATTATTAAATGAAATCCTTTCGATGCATTATCACAATTTCTGAAATTATAACTAAGTGGACTTCTAAGACTCCATTTTCTCTGGCTTAGTGGCAAAACTACTTGGCTTAGTTTGACATGTAATGTAAAATTTAATGCAGTATGAGCATTAAATTGTTTTGAGCTGGCTGTCTTATGGGGAAGAAACAGGACCAGCTGAATTTAAGGTATGAATTAGGAAGAATTCAATCTAACTAAAAAAAAAAAAATCTACCACAGAATTCTCCTTGGCCTGGAAGTATACTAGCTATTGCCTGCTCACATGGAAAATCCATAGTTGAGTAATGCTTTGATTAAGAGCACCTAAAATACCAAAGAATTGTGTGAAAGATTTGAATGTTTGAATATTCCAAAATTCTTTTAACTGGTGAACTTGTACAAAAATGGTGGAATTTTATTGGCAACATGCTGATCAGCTTTGATCTCAAATATGAGGTGGAATGCGTTATTCAATTGTAGATATGGCAAATTATCAGACTGATGGTAAAGATGAAGAAACAACAGCTAAACTAGTTTTATAGTTTATTATAAATAATAATAATAAACTCCCAATTCCAAAAACACAATTATCCAGTGATATATCTCCTACCTTTTGTGGAATTTATAGTGGCTTCTCATCCAAGTTTAAAAGCAGAACTAGTACACAAATATTTTGAAGTGAGTCCTATTTGACTAAAACATTATAAGAAGCACAGATTATGATGTGTTCAAGACAGTGAAACAAAACAAAGTCCCACTGTTGAATAGAAGAGTTCAAGGTAAAAAATAAAATACAGAATGAATAGTGTTTGTTCTATATATATCCCATCCTCCCTGAAAGGACAAAAGATAACAAAACTGAGTTACTTTTAAAATGATCAATAAGAATAAAAATTCAATGTCTTTGTGAGCCATGCCTACTGACTGCATATTCATCAGGTATAGCAGTAATTTGAACCCTTTGCCTGTTTATACAGTATATTTCTAATGGGGATTTTAGTTTCTCAGTCGTTAACCTGCTTATTCCCCTTTCCCATCCTAAAAAGACAGCAATATGCTATTAAACTGGGATGTGTCCATTCCCATTTATGAATCTTAAAAGAAGAAAAATAAATCCCTACAAGATTTGAGTCATATTGCCTGGGAATTCATCATATGCTAGCACATATTACTTGAGAATTTTATTCACTTCGTTTAAAATTACTTCTAACACACAGCAATCAAATTTAAGGAGTGCAAGGAATTCAAATGATCACCAGGCATCAATGATATCTCAAGAGGCAGCTTTCAAATCACAGGCAAGGTATAAACTCCTTTAGGAATTGTACATTTTAAAAAATTAGATCTAATGACTGCATACATCTAAAAATAAGACAAGCTTACTCATATTGTAAAATCACTTGATTTCTGTATGTTAAAGAGGATATGTTTAATATTTTAATAGCCACTTACCCATTTCCTCTCAATTCCAACACACAAACTGTTTTGTTGTGCTTTGTGGCCACCATTCTGGGAATATATCATCCACCAGATCCAAATACAGAAATAATCCATTCTACTGCTTTCTTAGAAGAGTTGACTAGAAGTTGGAGGTCATCTTATTCAATATCCTGGTCAATGTAGGTCAATCCAGCATTGTAGTATATTTGACAGGTAGCCATCAATCCTCTACTTAATACCTTGAAAAAAGAACCCATCACTTACCATTGTTGAACAGTTCTTTCTTATAATTATTTTTGTCTTGTCTTGGCTATGCTACCTTCTATTGAAGATAGGTGTGATTTTTCTCCACACAGTCATCACCAGTCTCAAAATATTGGGCTGGAGGCTAAAATACATGAAGAACTATTGTAGGAATTGGGTATGTCTAGTTTAATGAAAAGAAGGATGGGGAGTGATATGATAGCAGTGTTCCAGTCTAAGAAGTTGCCACAAAGAAGAGGGAGTCCACAGTACCTGAAGGCAGGACAAGAATGGATGGAAACTAATCAAGGAGAGAAGCAAACTAGAACTAGGGAGAAATTTCCTGACAGAACAATTAATCAGTGAAATGGGTTGCCTCCAGAAGTTGTGACTGCTCCATCCCTGGAGGTTTTTAAGAAGAGATTGGACAGCCATTTGTCTGAAATGGTATAGGATTTCCTGCTTGAGCAAGGGGTTGGACTAGAAGACCTCCAAAATCCCTTCCAACTCTGTTATTTTGTTATACATAACATCTCTAGGCTCTTTTTCATCTTGGCTGCTATATTCTGGAATCTTTCAATATTCTTTCTAAATTGTAGTTTTCATTCTTTCTTATATGATAGTTTGGGTCCAGTCTAGAACTTCAAACACTTGTATGCCCTCCAGCACTGTAAAACTTTGGTTACACGCTCACATTTCTTTACAGGTTATTATCTAATCCATGTTTGTCAAGAATAGAATAAAATAGTTTAAGTATAAGATGCACAAAAGAATTATCATTAATGATCCCAAAAATAATTGGATCTCCCAAAAACTGCAATGCTGACAGGGAACTTGACAGAAGAAGAAAAGCAGAATATGTATCAAACAACAGGCCTCAACGTTGGTCTTAAGAAGGTTAAATATTTACAAACGTTCAGGCAAGAAACAATTAAAATGTATTTATGAATAGTCATTTCCCAGTTTGGAAAAACATCATAGAAGATATTTCCAGATGGAAAAATTTCAAGCTCTCTTGGCTAGGAAGACTTGCAGCCATTAAAATGAATATTCTACCAAAGCTTCATTTTCATTTTGAAACGATGCCAGTCTTTATTGAGAATAAAGTACTAAATGACTGGCACAGACAAGTAACAAATTACAGACAGTCTAGCAAAAGGGTTACAAGAATTACATTCAAGAATCTGCTAAGAGAATGAGGTGGCCAATGCTCCCAAATTTTAGACTCTTATTATCTTGCCAGCTGCTTAGTGTGGATTTCAGAATAGATTATTGTTTCCATATAATTCTATAACCCCAATAGAAGGGGAAAATCCCTCAGAGGGGCTGCCTAGATATATCTGAGCTTATGCAAACAGGATAGACAAGTTCTAAGAGACCATGCTATGCTAAGTAACTTACTGTTTGTATTATATATAGGAAAAGATTACGGCCTGGTTTTGTTTCCTTGCTTCATTATTAAATATCTACCTTCATGAATTGAAAATAGCAAGAAAAGTTGTCTACAGAAAGGTCATAATTTCTTCAGATTGCAAGACATTATTAACAAATTAAAAAAATTGTATCTATGACAGAATAAAGTGGGGTTGCTGAGGTGTCCTTGGTGCTCTCTGAGCTTGGTTGTTTTCTTGCAGACGTTTTATTACCCAAAATAGGGAGATGAGATCTAGAGCAATAGAGATCACCAGCATTGATGATGTTACCTAGCTGGGTAATGAAACATCTGCAAGAAAATCACCACGCTCAGAGAGCTCCAAGGACCCCTCATTTCAACCCTGAGCTACAAATATTCTCCTTTATTGGTTGGGGTTTATTGGTTGGGGGTTGCTTTTGTGTTTCAGGATTTGAGGCATTGAAGCACAACACATGTTGGAATCAAACTTCTTTTATTGATACTTAACTCCACTCCAGTCACTCCACAAACAGGCACGCAGGCCTTTTATAGTTTTCCAACCCCCAGGCAGTCCCGCCAATCAGAATTCCTCTTTCTTCATGCCTTGCGCATGCGCAGAATTCTGGCACCAGCCAGTCTGGTCCCGGGCAGCTTTTAGGTTGCCCAGGACCATTTGCAACATTTCTGGGCCTGCTGAGTTGCCTCATCAGGCCCAGGACACAACAGTTGCTGTTTGCAATTGGGAAAAACAGTGGCAGCAAGGCCGAAATTCTTCCCACCCTACTTCCCCAAGACTCAGCATGGGTCATGATGTTTCTCAAAGGTCCATATAGAAATTTGACAGGAGAGGGGGTCATTCATTCATTCATTCATTCATTCATTCATTCATTCATTCATTCATTCATTCATTCATTCATTCATTCATTCTTTCATCACTCCCACTCATAGTTTACTCAAAAGCTGGTGTTCCAACTGAGTCATACCTGGCATTTTTAGGAATGTGCCAACATCCATAGGCATTCTCCCCACATCCAGACCCTTAGCCTACAAAAATGTGGGTGTGTAGGAGAAAAGGGGAAAGAAAACAGCAAACAGAGAAGGAACCAGGAGGCTATGTCTGGCAATTTTCAACTGTTGCAGGCAGGCAAGAGGACTCTCTGTTCATTATCAGGACCACAAGCTATGTTGAGCAGCATATCCTGGTGGGATTCTTCCCTGGGGCTTAACTTAGAAGCTCAGCTGGAGTTTAGCAATACTGTTTAAGAGCAGAGCTTGAAGCTTGGCCTGGAGCTCTGCAGCATCCAAAAAAGGAGCAATACCTCACCGGAACCAGTGCAAGAACTTTTGAAGGGAAGCAAAGGTTATATGCCAAACTTTACAAACTTTAAGACTTCTGTTTGCTTTAAGGACTAGGTATTAAAGACATATTTATACAGCTACATCAACTTACTGGCCTAGGAGGGTAGAATTAACCTAGAACAACAGCTTATTGTTGGGCAAAATGTGTGCCATAATAAAGCATTGTTATAGTTATGTGTTCAGTCCTTGGAAAACAAAGAATCCTCATAATGTCTTTTACCATACAGTGCCCTGCTCTATTTGATTGGTTTCAATATCTTCCAATAAGTAGTACTACAACAAAATAACTACAGAAACAAGGAGGAACATTGAAGGATTTGACTGAAATTGAAAATCCTATAATACACAACACTGAACAACTGTTAGGTATAATTTATGAACTTCTATTGAAGTTAGAATCGTAATCTGAACAAGTTAAAGACTGGATGATTGAATGGATGAAGAATTTAAATGTACTTATAGATGCTAATAGTGAGAATTCCAATGGAAGAAAAATATTAGATTTATTTTAAATATTATACTTGGAAAGAATTGATACAAGGACTTTTATTCAATAGTCTTAGTGTTGAATGCCAAAATGAATATTTTTTTTCCTCTAAAAATGATGGAAATGTAAAGGACAGGCTGAATCCCCTTTTCCCATATGTGGTGGGAGTGTTATACAGCCCCAAAATACTGGAAAATGATTCATAGTAGAATGGAACAAATTTTGAAGGTTGTAATACAATTTCAACCTAAGGTATTTCTATTAAATTTCACCAAACCATATATTCCTTCAGAATTTACTGAACTTGTACTGTACATCATATACTAATGGCTATAAAGATTCTATATGCCTTTTATTAGAAAAGATCTTTGGAAAATTGGTTAATTAAATTATGGGAGCATACTTTAATGCTAAGATTAATTTCCTAGATTAAAAATAAATCTGTTCAGAATATGTAATTAAAATCCATTCCTGGATTATAATGTTATATACAGTTTTCTGCCATATCTCAAATTAGGATTTACTTTTCCACAGCATGATATATTTTACTTGATCTTTCATTTTCAGTGCTGATGTAATATATTGTTTACTGTCTGTATTTGTGCTAGTGATTAGTATTGCATTCAATTTAAAGTTCAATAAGGATAACTATCTGTACCTTATCAATTTAAAGTTCAATAAGGATAACTATCTGTACCTTATCTTTTGTTTTCTTACATGTATTCCTTTATATCTTTCTCTTTTTATTTATCCTTTTTCATTTACATTCTTTTAGATTGTTTTGTAACAGAAATACGTAAATAACCACTTTTGCTTGTGTGTGAGGAGGATATTTGGATCTCTTAAAGATACTTCTACTGACAAAATATATCTCACCTTCTGTGCAACTACAGCAGTTCTGGTCACTGTAAATACTCGTCCTTAGTGGACTATTGGCTCAATAATCTTAGATGACATCATGCATGGAGTAAGAAACAGTAAATCAAAAGTTAAAGGCATGAGATAAGAAAAAGAAACACTTCTAAAGTAAACACTTCTAACATCACTCACTAGACTTTCCTATGCCCACTAATGCAAACCATTACATTTCTTATCTCTCATATCCATATTTAAATTGTACCACTGTCTATCAGCCTATGTACCTATCTATCTACTTACCACTTGCTTGAAATAATAAGTATTCTTGACCAACAACATGGCCCATCTGCATATAGGAATATATACATATTCATGCTCTCAATCATATAATCACAAACATTCCTTATACATTTATATAAATTACATTAAGCAATCAGGGAATATCACACATCCTTATCTTACGCCTTGCTCAATGTTGAGTGATTTGTTAAGCATTTAATGTAGTCTTATGCATGCTTGACTTTCAGGAGATACCACTTATCACATTTAGAAACCAGTGTTCAGCTTCCTATTCACACATAATTCAAGCCTATTTTTGTGACACACTTTCTTTAAATCACCAAGTTTAAAATAAACTTCACCAGATGCATACATTTCATTCATACACAGATGACTAAATAACAAAATTAGTCATGACTGATGACAAATCGGACTTTATATGAGTTATGAAACATAGAGCTTCAATGGTTTGAATTCTGAATTTAGAATACAGAGTTGTTGTATAATTATATAATTACCTGGGTCTGGCACTTGGAATGTATAAAGGACCCCATTTTCTTGCTTTATTGCTGGTTGGTTGACTATCTTGGCTCTGGTATGTACTTTTTTTTGGATGTTTTTATTGTTATGTTTTTGATTTAACTTGTTTCATAGTTTTAAAATTGTAAGCTGCCCAAAGTCATTTAGGTGAGAGGAGCTAAGAAATGGATGGATGGATGGATGGATGGATGGATGGATGGATGGATGGATGGATGGATGGATGAAGAATGAGAGTGTTATTGGGATTGCATTGACTTTCACTTGACTTCAATAAATTGAACATAATATTTGCATAAGGCCTGCTCAGAGGTTTACAAGCATGGGACTGCTACCCATCAAAACTACAGAGGTAGACCTTAGACCTCTATAGGACAAGTTAAATTTACGTTGACCAAGAGCTTTGTGCTTGACAGCTTATTTTTGTTGAAGCACTGACTAATGTGATTTGCCTCCACAAAACATTTGTGTGGCCCCAGAGTCTCTCTATTGTCCTTCCTGTGCCACTTGCAAATGCTGAACAAGATTTCAATACAATCTCTTCCTGGTACATACATTGCTTTAGAGTTTGCAAGTTCCGGAGAACACAACTGTTGTGGGTGTCTCTAGACCAGCTTGGGAAATGTCAGAAGATGAGGAGGAGCAACCAGGCCCCTCTGGGTGCTTTCCCCTCCCGGCAGCAGAGACAGACAGGGAGGACATTTGCATGCAGTCTGGGTCAGACTCTCAAAGTGAAGAGTCAGACTTGGAACAGGAAAATATATGGCTTGATCCGAGATTCCGAAGGTTTGATAGGCGGAGGTCTCAGTTACGTGGAAAAAGGAAGTAATGGGGGAAGTGACGTATCGGAAACTATATTAGAAGATAAAGGAGGGACTAATTCTTTGTCACGAGCAACGTTAATATCAAGGAGTAGCCTGATACCTTGAGAAGTTCGTTTGAACTCAGTTTTCTGGTGTTTTTGGAATGTACGGAAGATTAATGAGATCTTGGACAACCTGAGAGATAAAGAGTGAGTTAATTGGAAGGGAGGGAGAGCATGTTTAAGCTGAATGTAAATAAGTCAGATTTGGCCGGTCCGCAAACAAAATGCCAGCAGCTTGCTTTGAAGTGAATCTCTTGAACTATGTTAAATAAAACTCTTAAAGAAATATTTCTGTGGATTTTACTAAGCTGAGAAGGGCCAGATACAACAACAACCATCTTTTATCTTTCTACAGCACTCAGAAAACCAGAAAACAATTCTGTGTAGAGACTATGCAAGTTCTAAAGACTTTTGAAGATGCCAAGGAGGGTCTGTGTGAAGCAAGGGATTGTGTTGCTTTGAGAAACAGCATCCAGAGATATCTTGCTTGACAGTTCATTGAAGTGAAGCATGCCTTTGAAGATCGCAGTTCTGGTAGACCCTATCTAAAAATGAAGCAGGATTAGGGAAGTTAAGGCCTTCCATATATTGCTGAACTACACCTCCCATCCTTCTTTGCCATTATGGCATATATGTGGATCTGCTGGGAGTTGGTATTGAGCAGCATTTAGAGAGCCAAAGGTTCTCCACCACATGGTTATCACATGTGCCAGGAGGATAGTTTATGGGAACAGAAGGCAAGTTGACTTGGCCAGGATCTTCCTGGTCTCTTGAATGTCAGCATACAACAATAATCCCTGCTTAATGTGAATCATTGTAGGAACATATCACTTATTGAAAAAGAAAGCATTGCTTCTTCCTAACAAAGGCTGTGTTTCAGTCAGTCCAGTTTTAATTTATAACCAGCAACAGTGTGTGTGGACTCAACAAGCAGTGATGGCTGACTGGTGAGAACAATAAACTTGTTAGTTAAAAAAAATTAACAGTGGTTGTTTAACTGTAATGACAGCAATAAAGCAGGAGATGTGAAGTTGATACAGTCACAACTGAATCGTAATGGATGAGATATTTACAGCAAAGCTGTTAAAACATTGAATAAAATATGGGGAATAAGCAGGAGCAGATGTGGTTTTATACTTCTGACTTGAAGCTTGTAAAGCAAGAGATTGCATGAGTAATAATCACAGGTTCTAGTTCGCTATGCATGAATAAATATTGATTGAGCCCCCAAGGTGAAACTTTCCAGATACAGAAATAACGTGAGAAAGCTGCACTTGTGTTATGTATGACTAAGTTTAGATTTTTAGGGCATCTGTGGCAAGACATATTTCAGAATATACAGGTTAAATGCACATTTTTATTATAGCGATTCTAGCTAAGAAAAGATCACACTTTATACAGAGGATGACTTTAAAAGCTTTTTTAAAAAAACAGTGGGGGAATCTTCTGTTTCCTTTATGCACAACTCTAAGGACGCTTTCCACAAATGCAGTTCAGTGTCCTAAAATACTTGTTTGGAATCCAGCACCTTTTTTTTTAAAATAGCCACTATCTCTGCAGCCCAAATCTTCCGTGTGACTTTACAGGAACAAAATATTGCTATGTGGTACTTAGAGGGCTAGGAGAGATTCAAATCCCTATTCTATGAATATGTCTGTCTGACTTGGGTTTGCATATTACACCAAACCCTTATTTCCTTAAGTGTGGTTTGCTTAATACATTACAGTTGGTGGTGTTTATAAATATGCCAAGCCAGAATATAATAAAGCACATTATGACTGGGTGCAATGTGCAAAGCTCAGCATCACCTATTTTTGTGACAAAGGAGACAAGATGAGGGAGGAAACAAACAGGTGCACTTCTGGACTGACTTCTTTGAGAAGATACAATACAAATTCAACCAATAGAGAAGAAGGATTTATAATGTCAATGAATGAATGTCTGTCCAATTTTGTATTACATTCCATGCAATGATTCAAGAACTCTCATTTCAAAGAAAAATGGAGGATCTAGATCAACAATGTTACTTAAGGTCAGCAGAGCAGAGCAGACAGGCTGCATTTCAGACTGTATGTATTTATTTGCTGGTTTATTTCTACCGGTACCTCTGGGCAAATCCCTGGTTTTCTACTCATCTCTCTCTCTCTCTCTCTCTCTCTCTCTCTCTCTCTCTCTCTCTCTCTCTCTCTCTCTCTCTCTCTCTCTCTCTCTCTCTCTCTCTCTCTCTCTCTCTCTCTCTCTCTCTCTCTCTCTCTCTCTCTCTCTCTCTCTCTCTCTCTCTCTCTCTCTCTCTCTCTCTCTCTCTCTCTCTCTCTCTCTCTCTGATATAGATGATATAGATATAGATGATATAAATATAGACAGAGACAGAGATGGATATCATCTATATCAAGCAGCACTTCTTGGTAAAAACCAAAACTAAAACCAAACAAAAAAACTTTTGCTAGAAGTTGTCCAATAGTAGTATTGTTTTAATTTTGTTATTTTATTCTGCTTCCAGGTTGGCCCTCAAAACCTGATAGTATTTAATTCTGTATCCCCTTCTTCCCATTCTTACACTATCTGTAGCATACTAGAAATCACCTACAAAAAGGGGTATGAACCACTGAACAAGTTAACACTGTTAAAATATAATACTACAGTATAAAACTCCTCTCCCATAAGTGAACTGGGCATCTAGTTCATCCCACCCTGATGCTTGAGATTTTGACCGGTCAAGACAGTCTTACAGGAAACATTCGGTTCTGAAGTCAAAGCAAGGTGTGTTTGATCTCAAGGGAACTTGCTCTTGGCTCATCACCAAAGGATTTCTCTGGATGGAGCAATACTGTATCTTAGGGGAGCCTGAGGTCCTCTTTTGTTCAGTCACTAGGTCATGTCTGACTCTTCACAACCCCTTGGATTATAGCATGCTTAGCCCCATACCGTAGCATGCCAGGCCCCATAGTGTGCCACTGTTTCCCAGAGTTTGCCCAAACTCATGTTCATTGCTTCAATGACACTATCTAACCATCTCATCTTCTGTTATCCCTTTCTTCTTTTGCCTTCAATCTTTCCCAACATCAAGGTCTTTTCAATGAGTCCACCTTTCTCCTTTGGTGAACAAAATATTTAAACTTCAGCTTCAATATCTGTCCTTCCAAAAGATAGTCAGGGTTTATTTCCTTTAGGATCAACTGATTTAATCTCCTTGCAGTGAGGAGGGTCTTCTTATTCCTTAAAAGTCACCCTCAGGCAGTGTGCAGTCACATGCATAATTATTATATTCCCAAAGAAAGGATTAATGTTCTGCACAGGATCCTCTTCCTCCTCCACTTCAAAGTGTTCCACCTTTCTTGGGCCCTGGCCCCAACTGTTCTGTTGGCACCATAATGATAATGATGCTAACTTTTTCAAGAGAGTTGTACAAACTATCTCTTTGGAGATTTGATCTGAAGGCAATTTAACCTCATCTCAATGTTGAACTAGGTTTCCAGATTAGATTTAGTGAAAATTTAGTGCCAGTGGTGGAATTGAATCAAACACTCTGAATCACCTTGGAGATCTAAATCAAATCCAAGCAATTATAGTGTGAAATCAAAATGACTCTCCGATTTGGCTCACCAATTTGAATCAATGTGCTGAGCAGAATCAGATTAAAGCCATATTCCTGCAAACTATTCTCCAGTTAAATAAGTTGGTGTCTACCTGATGTTTTGGAAGATAGCCTCTATAATCCCTTGCCATTAGACATATTGATGGGCAGTAAAAAGAGCTGAAGTTCTAAATATTTCGAGGGCAGTTTGCCAACCCTGAATTCAGACCTTCTTAAAAATCAGAACAGAAAATATTAAAGGCAGAGAAGCTGTGGTATGCTTCAGTTAAGTGCAGGTAGTCCTTGACTTATAACTTTGTTTGATGACTGTTCAAAGTTACAGTGGCACTGAAAAATGTGACTTATGACTATTTTTCACGTTTATGATCGTTATGGTAATCTGATGAAAATTTGGATACTTGGCAACTGATTTATATTTTGATGGTTGCAGTGTCCCAGATCACCTTTTGTGACTTTCTGACAGGCAAAGTCAATGGGGAAGCCAGATTCACTTAACAACCGTGTTACTAACTTAAAAACTGCAATGATTCACTTAACAATTATGGCAAAAAAAGGTCATAGAATGGGGGGAGAACCTATTTAACAAATGTCTAATTTAGCAATCAAAATTTTGGGCTCAATTGTGGTCATAAATCGAGGACCACCTGTATTATATTGTGCCTTCCTTCCAGGTTACAGAATAAATGTCACAGATGCAAATCACTTTAGCAGAAGTGCTATGATTTTGCTCTACTGCTTTATTACATTCTAGCTGAGTTCAAGCAAGAAATGATTAATAAAACAGGTAAGCTTATTAAACTTACCCATATGGAAGTAGAATCACTACTATACATAAGAAATGGGAATGGGAAATATGTGATTTAATAAAAGGTAGAACGTTCTATTGGGTGTTTTTCAAGAAATACATTGAGTGGTTTCCTCCAGTGAAACGAAATAGGGAAAACCTCCCCCCCTTGACTTATAACAGGCTTCAATTCTTCATTAATCATCACAATCAAATAATCTCAGCAAGAAAAATCTAAACTATCAAGCCTCATTTTCTTCATATTAAAATCTACCTTCAAGGATATCTATTTTTTTTTTCTGGTTTCAAACCATGAAGCAGATTTGCACTGGAGTACATTTGTATTTGGCTGGTCAGATGTTACAAGCTGTACTGTTCAGTTTAGTGTGCAAAGAACTAACAGTTCACATCTGGCCTGGGACTGAGATGGAGTTGTAATCAAACTAATTCATTAGGAGAGACAGATGCATCTGACAAACTAGAGATGCATTTTGATTTTCTCTTATCTAATGGCCTCAATTTTATTTCTACCATGCATAAGGCACAAATGGGAAGGAGATATTTCCCTGGAAGAGAGTACAGTATTAAGACATTCAAAATCCATTAGATAGTCACAGAATTATTTTTGCCTACTGAAACTTTGCAGTGAATACCATTGGTTCTGCTTCCAGCTACTGAGAATTGGCACTCCGCAAAGCCAGAGCTGTAAATGCTGAAGTAACAGTGTCTACATTTCTTTGTTCAGTATGTGGCAGACCATTCCATGCTAACATCGGTCTTATCAGCCACCTACGGACACATCGTTGATGGCCCATAATCCACAAGATGTCAAGGTCCTCATCGAACTCGATGGATGAACAACTGAGATTTGGAAATGTGCAAATACGTTGAGTTTATTTTTAAAACATCTGCATTGTTATTACTGTTGTCATATTATATTTCTATATTAGCCCTTCCTGAATGGCTCGGTGCAATTTATGTTAAAAAAATTAACATTTTAAAATAAACAGTTCAATGTAGAACTTTGTTATAACCATTTTGAAGAGTGGAATCTAAGGCAAAAAGTAGCTTCAGATATTGTGGGATCATGACAATTGCATCCATCTGCAGTTCCTTAGAAGGTGACATCTTTTGTGATTCAGCATCTGGGAATCCCAGCTTTACAATAGCTGAGCATATTGTGTGAACCAGGTAATTCAAAGTCAGGTGGGGAAGAACTGGCTTTGGGAAGGGAGGGGGAATGATTAAACTATTAAGGGAGAAATTTCAGAAAAGATTACTCAGTTCTGAGAAGGAGGAAAATATGAGAAAGAAATTCAAGATAAACTCACCTTGATTTTATTTGGTATAAAATAGAGAAGAGAGAAACTGTCACTGGCTAACAATATTATTTTTTTACCCAATGATAAACAACTTTTCTGGGATCTCTGCTGTTCCTGTTTCTTGACCTTGCCAATTTCAAAGGGATGACATTGTTTTAACATATAATCTGAAAAGAATATGTTAGGCCAACATAACAATTGTGTTTTGAGACAATTCTCCCATATCTTCACACCTGGTTTTCATGCCAAGGCATTGATGTACTTGGGAGAAACAATTTTACAAAAAGGTTGAATTGGCTTTAATTTTTCCTTGCATTAAGATATTCCCATATGCAAGGTTTGGTGTGTTGTGCAGTCCTGGTGTGGAAACATCTGCCTTTTCAGCATTAACAAGTATCTAAACTTTTGAGACTGAACTTGTCAAATAGGTTGGCTGACCATTTGAAGTCAAAGCAAATGGTTCTGTTCTATTGCCTAACTCAATGCTGCCAGCAGAAACAGCTGCCTGAACAAAGCTCCTTTTGGCAGCTTCTCCAAGCTTGGGACTTAACAGGCAAACGGTGACAGAGTTTGTGTATCTGATCAGACTCTGACAGTTGCCCTGGACTTATTTGAAATGCAGTTCTTGTAAGGCAGTAATAATTTAAGAGAGAGAGTGAGAGTGCAAAAAGAGTTGTCATAAGAAAGCATGTGGCAAGTGGTATGAACCCATTTTTTGTTTTGTTTTTTTAAAAAACCAATCATTGCAATTATTTTGCTAAATTATTTTAAACATAGTGTGTCCAGAATTTTTCTTGTTAAAATGTCTGCTGTCAAAGCTGGGAACCAGTCTCTTTTTTCATCTGACTCTGACCTTTTTGATGTTAAATGCATGTCAGTATATAAAACGGAAGCAAGCTGCAAGTTAGGTGGCCAAAACAATCTTTTGTCTTGTTTTTTTCATGTCATGAGAAATTCAGGTACAAAGAATATGTACTCTTTTCAAGACAAGTCTGGCCAAGCAAAGACACCAACCTCTCCTTCCTTCCTTCCTTCCTTCCTTCCTTCCTTCCTTCCTTCCTTCCTTCCTTCCTTCCTTCCTTCCTTCCTTCCTTCCTTCCTTCCTTCCTTCCTTCCTTCCTTCCTTCCTTCCTTATTTCCTTCCCCTTCAGTAGGCACTATGTAACATTTATCTTCCCTGTAATGTGAGCAGAAGCATCAGAATGGAAGACTTAAATGATGCATATGGTGAATGGTTGACTTGATGATGAAGTGTGAAATGCCCATTAAAGCATTGACCATTTATCCCTAATACTGCTCTCAGAATGAAGTCCCTATACAAAATGAATTTAGTGGTTCCAGCTCAATACCTGCTGGACAGGAGCCTATATATCACCAGCTCTTGATTGGTGCATGTAATTTAATATTGGCAATGACTCTAATTCTGGAGAAACATGGATAAGATTCCATTAAGGCAAGTGATGCTAAAGAATCTAAGAAATTAAAACAAGGAAACATTAAAGAAAAATAGGTTGGACAAAATATATTCAGACAAGACATAAAGGACAGCAGGTTTGTTTCCCTTGCTGTAAGTTCATTTAGCGATGAAACTAAGAATATTTAGTCTGAAAAGAGAGTACTATTGTTATCTTGATGTGCATTTATATGAATAAAACAATTTTAATTGGACTCTGTATGGAATGACAGGGGCAGAGGTAAGTCAGCTGACGTCCTTCAGATTCTTTGCTCTTCCAACTTTCATAGTCCCTTGCCATTAATCAAGCTGGCTAAAAGAGACAATAGTAAAAGCTCAACATCTAGAGCAGGGGTCCTCAACCTTGGCAACTTTAAGACTTGTGGACTTCAACCCCCAGAATTCCTCAGCCAGATTTGCTGAGCTGATCTAGAGGGCAACAGCCCTGATCTAGAGGGCAACAGGTTGTTTATCTTGACATAAAGGGTATCTGATAACATAGAATGAAACCTGAAATTTTCCTACTTTAAGGCCTTAGGATGGCAAAGAAGAATATGAACAGTGGGTTGAATCCAATTCACTTTACTTAAGGATCCATGGAAACTTCCATGAATGGCAAAAGGAGAAAGGAAATGTTGCAATTAGTTTGTCCTTCAATTCCAGATACAGTTCCAGATAATCATCCAAACCTGAAAAACTATTTTTGGAGATTAGTACAAGATTTTGTAGCAGACAGGGGTGAATCAGTGAATAGCTGCTTTTTCTCTTTCATTCATGACAGAAAAAAGAAGGGCCTTCAAGTGTTATGAAATGAATATATTGTATTGTGAAGCCCAATGCATTCTGGACATGAGTCTTTCTCAGAGGATTTTTTTTATTGCAAGAACAATGCAGGAAAATGTTTAGAGACTGTCTCATACAAAGGAAAGTGAATGGGAAGAAAGAACTGCATTCCCTTTTGTTTCTATACCAGTCTCTAAAACATTCTCCTTGCATCAAAAAGGACACTGGAGAATTGACTGCTATTAAAACCTACTGGGTTTCACAATAGAATATCTTTAGTTCCTAACATTTTCAGATATCTCTTTTTCATTCTGTTTGGTTGGTGCTGCTTCCATAGCACTGAGTAACACACTGATATTTCTAAGGTTACAATTTTATATTAACCAATGGGATTAATTCAGATTTAACAGAAACAAAGGTTAGCATTCAGTTATGCTGGTAGATTTAAATAAATGTAGCTGCATAGCCAACTCAATGTACTGTATATAGCACCTAATTGGATGGTAGAATGATAATCCTCTTTTAAATTGAGTATGCCTATTAGCCTAAGTTAATTTTTGATGTTATATATATATAAAACAGCTGCTTCAGAAGTTTACTATTGCAGACCATAGCATATAAAAGAAACACCAGTAATGTTACAGTTGCAATGATGATATTTGTGTCTAAGGTCTGGTGGCAAAAATAGGCTAGATCACAATTATGTTAATTCTTGCACATGTTTGCTTCCTCATTTCAAAAAAGGTATTTATTTGTATGCACAGATCCATACCTTCAACATGTGTCAGTGCTTTATAGAGTAGTTGTAGCCATTGTATCAGTGAGATGGGCAGCATAAACATTTAATAAATAAACAAAAAAAGCAAATTACTCTGCATGGAAAAATAATAAACCACACAATCCAATGAGCTAAAGTGCTAGTCCCACCATAGGCATGAAAACTGGCTGGGTGATCTTGGGCTGGTCACTCTCTCTCAGCCCAACTCAACTCATAGAGTTGTTGTTGCTGGGAAAACAGGAAGAGGAAGGAGTATTATATATGTTTGATGGCTTAAGTTATTAATAAAAATAATTTTTATTATTTATTTATTTATTTATTTTGCGATTTCTATACCGCCCCCCTCCCGAAGGACGCGGGGCGGTGTACAGCCCAATTAAAAACATCAACATACAAAAAGTAAAATGATTAAAAATAGATTAAACAATTTGGCCCAGAATCATTTAAAACCCAATACATAATCTTAAAAGCAACAATCCCCTAAAACAATTATGGCCTTGTTGGTACCGGAGCTACTATCCCAGGCTGGCTTGTCGAAAAAGATATGTTTTTAATTCTCGACGGAAGGAGCGCAATTCCGTCATTGGACGGAGTTCGGGGGGGAGCTCGTTCCAAAGCATTGGAGCTCTCACAGAGAAGGCCCTCCCCCTGGGGGTCGCCAGCCGACATTGTCTGGCCAACAGCACCCTGAGGAGACCCACTCTGTAGGAGCGTACTGGACGGCGGGAGGTATTTGCTGGCAGAAGGCGGTCCTGTAAATATCTGGGTCCGATGCCATGGAGCGCTTTAAAGATGGTCACTAACACCTTGAAACGCACCCGGGAAGCCACCGGCAACCAGTGCAGCTCATGCAGGAGTGGTGTTACATGGGAGCGGAATGAAAAAAAAATCTTAAAAAACCCAGTGGAATGTTTTTTGCTTGTTGTGCAGAGGATTGCAATGAGAGATCTTTCTCTTAAGGGTTTCTTAAAAGAGAGGAGTGCCCTATCTCCTATATTTCAAGTGATGGAGGAACTAAGAGGTGATGATCCCATTGATGGGATAGTCTTTGAGATCCCCTGAACAATCTAGGTTGGGAAAATAATTCAGCTTTCTCCAATTTTTTCTCCAGAATGAAAACTCCTAGAATTATTGAATATGGCCAACAGCCTTTACCTCCTGTAAATGTTTCTTGTCCTCTAATCCTCAAAGTGGTTAGTGACACTGAAAGCCTATGATATCTATCCCCACAACAAATGGTGGGATTCAAATATGTGAACAACCGGTTCTCTGTGTGGATGCCACTTCCGGAAGTCCATTCTGGGCCTGGGCAACAAAAAATTAGCTACCGGTTCTGCCGAAGTGGTGCGAACTGGCTGAATCTTACCACTGCCCACAACTTACTTCAAGTGCCTGTCTATATGGAGAGACAATATTCGGTCCCTAAGAATGGGCCTTCTAATTTATGGCTGTCCAATTCTGGAATGCCATCCCAGAAAGATATGACTGTCGCTTATTCTATTATATTTCAGATGCCATACAAAAACCTTTTTAAAAAACATTTCCTAAACCTTTGTGTTAATTTTTCTGCACTTTTTAAAGTACCATGGTCTTAGAAAACTTTTGCAAAGAATAAAATAAACTCTTTATTTTTTACGTTTTTCAGTTCCAATAACATTGACTATGTTAATTGATTTTTTAAATGTTTTGTACACATTTGAGTAGTTTTAATTAATAAACTATTTTCTGGGTTTTTTCGCTCACTTTGTATATTGTTTTTCATAATAATTTGAGGGATATTTGATTGGTTTCTGCCTTGGGAAAGCTGATTTTGAAAGGTAATTCCAACAAATAAATTAATAAATAAGGGTACCCACCATTTACTTGTGCTGGTGCTAATGAAAACAGGCTGAATGTGTTCATCTTGCCAGAAAAAAATGTGAATAACCAAAGGGGAAAAGCATCCACTACTTAAAGCAGTAGAGCTGAAAGATGGAAACCAAGAACATTAGATACCATATTGCAAAGGAAAAACGAGTTAAATTGTCATGAAACTGAAAGGAAATCAATGTGACAATATTGCAGCCCCATTTCAATCTGTTGTTGACATTGTTTTCTGTAGTAATTTTCTCAAAATGTTAACCGTATTGAGTTTGCTTATTGATTCTATTATTTTTGACCTTGCATTAGTGTGGGCTAATCTTGGATGGCATAAAATTTCCTTTCACAGCTGAAAATATTATATGGCTCTAGGGGAAGAGAGTACAAGAGGGGATTCACAATTGGGGTCATGGCCCCTTTAGGAATTTGACGAGTTACTAATCATCAAATCTGAGTTATTTTAACTTTGCCCACATTCTTGCGCTGTTAAGAATCTCATTAAATAGTTTAAGAAGGGTCATCAAAGAAATAATCATCATATTGACCAAACCGGCAGCATCCCAATAGTCTGGGGGAGGAAAGCAAGTGCCTCTACCCGAGGCCCCTACTGCTTCAATAGACGAGAAAAACATGCCATAAGCAAAACAGCAAAATACAAACATATTATTCATTGGCTTTGGCATTCTATTGCAATTGTATATAAAGACCTGACACTTCTGTGACCAGATTTATCACAATGATGGTGACACGCATAGATTTTTGTAGCCAAGTTTCAAAAGTGACAGCAATAAAGCCTTGCTATGTTTCATTCATGCATGACAGGAGAGTATTATGGAGTAAAATGGACCTAGACTGGCTGATGAGCAGGCAGGCTTCAAGAAGCCCACTCAATCATTGACCATGATTTAACCTTCCAACGTCGTTGAGAAATACTCCTCTTCCATGTGCTCATCATTTTATGTGGTGTTCATTGACCTTAAATGTTCTTTTAACTCCATCTCCAGGCTCAGACTATGGGAGAAATTGAACTCTTCCTCAATGAACAAAAGACTGGTACTTATACGTAAGTTGTATGAGAACTCCCAGATGAAGGTCTGATGCAATGCCACGGACATGGCACCAGACAAATTTCTGCTAAGAAGAGAGTAAGATGGGTGCATTCTTGCTCCCCTTCTTTTTAATATTTATTAATTCCTTATTGACAAACTGAACAGTCCATCTTTTCATCCACTGAAGTTGGGAAACAGACACATCTCAGTTCTGTATACAGATAGTGCTGTCTTGCTTTCCCAAACACAGGTTGACCTCAAACGGGTGTTCCAAATACTGAGTACTGCCAAGAAGAACACCTAGAAATTAATTACTCTAAAACCAAGGTCATGGTCTTTGCTAAGTGCCCTAAGATGCATATCTGGTGACTAAATAATCACCTAATACAGCAAGTCAAGACTTTTAAATATCTGGGGATTGTCTTCCAACCTACAAGTAACTGAAAATCTCATGCTGATTATGTCAATTCAATGCAATTCTCACAATCCTTTTACTCCCCCAAAGGAGCTCAGCATCTATCTGCAATGATTAAAGTCTTCTCAGCTAAAACTCAAGCCCAGCTCCTTTGGGGAGCTCAGTTCCTTAGAAAGAGTTCAGTCCAAATTTTTGAGAACCAATTCAATTCAAATCTCTCTGGGACAGAGCTCTCTCTTGTCTACACATACAGTGCCATCTAAACATTGATTGCACTCTCATTTATGCTTTTTTAATTTCTTACATTTTAGAACTACTATATTGTTCTGGAATTTTTCACCACATGGATTAGACTGCCATACAGAAGTAAAAATAATCAACTACAAAGAAAGGAATCATACTCAACAATAATGAATGATGTTAATTCCACATTATAAAGACCACAAGAGGGATGGACCCCTGCACTTCTCAGATGATGTTCTTGGAGTCTGGGGAGTTTGTTTGTGCACAGAAAAGGCCACTCTATCAGATAACCTAGTTGCAAGCTAAGTCTTTAAGAGTGAAAACCCATACTTTGAATGTCTATGGAGATTCTCAGTCATCCAGGTCATAGTTGTTCCAAAGATGCTTTTTTTGAAGACTGAGCTGAAGAAGCTCTTTGGACGAGAAGTGAAATGTCTTCAAAGAAAAACAAGAAAGTTCAGTTGCATCCTAAAAAAAGCATACTTTGAGTTCAGCAAGGGAAAAAATCAACCACCAGGTGGAAAACACTCATTGTTGGAAGGAGTCCTTTAAATCATTAAATCCAACCTATGGCTCCATGCAGGAATTCATAGTAAAGCATCCTCATCAGACGACGATCCAGCCTTTGCTGGATCAAAGAGGAGTGTATCATGTTCTTATTTTAGGAGGAATTTTTTTTAACATTAACTGAGGTCTTCCTTCTTGTAACAATATAATTCTTCTTTGTTCTGCATGATGGGATAAAGACGAACATATAATTCTTTTATTCTCTTTTTCAGGTACCTGAGGAGTGTTTTATCATGCCTTTTCCTTTCAAGACTGTACATCTCCACTTTCTTCTCATAGGATTTAATGCTGAATTGTCTGTTCATTCTCACTGATCTTGTCTGCACCTGTTTCAATTTGTCTAAATCCTTCTCAAAGTGTATATAATCTTACATAAGATGACTTGCATATATATATAGTCTCTCAAGGCAGTGAACATATTTTACTTCTGCCTCCTACGTTCACCACCACAACAACCCTGTGAGATGGGTTGGGGTGAGAGAGAGAGTGACTAGCCCCAACCCCCCCAGCACACTTTCATTCCTAAGAGAGATCTAGAACTCAGTTTCTAACCCAGTACCTTAATCATTACATTAAATTGGTTGTGCAGAATAAATGCAGAATAAAGACAGAATAAATGACAGTATACTTATTTACTTTCAGTTTCTAATTAATGACTTTCATTTTTTTTCACATAAAGTATTGCAAAGCTGGGCACATCTTTGTTCAAATGCACTATAAGAATTTTGTTAAAGGGCTGCAGCAAAAATATGTGACATTTCTTCAATTAAGAGATCATCACTTGCAGTTTGAATTCTGTACTTAACATGAGCAGAACCCCAAAGATATAAATATCCATGGAGGAAGTCGGTCCTTTTAGGTATTTTGATCTTCAATTATATAAGGCTTTAAGGTGAATCAGTGTCATCTAGGGTGATGGCGGTCCACAACATCGAAATAGTACGTGTACAGGTAGTTCTCACTGATTTACTGCAATTAGAACCAGCAACTTTGTTGCTAAGCAATATGGTCATAAGTGAGACATTAGGTGACCACACCAACTTACAACTTCAGTTCTGTCTGTTATTATTAAGTGAATCACCATGATTGATAAGTGAAACATCCTGTGACTGAAACTTGTGAGATCCTACACCACGGGTGTCAAACTCGCCACGTCACATGACGTGTCACAACATATCATGACTCTTATTGTGTTGCCGGCAATGGGGTGGGCACTGCTTTGGTATGATGAAACCGGCCCATGGGCTGGCAGTTTGACACACCTGTCCTACACCTACAGGCTTCCTCATTGACTTTGCTTGTTGGAAGCTGGCTGTAAAGGTCACAAAATTGCAATCATGTGATCATAAGAGGGATGAATAGCAGTAAATCAGAAAGAAAGAAAGAAAGAAAGAAAGAAAGAAAGAAAGAAAGAAAGAAAGAAAGAAAGAAAGAAAGAAAGAAAGAAATTGTGTTTCAATAGTGCCTGCGTAAAAATTCAGCTTTATCATTGCAATCTTTTTGTATTGTACTCCTAAAAGTTTAAATTATATTTATGCTTTAAAGGGGTTATAATAGCAAAGAAAATCTTTCACGTTAGCTTCCTGTAAACTTTCACAGATGCAGAAGAATTTATCTTCACCTGCTGCAATTTTTGCTTATAGTGCAACTGTTAAAGCTAGAAGACAGAAATCAGGAAAAGGGGATTTCTGCTTTCCAGGGGAGCATTATATTTGTTGTTTCAGGATTCAGCTGATCTACTGAATCTCTTGTAATGTCTAGATCAGAAATGCAGGGTATGCATTGTTTATATAAATATATAATGTGCCCTTTGGCAAACAAATAATAAATATACACAGGAAGGACGATATAAAGGAGTTGCTCCTTGCCTCTTCTGAAAAAAAAAACCCATGATGATGACAAAGATGAATTTCAAGATGCATCTTCTTTTGAAAGAAGTAATGGATGGAAATTAACCAAGGAGAGAAGTAATCTAGAACTGAGGAGAAATTTCCTGACATTGAGAACAATTAACCAATGGAATGGCTTGTCTCCAGAAGCTGTGGGTGCTCCATCACTGGAGACTTTTAAGAAGAAGTTGGACAGTTATTTGTCTGAAATGGTGTAGGGTTGGGCTAGAAGACTTCCCAGGTCCCTTCCAACTCTGTTATTCTGTTATATAACATTGGTTTTTTTTTAAAAAAAAAAACCCAACACATATGCAAAAATTAAGAGTAATAATTCCTCCCTTATATATAGGATAGCTCCATTTCCTTCTATATTAAGAGACTCACTATTTTAACTCTGCCAAAGACTTTGCTCACCGGAAGATAAAGCTCCGAGTTGTTGGTTTTTTGTTTTTGTTTTTTTAAAAAGATGACATGCAATTAGATACATGGCCAGCGTGTCAAAGTGTTAGGTTTTAGTGCTTTGGAGCAAGTATGGTGGGACTGGATGGGAGAACTACAATCTAAAACCCTATGCAATGCTGTCTTCATACACTACACTAAACTTTGGCTTCTTTTTGCTGAATCCAGCATTTATATTCCCAGACTACATTAGGTATTCCTAATTACTTGCAAAATGGAATATACTTTGTGCTGAGGCAATAACAAACAATTCTTATTGTGGTTTAATGCAATGCATCAACCCATCTATTGAGGAACAAACAAATGCATCCTTTGAGTATAAATCAGCCAAAGTCCTCCAATGTACTGGGCAGCTCCAATTATTTTTAGCCAGATGATCAAAGATGACTGAAGGTTCCAGGTGGGAAAAAGGCTATTGTTGACAGTATTGAGCTAGTTCAGGGGTTCTCAACCTTGGCAACTTTAAGACTTGTGGACTTCAACTCCCAGAATTGCTGGCTGAGGAATTCTGGGAGTTGAAGTCCACAAGTCTTAAAGTTGCCAAGGTTGAGAACCCCTAAGCTAGATGGATCAATGGAGCAGCTCAGTAGAATGACATCTTCTTTTGCTCCTATTTTAACCTGTGGTTTAGCAAGTGACAACAGGACTCTGGCAGCTGAGAAGGACCGTCCCAAAGTGCCCTCCTTTTTCCATTGTTTATTCATCTCAAGAGAAACATGAGTGTGGGAAAGATTTATTGTTTGAAGTTTTAAATTATAAGCTTCATTTTTAAAAGTGTGTATTTCCCTTGGAATGGTATAATTCCATTGAAAAGTCACAGGTGCCCTGGAGCTCTGCTTAGAAGATTATCTCAAGTTTCATTGTATAACATTCTTGGAACCTGGGCCAAAGAATTTATTACAATGGATCAGGAGTGATATTTTGTGTCCAGTTTCCCTTGTGGTTATCAGTGGTCCTGAAATTGCTTGAAGGATGGATATTTTTATGGATATTAAAATAATATCCATAAAAATAGCGAACGTAAGCTTATTTAGCATTTGCATTCTGCTAAGAAAAAATGCTTGCATTTTTGTTTACAAGTTTAAGCTGAACTTAAGATTTCAATGTATGTCAAGTATAAGTTTCATCTGCAATTCTCACCATCTGTGGTGAGAATAAGAACACAGCTCTTCAGATGTAGTACAACAGACCGGCACAGAACAATTAAAGCAAATTGTTCAAGCAACTTTGTTATAGGGATGATGAAGTAGTACTCATCTAAACTAGGAGGTGAATTCTAGGCAAACCTGAAAACTGACTCCATCTATGCTTTGAACCAGCACACTTTCCCCTGATCTGAGAGATAAAGCAAAATAGTTGTAGTTATACCCTAAATTATTTGGTCATAAATCTGAACAAATAAACCAGTCAATTTATTGATTCCATTATAATCAAATAATTGGGGAAAGGTCTTGAAATCTATTGGCAGACTTATTTAGAATGGACTATTATTAAAATGACAGGTTTAATACAGTAAGTTATTATTAAGTTATTACAATATATTCACTTATAGTTTTCTTGGAAACAAGTCTTATTAAGATCAAAAAGACTTCATTTCTAGCAAGATGAGCAATATTGGGATATTGTTTCTCTTCAGCAATATCTGGAGGGCCATAGATTCTGTATCTCCAATGTGAGTTATGTAAGAGGCATTATTAAGGAATTCAGGGAACTGGAAATAAGTCAATAAACTATAGCGCTGTCACGACTGCTATACATACGGATCTGCCTAAAATGGTCTGTAATTGTAATCCACTCAATAAGTGTTTATTCAACTCATCTTATCAGTGGTTGTACTAACCACAATACATCATATGCCCACTTTCTTTGATGTTAGAATTTTGCAAGCACAGACTATTCTTTTCCTTCTGCATCAACGAAAATTCCATGAGATAATTTAGGGTGATAAATATGGATAGCCCAAAGCTACCAGTTGCAGCACTGACCTTGGTGCCTATATGATAACATTGTCTAGTGTTTTGAAACTTCTCATTTCCCATACCTAGTTACTTTATTCGCCACAAGTGTAGATGACAAACATTTCAAAGTAATCTCAGGTAACTGAAATGAAAATCATAAAGAAACTAGAAGGAAGTCAACTATATTACAGTCTAATCCACTTAGTGAATAGGGACCCATGCACAACAGAAGTGTGTTTATGATACATACAATAAAGATAGCTATAACACTCACCCACATCTATTCTTGTCAATTCAAATATGGAAATATTAGATGGGAGAGCAGTCAACTGGCCTTTTTAAACAAAAGTGTTTTGATCATGAATATGTGGAAGAGATTGGTGTCCATGTTCATTGAAGATCTTAAGCACTGGTTTATCTAAAAAGACTTCAGGTAACACCTTGATCACTGGCAATCCTGTGATTTCTTTAGACCTCATTATACATAAAGCTAAAGTGAGGTGAAACATTGAAATGCAGGATGTCTTTGCTTCTCAACATCATTTGAAATGTAATTCTGATCTTTAAAAGTCTCACACTGAATAAAGTATTTGGTATGCCTTGATTTTTGTAAAAAAATACTGTAGCTCATGTACTAGATTTGAGATGGTTTAATATTGTAAAGTACCTGATTCATTTTTGTTTGGGTAGGTAGAAGGGAATTCATACACTTTTAAAGACTGAAGTTGGGTTATTATTTAACAAATGACTTGTATACTATTGTTAAGAAATTGTATGGAGATACCCAGGTAGTCACCAGACGCTGCACTGGACTCAAGGGAAATTTTACAATTCTATGTATAAATTACACTTTAAATGCATTCTAATTTTTTAAAAACTACCAACTTTCTTTTCAGTGATTAAGATGAGCATTTTTCTTCTAGCCTTATTTATCCATTAAATTATATTTTCCCTATTCAAATAAATATCTAGAATTCTGTATAGAAAACAGGGCAGGATTTAGATACGTCGAATCCTTAAACTGTAGAGGCAAATGCTAACAGAGAATGCAGTTGTGTAAGAAGTGAACTTGACAAAATTCCACCAAGATGCACAAGAAACTTATAATCAGCCCTCTTTGAACAGAAGTTGTGAATGCATGCAGAAACAAAGCATAACTAAGGGTCAACTTAAATTAAAGAGGATTTCCTGCCTGAGTAAGGGGTTGGACTAGAAGACCTCCAAGGTCCCTTCCAACTCTATTATTCTGTTCTATTCTGTTCTGTTCCATTCTGTTCTATTCTATTCTATTCTTTCATATATTAAATTATAATGATATTTTAGTGAAAAAGAATTATAAAGAATAACTGTTGAGATGCCTCATCATATTTGAGGCCCTAAACTATACCTTGTCTAAATCTGGCTAAGATTGGAAAACTGATGTCTCAAAAAAACCTCCCTGCATTCATGTGAGATACATGTGATCTACAAGTTCAGTGTTATATGCATTATTTTGGCCTCAACACATCTATTATGTATAGCTGAATGTTTGCCACTAAACTGTTATGTCAAGCTGGTTGAAGAAGAGAGGAAAAGAGTGTCAAAGCAGAACTAGCAAGCCAAATAATGTGTTGGGCTGAAGCTTCTTTTCTTCTGACCTTGCATAGATGAAAGTACTTTCAATAGAACCTGTTTTGATAAGCTAACATTTCAGAATTGTGAGAGGCAGTTAATTAGAGCTTTAAGGAATCAAAACACTTGGAAGTCATTGCTTACTTTGTTGCAGATGCATGTACTGTAAGTATTAAATTTTGAAAAAGCTTTAAACTAAACTCGAGAGACTGTTAAAGTAAAAGTTATTGGGAGACATTGAGGCTAGGCATTTCATCAGTGACAAAAGCAAATGTCTAATTTGCCATCTGAAAGATTGGAAGAGCATTTGAGTGTTATCACAACTTTGTATTTATGCACATTCAAAGAGCTGTGGGGGGAGCTCTATTTGGGGGCTTAAAAATATAGTACTAATTGTGGAAGGGACCCTGCTAGGAGGATCTATGAAAATCAAATGATGACTTTTGCCAACATTGCAATCATGCCATGTTCACCTACCTCCATCTTGGCCCAATATACTTTCAATGGAAATGACTCTCAATCATAGTAAATGCAAGTTGAACTTACTGGTTCTCTGTGCAATTCATTCATTCATTCATTCATTCATTTTCTATAGTCACTCATCTCACTCATGTGACCCTGGGCAGCATGCAGTTCTAAAACTGTAAAACAATTAAAACAATTAAAAACTATAAAACAACAGAAACATCCAAAAATAAATGCATACAGCAGCCAAGATGGCCAAAATAGTTAATTAGCAGTGAAGTCAAGAAAGGGGGCCCTTAATACATTCTGAGACTGGGTACACAGCCAAGTGTTTAAACTCTTGGAGAAAGGCCAACAGGGTTGGGGGCATTCTAAATTCCACAAAGCAGCAAAGAAGGTCCATCTTCTAGTTTCCACCAGCTGACACTCTTTGACTAATGGGATCTGTAACATGCCCAAAATTGAATGGGTAGAGACTTGGGGGAAATTCTTAGGCTTTGCTCTTCAAGCATAGAACACATTTGTTCCTTTGGGCCCTTTTAGCTTTTCAGTGGGTACAGTATCCATTTTTGCATAAATATTTCCTTGCAGTTTCCATGGTGTGAAAAAATTCATGCACTATCAGAACAGTAGGTGTTCCTTCACATTTCTCTAAAGGGCCATTAAGGAAATTAGGCAACTTCAAAAGAATATCTATCATCCATCCACACCTCCAGTCAGGGCTGAAGAAGCTTCTTGGATGAGAATCTTCAAGAAAAAGAAGAAGAAAGTCCAATTGCCTCATGAAAAAGCACCTTTTGGACATCTACCCCCACCCCCCACCCACCCATCCCCCATCCATCCATCCATCTATCAAAAGAAAAAGGTAGCAAAAACACACATTCATTTTCCTATATCATGCAATGCCAAGTGGCAATAATCCAAAATCCACACCTGGGAAGGAGATACTTTTATATCAGGAGAGATCCAGCCACATCAAGGACAGACAGATCTTAATGCCTTTCCCAAACCTCAACTAGGTTGATGCCAGTATAATCACAGAGAGAACTCTGTTCAAAAGAAGGGGGCAGCAATCGAAATATGAGACATTAATCAGTTTTATTTGTCTTAGTTAATTGCTAGATTTGAACAGTCTGATGGCGGTGGTTAGGAGTAGAAGATTAAGACCTTAAAGTGCTGCTCAGTGTGGTATCAACATTTGCATATTCCAAGCTTGCAACATTTTTTTAAACACACAGCACTTCATCTGCAAATCCTTACCTTTTCATTCTAGAAATAGTTGCTAATTCATTATTGTCAGTGACATTTCCTGTACTTTCTTGTGTTGCCCCAGCTCTGCCTGTTTCCTCCATTTCATTATTATGAAGCAGCTCGGCTGTGATAGACTGCTGATCCTCATCTTCATATTGATTAATTTCATTTCCACATACATCATCCTGTTTTTCAACAGCCTCAGCTCAGTCTTCTTAAGAATGAGTCATTTGCAAGACAGATTTTTCATTACCAGGCTCATCTTCTGAATAGGAGGATAGCCAAGGAATAAGACTGAACCTTAAATCCAACTAAACTAGCATAAATTGGGAATCAAATGGAGTTGTTCAAATTTGCATTGAAGGAATTGGAGAGTTTTCTATTTCTTCTTTTGGCTGTGTCACTATAGGAGCATGCTAGTCTCTCACACACACACTGATATCATTATATCATTAAAAATTCAATTTATTTTTTATATTAATTCGTTGATGCTTTTATCTTTAAACATCAAAAAGTTAGCTGAAGCATTTTCCCCGGTATATTTAAGTATATTTACTTCTTAAAGCATGTTATTCAGAGATAAAGTTTCATAAATGTACATTGCAATAAAAGAGATAGAAAGGCCTTATATTTTTCTTTGGAGTAAAAGGTGGCAATGCATCTATTTTATATATCTTATTTATTTTAAGAACTAGGCTTTTCATCCAAGAAGATTGAAAGTGGCAGTTTCAGCATGGTGGGATTCAAATATGTGAGCAACCAGTTCTCTGTGTGGATGCCGCTTCTGGAAGTCCATTGTGGGCCCGGGCAACAAAAAATTAGCTACTGATTCTGCCAAATTGGTGCAAACCAACTGAATCCCACCACTGGATACATATAACCTACAGATGCATGCTCCGGTGGTTTGGGTCCTAGCACTGCATGTTGGGGTAAGAACCCATCACTCGCCTCTGCTTCTGTCCACGTAGCAGTTCTAAGCAGGTAGATAAATAGGCACCACTTTGGTGGAGAGACAAATTGGAGCTCCACGCAGGCAGGCAGATTCCTGCCGACTCTGAAGCTTTACGGTTGTAGTGCCCATTTGCAAAGCGGCTCCCTGGAGGGAGGAGGTCTAGGATGATGCTGTAGGAAGAGCCACTTGTCTTTCTTTCTGGTGCAAAGCCAGCTCGCCCTCCTGTGGCACACCTGGGAAAGCGTGTGAGCATTTCCTACAACAGAGCTGGTACATTGACAGTCAAACTATTACTCTGCAATAGCATTGTAGTCCCTGGCTAATTTAACAACACCATACACTACTAATAATAAATAACATAAAGATGCAGAATAAGACATTAAAATAAGTAGGATTTCCAACTATAAAGAGAATGTAAGGAACCAAAGAACATGAAAGAGTTACAGAGTTAAGTCAACTGTTTCAGTTACCCATGGGTTACTATGGTCCTGGACAGTGGAGAAGGGATTTTCGTTGCTCCCTGAAATAAACATTATTTTCTTTACTTAGGCATCTTATCTTGTAATCCTAAGCACACTTAGAGCTTTTCTGCCCTGCAACGTTCAGCTGCCAGTCTTCCATATGTAAACTGCCTGGAAGTGAAGCTGGCTTAAGAAACCCCTTTCCAGATTTCAATTTCTTTCTCTTCTTTGGCTACAGCATATAGCTTCTGGACATATTTACCAATTTTGCCCATAACTGATGGGTTCCCCTTTATCCTTTGGGGCTGAAAAAAAAGTTTTCACCATTTTACTGGTGAGCTAGTTTAACAAGGACATAGTGCCGCTTGAGCTGGCACAGGTTGGAAAACATTAATCTTGAAACACATCAGAAAAACATGTTGTCCTCTCAGTGGGCTAGGTGCTGGAAGAGAACAACTTCATGTGTGCCTGTCCTCAAAAATTGGTTAGTGGCTAACCAATAGTATGTGTGCTGGGCCCAATGACCATTAGATCAACCCTTAGTTTGAAATAATGCACTTACTTAGCTAATGTGTTTCTTCTTTAGAATGCATTTTGTAAAATTGGCCTGTCTATGCTGTTTAGAACCTCTGGATTGAAAAGACTTGAGTGATGAGCTATTTGCCCTGGAATCTGGCCTGTTGCCATAAATGAACATGTTTTCTGGCAACCAAGGGATAAAATCTTCCCACACTCTTTCTGTAATCAGAATCAAATCTAACTTCACTTCTACAGTTGTGGGTCGGTCTCTACCTTGAATCCATACCAGATGGCAATTTCCCATGCTGTTTGAACATGGGGAAAAATAGAACATGAATTCAATTAGAGTTTTGATTATAATATTTTATCCCATTTTACTATAAACATCTTCAGAGACGATGATCCAAATAGAAAGTCCATTCAGTCTCCAAATTGCCTTAAGACAGGAGCAGACTGGTATGTAGGTTTACATGCAGGAGAGCTACCTATGTGAACTGTATTGTGTTAACTTCTGGGGAGGACAGTTTGATGAGAAATAGCATTCCCAAGAGATGGGTGTCACATTTTGTGTGGAAGAAAAGCTGGCAATTCTGCGTATGTACCCTCTTGCACATCATAAAGAGGTGACAGTGACGATGGTGGTTATTAGACTGGAAATTTTTCATGTCTCTGTGGCATCTGATAACCATTGTGTGTGTGCTTATGAATGACTCACTGGTGGCTTTAGGAAATGAGACAGTACATCAAGTCAAAAAAGCAAAATGAAGCCCTGATGTACAGACAAGCAGTGATACTCAAAACATTCACCTTGTTTTGCAATATGTACCTGAGGATAAACATCTATTTTAATTTAACAATGTGTTGTTTATAATATTAATAAATGATCTCACTCACAAAAGCTCTAGATGATTTAGAAAGTTTATAAACAAGTAATAAACATTAATAGCATAGAAATACAGAGGGATAGTTTAAAGTCACCAGATGTTATGAGAAAGAATGTCTTAGCACATCACAAAGAGAGGAAGTCTTAGATATACCACTCAATAGGCAAAATGTTGGATCCGGGACATCGAGTTTAAATGAAAGCTGAATATTCAGTCTTCTCAATTTTAGGAAAGTAAGCTACTGTGTTCCACAGGTTATGCTTGTATAAGAAAACAAGCAGAAATGCTTGGGAAACAAAGAGATCCTGCATTCTCAATAAGATGGAGAGGCTAAAACCCTTAAGAAACAGACATTTGTTGGTTTGGGCTATAAGTATCTGGAGATTAGGAGTTTCAGTAGAAGAGAGTATTTGTAACTCAGGGTTGAATTGTGGAGTCCTTGGTACTTTCTGAGCTTGATGTTTTGTTGAAAACATTTCATTACTCAACTAGATTATCTAGTTGGGTAATGAAACATCTGCAAGTAAACAAAGCTCCACAGATTAGGAGTTTAGTCAGGAGACCATTGATAAAGGATGGGCAAATAGAGTATGGGAGGAATCTTTGGAGTTTGAAATGTGTACATCTGTTAATTTGGTTAGTTGGGTATAAAGAGTCTAATAAGTGTACATAGAGCCCCAGTCTGGTACTTTTGTGTAGTGTGTGTGTGTGTGTGTGTGTGTGTGTGTGTGTGTGGTGTGCTTCAATAGCCACCCAGAAATTTTAATAGTAATATAGTAATATACTGAAAAATGTGATGTCCGCCCTGAGTCTTGGGAGAAGGGCGGCATATAAGTCTAATCAAATCAAATCAAAATCAAATCAAATCAAACAGGACAGGATATATATGAAGTGCCCTGAATTTTAATTACAAAGTGGAATGTTTTAAATAAAAGAAGAGAATTGTGCACAAAAACACAAAATAAAATTTTATTGAGATTGATCTGAGTTAGTTTCCTGGTAACTTGATAGACACATCCAAATAGTTTTCTTAGCAGCCATACGGTTGTGGTCTTCTTCTGGGATTTTTTTTTAAACTTCTTAGTCTAGTTTCCAATCCTAGAATTTCTCCAGGTTTCCTAACAGAGTACTGAAAAGATCCAACTCTCCTTAGCATTCTGAAATAATTTAAGTTCACAAAATTAGCTAACTATTATCACCCAGCTGTTGCCTCTTAAAGTACATAGTGTATTTTTGTAGCTTTAAACACTTTATCAGAAAACTGGCAACCTCTTCCAACCAGTTAGAAAAAGGGTGTTCATACAGTAGAGCAATTTTCTGGATCATGAAAATATTGCTAAATGATTTATGAAATGGAACTTTGGAATTCAGATTAGTGTGTTAGGTAGGGAAAGAAGAAATAGGTGCCTGACACCAATGTGAAAGATATAAAGGGATTTATTATATTATTTATTTATTAGATTTTTTTTAAAATCTCACCTTTATTACTTTATTCAAGGTGACAAACATACAGAATATTCCTTCCTTTTACTCCCCCCCTCAACAATAACTCTGGAAGGTGAGTTGAGCTGAGAGACAGTGCCTGGCACAAAATCACCCATCCAGCCACCTTTCGTGGCTAAGATGCAAATATTAGCAGTGCTCCTCCTTTACATAGGCTTTGCATCATTGCTCAGAATTATTGGCCCTTTAATAATCTAGATCTCAGAGTTATGATGACAACAGAAATCATCTAATCAAACAAAGTTTGTTGTCTCATTCCTGATTATTTAAATAGCCTCAAGAAAACCAGATCATATGGCTCTTGAATGTCATATGGCTTTTGAACTCATAGCTAAGTACAAAAGAAGACATGACTGTTTCCTCACTAGTAATTCATAAAGTTTCTTAATTTCACTCAGCCATTGCTGTGGCAATACCTAGTCTATTCTTGTCACTATTAGATTGACACAACTAGGGATGAATGACATTTATAAATCATGTCTAGTTTATGTCTAGTGTGTCTAGTTTAATGAAAAGATGGATTGGGGTGATATGATAGCATTGTTCCAATATCTAAGGGGCTGTCACAAGAAGAGGGGTCAACCTATTCTCCAAAGCACCTGAAGGCAGGACAAGAACCCATGGATGGAAATTAATGAAAGAGAGAACCAACCTAGAATTAAGGGGAAATTTCCTGACAGTGAGAATAATTAATCAATGGAATGACTTGCCTCCAGAAGTTGTAAGTGCTTCAACACTGGAGGTTTTTAAGAAGAGATTGGATAACCATTTGTCTGAAATGGTATAGGGTTTCCTGTTTGAGCAGGGGGTTGGACTAGAAGACCTCCAAGGTCCCTTCCACCTCCATTATTCTGATTGTCTCCAAAAGTCCTGCACATATTTTTCTGAGATAGTGTAGTTTATTGTTTCTGCAAATTAAATCACAATTTCTTAAGAAACCAGAAAAAATTACAAAAAGTTATTGTTTTTATTACTTCAATCAAAAGGAGAGATGAACTTGCTTTAGATCAGATTCTGACTAAAAAAAAATTCTCTGATTCCTTTGAGTCAAAATTGGCTATTATCCAGAATGCAGGTTACAAATCTGATTTTTTTAAATTAATATGTATGACAATATTTGCTTGAGGTTATAGTTGCAATGAAATATAATAAAAGATGAAAGTATTTAAAATTAATCATTACAAATTGAAACAATACTTTGAAATATTTTATTTAAATTGAAATACAGAAAAACATATCTTTTTAGGAAAGACCAGACTATGAAAATTAAATTGTATTTCTTTTTTCTTTTTTCCCCCCACTTAATACAATCATTTTAAACTTGTAAACATTCTTCACTCGGTATATCAAGATTTAACTATAAGCAAGCAAGCAAGATACATTTTCTTTGATTGATGTTTCTCTTGTATGTAGTCTATCCATTGTTTCCAGTCCAACATATATTTTTCATTTGAATGATCCTTCAAGTATGCAGATATTTTAGCCATTTCTGCCATATTTATGACTTTCAAAGTCCATTCTTCAATAGATGGTATTTCTGGTTTCTTCCAGTATTGTCCCACCAACAGTCTCGCTGCTGTGATTAAGTTCAAAATTAAGTTTGTCTCTATGGTGGTACAGTCTTTTATGATCCCTAACAAAAACAACTGAGGTAGAAATTCAATACGCTTTTTCAAAATGGTTTGAAGTGTCCACCATATTTTTCTCCAGAAAGCTTTAATTTTTCTACATGTCCGCCATACATGAAAATATGTAGCCTCAATACTTTCACATCTCCAACATTTAGGTTGGATGTCAGGGTAGATATATGATAGTTTTTTCGGATCTAGATGCCACCTATAAAACATTTTATAAAAGTTCTCTCTTAAATGTTGCGCTTGCGTAAATTTTACATTTTTCACCCAAATTCTCTCCCACGTTTCCATCATGATAGGTTGCCCAAAATTTTGTCCCCACTTTATCATACAATCCTTGACTAGTTCAGTTTCAGAGTCAATTTCTATCAATACATTGTACATTCCTTTGATATGCATGGGCCTTTGTTCTCTAACTTGTTTAATTAAATTCTCATCTGTTAGGGATAAACCCTTCTTCAGGTCTTTTTGCCATCTGGACTGCAATTGTAAATATGAAAACCAGGTACAAACTATTCCTTCATCTGCTAGCATATTCGATGGCTTTAATGATAACACATTTCCTTCTTTCATTACGAGTTTACTATAGGGCACCACATCTTGAGCTTGTACTATGTTTATGTTCCCTATTGCGTGTCTGGGGATCATCCAGATGGGAATCTTTTCATGTAGTAAGTACTGATACTTCTTCCAGACACGCAACAGCAGGTTTCTCAGTGTGTGCTCCTTGAAGCTCTTATCCACCTTCTTGTCATACACTAAATATGCGTGCCAACCATATAGTAATCCATGTCCTTCAACATTCAGTATTCTGTCATTCGATAGATTAACCCAGTCACTCAACGCCACTAGCGCCACAGCATAATAATATAACTTCAAATTGGGCATTTTTAAACCACCTCTTTCCCTTGTATCCTGGATGATTTTTAATTTAACCCTCGGTTTCTTGCCATCCCAAATAAATCTGTTAATGCCCTTCTGCCATTCCTCTAGGCCCACATCCTTTTTAAGTATAGGTAACATTTGAAAGAGAAATAAAATTTTTGGCATTTCTGATAGGAAAATCTAAGTGCATAAAGTTTCCTTTGAGTTGAGTTCAATACCAAGGACTAACTCCATCCAGGTACTAAATTATTCCGTTATTCTGTTAATCACTAGTGAGGAAATAACAGGTCCTCAAGACTCAACAAATAATTTTTAGAGGGTGGGGATTTTTTTTGGCCAGCTAAATGGCAGCAAGCCAACTTGATTTAACCTAACAAAGCTAGACCTGCTTAGTTCTTGGATGGAAGACTATGGCTAGAGTGGGTAGCTGGGGAAAAAAACCTCAGAAAAAAAGGAGTGGCAATCCAGCCTCATGGACATACCTTGAGTTTCTCTGAGACTTTTCTTCATGATCACACTTTTTATCCCATTCTCTTCTAAAGTATTCACTGTGGTATGGAAGAAATAGACCTCCTTTGATATTTATGCCAGAATGTTCACGATTTATTCCCTGCAGTTTGTTTATAGAGACTACTGCTGGGTGTCCTGCTGTTCTTGCAAGGGATATAAAATAAGCACGTACATGTTTTCCTATAAATATTCCTACAAAAGACCCTTATTTCATTTGTGTTCAAGGCTAACACTTCTCTACTTATTATATCCTAAAAATATCAGAACAACGTACAAAAAATATGATTAAAACAGTAACAAAGCAAGCAAATCCAACAGTTGTACAACAGAGAACATAACACTTCAAAGTACAGCAAAGTCAGAAACAATTCCAGAAACAGCATATTCGAATGAGAAAGTTACCTAAATGTGTAGAATGAAATTGATTGTGGGGTATTCTGGTACAGTCTAGCTGTTTCTGCCAAGAAGACCCCCAGCATCATTTTCTCTGACGGATGTACTTCAAAACAAGGATTTCCCTGAAAACCCAAGCCTGAAGGCATTTTTATCCAAAGGAGGCATCTGTTACATAAAAAACACACAAACCATTTCCTGGAAAAGCAAGTATAAACTAATCTATGAATTATGATGCAGTGATTGAAGGCTCTTTCAACATCCAATTAACTGTTTCTGTTTTCCACCACTGGAAGATGGCTGTTCTCCTAATCTTTAATCCAAAGTAATCCGTCTGGCTTCTCTGCAGCAAAGATTCCTAGTGCTATTGTTATATTTCACTGGTTTTTCCTGTTCTTCCCTGTCCATTATTTTGATTCACATACAGCCCAGAAGTGTTCTGCCACAAACACAGCTTGCTGGAGCAGAGAGAGGCTGTTAAATTCTGTCAAATTTAATCTTTATTTGTCACAATTGTGAATTTATCACAAGGCAGACATGTGGTACTCCTTTCACAATGGAGCTTGCCTAGGAGTGTAACAGATGCCACTTAGGAAAGGTAAGCGCTGTTTTGCACAAAAAGTGTATGCCAGATTGTGCCTTTAATAAATCAGTATTGCCAGATGTACAGAACTTTGATACATGCAAGAAAATCAAGGGCCTGTATATGACAGTACAAAGATGCTTGCACGCTCTTGAAAATGTGTTATTTAGCGGTATTGTCAGCAAGTCCAGGGTGGAAATATTCCTAGTGTGCAACACAGAAATAATTTTGATGAAGGAATGCAAGAACCATTAAGGAAAACATCTAACTCATCCCTGGTGAGAAAAAAGGCATGGAAAAGAAACTCAAAGTAACCTCACCTTAATCCTGCTTGGGGCAGAGGAAAAGTGCAGAGTACAGAAATAGGCTTGAAGAAAAGATGCAGTAGCCATTACAAAAACTATTAGCTTAACCTAAAAGGAAAGAGGGAGTTTAAAGTGTGACTGTGCTTTAAAAGAGATGGAGTATATTGAAGAATTGACACTTGAGAGCTGAAGAAAGAGGAAACTGAAACTATTCTTCTTTGTCTGAGGTTGTTGTTCTCTGGAAAAGGAAATGGTGGAGATTCTGAAGCTTTATACTTCTATATTTCTCTATACTTCTTATAGGCTCCTTTCTTAATGAAGATTCTTCTGTGAAATAGGTAGATTTTTCAAGCATACTCTGGCCAAACCATTTTGAACAAAAATCAAAGCTCTGTTGATGCTCTGTCATAAGGATACCAAACCAATGATGTGTAACAAACACTCCAACCCACTCAACAACTTTGATTGATTCTATTCAGCCCAAATGTGGATAAAGGAAAGCATCAGATGCTGCAACGCTCAGCAAGGAGGCTTTTTTTTTTTTTGCATTCTGATGCCCATACTGCTATTTTAAGCACTCATAACAGTAAATTTGACTAACAAACTCTAGTGCACTTTTTAGGCTGAAGCTTCTGGTGGTGCTGTTCTCATTATGTAGGGAAAATAGGAGACTAAAAAAAATTAATGCAATAAAATGCTCATATAGCAAGAAGAGCATCTGAAAAATTTCATGCAAAGCTCTGCAATCTATGCCTATCCACCAGCACTTCTAAAAAGATGAGGATTAGTAAACTGAGGTTTCCCCAACTGACAAGTTCTTTCTCGAAAATTATGAAAGCGAAGAGACCAATGCATAGATTTACAATGCATGCTGAATAGCTCCTGTGGTGGATTTGTGGTACGTAGTTTGCCTTTGTTAAGGCTTAATATTAATGTCTGTAAGTGCAGGGAAAAATCTTATCACTAAGACTTTACAATCTTATTTTTCAAGATAATAAATCACCCTGCAATGAATTATCAGATATTTTTAAAAATAACATAAAATAATAAGACATATGCTATTAGCAAGGAAAGGAAGACTTCTCACTTGTGTTGGTAAAAGAATGAAATCACTGTGAAATAAATAAGTGGGAGAAAGGTTGTTGGATCTGAAGTTTTTAAGCAAGGGGTACTTCTCATTTTTTGCCAGATGATGTTAAATTTACTGTATGCTTAAGAGTTAAATTTAATCAAATCTTTTGAAATGGTAATAAATCAAAGAAACCCCCTAAGTCCAGACAGACCATCCAGACCACATTGTTTGTGAGCTGGAAACCACTACCATCTGTTGGCTATTTGGTGGTCAGCATGAAATAAAATTGCTGATCCCAGGTCAGTTCCCAAAGGAGAAATTGCTCCTTGGCAAATACCATCCTCTTCATTTGTTATTCAAGGCTACCATACCAGGTTTGTAAGGATTTCGTTTGTTACCACTCAGAGTAAAATGTTACATCTAACTTATAAAACCCTCAAGGCTTGATAATCAAATTATTGACAAACTTAAACAAAGCATCAGGAACTGTGAACCTACTGCAAGAATGAAATTGAATCCTAAAAAAAAAAAAGTTCAAATTTGATTATTTCAAGCTGCTTGGCAGGGGAATTTTTGGAATAAGCTGTGTGATTGTTTTAATTATTTCAAAAGACTGAGAGGTACTATGCGGACAGCTACTGGTTGGGGAATAACATGGAAGATCCCTTTTTGTTATTTCAAAATGTAATAATTCTTGACCTGCAAAATCTCTTGACAACAGTGGTTCCTTCTTATAAGTACCGGTAGTAGTGTGTCCACAAAAAATGGCAGTACTTATTTAACTGTGGATAAGATAACCTTTCCAAGTTAAAAGATGGTTAAAAGATAACCATTTGTGTATTTTTACCAAGAAAACAACATGGATGTATAGTCACCAAAAATCAAGCTCAACTTGGGAGAGCTTCCACTGTTAAATAAGCATGTGGGGTACAACTCCCAATTAACGATATAACCTCCATTCATTCTCTCCTTCCCTACCCTAAAAAAAACTTGAATTTAAATGTCAAGGTGGATAGAAGGAGATGAAACAGCAGAAAACTTCAGATGAGCAGGACTGGATAATTCCCTATCCCATCAATTATCTCCCTTCCTCCCAAGAATTTTCCCCAAGGGATAAATTCCTTGTGTGTTTGTGTGTGTATCTATCTGTCTGTCTACATAAAAATGATATGGAAGCGGAATTGTGATACAATTGCCTAGTTCTACCATTTTATACCATGTGACTATGGAAGAAAATAAATGAAATTTAGGTTTAAGATTTTTTTAACCTGCCTTTATTACTTCTATAAATAACTCAAGATGGCAAACATATCTAATACTCTTTCCTCCTGTTTTTCTCATGGTAACCATCCTGTGAGGAGAATTGGTATGAGAGATAGCGATTTAACTAAACTCACCCAGCCAGCTTTTATGCCTAAAGTGGAACTAGAACTCACAGTCTACAGGTTCTAGAATGGTGCCTTAATTACTAGACTAAACTGGTTCTCCTTTCCCCAAGAACTATTCTTAAGTTCCCTGTCTGAGATCAGTGTTTTTGTAAAATTTCCTTCTGTAACATACCTTCTGTTCTCCTTTTTTGTAAGCTTTAGGACTTACCAAAGTATAACTTCATTTGTTAGGGCAACTTGACAAACTATTACTAATTGTTTGCTCTGACTTTTCTCCTTCTGCTACAAATTAACTATTAGACAGATTTCCCATTGGATTTTAGTAGAAATCTCAGTTGGTGCTTTCCTTCATTAATTTATGTATGGAAACATGCTTTGATTTTTCAGAATTGTTACTTGGGGTATGGTAGGTAGTTAAAATGGCAGATATGGTGGAATGTAGTGCAGAGTTGCCGGACGGAGGGAGTCTTTCCCAAGGAGCAAAGAGTCATGGCAGCTTGAAACCTGTGGTGTGCAGAAAGAGGGTAAAGATGGACCCTTCCTAGCTGTTCACAGGATATATCTAGTAATTATGCAGTTAAATGCTTTAGTGTGGCAAGATTCCTGTTTATATATGAGTACCAATAAAGAAACTACTCCAAACTAACCCCTTTTGACCTTCTTGGTTCCTTAGAGCTTACTGCAGTTCAGTTCTAAACATGGCCTCTGGAGGTATTCATCACTGAAAGATAAGGAATACCACAGGACTCTTCCAACAGACCTAACAAGCCTTCATACAAAAGGAGGTGAATTTTTATAGGACGTTATCTGCATAGAAAATGGCTGGTATGCTATCTCAGGGGTCCCCAACCCCCACTCCATGGATCAGCATCTGTCCACAGCATGGCAGCAACTGGTCTGCGTAAACAAGTGAAGCCCCATCTGCTGGATGCAGGCAGCACGTGAAACCACACTCCCTCCACTCTGCAGAAAAAACATTTTTCCAAGGAATTGGTCCCTGGTGGCCAAAAGGTTGGGGGCCGTTGTGCTATCTGGTACTTCCTTCCTACTCAAGAAGGAAGAGGAGGAGAAAGAAGAGGAGGAGTTATTATATCTGAGAACTGATTGATTGTAGTTTAAATAACTGGATTAGTATCATCAGTTTAATAATTCCTTGTTATTCTTTTAGCCCAATTCAATAGCCTGTTGAGAGACAGAGAGATAGACTGACTGCACTGGAGAATCAGAAATAGAAAAAGAGAAAGGCAGATATTCAGAGATATTAACCTACAAAAAGAAATAGGTTAAGCTAATAATGAATATTTTACAGAGTATATATATTTCATGTGCAAAGCCAAATATATTTGACATTGATATTGATTAATATTATGAATACTGCTTCCCATTTCTGAATAGAATAGAATAGAATAGAGCTGGAAGGGACCTTGGAGGTCTTCTAGTCCAGCCTCCCACTCAAGCAGGAGAACCTCTACCATCTCAGACAAGTGACTGTCCAATGTCTTCTTAAAATTCTCCAGTGATGAAGCACCCACAATTTCTGAAGACAAGCTGTTCCACTGGCTAATTGTCCTCACTGTTAGGAAGTTTCTCCTTAGTTCTAGGTTGCTTCTCTCTTTGATCAGTTTCCAACCATTGTTTCTTGTCCTGCCTTCTGGTGCTTTGGAGAATAATTTGACCCCCTTTTCACTTTCCTTACTCTTCACTTTACGATGTAGGCTCCAGATCCCTTATCATCTTTGTTGTTCTTCTCTGCACTTTTTCTATCTAGGATCTCAACATTTTTTTTTTTTTGTATCATGGTGATCAGAATTGGATGCAGTATTCGAAGTGTAATCTCACCAATGCATGATGGAAACAAAATTCTGGAAAATAAGATAAGGAATTGATCTGGACATCAGCTACCTGCGCATATGCAGCATACATCATCATTAGTTTCTGACCTGTAAAAATGGGAATGCTACTACTCTTTAAGGAGTAACAATCACTGCCCAAGCCTGCATGACGGTACGAGAAATGCTATTAATTACCTGAAAAATGTCTCAGTTCCCCATCAAAGACTAGAATCCATTTGTTAGGAAAGCTCTTCCCTTTTAGAAGAAATAAAAAAACCCAATTTTTTCATTCCTTCCCTGCAGGCATGTTAATAAGGCCATATATATTTGTTTAATAAATAAATAATTGTATTGCTGTTGCCATGGGGGGAGGAGAAGCCCCCTTTTTTGGATTGCCAAACAAAGCAGTGGACTGCAAACCTCTACAATTTTTTCCCCTGAAAATGCTCTTGGAATCCATACGAAGTTCAAAATACATTGTTCAAAATGCAGTTCAAGTTTGAGAAATGGTGCATTGCTTGGTAGCATGTTACCTCCCTCCATTTATTTATTTTAATTAAAATATTCTAAAAAAAACTCAAGGCAGGAAGAGAAGCTGGTAGATATCAAGAGAAGTATTAATGCTGAACTCTACTGATGCCACTTTGAGGACTTTTGGGATAAAGTATGAAAATTGGCTTTCAATCTACAGAATTTGCCCCCTCTACCTGACGGTATCCAGTGATATGCTAACCAAATGTATTATAATATATTCTTGCGTACTGCATACTAACTTTCAGTATAACTTAGATAATTAGTGTTTTCAATGAAAGCCAACATCTCGCCCCCTCTCTGAAGTCTATTTTTGAAGGAAGTTTGAGAGATATGAAAAGCTTACAGAACATACATATCTATCATGTAATTATAAACTCTTTATTTCTTTCTCCTACCTTTTTTTTCTTCATAAATCTTAGTTGCTTATGCCACTTTGTAAAGTTTGGGCTGGGTTTGCCATGTAATTCAAAGCAATGCAAAATTCGGGAAAAGAACTGGCATAATTCCTCAGGAATCTTTGAATCCATGCTGGAGGCTAAAGTTGGACGTTGAATCACTCGATCGGTTCCTTCTCCCACTGTTCTCTGTATGATCTCAGAATCTGCCATTGCCATTGCCACTACCATTGCCCCAGCCCTGCCTCCCCCCACGCCCCCCTCCTCACCAGCAGCCCTCCCAGAGGACATTCGCCCCCAAGCGTGGCCCGCATGGAGCAGCACAGCCAAGGACATGGCAGCGGGGCAGTGGGGACAAGACTCCGCCGTCATGCCCCATCATGCACAGTTGATGCTCTGGGGTGTGGGAGAGGGGGGCTGCCATGGCGCTGCTGGGCTGCCTGGGTGATCTGCCATGGGCTGTGGAGGCAGTGGGTGGCCCTGTGGGCAGGCAGGGCATGGGGTGGAGCGGGGGGGGTGGAGTGGGGTGGGGCAGGACCAGATTTTGGGCACTTGGTCTCACCATCACTGCAATAGGGGATCCTATGACCCTGGGACACTGCAACTGTGATAAATATGAGCCAGTTGCAAAGTGTTCAAATTTTGATCCCATGACCATGGGATGCTGCAGTGGTCATCAGTGTGAAAAACAGTCCTAAGCCACTTTTTCAGTGCCATTGTAACTTCAAATGGTCATTAAATGAACTGTTGTAAGTCGAGCGCTGCCTGTATTTCTAAAACTTCATTGGTGTGGGGAGTGGGTAGGAAAAGAACAGAAATGCCCCTTTGTTCAAATGCCTCATTTGCAATGTGGTTACCAAGGTTAAGTACATATCTCCCTCCAAATGTAAATACACATGACTGATAATTTGCTTATTTCCAATAGGCTCCTTTCACTGTTGTGTCTAACTGACTGATTTAAAAGGGCATCTCATGAGCTCTGCTTTGTGAGTCCCAAAAAGGGACGATACAAGTATTTTGTTTGCCTTATGGATGCACATGACAATGTGGTTCCATTTCTAAAGAGTGGGCACAGGAAGATGTTAAAAGGTGTTATTTCTACATCATGGTAAGTATGATTGTGATTAGCTATGGTAACTGATGTAGTTTCATTTAAAAAAGCATTTACCATATCATCCCTTGAGAGCACACATCAACAAAAGTCACATGGAACTTTACAACCATCCAAATCAAGATGAAGAGGGCAAATGAGACTCTGGATAATCACATCAAACAATAAATTTAAAAATGTAGCTGAATGTTGGAAAATAAAGAGCAATAATAAATCCATAAGGAATGAAAACAGTCCTCAGCAGCAGTCGAGAACAAAAGATATTCAAGGACCTCAAAATAATAATAAAAACAATGGAAATAAACAAGAAAAATGAATGCAAAGCTACTTAAATATAAAGCTTGGGGCATTTTTTAAAATATAAAGGCTTACTTAGTATTTGTCAAAATTAGTTTTGCTGTAAAAATGCTGCTGCACTCTTTGCTGAGGTGGGTATCAGCAGTCTCAGCAAAATGCAGTTATCTGACTGCATCAGTGATAGATGACCTAGTCTAATAAAAGATCTTGACTTGCATGTATGTTAACAATTAATGGGATGTATCATACACTGTACGCTGAAGGTAATAAAGAGGCGCAAATGAGAATTACGCTGGTTAATTGGTGTCATTAATGGTTCTTTTGTTTTGCTCGAAAAGCAAGATCTTATTCCAAAGATGTCACAGAACTGGCTGCAGCCATCAAGCTAAAAGTGCATGTGACTTAAAAATGCCACCTCAGCTGTAAATTTATTTTTAAGGCCATTTCTTAGCATGAGACCCTATTTAGTATAACACGCTGTCAGTGCGTGTGCGTGTGTCTCTCTCTGTGTGTGTCTGTCTGTCTGTCTTTGTGTGTCTGTGTCTGTGTTTAATTTTTTTTCTTCCCCTTGTTTATTACATAGCAGTTCATAAAAAGCCAATTATGTTGCAAGACAGTTTCCCATCTAATATCTCAAATTCTCCATTGTGCACATAAGTACTTAAAAATCAGCTTAATATCACCAATTATGAAGCTGTTTTGGTATTAAAATATTTGATATTTTGAAAGAAGTGCCACAGAATACTAACAATGCAGGAGGGGGAAAAAATAAAGTTAAAATACATAGCCTTGTTGCCTATAATTTGTTATTGGTCTACTGTGTGGTTTAATAATATGGTATGGCTTATTAGTGGTCTCCTGTCTTAAATCTGGTTTGTTTTTATATCTGTCCTTAGCCTCTACTAATCTAAGGAAAGAATAGTAAAAGAAAAAGAAAACAGAAAGGATACAAACCAGAAATCAGATGGACAAGTTACAATTAGCCTGCTCTTCTTTAAAAGACTGCATCTGGCTTGTTCAACAAATCGTAATGAAAACAAGTTAGATTCATATATTTAGGGCTTTTTTTGTCATAGAACGCACCGGAACAGAGTTCTGGCACCTTTTTTCGATGGATTTTCCAGAGTTGCTTTCTTTTTCTATTGTTTCCATTCCTATCCTTATTTGTTTTTGAAAATGCCCCACTGGCAGTAAGGTGCGAGTGGGGTCCCCTCCAGTGCTGTCTGCCTCCTCTAGGAGGAGCCATGAGATGCCGGAGCACCACAGCCAGAGCATAGCTTGATTGGCTGGGTCAGACCATGTGGTGTGGAGGCTGATGGTGGCGGTGGGAGGCCATCTTTCATGAGAGGGTGAGCGAGACTTTTGCCTTCCCTTACAGAAGGTGGGTGTGAGGTTAAAAAGACGCAAAGTGAGAGAAAAGAAAGGCAGCTGGCATGAAAGCTTGCCCGACAGTGAAATTTTGCTGTTTCAGTTCCTTGGGTAGTTCAAAGGCTGGGATGTCTAAGAAAATCTCTTTTTAGTCTTTTATACTTTATATTCAAACTGCAGAGGGGAAGAATAAGAATAAAGCCAATGTTTTGTGATTTGGAGGTATTATTATTATTAATAATAATATATTAATTATGTATTGGTTAGATGTAAAGGTAGACCTACAGTATAAGGTTTAATCAGATGTATTTATTAAATTGGGTTTAACTTAAAGATAAATTAAAAGTAATCTGGTCACTGACAAAGTTTCAACTTTAATTTGTTTCAAGTCAATATCCATATTAAACTCCAAATGTAAATTTTTCCACCTTGTTTGACAACTTCTTAAAAATAATTCAATCTTTTACAAGCAACCAAATTTTAAACAAAATGGGTATGCCAGTGGTAAATGTCCCAAAAGATTAATAAAATGCTTACTTGTAATTTAAAGCCACACAGTGCATGGTAACATTAATAGTATTAACTTATCTTGAACAAAATCCTAGTCTTTTAGATACACTAAAAATTGAAGGGTTTTTTTTTTCAACTACAAAGGTGAACCTTGTAGGGTAGGCAAGCCAGGTTGTATGACATGTGCGAGTTTTGGCACCTTTTTTTTTTTACAAAACCACTGCATATATTAGCCCAGCCTATGTCTTAGCTCAGTGGTTCTCAACCTTTCTGAGGTTGAGACCCCACTTGCCCCACCCATGCGCGCCGCGACCCCGACCCGGGGGCGCGCGCGTGTGAACGCGCGCGCAAAAAAAAATTTTAATTTTTTTTTTAAAAAAAACAAAAACAAAAACAAAATGGCGGCTGGGATGGGCGGATCTGCGCATGCGCAGATCGGCCCGTCGCACGCGCCACGCATGCGCGCATCCGCCCGTCGCGGGCTGCCATTTTGTTTTTTTTTTAATTTTTTTTTTTAAAAATTTAAAAAAAAATAAAACAAATGGCGGCCGCGACGGGCGGATCTGCGCATGCGCGGATCGGCCCGTCACACGCGCCACGCATGCGCACATCCGCCCGTCGCGGGCCACCATTTTGTTTTTTTTAATTTTTTATTTAAAAAAATTAAAAAAAAATAATAAAAAAAAACAAAATGGCGGCCGGGACGGGCGGATCTGCGCCTGTGCGGATCGGCCCGTCGCACGCACCACGCATGCATGGATCCACCCGTTGCGGTCCGCCATTTTGTTTTTATTTTATTTTTTTTATTATTTTTTTTTAATTTTTTTTAATTTTTTTTAATTTTTTTTTAATTTTTTTTCCAGCGCGATGGGCGGATCTGAGCGTGCGCGGCGCGCGCGCGCAAAAAAAATTAAAAAAAAATTAAAAAAAATTTAATTTTTTTTTAAAAAAATAAAAATAAAAAAAACAAAATGGCGGCCGGCGGTGCCCGGCGACCCCCGCGAAATGGTCTCGTGACCCCAAATGGGGTCGTGACCCCAAGGTTGAGAACCACTGTCTTAGCTGCACTCTGATTCAAAACCAGAATGTGTTTGCTTCCATTGGTTTCCTTTACAAACAATAAACTTTGGACCTAAGAATGAAAGAACAAGATATACATAAGGAATACTTTTTTCTTACTTGGAGGGGAAGATCTGATCTGCATCCATGTAAGTTCCAATTCACAGGGTTGTCCTGGTCAAAGGAATTAGACAGTAAACCTAGTACATACAGTATGTTATGTTATTTATTTTGGCATCTAGATTTGGAAAGAGTCTGAAGAATAGTGTACTCTGCTTCTCAATAAAAAATCATACTGCTCAAACGTTTTGTGAGTTCAGTGCCTTTACCAATTAGGATTGTTGGTTTCTTGTCTTGGATTGATAGGAGCATATTGAAGAATTCCTTCCCATTTTGAATCAGACTTGATCCTATTGTAATAGAAATTCAAAAGTGGTTTTCCTGTCTTCTCCTAAGAATTGACACCACTTCTTATGAATTTATTTGGGCTGTTTATTTTAACACAAAACTTAATTGAAACCCAGAGCCTCTCATAACAATCTGCCATCTACTTTCCTTACCAGAATAGGCATTTTCCTTCTCTAGGCATTTTCCTTCTCTACTTACAGGCAAAGAGATATATGGTTTGTGGGGTGTTTTCCTTCTTCCTGAGATTGGATTTTCCATTGTAAAAGGAGTTCATTTTACATTGTGTCACTTGTGTTTCTTTTTCTTTAGAGATATAAATCCTGATTTTTTTTTCTGCTTCAAGAGTCTTGTCAAGTTAGGTGCTGCCACCTTGAGTTTTGAGATTTAAGTTGGTATGGGTGACTGATGATTTATAGTGACCAGAGTATTGGAGAAACCATACCTTACTCATCTCTTTGCAGATCTGGCAGGCTAGGTAGACAGAAGTCCTATGAGAAAAGAGCTGATGTGTTTTGACAAGAGTAGTGTGGGAAGAAAAGTCTTTCTAATAGAAAAAGAACCATCTGGGTAAAGAGAGGGAAAGTCTAGATTTGTAGTGAGAAGATGGAATATCTCTCTTTCTGCCTCACAATAAATGGTATCATGGTTTAAGGTATTCCTCAAATCAGAGTAACCTAAGACTCAAGTCTACTCATACCTATAGGAGCTCACTGTGCAACATTTGTCCCACCACTCAATAAGGTAGTTGTGGGACAAAAAAGGGAGGAAGGAAGGCAGTTACAGCAGGATATAAATCTAACAAATAAACAATAAATAGTTCTCAAATCTTTCACTGATACCACAGGTATACGGAGGGGACAGACAAATGTTATCTCTGATTTATGCTTTGAATTATTTTCCTTGTGATCAGTCCAATCCTTTCTGTGGCTAGGGGACATGGGTGCTTATTTATTTACTATGAATTTACTATGAATTTATGCATAAAGAGTCCCTCTTTGAAGGAGATGAGCAGTTCAGAAATATGAGAAATGATTGATTGAATGAATGAAGTAGTTACATTACAGCAATAACAGTAATAAAAACTAATATAAAGTAAACTAGAAGAAAGAAAGAAAGGAGAGCAAAAAGAGAAGAAAAAGTGCAAAGAAACAAAAAGTTAAAAAAAGAAGAAAATAAAGAAAATAAAGAGTGAAACAAAGAAAAAAAGAAAATGTATAAGGAAGTTATTTTTAATCTTCATCATGAGTATGAACAGGTTTGGTAGGTTTTTATCCCCTATAAGGTTACAGACATTTCTTCTTTCCATAACCCATCCCTTACCTATAAGTAAGGGATTTTCAGTCGTGGTGTAAGCAAAAAGTCAGTGAAGGCTTATCAGAATTTTAGAAAAAGCATGATTTATTTTAAACCTGATCAAATAAACCAATTTTATATTCCTTCCTTTTACCTCAGAAAATCTTAATCTTTAGTTCATTTAAATATTGTCAAGGGATTTTATTTCTCTTCCATTCTTCTTTGTTTCATCACATAGGCTTTTTGGAGTCTTTAACAAGACTTATTTGCTCTGTTTGTAAATCCAGAAAAGAGCCTTTCCCTAGGGCAGTGTTTCTCAACCTTGACAATTTTAAGGCATGTGGACTTCAACTCCCAGAATTCCACAGCCAGCATTGCTGGCTGTGGAATTCTGGGAATTGAAGTCCACATGCCTTAAAATTGTCAAGGTTGAGAAACACTGCCCTAGGTCATTTTCTTGACCTGCCACTTCCATTTTCTCTATAAGTGTAATCCACATTTTTCTCTCCAATATTTCTGATTCCACAGGCAAGATTTGTTTTGTCTCTGTCACTCTTTCATTAACATCCTTTAAATATCATACCCCTTACCCACTTTCCTCAGCAGGAATCGCAGATGCCCATGGAAATAAATTACCTTTACAGGTTTGTCTTCAGGTTGCTTACTGGCATAACTTTAATATGTTACTGGCTTGGTCTCAGGGTTGTCTACTAGCCCTTCTCATACAATGTACTTACCCTGGTTAATGAACTTCTAATCCATTTTCTCCCTCTGCACTGATATAGAAAACTAATCAAAGAGGTAGATTTAGAAGCACACTAAATGACAAGATACTAAACAAAACTAAGAAAGCTTAAGCTATACAAATGGTTCTGTTAGTTATTGTGTGAGTTCAGCCTGAAGGTGATTCATGTTGGGCAAACAGGAATGTAGGAAAAACAATTTCATCTGTCTGGTCTGACAAAATGGAGTAGCATTTGAATCCTTGTGAAATCTTTATTTAGGCAGAATAACAGTATAATTTGAAGATGGATCTCCAATATCTGAATGTTTTACACTCAACTTTCTTTTTTCTCATGTATTGAAGAAAATCAGAATTCTCACCAATAATATGGCAAATGTCATTGTTACAGTTACTCACAGAAACTACAGGCCTACAATCTTTGCAAAGTAACCTGAAAGTCTGGATAAATTTTTATCACACACACACAAGAGAGAGAGAGAGAGAGAGAGAGAGAGAGAGAGAGAGAGAGAGAGGGAGGGAGGGAGGGAGGGAGGGAGGGAGGGAGAGAGAGAGAGAGAGAGAGAGAGAGAGAGAGAGAGAGAGAGAGAGAGAGAGAGAGAGAGAGAGAGAGAGAGAGAGAGAGAGAGAGAGAGAGAGAGAGAGAGAGAGAGAGAGAGAGAGAGAGAGAGCATTTCCTTGTAAAACCTCTCTAGGCAGCCGTATTATAATTATTCCAATTATTCCATACCTATAAGAAATAGAAGAATTGATTAAAAATATGAAATCATGTTCTCATACTGTGAAAACAGAGATATACATGGTGGGGAAAAGTATTTAGTGAGTGCATTGTGTTGCAGGGCAAAACATGAAATAGATGTGTGAACAACTAATTTCTATGAATCAAGGGTAAAGAAGGGGGAGACTGCAGCAGGGGTAAAAAAAAAAGTCAATATACCGTAGTATCCACAACTGCAATTACAGCCGCAATAATTTTGTACTTTGGGTAGACTTTTGATGATATGCTTATGGTTGCCATATTGACTCTTTAAACCACGCCTGTGGACACTTGTAATAAAGAATGCTGACAAATCTCCATCCAATAAATAAGCCTCTTTCAAACTATATGAATGGCATGGAGTCTACCAACATACATGACAGAATATGTGACCAATAAGGCAATAGATTTGCTAAAGGAGATGAAACGGATAGGGGAAACACCAATCAAAATAAAATGTAACAGGAGTATAGTTGAGGCTAGACACGAGGAGTGGGGAAAAAAGCTTACTAACTCAGACGTTTTCAAAGACTAATACTTAGTATTGTATACCAGGTGTCATGATGATTGCTGCATAATATGCTTTTATGTTCAATGTTAATTGTTTTAATAAAAGAATTTTTATAATTAAAAAAAAAAAGAAATACAAAATAAATAAATAAATAAATAAATAAATAAATAAATAAATAAATAAATAAATACATACATACATACATACATACATAATTTTAAGTTTACCATCTTCATTGTAATAGTTTTAGCACTGAGGAAGACTTTTATTTCACCATACAATTCAAGAACCATTTAAGAGTTTAGAATTTCAGTATTTTGTTCCTATTTTATTGTAACATCTTGCTGTATTTTTATTATTTTGTTGCAATTGTTATTACTGCTCCTGTTTTTTACCTTATGCACTTTACTCTTCTTTCTGTAGTTTTTTTTAATGAGGATTGACATACTTTATGTTTTTGTAATTGAACTAGTCATGTAGTACATGGAAAACTTGTTAAAGGGGTGGATGGCAAATGAACAAATACAAAAATATTAGTCATTGTAGATAGAGTGGTAACAAACTTGGTAAATGTTTTGCTATGTTCGTCAATGAGAAGATCAACTTTCCTGATACAGTATATTTTCGCAAACCAATCTGAACAGTCAATACTGTACACAAAAGACCAATGGACCAATCTAGTGTAAAGCAGCTTCATTTATTCACATGAGACCCTGACGAGAAAACAGTAAATAAGAAGACTATTTGCTTGTAGCAACTCCAAGAACTGAGAAGATTGTGAACATCACCTCCTAAAATTATATTTATAGTTTGCTTTTAAAGTGGTAAAGTGACTATTCCCTCTATTTTATTGTGTGTGGACTTTTTCCCTTCTGTTGATTACTGTCCTGCAAATCACTTGAAGACTTTGGATGCATTAACAACATCCTTCATCATTCTAAGCATCTTTAGGTTTTTGCCTCTTTTTTCCTAAAAACAACAACACTCTGAGTACTTCAAGTGCTTTCTTTCTCCTGGGCAACTATGTCTCTTAATAACAAACAGATGATAGAAAATGCATTTGGAGAATCATGATTTTTAAAGGATTGCCTAAAATGTTTTTATGGAGGCAATTATAAAAAGAAAGAATGTGCTTTTCTCACATGTCTGACAGACTCACTTTCTACTATCTCACTGCCTTTTTTGAGCAATCTTTGTCTCTTTCTTCTTAATATTACTTTTATTTACCCAAAAGGAAGATTGCTGTGAATTTAAGACAACGTCCTCTGAGAAGATTATATAGGGGAAAAACCTCATTGACTCTATTACCAGATTTTCAATAAATTGAAGAAGCTACCTCATTTTTAAGGATAATTTATTTGATGGAAAAGAATGTAGCCTTTTTTCATGTAAATATAGTATATTGTGAGAATATATTTTGAAAGAAAATCTACCGAACTGATAGTCAATGCAGTGAGTTTAAATGCAAGTCCTTATAACTCTAAAACTATCTGATTCAGGGAAGCAAACTTGAAATTTAAAAAAAAAACGATTCAGAAGAATTATATTGAAAGACACTTCTTTACTTTCTTAATTGCTTAACATCTGAGACCTTAATTACTGGACCCTATTTTAAAGAAAAACTTCTGCTTTCTGCACATACATCTGTGTAGAAGGAGTGAGGGAGGAAAGAAGACCGTAAACTATTTTTTCCCCTAAGAAATGGCCAGGGAAAAAGATTTAGATGATTCCATTTAGAATTAAAGAAAAAGTGGAATGAGGTCAAAAAATTCCAGGTAATGTGTCTGCTATCCCTTTCTCTAATGTGCCTTATTTTAATGTCCACACTCCACATAAGACATATACCTGAGACTATGAAGGCTATAGACATTATCATGTTTTAAGTACTTAAAAATGGGGAAAGGTTAAAAAAATAAAGAAATTAGGAAAGGAGAATTCTTGACTCTTGACTATGCTGTGAAGAGAGGAGGAAAAGGCAGAACCACCAATATCCTCCTAGCCCTATCTCATCTCAGCAGGCAAGAACTGATCTAGACAATTGAACCTCAGTTGAGGGAGGCAGCTACTTCCTCCATCTTGTCTACACATTGTTTTGGTGGAAAAGACATTTTGGCATGCAGAGCTCAATGCCTCAAAAACCACTTAAGTCAAAATCTGTGGCATTCCAAAAAGCATTTTTTTAACCTATTGCTTTATTGGATCACAAACTGCAGATCCAACACCTTCTGTGGAACTCTTATTTTCAAGATATTTCTGTCCAGATTGGAGAACAAAACTGGGAGCATATGAAAAATCCAAACAGGGCGGCAAGGAACATAAATAGAATAGGCTCCAATATTTTGAATTTAGGTGCAAATTCTTTGCCATCAACATTGTTTGTTGTGATATAATTTACACAAAATTCTTGCTTGGCTGATTTTTTTTCCATGTCTATGTGTTTCAAAATGACAGAACTTTCTGATGCTATGAACCTTAAGGCATATTTAGTAGATAGGAAAGATAATTTCTATGCCTAGCATGTTACCCTAATCTAACCAAGTCTAGCCTAGTCTGAGAATATGTTGGATTTTGACTTCTATGATCTGATCCTAATCAGCTATGTTTTATTCCAGTGTAAATGAACAAAATATGTGATCCAATTACAACACAGAAAAGAGGAAGTTGCATAAAATAAAATAAGAGTGATGTGATAGCAGCGTTCCAATATTTGAAGGGCTGCCACAAAGAAGAGGACATCAAACTATTCTCCAATGCATCTGAAGGAAGGACAAGAAGCAATAGATGGAAACTAATCAAGGAGAGAAGCAACCTAGAACTAAGGAGAAATTTTCTGACAGTGCGCACAATTAATCAGTGGAACAACTTGCTATGAATGCTCCAACACTGGAAGTTTTTAAGAAAAGATTGGAAAACCATTTGTCTGAAATGGTATAGGGTCTCCTGTGGGTTGGACTAGAAGACCCCCAAAGTCCCTTTCAAATCTGTTATTTTATTATTCTGTTAATCTATCATGTTATTTTAACTGACCATTCTATCTGCTTTCTTTAAACCTATTCTTTCAAATCCTTACAGGATATCTCCCTTAAAAAAAAAACAGTAAGCTGGGGTTTTGACATCTTTTGTTTTTATCATTTTTCTTAACCATCCCTAAACTTCTTCTTATCTGTAATCTCTTTGAAAATAAGCTTCTTTCTCAGATTAACATAGTTATTTCAGAGTGTTCACTTTTCCAAAAGCAGAGCCCTCAACACTACTCCATCCATCATCAGCCCACAATCTTGCTCTTTTACAGTCATTACTTTAACAGTTATCCCTTGATACCAGTTCAGAGATTTACACTTTCTTTTCTTTAGGAAAAAAAAGTGGGTACTACAATCAACTGTGCATCCCATTGCTTTCAAAATCTAAATCTAAATCTACATGCTGGGTGTCTCCTCTTGAAAGATGGATGAACTTTCAGAAGTCTGTGGAGGCATCATTTGAAAGCACTTGCTTCCAAAATCTCCATTCCATTAGTCTGTTGGCATCATTAAACCCCTTTGCTTGCTTGAAAAATACTGAGAATTTCTCCCCACCCTTCCCAGAACCCAGATAGATAGAATCCTCTAAAGGTTTAAAATGCTGTTTTGTTGAGAATAGCTAGCAGAGGTAAGTAAATCAAGGCTTTCCTAAATGTATTTCTCTCTGTGTCTGTAGGCTCAGATCTTGCAACTAATGTTAATGGGAACTGTAGGCAAGCAGAGGGATTGTGATTTCTGCATTAAATTCAGATAATAGAATTATCAGTATCCTCTCTAGATAGATCTGAGAGCCTATAATGACCAGGAGTTGGCTGATTTGATAGCATGCAGATGACAGCAGAAGGGTGAATAATCTAAAATGGCAGAGCATTTGCCAAGATGAAGTGTGTTTTTCTGTAGCTACAAAACTGTAGAATTTGTGCCAATTCACTTTTAATGGCTGAGCTCTATTGTGCTGTAAACTGAAAACATTAAGCTTTTTCACTTACGTTTCATTTGCAGATTTTCCTATGTTTTTTATGCATTCACTCCCAGAAGACAGGTGAGTACTGCTACAGATAAGAAGTAAATTTTCTCTTCTAGTCCCAAAGTATAGTGGGACCTGTTAGGTCAAAATGCATCCACCACTGACTTGCGCACCAATCGTTTCTACTTTAAGTAAGATAAGTCAGGAGAACCAGTTGGTTAAATTTCCAAGCAAAAACAAGTCCTAGTCTCTCATAATAGTCACCCAGATGTTCATCTCTTCATTGACAGTCAGTCAAAATTTTACCCCATTTCATTAGATATAGGATCATATTGCTTTCAATTCTTTGGCATTCTCAATATCTGCCTTAGCTGGAACTGTTGCTGACCAGTCCACTCCATTCGTATGTGACTACATTGCTCAGTATAAAGGATCCAGATGAGAAGTCTATTATCACAGCTTTATGTAGATCTATAGACTTGGAAAACAAAATATGGATATGGAATTCTATGGAGATTCTCAGTTATCCAGCTCATGATTGTCCCAAAGGTGGTTTTTCTGAAGAAGCTTCTTGGATGAGAAGCTAAATGTCTTCCAGGAAAAATAAAGAAAGTCCATTTGCCTTTTGAAAAACCACCTTTGGGACATATGGATATATGGAAAAAAGCAAGTAGTGGACCAGTGGAAACCTGGATGTGGAATACGTACCAGGAAAAAAAACTACAAGCCCTAAGTGAAAAAGTATTAGGAAGTGGATTTACTTCCAAAATAAAATATTTGGGAATTGGAGATGGATATGAGGAAGAGAAAATAGAATATGCTTGAAACACAGCAAAGAGATATTGTAAAATGTGCATAGGGAAAAAAAGATACTACAAATACAGTCAAAGAGCACAAAGAATAGTTAAGATTAAAAGAAATGCAGAAAGATTTTCATGGATTTTTAAAAAAAAAAATTGGAAAGAACTGAAAGGACTAAAAAGGAGCCTTTAGCAGAGTGAACAAAATTAAAAAGTAAAATAAAAGCTGGAAAAGCAGCTTTCGATAACATTGCTTACCCAAAAGGGATGTATAGGTAATTCTTGACTTACAACAGTTCATTTAGTGACTGACTTATGACCGTTTTTCACATTTACAACCACTGCAGCATCTCCATGGCCATGTGATCAGATTTAGATGCTTGGCAACTGGTTCATATTTATGAACATTGGAGTGTCCTGGGGTCATGTGATCACCTTTTGCAATCTTCCAACAAGCAAAGTCAATGGAGAAGCCAGATTCACTTAACAACCATGTTAAGTGGTTGGACAGGACAGTCACTTGTCTGAAATGGTATAGGGTTTGACTAGAAGATCTCCAAGGTTCCAGCTCTATTCTGATTCTGAATTAAAGTTAAGTCAGTCTTTACTTTTAAAGCTCAGGATTACTCTCTGATGAATTTTCTCCCCCATAAACTGACTTCTGAAGAGCAAGTTTAATTTAGCACACGGCATCATCCTTAGATGCTATTCCAGGGCCAAATAATCATGTCCTTGGTCCTCAGAATTATACTTGGGTGTTTCCCCCCCCCCGCCGCCCTTCAGTAATCTATTAATAATCAGTATCTGTAGAATTCCTGTCCTACTAAAATGTGCTTTGTAAATTCTGCCTTGAATCCAAGTATTAAGATTAGTTTAAAAATAACTGTGTGACTTTCTTTTCATTAATGTGGGTATTTTTAATCTTCAGTTTCTGGCCTATGAAGTCATTGTTGCAAAAATAAAAGGACTCAACAAAAAGAAACTGATCTTTGTGAATGATTCAAATGTACCTTCAAATAAACACGTATTTTATTCTCCCTACTTATCAGTTATTTCAAGATTTCTCTCTGGCTACCTCCCCTCATGCCTGATGTATCTGAGACAGGAAAAATTCCTAAAAACATATTTCTTTCTGTCCTTGCGTTTGATTTTAGGAACAAACAAGCAGACCTTAATTGTCTACCGCATCACTTTTCTGCACAACATATAAATGAGCTGCGGCAAACGGATACAAGAGGCACCTGATTGATTTAATCTCCTTGCATTTCTTTTTTTATTGAGTTTTAATATTAAATTCAAAATATCTTTAAGAAGTAGTTTTATGATTTAGGTTTTATGAAAGACTAGCTTTTTAAGAGAATTGTAATTTTTAAAGGTATTTCATTTCTATGAGTTATTTCTTGTAGATTCACATAATGACATTATAAATCTTCCTTTGGAGGCAATTACTAAGGCAGAAATGGCCTATTCCCTATTGGCTTTTAGGCTCAGCTTACTGACATATTACAAGAAGGCTTACTGTGGTCATTAAAAACTGATCTGGGATTTATTGTGCCTCTTTAAACTCTCAGTACTTTGAAAAGTATTGAACAGAAAGGAATACAAGGTGAAGTTACAAAGAGATCCCACAAGGCAATCAAGGGGAAAATAGACTTAATTTATCCTACCAGGGCCTAAAAAAAAAAAACCCTAACAATCCTACCACACGCAAAAAATATTTGAAATTAAACTCTTATTCTCTCATACAGGAAACTCACAATATATGTGGTCATAATAAATCAAATTGCTCCATTTGCAATGTTGGAATTAGGAGGATATCAATTTCAAAAGTGCTGTAATACTCGCAAACTGTCTTCTTTTTTTATGGTGATTCTGTCAAAGAAATTCCTCACTTAAATGACTGAAACAGCCCTGACTGAGACAAGCGATTTTTTTTTAAAGCATGCTGTGTATCTTGTTTTTCTCCCATCACTAGATTAATTATCTAGCCCATTATGCTCTAATTAAAACAGGTAAGAGGCCTTTGAAATTATTTGGGTACAAGGGAAAAAAGCCACTGATAGATTATGGATTACCACTGTGTGCTTTAGATTTAACCCACTAGCAGGATTGTAAGGTTGACAAACATAAATGGACTATTAAGATTTGAAGATTTAACATATCACATTAAAAAGCAAATATTCAGCTTAAAATGTCTTACCTCACTTCTAGTTTGGATCAGATATCTAGGGAATAGTACACTCTTTCTTATCCCCTGGTAAAACAATGCAAATTGTTGACTTATTGGATGGCTATATATACTATACACCCTCATAATTAGTCACTTGGTAAATAATTATTTGTATCCAATCGTTCAAAATTATCATCTCAAGATAATTCACTATGTAAATTGAACTATACATAAATAGACCTGAAAAGAAAAAAGAGAGAAAGAAAACTAGTAAAGATTCATGTTCCATTACTTTATATATTCTGCATAGAGATCAGGTATATTCTAAAGCACGGATGGCAGACTCACCACGTCACGTGATGTGTCGTGACATATTGCAACTTTTTTCACATTGCCAGAGCTGGGGTGGGTGTGGCCTGCGCATGATGCAACTGGCCTGCAGGCCGGCAGTTTGACATCCCTGTTCGAAAGTAATTTAGAATAAAGTAAAACTAAATATTGATTTTGGGCTGGATGTATAGACAAATTAGCAGATAATTATATGTACAGAATGTTAGACCATTTCCCTTTGGGTAGGTTCAGAACTCTCTTGCAATCAGAGGTTAGTAATCCAAGCCACGTTAGCATTGATTAGAAATCAAAACTCCGTAGAAGGTGACAGCAATTTTTGAAGAGCTAGAAATAAATGCACAACTTTACAAATACAATCAATGTAAATATCTTTGAAATTTCAATTCCACAGGAGGCACAGACCTGGATTTCCTATGCATTTTCTAAATTAGTGGATCTGAGGGTCTTTGATTTCTCCCCCCAAAAATGTGCAATGATTTTGAGCTAATAGAAGGTGACAGAAAGCAGCATATAGAAGTATTTATAGTATATAAAACTCTCTGTCTAGGAGAGTTTTAGTAGAATATACATAGTCAAAGAGAGCAAGGAATAGTAATGATGAAAAAAGGCATAACAAATGCAAAAGGATTTTGATGAAAATGAAAACATGTTTCAAAATGGGTAAAGAAGATTAAATAAGGAGTTTCCACCAGAGAATATGGAATTAAAAATAAAGGTGAAGAAGTCATTTGGGGTAAAATCAAATATTTTAGAGATTTATGTGCAAATTATAGTGTTCGTCAAAGAGCAGAACTGACACAAATGCTATAAATGTGCCCAAGAAAAAGAGGGTGAAAAGGCAGCACGTGAGAAGGCTGAAAAATGGCAAGGCTACAACACTACATGATGTAACTAGAGAAGAGTTAAAGCATGAATTGCTTATGAATGCTTGACTTGATTAATAGGTTTGTAAAGAATGGTTTTATTGCTCCTCTATACAAAGACTAAGGCACATAGACTGTATTCAACATAGACTGTAATGGAGCCCAAATTTCCATCATAAGATATGATGGTCATAAATCAAGGCACCCATGTAACAGGATCAAATTTTATGACTTTTTTGTGGTGGTCGTTGAGCAAATGCCACAGTTGTTAAGTGAATCAATGTATTCCTATATGCATTTTTGCAAAAACAGACTGAAAAGGCCAGAATTATTTTATTGCATTTATTTAACCAACCTTCACTATACTATATCTTTAAGCAAAAATGTCATAATGCAAGTTGTATAGACTTTACCATATGATTTTGCTAAATCAACAAATCTACAGCAAGTTTTATTTTGAAAATTCATTTGTTTCTCAATGTTTTTTTTTAAAAGGTCCCAAGGCTGCATGTAAACTCCAAAAGCAGCTACAAAAATTAGCAACAAATTGTAATTTTTATGGGGTCAAACAAGAAAACCTATTAAATGCACGTGAAGAAATTGTATCAACTGTCATTAATTTTAGGTAATTCTCATTTAATTTGATTTTAATTTTGAATTAGTCCCCATCCATTTTTTTCTCCTGCCTCAATTAGAACAGCTGTTGTTTAAAATGGGATGCACATCATTCCACTTAAAGCATCATTAAAATATGAACTATTTTCCCTATAATCCTATCCTGTACTGGATTTAAATGACTTAGTTGATAGCAATTTTAGTGAGCTGAAAACCCTGACTCACAACATATAGTAACAGGCTTCACAGCTCCATCTTTCTGCTAGCTAACTTATAATTATATCTTCTACTATACTGTATGTGCACTGAGTTGCTTACAAGCAAAAGAATAAAACAAGTGAAACAACACAGAAAAGGCATTAAGCTTAGTTATCACATGGCAAGGAGACTAAGAAGTAACAAACAATGTATTCAGCTGAGGAAGAATCTGGGAGTTCGCGTCATAGAGATTATGTACAATGCATCTCCAAATATTCATTGCAGCATGGGATAGCATAAAGCTACTATTATTAATTACTGAAGCATTCTTTGGGCATGGCATGTTATATTGTGTAATAAAATAAATCTTGATCCCAGTGAATTTGCAATCTACAGTTAGGCAGTAGAATCAAAAAGGTAGACAACAGAGAGATAATTCAAGGATGTATCTAAGCAAGCACAGTTAGGTAGAAATAGAATTTTGTGATTTGGGGATAAGACCCTAAATATTAGGTTAATTTTGAGAACAATGCATTTGGCAATAGTTGCCCTTGTCTTAACATAATTTTTCAAAACTGAATGAAAAAATGCTTATATGAATCCAGTGTCATGGGCAAATATCCCTTCTTACTGATATGATTGACCATTGTTATAGAATCACAAGTGTCAATTAAAATTAAAGCTGGTATTTTCAAACATATTTCTTGTTGAAAGTTACAAATTTTTTTTAGAGTGAAGGGTCTGTTTCTCTGTAAAATGCAAATACAACAAAAGATGTGATTTTTTTTTAATGCTTTCTCTGCACTCCAGTTTGGAACAACACTTGTTTCCTAAAGCAGTTCACTAGTTGGGTCTAACATGGGAAAGAAACAATTGCTTTTCTTTTAAATAATGTTAAAGTCATCACTGTATCAAATATAAACAGATGTGTTTGTGAAATATTAGCTTCATTCTATCATTCTTTAACTTTGAATAGCAACTATATCTGAAAATACTGGTGTTAATTTTAATTAGCATTTTTGATCCTATGACAGTGGCCAATGACCCAACCAAAAAGAAAAAAAGTAAGTTTTGTTATTGCTCTTTTAGTATATTTTTTTTAATATCAGAAAGCCAACTTTTTGAACAAGGTAACTTTTAGTCAGTTTTGAATCCACTAATTATAATAATAATAATTAAAACAATATTGTACCATTGACTTCAGTGGCATGGCAAAATACATATGGGGGACCATCACAATTTAGAGTAACAATCTACCCAGATAAAATCTTTATGACCTGAAAGAAGTTTAAATAAAATCATTTGGAATATGTATCAAATAATCCAATAGAAAATATTACTTCTGTAATCACTAGATTATGATAATAAGAATAGGATCTTTTTTTATTTTCAGCTAGTCAAATCTGTTCTGTTTAGGATTTTGTATAATACCTGTTACCACGTTCATGTATATTACTAGAAGGTTTAAATTATAATAACTACTAAACCATTGACAAACCACTACCATAATCATCAGAGTTAACTATCTTTGATAAATAATTATTTTTTCAAAGGAGAAATTTCTTTCAGACCTCTCTGAATTTTTAGTTTTCCTTAATCATAGATGTGCACAGATCTATCTCATTCTTTAATTGTGCCTATTTCTGGGCCAGAAAACCTTGTTAAAGTCATTCATCTTTTGGCCATCTTGTGTGTTGATTACTTTATACACTAGTTGGGTCTAAAATGGGAAAGAAACAATTGCTTTTCTTATAAATAATGAATTAAAGTCATCAATGTACCAAATATAAACAGATGTGTATGGAGAGCCTTTGAAAACCATTCAGAAGCTTCATCTGGTCCAAAATATGACAGAATGAGCAGTTGTGTGTGCACCCCCCCAGTATGGGTTCTTCCTATACAAAATCCAGACTGTACCTGTTGCATGGTTACCAAATTCTTCTGGGTGCAATTAAAAGTGCTGGTTGTCACTTACAAAGCCCTACATCTGTTAGGAGTTAATAATTTGAGGAACAAAATAATGGTCAAACCAAACCAATGGTCAAACTGGTTAGCAGTGTTCCAGTATCTCAGGGGTTGCCACAAAGAAGTGGGAGTCAAGCTATTCTCCAAAACACCTGAAGGCAGGACAAGAAGCAATGGATGGAAACTAACCAAAGAGAGAAGCAACCTAGAACTAAGAAGAAATTTCCTGACATTTAGAACAATTAATCAGTGGAACAACCTGCCTCCAGAATTTGTGAACTTTTCAACACTGGAAGTTTTTAAGCAAAGACTGGACAACCAATTGTCTGAAATGGTATAGGGTTTCCTGCCTGAGCAGGGGACTGGAATAGAAGACCTCCAAGGTCCCTTTCAACTCTATCATCATCATTAAAAAGTCTTAAAATCGCAAAGGTTGGGGACCCCTGATCTAGATCCCACTCATTGAGCAATGTCATCTGATAGGACCCAGAAGTGGGCCTTTCCTATCCTAGCACCTGTCCTCTGGAACTTCCCCAGAGACTGCACAACCTTAACCCTGCACTCTTTTAAACACATCTTGAAGACAAGGCTTTCCCTCCACATTTTGTTACAATATAGATTTTTTTTATTCTATATACTATCAAGGCTCTTCAAAGAATTGGATGTCATAGAAATGTAAATAAGCAAACAAATAAATACATAAATGAGTTTTTACTCAATTGCTCCAAGAACAAGAGATATCAACACACTTCAAATAACTAAGGATTCAGTCCCGTTATCAGTAATGCATGGAAAGGCCCAGTGTGACTTATATATAAATAACTAAAAATAAGGCTGCAGTTTTAAATCTCTAATTGTCTCTGCAGAAGCTGGCTCCACACAGACAGAGTAATCTAAAATTCTTTTTTCCATTAAGACAAATCTCATTCAGACTTACATTCCTTTCTTGGAACATACACACAGCACATTGATTTACACTTTAGCAGTAATAAGTTTTGGCTATTAGAGCACTCTTATTATCCTTTTTTAAAATTGGCTTCTAGTATTTGGAGACTTGTTTCTGAACTTTGTACAATAGAAGGGATCCCATGGCAGAGATTTTGCATGATGGCTAACATAAACCCTTCATCACTTCCCATAACATCATGCATAGTGCAATAATATACTTAGAAATACATATTACCTTAACAGCCTTTTGCTATTATTCAAAACACCCAGACAATAAATTCACTTCAAATTTCAGGAGTATAATTTTGCTGTTAGAGGATCCAAATCTTTAAGTAATTTTGACTGTTAATAAAATATCCAAACTTTCTGGCAAGAAGTTTGCATTGTATCTATGTCTCCCAGATTATTGTCTTTCAGACATATTTAATGCTATTCAGCTTATCTACAGTAGTTATATGATATCTGATTAAACAACATTCTTGATTTAAAAGGTAAGAAATATAGCATATGGCTAATCTATGTAGCAGAATTCAGTGGCAAAACAGGCTGTGCTATTTCAGGCTGCAAAGTTCCTCATAAGAAAAAAAAAAAGCCTTCAACTGAAGAACAGAGGGACAAAACCTTGGTACATTAGGGACAATGATTTGTATTGTGTTAGTTTTTGCAGGAGCTCCTGTTTTAATACAGAGAAACTATTCGAGATTCATTCTCCCTCAGAGATTGCCCAAACATGATTCTTTTTAGTCCCTTTGCAATTTATTTTAATCAGCTGCTGCTAAATCTTCCCTCAGTCAGGGCGGGGTTGGGTAGGAGGACACATAGTAGGGAGAAAAAATGTTAACATTGATTGATGAACAGTCAATGGCAACTTTACTTTTTTTGCATTGGACAAATTAACAACCATACAAATATACTGACAAACTGCATGAGTGCATGCCTGATTTCTCTCAGGGAGACAGGCAGTTCAAAAATGTTAAAATAAACCAAATAAATAAATTTAACAACAGTAAGCTACTGAGTTTCATGGGAAGAATCTCCTTGGGTCCTACAGAGAGTAAGCTGTTCATTGTCCCCAACGTAATGAGCAGTATTGTCATAGGTACAGCATTAAACAAACTGTTAAGTCCAGTCCAAGAAGGACATAGACATAACATAGTTAAAGTTCTGTTCTTTATTTGCTCATACCATATAGACAGAATCTTGCCAGACTAAACCCTCACTACTCTCACCCTAATGGATATTCCCTGGGAGATTCTAAGCAATGACTATCTTAACTCTCTTTCTCCAATCTGGTCTGGGCTGTGTTGTCTCTTGTCTTGTCCCTCCTTGGAATATGCTTTCTCCTTCTTGGGAAATTACTTCTTCAATGTAGTCCATCATGCCACTTTTCCCTTCGTAGGCACAATCCATCACATAAATCAATGAAATAATCATAGCAACACTGGACTCTGCTAACGCTTCATACGAGAGCCTCACTCTCTTCTCCTTACTTCCTGTGTTTTATCTCGTCCCATGTGCTCCAGTTGACTTCTCTTTTTAGCTATTCAACCTTCAATCCTTGCTAATAAAATTACCTGTCTCCTTTATGTCTTCCTATATTGGCTGGGATGTCAACTGATGCTCTTATCCTATTACATTCCCCAAAGGGTCTCTCTGCCTTGAGAGGAGAGTCTAAGCTGGGCAAAGTACTGAGAGAAAAGATGTTTTAATTTTTTCTTTGTACCTCTTGTATTCTCATAAGTTGTTCTTTCAGCTCTCTTGGTCCCTTGTTTATTTCTTATGATTCCCCTACCTAAGCTAACTTTTTTTCTGTTTCCTAGACAGGACACTAGGCTAAAACTATTCCCTAACCCCCTGTGGATATGCCTGCATTCATAGCTCCACAGCATTTTAGATCTTTCCTAATGGTCCTGGATTTTATTTCTTGCTTCTCTACCATTTTATACAAATATCTCCCTTGCTAGAGGTCCTTAATTCTGATTTGCTCACTGACTTCATTGCATCTAATAAGAAGCTTCTTATTGCTTCTCTTAATCTCTGCCTATAACTACCTTAGTATCTCCAAGGATCCTATTTCCTCTGTCTCTTATTTCTTTCAGTTACAGACCTTTGGAATCAGAATACCAACATGAGGAAATTTTAATTTCCTCTACTTACAGTGCCCCTCAAGCAGACTTCTCCATTGTCATGTATTTTGCTAGTAAAGTATGCACCCTCCTTCAATTCTCTCTCTAACTCAACCATTTACAAGGAAATCTGATTCCTGTACATATCCTAAAGGTCCTTATTCATGAGGCAACTGGACTTTCTTTTTTCCATTTGAAGACATTTCGCTTCTCATCCAAGAAGCTTCTTCAGCTTTGCATTCTTTTAGAGAATCGTTGATATCACCTGGAGGCTTATCTGTGTCTTCAGGATCACTTGTCTAGTGCAAATGGGTGTGGAGTCTTCTTGGAACTGTTGAAAGGACTGTGTTGTAGACTGGTGATAGATGATGTCATATCCCTCCCCCTCTGTTGAGAGAAGTCTGTTCAATTTTGACATAGATGGCCTCTTTGACTCCTTTTTCAAAGTAGCGGTCCTCTCTGTCCAGAATGTGGACTTTGCTGTCTTTGAAAGAGTGACCTTTGTCTTTTAAATGCAGATGGACTGCTGACTCTTGGCCTGATATGGGTCTGTTCTCCTATGTTGTGTCACATGTTTCAAAGATAGCAAAGTCCACCTCTTCAGTCAGAGCTGAAAAAGCTTCTTGGATAAGAAGCAAAACATCTTCAAAGAGAAAAAGGAAAGTCCAGTTGCCTCATGAAAAAGCAACTTTGGGACAATCATGATCTGGATGACTGAGAATTTCCATAGACATTCCTGTACATACTTGCAGTCCGAATGCTAACTCTGTTCTTTCCATTTCATTTTGCTGCATGTGCGAACCAGTATCTGAATGTGACCATTCATACTGGCTGGAAATTTTAGTAGTTATAATCCTCAAAATTTGGAGGACACTAGGTTGCAGAAGACTTAGTATAATTCTATTTTGATAATTGTATTGCTAATTATTTCTGTATGTTCTACTCCTTTAAATTATTAAAAGGTCTAAAAGTGAGGAGTAAGAGCAAGAATCTGTGGCTCTATGATTTAGTCAAAAATTGTGCAACTATACTTGGAAACTCTACAGTTGATCACAGTTGGGACCAGAATTTCCACTACTAAGCAAGGCAGTTATTGAGTGAATTGTGCACAATTTTATGATCATTTTTGCCAGGTTGTTGTCTATTAATACAGCATACATCCATGTATTAAATATGAGAAAATCTCTGAGCTTGGTTGTTTTCTTGCAGATGTTTCATTACCCAAACTAGGTAATGCTAGTAACTCTTAGTTGGTTCTTTGATTAGACTATTGTTTACAACTAGTTTGTTTATCTACGTTGGCAATTCCTTGATTGGAGTATGATTTGCTTCTTGATTGTTGATCAATTGTTAATCTTGATGTTAATCTCTGCTTATCTGAGTGTTGATTGATTGTGGGGAGGTGTTTTGGTCTTTTTGTTTTCTTTTTTGCTTAAACAACCACTCAGACCACTCACACCAACACAGACAGGGCAAATCATTAGAATATAAAATGAGAGCAAACCCCACTTTTTACTAGCACTGATGATGTTACCTAGTTTGGGTAAGGAAATGTTTGCGAGAAAACCACCAAGCTTAGAGAGTACCAAGGACCCTTTATTTCAGCCCTGAACTACAAATATTCTCCTTTATTGGTATGAGAAAATCTGGATGTGCCTTTCATCCATAATTTTCTAGAAGAAATTTTGTATGGAATTTCCCACATCTGCTTGCAACAAAGGGATTGTTTTATATATATTTTCAACCAGGAAAAAGGATGTGAGTGGATTCCAAGCATAGTTGTTACCTGGCTTGAAATGAAAATGTTTCCAGTCCCTATTTCTTCTCACGTTCCTGAATAAAACTACCAGTTACATTCCATAGAAGAAGCCAATAATTTAAACTACCTAGATAATTTATTTCAGAGATATAGAAATGCGAAAGAGTCCAGGGGAGAGAAAGCTTTTCTTTGTGCTGTAAGACTCTGATGCTGGAGAGTTTTATTTAAGCTTTTCCCAACTCTAGATATTTCATTTGTGAAAATAAAAGTAAAATATTCTCAAAAATATCCATTGGACGAAGGAGCAAGCCGCCTTCCCTCCCTGTATCGATTAAATACCATTCACACTTTTTAAAAAAATGTCTAGCCAGTCAGTTTATATTAGTGACATTTAACTGTCTAGCTATCAGCCTTTTGCTTCATCTATTTTCCCTGTTTGTGTTTTGTGTGAAATTTCAAGAGATGAATCCCATTTTCTATTAATTCAATGGCTGTCGTCTTGCATTACCTCATGCAGGCCAGATCACAACAATGAGATCTTAGGGATTTAAAATTAATAATATTGCAATACATCACTCAGTTACAGGATTGTACTGATCCATCTCAGACCAGTGTATGGTACCTGGCCTGTAGTCTGTTGTCAAATCTTCCTAGATGTAGCTGAAATAGCATAAATCCAGTTGTAAGCAGTCTATAATTGTTAACTTGAAAACCGGGTGGTTATAGAGGGAAAGAAACATTAATTTAATTTGGTGTTGAGATTTAACAAGGTGTTTTTCCCCTTCTATTTTTAAAACTAAAATAGTTGGAAGGGAACGCTTTGGGGAACTAGAGATTTGAATTTCTGAGTGGCATTTTCCACACCTACAAATACATACTGACAGATAAGTACATTGCACTGCAATTACCTTGCATACAATGTCAGCTAAAAGCTACATGTAAAATCAAAATCTCAGATTGTCAAGACATCAGGGAGCAGGCTATAGATTCCATTAACTATTAAAAGTTGAAATTAAATTTTATAGCTGCTAATTCAGAAGAGCCAAGGGGCGCAGGAAAGTGGAAACAAAATTGGTGTTATGAGTAAATCATCAAAACTACTACAAATTCAGGAAGGAATAATACATGCCTGGAGGAAAATAACATACAAGATCATCCTACTGAACATTTACCATTGTTATTCAGGCTTGTTTCTTTTCATTTTTGTTTTTAACATTGAAACCAGTATGTTAGTGAAAATAGATGTTTTAACTGGAGAAAAGGCTATGGATGAATAGGTGGCAATACAAAGAAATTAATGTATAGTTGAATTGCATTTTAACAATATAGCAACATAAAGCTTATAAACTCTCAGGAGTGTTTCTATGCTGTTTGTCTGCATAGGGCACTTTTAAAGATTAAAAAAAATATTGATAAGACGCTTACTTATACATAATATGAGGAAGCTTTCGGTGAGCAGCCAGTGAAATTTGTATAGGGGGATCATTAAGGAAAGTTGTCTATTGTCAAATAAGTTTCAGACCAACCTGCTGAGTGTAAATGCAAATTTACCACCTTAAGAGCTGGCTCATTTTACAGCAATTGATGAATGTTTGAACAGGAGTCTGAAAGCGAGAGAAAGACAAGGAGAAGAAGCAGAAGCAGAAGTTGGCTTTTGAAACCTTGCTGTCGATGCATAGCTCCCTTCATCCAGGTGTCTTGGGGATCTCGTGCTGCCTTAGAGAGTCAATCCAGGTAACTTAAAAGTGCGATATAATCAGAAAGGATTTGGAAATAAAGTCTTTGCCTTGTCACATTAATGCGGCCCTATCAAGTGGCAGTTTATCAAGAGGCAGCTCACAAGGTTTTAATGAGCATGCTGCCTGTTCTTGTACAATACTAATTAATCCCATTTTTTCCACACTGGTGTGATTGCTTCATGAAACCCGCATTGTTTTATGCTCAGCAGCAAAGCGGGTTCTTGCTGATTAAATCTCCTTCCCCGTGCTGGAGCCTGACAACTGAATTATACCTTGCTCAAAATAATAATGGGTATCAGCTAATAAATACGGTTTAACACACACAAAACTATGCAGCCAAAATCACACTACAAAATAGGAGTTTGACTTATAGGCACAGCAGTGTTTCATTAAACATCTGTATTATAATTCACTGGTTTTCCAACTGATGTAATAACTTAATTGATGAGAACAAAGGCAAGCTTATTTATTCACCCAATTGCTTGCTTCTTGACTAACATTCCCCCCACCCCTTTTTTTCCCTTCCCCTTTGGCATTATTGTGGAAATAAATATGCAATATCCTTTTTATAGAAGTCTAATTTAAGCCCTCGCCCTCCCCCATGGAGAAATCAACATCACAATCTGTTTCTGACAAGTTCTTGCTACAGCATAGCAAACCCTCATTATGATAAGACAGCACTGTTTTGTTCACCTAATGCAGAAGCCTTCCAGCAAAGGTGAAAGAGGAACTATGCTTCAGGCAGTTAATAAGGAATAATTGCCTGCGACTTCCCATTAAAAGATTCAGAACAGGGAAAAAAAAGAAAAAAAGAAGGAAAGCATTCATAAGCACATACATATACATCCTTCCATTGTCCACCCAAATCTCCAGATGATTCCAGTTCCTAAGATAAAAGGAAGTTCCATGAAAATAGTTAATGTTTCATAGACTGTGGCAGGATAATCCAGATGGCCTCTGGAGAAGGCCAATCTGAGTTTATAGTCATAAATGTATTAACATTCTGTTACAAAAATCAATAGCATGTGGAACATACCAAGGATTGGAATTTATCCCTTTGTTGAAGAATTATAGATTTGACTGTACATGGGATGCCACAAAAACATATATTCTTTGATATTGAAAGACAGCGAGCCTAAGGATGACAATCTTGGATCACTGATATGGGATCATTTTCTGTATCATTGTAATGGGGGAAAAATGGTGGTATTGTATGTGGTTGCTATTCAGCAGCGTGTTTACATTTTGGATTGGACGTCTTTTTCTACATCAAATGTTTTAGTTTTATTTTTCTTTCGATTTATTTTTATAATGCTCCTTTTTTTCTTTTTTCTTTCTTTTTCTCTTTACTTTGTATATCTTTTCTTTGTACATTAAAGCAATAAAAGGAGGGAAAGAAAGACTATGTTTCAACTTCTCTGATGCTTTATTTTGAATAGATGTAGATCAGGGGTTCTCAACCTTGGCAACTTTAAGACTTGTGGACTTCAACTCCCAGAATTCCTCAGCCAGCTTTGCTGGCTGAGGAATTCTGGGAGTTGAAGTCCACAAGTCTTAAAGTTGCCAAGGTTGAGAACCCCTGATGTAGATGGTCAATAATATTTTCCCTTCCAACTGATAAAGGGAAACAAATGTTGCCACAAATTTATTTACATAGTTTAAAGAATGTACATGACTCCCCTTGGTGTAAAGGGGGGGGGGGAGAGAAAGAAATTTAGATGCATAGCCCAAATGAAACAAAATCCAAGGACTATTCCTTATGTGTTGTGTGTTGGTGAGGCCATATTAGTTTTAAGAGACCCTGCAAATTTTATTTTCTTATTCTTCTCCTTTTCTTTTGGTGTTTCTCCTTCTGGAAATGAATTGTATAGTTCCTCAGAAATTAGTGTCTTGCCTACACACAGACACCCCCACACACAAATACACACAACCTAACATCAAGGTTTTTTTGTATTGCATAGAAGGGGGTTGAAAGCTCAACGGAGAAGCTCAGCTATCTCCCTGGTATTTATAGTGACTACAGACAGTCCACAAATATCAGAGCACCACAAATTCAGCTTAAAAGGCAAAATTTATTTATTTATTTAAAGTATTTGTGTGGTCACCAATCTTAAAGCACAAATCTGAGTGGCTCATAACAACAGTAAAACCAAAAGAATAAAACCATAAAACAAAAACTTAAAAGGCTACCCATGGACTAGCCAGCAGTCATTGAAATAGATTGGAATTGGTCTTTGGGAAGAGATTTGTCTAACTATGTGGTGACAATTGAAACAAGGTTAGTTGGACATGAATCAGAGATAGTGAATAAGTCATCTCATGTTGAATTTGATATATCAATGGTTTCAAAAAACAGGCCAGCCCAAGGAACTCTGACAGAAAGTAAACTATTCTGGGGTGAACTTTTCTCCCCCTGACCAATTTAGGTAATCTGAACTAATCTGTATCGCTTAGTAAAAAGGATTTTCCATTCCATATGCATATTTTATACCAGTGTGCTTACACCCATATATGTATATATGTGGAGATATTTTGCGTGATCGTAGCTGTTTCTTCCTTTTAACTGCCAGTGGGGGTATGAACTGATTGGGTGGGAGGTGTGTTCTGATTGGTTAGGGGCTTGGCTGTGCTCTGATTGGATGGGGGGTTGGCTGTGCTCTGATTGGTTAGGGGCTTGGCTGTGCTCTGATTGGATGGGGCGATTGGCTGTGCTCTGATTGGATGGGGGAGTGTTATGTTTGGGTGGGGGCTTTATTGGACCAGAACTATCGCCAAAACTGAACACTTTAATAACAGAATAATCAGAGAAGCCATCGAGATAGAAAAATACCCACACAGCATGAATAAACGAGATGATACCTCCCACCTACCAGCCATTTGGAAACCCGCCCTTATTGACAAATGAATCCCTAACACAAAGAATGACACCAGATCCACACTCACGAAAACCACACAGGATGTCACCACCACACATCCACACAAAAAGCAAACCCAAACCCACACCGATGATGAGGCACGACCACAAACCAGAAGCCAGACCACAGCTGCATCATTAGCCACTTTAAACCCTTCCAATCCATACATGAAGCAAACTGACACCCACCATGAAGATGAGGCACGACCATGAACGTGAAGCCAAACAACAGCAACGCAGCTCACCATCTCAAATCTCCCTGCAACTCAGACTAACCTGAGCACAACAAAGCCCCCACCCAAACAGAACAGTCCCTCATCCAATTAGAGCACAGCCAACCCCCATCCAATCAGAGCACAGCCAAGCCCCTAACTAATCAGAACACACCTGCACCCAATCAGAATACAGCCAAGCTCCCACCCAATCAGTTCATAACCCCACTGGCAGTTAAAAGGAAGAAACAGCTATGATCACACATTGCTCCTAGAAGCACGAAGCTGAAAACACCAGCCTGAAATGATCAGCCTTTCTTCTGATTTCTCGGTGATAAATTTTCACTTCAGAAATGGTTGCCTCTATCAGACCAAATAGTAATTCAAATTAAGGTTGTCATGGAAACAGATAATTCAATGAGAGGAAGAAAATCTTAAATAAAGAGGGTATTATTTTTCCTGGCAAACTTTAAACTCTTATTTGCATGTCTTATGCAACAAGTCCCAGTCAAGAATAGATTTGGATTCATGTTCTGTGGTGTTTAAGAATCTCTAGTTTTGCAGTTTGACAAGGCCTTCCTGGTTGGACATGCTTCAGAGAGCCAATAAAATAGAAAAAGCAAACCGTAATGTTGACTGTAATAGTGATTTATAACAGAGCTAGCTTCAGATGCAATGAAAGGCAGTTTTGATTATTTATTCCTCTCTTTCCACTCTGCCAACAGCACACTAGTCACTTCACAGGCAAACGGGATAGAAAGGGATGAAAACTCCTAAATGTTAGGAGTGGCTCTCCCTCAGTATTTAATGGAAAGATCTCATCTTCTTTGTGTGGACAAGTAAGCCTAAGAGAAAACCAATGTTTGCTATGTTGAATAGTGTAATATTTCTTGTATGGGCAATCAAAAGGGAGGAAAACAGTTGGAAGACAGGCAATTCACTTTTTTATCTAACAATCATTCAAGAGGCATTATGATTAACATCACACAAGATCTGTCTACACAGGCATGTTTGACATCAGTCTCAGCAAGTTGATCCTAGAACAGGGGTGTTAAACTCAATTTCATCAGCATTGCAGTTGCCCTTGGGGGGCCGGGTGGGTGTGGTCAGGGTGGGTGTGGCCTACTGGGTGGATGTGGAGAGAGTGGGTGTGGCCTACTGGGTGGGCATGGCCAGCTCTACATCGTTTGCGTCACGTGTACCTGTTGGGGGTCTGGACAGGAGTGGGACAGATCTGAGGGTCTCTGGCAGAAGGGGGTGGGACCAGGGCAAGTGCCAAGGCATGATCGACTGGTGGAGCCTCACTGTTCCTCTCAGGCCATGGGGGGGCTGGATGGTGGTGCAGGCTGCCTGGAGCCCTGGGCAGCAGAGGTCAAATGCCCAGCTTGGCTCTCGAGCACCCGTGGCACCAAGCCCAGCCCCACTTCCGCAAGGGGGTGCCCAACTGCACTTATCTCGTCCTCAAAGGCTGCTGCTGCTGTGCTTGCTCTCCTTAGCCAGGTTGTTCACGATGGGTACCAGGGCAAAGTCAGAGGGAGACTGAATGCGTTTCAGCATAGATGGCCACCACAAAATTGTACATTGGCTCCTGGCCAGCCGGCCTGGGCCAGGGCCAAGGCAGTGGGGGCCACTCCCTCACTGTTTCCAGGATGGCTTCGCGGGCCACATGAAACCACTTTGTGGGGTGCATCTGGCCCCCAGGCCTTGTGTTTAACATTTCTGTCCTAGAACATCCTTTGCCTGAAGTTAGGGAGGTGGCCATGCTCTTCCACTTTTGTGGAGTATTTGGTGCTGTCTGAGCTGGGTGGTTTTCTTGCAGACATAGTTTCATTACCAAACTAGGTAATATCATCAGTGCTAGAAGGGAGTGGAGTTTGCTCTCATTTTATATACTAGTGACTTGGTGGTTGTTTGATTAGGCTGTTGTTTACTGTTAGTTTTGTTTGTCTGTACTGCTAATTCCTTGACTGGGGTGTTGTTTACTTCTTGACTGTTGGCCTACTGTTAATCTTGATGTTAATCTCTAATAATAATAATAATAATAATAATAATAATAATAATAATAATAATAATAATAATAATAATAATAATAATAATAATAATAATAATAATAATAATAATAAAGTTGGAAGGGACCTTGAAGGTCATCTAGTCCAACCCCCTGCTCAGGCAGGAAACCCTATACCATTTCGGACAAATTGCTGTCCGGTCTCTTCTGGATGTTGATTGCAAAACAAGTTGTTTTGATCTTTTTGTTTCCTTTTTTGGCTTAAATATCCAACAAGACATATTAACAACAAGAAAAAAAAATCAAGGAAACTGTAGGCCCACTAAAGAGAGAAGATGGCAAGGAAATTACAGGCAACAAGGAGAAAGCAGAGCTGCTTAACTCATACTTTGTGTCAGTCTTCACAGAAAAAGAAACTATAGCCCGACACACCAAAAAAAAACAAAACAACCCACTGCAAAAGACATACTAGAAACAAAAATTAAAATAAGCAAGAAAATGGTAAGGGAACACCTATCCAACCTTGATGAATATAAATCACCAGGATCTGACAGGCTACATCCCAGAGTTCTGAAAGAGCTGGCAGATGTTATCTCAGAACTGTTGCACCACATCTTTCATAAATCCTGGAGCATCAGGAAAGTACCAGAGGATTGGAAAAGGGCTGATGTGGTCCCCATCTTCAAGAAAGGGAAAAAAATGGACCCAGGAAACTACAGACCAATCAGTTTAAAACAATACCTGGGAAGGTCCTAGAAAAAATAATCAAAAAAACAGATCTGCAAACAACTAGAAGCAAACAAAGTCATAACTAGTAGCCAGCACAGGTTTGTTAAAAAGAGATCATACCAAACCAATCTCATCTCATTGTTCAATAAAGTGACTAAACCAGTAGACCAGCAAAATGCAGTGGGCATAGCATACTTAGATTTCAGTAAGGCATTTGACAAGGTAGACCACAACCTATTAATTGGTAAACTAGGAAAAGGTGGAATAGACAATATCACCACCAGATGGATCTGTAGCTGGCTAACAAACCGTATTCAACGAGTAGTCCTCAATGGCACTACATCACATGGAGAGAAGTAAGCAGTGGGGTACCACAAGCTTCCATCTTAGGGCCAGTACTCTTCAATATCTTTATCAATGACTTAGATGAGAGAACAGAAGGGGAACTCATCAAATCTGCTGACACACCAAACTGGCAGGAGTACCCAGAAGACAAACTCAGGATCTAAAAAGATATTGAGAAACTTGAACAATGGGCCCTATACAACAAAATGAGTTTCAATGTAGAGAAAAGCAAAGTCTTACATTTAGGCAGGAAAAACCAAAGGCACAAATACAGATTGGGCAAGACCTGGCTTAAAAACAGTAACTGTGAGAGGGACCTTGGAGTCCTAGTGGAGGATCACTTGACTATGAGCCAGCAGTGTGCAGCAGCAACCAAAAAAACTAATGCAATTCTGGGTTGTATAAACAGAGGCATAGAATCAAGATCATATGAAGTATTATTACCATTTTATAAAATCCTAGTAAGACCACACCTGGAATACTGCAGCCAATTTTGGTCACTATATCTTCTGAATAATATTGTTTTATTATAAAGTGTCCCTCATTTTGAACAGAATTATGAAGTTATATTTGCTTCTTTTATGTGGATAAATCTTATCAGTCTCAGATATCTTACCGTAGAATCATAGAATCATAGAATCGTAGAGTTGGAGGGGACCTCCCGGGTCATCGAGTCCAACCCCCTGCCCGAGGCAGGATTCTCTAAACCATCCCAGACAGATGGCCGTCCAATCTCTGCTTGAAGACCTCCAGTGAAGGGGAGCTCACCACCTCCTGTGGCAACCAGTTCCACTGGTTGATCACCCTTACTATTAGAAATCTTTTTCTAACATCTAATCTGAATCTTTTCCCCTGCAGTTTCTCAGTTGAGGGAAAGAACTGTGTGCAAAGGTAGTGTTTTCAATGTGTAGGGAATTCTCATCCCAATTTTGGATGTAAATATTGATTAAAACAACTAATTATTGAGAAGTTACTTCTAGTAGGAAACATGATCCTTTTCAAAGACATACATTCATAGGAAATTCATTGAAAAAATTAAATAGAAATCATATTAATTGTAGATTTTTTTACAGAAAATAGATTCAACATAATTTAAATAACATTTGTTTGAAAGATTAGTATTTATCAAATTTAACAAACCAGATTGGTCCAATGGTTAAAGCACCAGGCTAGAAACTAGGAGACTGTGAATTCTAGTCCCTCCTTAGGCATGAAAATCAGCAGGGTGACCTTGGGCCAACCATGCTCTCTCAGCCCTAGGAAGGAGACAATGGCAAACAACTGCTGAAATGTTGCCAAGAAAACTGCAAGGATGTGTCCAGAAAATTCCCAGGAGTCAAAAACTGAGTCAAAAGCCCCCCATACATGCACAAAATATATTATCTATTTTAACTATGGAAATAAAATCTGAGCAGAAACTCTACCTATTTATCTGAAAAAGCCCAAGTTCCATGACTTTGTTTTGAAGCTAATAAAGCTGTCTGGGACTATAGGAATTACATTTGGCTACAATAGAACATCAGGAACTGTGAGCTAAAGCTGCAAAAGACCTCATGTGAGAGTACAAATAGGGTCACAGATTGGGGGAAGAAGAGGCTGAAATAAGTTCCTAATTCATGTTTTACTACAGCTGTTGACATTTGCAAGGCTTGTTCAGCATATGTCACAATGTGCCATGAACTGTATTATCACTTTACCAAGATGTGATGGTCCAAATAGACAGAAGGGTCATCTGAAATGGAAAGAAAATAAATGCATTAGGCATTGGTAAAGGGCCAGAGGTAAACTGATACCCAAATAAAAGGATCAAACTGTGAGAAGAAGAAGAAGAAGAAGAAGAAGAAGAAGAAGAAGAAGAAGAAGAAGAAGAAGAAGAAGAAGAAGAAGAAGAAGGAGGAGGAGGAGGAGGAGGAGGAGGAGGAGGAGGAGGAGGAGGAGGAGGAGGAGGAGGCAGGGAGCGAGAAGGGAAGAGGGAGGAGGGGGGAGGGGGAGGGGAAGGGGAGAGGGAGGAGGAGGAGGAGGAGGAGACTAAGTAGATAAAAAGACGGTTTCAAATTACCTCAGTCAGCAACAATTTCCATGATGCTCCCAAAAAACTGAACAAATGAAAAAAACTAAACTATATGTCCTGAGGCTTTCGGTTAAATAATGATTTACTTATTTACAGTACACATAACCTCTATAGCCTCAAACAGAAAAAAAATATATTTATGCATTAAAACCTGAACTGAATTATCTGAAATTTGCCAGATTTATCTGACCTCCTGAAAAAGGTCAAACTTTGCCCAAAAATTTAATTCAGTTGTGCCAAAAAATGAAATAACTTCTTGACAACTTCCTTTCTAAAAATAAAACATAAAATAAAATAATAAAACAAAACAAAACAAAATGTAAATGTAAATGTAAAGGCGGCTCACCACAATTCCTTCTTCCTTTATCTTTTTGCTATTGGGTACATTTTGCCCTCTCCTTAGCTTTTCACATTCCTGTCAAATGCACAGAAAATGTTACAGATGTCTGTTGATATTCTGTGATAGTCTGTGGAAAATGTGGACATTAAGACTTAAATGCTGAGTGAAATTGGTTGGTTTTCTAGTGTATGCACATCTCTACAGAAGAGTTAAGGAAGATGGAAGAGTCAGATGGACAAAGGAAGACTAAAGATATGTTGGTTTGAGAATAACTTGCTCAGTCACACTAAAGCAGTGTTTCTCAACCTTGACAATTTTAAGGCATGTGGACTTCAACTCCCAGAATTCCACAGCCAGCGTTGCTGGCTGTGGAATTCTGGGAGTTGAAGTCCACATGCCTTAAAATTGTCAAGGTTGAGAAACACTGCACTAAAGGCTGTCTCCTATTTTGGCTAGTTAACTGCATGGCTGAATATTTCATTCCTTAGCATTTCTTCTTAAAAGTACATTTAGCAAGCCTGGGGCAAGACCTCTAAAAGAAACAAGACATATGATCTTTGCAAAAGCGATCAGGTTGCATTATAAACCTGGGCACTTACTCATTACCTAGCCTCCAAACCATATTCCCTAAAGGACTGAAGGGATCATATGTATCTACATAAAATGTGTCTTTGTAAATGTGTAGTTATAGACACAATTTTAGAATTAATTACTAATGTAGATTGAAACCCAGTATATGTGGGGGGAAATTTACTTGTCTTCTCACTCATTGAGATGGCCAGAGGCTAAAAACTGATGAGCAAGTTCAAGGTTGCTGTTCATCATCACCCCATGGAATTCTTTATCTTGAACAGAGACTTGGGACAGCACTTCAAATGAAGAACAAGTTTAAATAAAAGAGTGTCCTCCAATAACCTTTCAAATAATAAACAAGAGCACAAAAGGCTACCATCTAATGGAGTTAGCATGCATTCCGATACAGCATGATTTACACATGAAAATAAATAATTTATTGGCAACAAACTCCAGAAGGTAAAAGAAACATTATGGGTATGGAGTAGAGTTTGCACAGTCTCTTTTTAAAATTGTAATGTAATTATTAGACCTACCAAAAAGGATTTTTTAAAAAGTCACGATTCCAGAATTATGACATGTGGTCATGGCATACAAATAACCAAGGCTATTTATATATGAATAAGTTATTCATTCTCAGTGGGTTTTTTTTTAAATAGATTTCTTCACTGTGAGTAGATTTGCATAGGATTGTGCTGTTTAGCTACCTTTCCATTTATAGTGATTTGGATGTAAGGACTATTAAAGAAAGAATCATGAAGAGATGGTTCTATCAACAAGTGCATTTCTGTCCTTGTATGGGCTGTTGTTAAAGGTGTTTAGAAGTGCAAGGGCAGAAGTGCAAACACAGTTGGGGAATACTTGGTGCATATTTTAAACTATGTGTGCATTAAGATGTACCTGGATATATTTCTTTGAAGACTAACTTTTCAACAGGCCTTAGGTCTATGGAGATTCTCAGTCATCCAGGTCATGGTTGTTCCAAAGATGCTTTTTTTTTTTTTGAAAAGGTAACTAGACTTTGTTTGAACTGAACTGAAGAAGCTTCTTGGATGCGAAGCATAATGTCTTCAAGGAAAAACAAAGTCCAGTTGCCTTTTGAAAAAAGCACATTTGGGACAACAGGCCTTATGATTATGATAGCAAGAACAAAAGCAATGTTGATGGTTGTCTTCTCTTCTCTGTCCACCAAATCACAGGTTTGATAACTTCCCTATTTTCATACCTGAGTATTATTAGGATAACTACTAAAGGGGGTGGAGAGACAAAAACTGCTTTAATCCAGGCTGATGTGTGACTTTGCATAGCACTTTGAATATTATTAAGTGTTTGAATTCCTTCCTGTGTCTTTTTTAGCCTCCATGAGTGTCTTTCTCTTTGGCTGACAGCCTCTGCAGGACCAAATTGACAGCTCTTTAAAGCAGCCTGACGAAAAGCAGCATTAATTAAGTCATTGCCGGACTGTAATTGTGTTAAGAAGTAAAAATCTAATATGAGAAAAGGTTAGTGAGTCCTCTCTTGTGTCAGATTTTCTACTCTCTATGAATATTAATGCCCTTAATGAAGACAATCTTTGCCTCATCAAGCGGAAGCTCGGTATTCAGGTGCCAAATCTCAGTGCCATTGATTTGTTTTTAAAGAACAAATATGTCAACGGAGAGTGACTGTCCTGTTCCTTATCAACATCATAGAGAAGGCTTTTGTATTCCTAGAGTTTATAGATTTTTTTTTTTTTAGGTATATGCTTCAAACAAGCAGCATGTATAATGGGAAGAATAGAAGAAGAAGAGAAAATAGATGGGTGAGTAAGTAGGAAATAATGCTCAAATAAAGTAAACTTTTTGAATGTGTTAAGAAATATTAACAATTATTGCTGTCCCTTGTTAGTGTTTCCTGGGTTCTAATAAGGAGTTATAGATATTGGTGTCAAACTGATAGATGCTGAATGATCTACAAAATAGGCCCAAAGTTTTAGTGAAGAACTTTCTGATAGACAGTGACAAATTTCACTGGTTAATCTCTCCTCCTGTGAGGCTCAGAATCATAAACAATTATGACTCTTTTTGAAAAAAAAAATCCATGTGAGCAATATCTTTCAAGTAGTCCTCCATTTATGAGCATAATTGGGATCAGAATTTCCATAGACAAGCAAGGTGGTTATTAAGTGAGTCATGCCTGTTTTTTTGGCATAGTTGGTAAGTGAATCACTGCAGTTGTTAAGTGAATCACATGGTCATCAATCAAATCTGGCTTCCCCCATTCACCTTGCTTGTCAGAAGCCAGCTGGAAAGGTCACAGATGACAATCATATGACTCTGGGATATTGCAAACATCCTAAATACACACAGGTTGCCAAGCTCCCAAATTTTTATCATGACTGTGGGGGTGTTGCAATGTTGTAAGTGTGAGGACCATCATAAGTTATTATTTTTCTCAGTGCCCTTTTAATTTTGAATGATTGCTAAACAATTAGTTATAAGTTAAGGACTACCTGTATGTTTGTGGACAGCTGCACCCGTATCTTTCTGGGTACATCTTTCTTTTTTTATTTTTAGTGACTGGAATACAGCAGCTTGAATATCGCTACAGAGATATCAAAGTAGTGCAGAATATAGCCATAAATGCAATTGGAGGCTTTTGAGAGTCTAATTGTCTTTTTGTCTCAGTTTCTTTATCTGTAAAATAGGGGTGATCAGGTTGTCTGGTTACAGGAATATCCATAGAGTACAGTCAAAAATATCAAGGTGGCAATTATGATAGTGCAATAGAAGCAGTGCGAAAGATCCACATAGAAACAGGTGGAATTTCAATCCAACTATTGTGGCCACTTGGCTAGTTTGACCATATCCTGCAGACACCTCTGACTGTGGGTTCTCAGTTCTGCTAGAATTAGAGTGGAAATAAGGGAAATAAAATTGCATATATATATAGAACAGAACACCAATATTAATCTGTTATGTAACTATTATTCATTCTAAAGCTTTCTTGGACCAAAATGATATACTTATCCTGTCTCTTTTTTATATTTCTTTATCTTTATTGACAATCTTCTCCCTGGACATCCCTCCCTTCAAGGCAGCTCACAAGAGATTAAAAGAGATAAAACATTAAGCAAACCATACAATGAAACTACCCTTGAGATGATCGTTAAGATGTGCCATTCAAGCTTTGTATGTACTCCTCCATTTTCTGCAAAGAAGTCAAAATGTTTATCTATAAGCAAATAGTTTTGCAAAATAGATATTAAACAATAGGACATCGACATATCACCGCATCACAATGTAAGCAGTGTTAAATAATGATACATTTCCCATTGAATAAATAGACATCTTTTTTAAAAAGGAGAGATTCCAATTACTATTAAAAGGTTAAGTGAAGAGAACAGATATTGCTTGACATTTGAAAATACTTGAAAAGAAAAAGAAGTCTGAGGATTGATTTTGGGTATCACTACAGAGGTTATATTTTCTATCAATAAATAACATTTCTATACTATCTCAGTTAATTCAGTTTATTATTTTATCTAACACATATTTGCAGCACCTGTGTAAGCACATATATTGGGTAAAAATCAAGAGCCATTTTTCAGTCTCAGAATTCTTTGCCTACTAAAATAAGCAAAAGTGACTGTAATTCAGAGCCAAAGCAAAAAATATATTGAAATGAATTCATATTCATTTTCCTTGATTGTTAGCACCTGTAGTAACCCAAAGGACACACCAGGGAACTACGACTGAGTTTTTTAGAAGTTTTATTTTATTCTAAAGAAACCATGAAAGCTCTAAATCTGATCACAGCAACAATATTTGAGGAAAGTGAGGTTAATATTGTTCCTATTCTGAAACCTGCATTTGTCATACTGTAGATTTTCTTTCCATTATAAAGAAATTTGTATAATATTTTATGCTGTGCTGGTTTCTCAGTGTTTCAGGTTAGCTAGGATTCTATTGTTTGACTGTGATATGGTTGTAATTGTGTTACATTTTGAAGGGTCCTGTGGAACATTTTAAAATAACAAGTTTATGAGGTATTTTAAAAAGACATGAAAGAAAAGCTGGGATTATTTCATTAAGGAAGCTACTGTGAGAAACGGATTACCTCTTTTCACCTAATGGCTACCTCTGAATTATCTGGAAAATTCCATCATAATTCAACACGTCCTTTCCAAAACCTCTGTGGAAAAACAATGATTTAACAACTTTCCTGAAAGTCATTATCCTGATCAGGATAGCATTCGGGAAGAAGAGAAGGCATTACAGAGAGGACTGTTACTGAAATGTGGAAAACACGGGAGATGGCAGATCATGACAGACATGACTGTATAATACAAGCAAGGTCATTCACTTACTTGCAATTCAATAAGCAGAAGAGAATGTCAAGTTCCTTACAACAGTTGACAACCCAGAAAGCAAGACTCTCACACAGATTCTGAGTAGTAGGTATATTGCAAGGGGGGAAAGGGTGAGGTTACTAAATCCTGGAAACTTGATATGCATATCCTGAACATTGTCACTCACCAAATACGTCAAGGCAAAGTCTCCTTATTGCCCTTGATCTGCCCAATGGAGTCTTGGTTTAATGGAGAGGAAGCTACAGTAATTGCTTCTTGCATTGCTCATTCTGCAATGTTTTTGGAAATATCTACTTCCCTTAAAAAAAAAACCCTCCCTTTTTTATGAGCCTCCACTTCCAAGATCAGAGAATTACATCCCAAAGAATTCCCCTGAGTTTTTCTTCTTTGAAATAATAACATTTGAAAGAAAATTCTTTTTTAGCTAATTAAACAAGAACCAATAAAAATAAATGCAGGAGAATTCATCATGGATTGCCTTAATTTTTATTTTCTTCATTCAGTTGTGTCTGATTCTCACAGACTACCTGGACAAATACTTGCAATTTTCTTGGCAAGGTTTTTCAGCAGTGGTTTGCCATTGCCTTCTTCCCAGAGCTGAGAAAGAGGAGCTGGCTATGGTCATCCATCTGGCTTTATGCCTAAGAAAAGGGTAGGATTCACTGTCTCCTGGTATCTTGCCTAATGCCTTGACTATTTATTTATTTATTTATTTATTAAACTTTTATACCGCCCCTCTCCCGTAGGACTCGGGGCGGTTTCCAACCCAATTTAAAACAGATAATATTAATAAATATTTAAAAATGAATTAAATTAATACATGGCTGTTACTAAAACCTGTTAAAATCCCAATTCTAAAACCCAAACAACCTTGTTTAAAAAATTTACATAAAAATTTACATAAAACCCGAGGAGGTCTAGGCCAGGCCGGCTTGATTGAAGAGATGAGTCTTCAATTCTCTTCTGAAGGTGCGGAGATCATGACACATCCGGAGTTCCGGGGGGAGCTCGTTCCACATCGTCGGTGCCCCCACAGAAAAGGCTCTCCCCCTGGGTGCCACCAGCCGACACTGCTTAGCCGATGGCACCCTGAGGAGGCCCTCTCTGTGGGAGCGAACTGGTCGATGGGAGGTATTTACTGGCAGAAGGCGGTCTTGTAAATAACTGGGTCCTATGCCATGGAGCACTTTAAAGGTGGTAAGCAACACCTTGAAGCGCACCCGGAAAACCACCGGCAACCAGTGCAGCTCGCGCAGGATGGGGGCCATTCGTACCCACCAGGGTGCCCCCACTACCACCCGCGCAGCCGCATTCTGCACCAGTTATCAAAATATACAAAGTTAAAAAGATGGAGAGAGCTCTCAACCAGATTTTACTGGACAGATAGCTTCAAGTTGAAGAAGGCAATCATGGAGATATTATAGGTCCTGAGCATCTGTTTGTTTGTTTGTTTACTATTTCCCACTTTTATTATTATTTTATAAATAATAATTTATAATTATAAAAAAATAATTTTATAAATCATTCAAAGCAGCAAATACTCCTTTCTCCTCCTCTTCTCCCCAACAACATCAAATCTTTGGGGTGGGGTGGGCTGAAAGGAAGTGACTGACCCAAAGTTACCCAGCTTTTCTTGCCTAAGACAGGACTAGAACTCATAACTTCCCAGTCCCACGGGACTAAACTGGCTTTTATTCTGAACCATGTAGAGTTTTAAAAGTAATTAACCAGCACCTTGAATTCTACTTACTGTAGAAACTAACTGGCAACAAATGTAGCTCTCACAGAAGCAGTTTTAAATTGAATTAAAAAAATAATATTGATAAAATAATTAAAGTTTATGGAGAAGAATATAAAAATCTTATGAAATACAAAAATTTTGGGTTATTAGTTTTTTTGGACTTTAATAAAAAGAATGAAATTGTAGGTTAATGCCTGAAAATGTTGCTGATAACCAAATTAGGTCAATGTTAAAACACAAAAAATCTCTAATATTTTTCTTCTTCTATAATCAGTGATGGAATGGCTCATTAGTTAGTAGCAAGGGTACATTTGTCATGTAGAACCATATTATATGGTAGAATTGGCAGCTTGTTGGCTTATAATTCACAGAATCCTTTTCCATTGGCCATATGGGCTAAAGCTAATAAGAATACAAAATTCAGTCTTAATAGAATAACAGAGTTGGAAGGGAGCTTGGAGATCCACAGCTTCGGGAGGCAAGTTGTTCCACTGATTGTCTTATTTTACTCCTGTTAAGTACTCAGGATATATTGCAAACAGGCAGTATTTGAAATCATAATAAAGTGGACAGGGATTGAAGAGGCATGTATAGCATGGCTATCATGAAATACAAATGCCATATTCAAATCAAGAATGTGTTTATATTCAGGAGTTATAGAGTTTGTATTCAAGGAATTACAGATAGTGCCATCACTATCTAATGCCATTGAGTGATTTGCTACCTCACATAATTTCCTATATGTTGTCTTCCAAAGGAAGTCACTTTGCACCTTCAGCTGCCAATCATCAAATGAAGAAGCGTTATTATATTTAAGCATGGGTGAAACAGCCCAAAGTGTTTGCTTGATAACCAAACTTTTTTTCATAGAGAAATGCATTCTATTTACAACATTTTTTGCTTTATTATATGATAAGTTAATGTGCATGTGGGCGTATCTCCCACATTATGCAATATCTTCATTAACTATTTTCAGTTTGTGAACATGCAGGACTTTCCAGATGTATATCTCACCTCTCTCTTCCTGTACAAAATAGAAATCAGCAGTAGCTGCCGTGTGAGATCATCTTCTCAGTTAAATTTATTTTCTTCTCACTTACAAAACAGTGATATACCAGAAAGATTTCATTTGCTTCTACTTAATGTTCATGTGTTTAACAAAGGATGAAAAAGAGAGAATTGGCCTGGGAAGATATTGGATCAATTGCTTGTAAGCTCAACTCCAATGTTCCTCCTTCTGAAGCAAAATAAGCAACTTGAACACAGTCCCAAGGAAGCTCTTTCACACTGGGGACTTCACCTCTGAGGCTGAAGATGTTTGGTGTACAATAAATATGTTCAATAACAAAACAAGAGGAATTTAAAAGGTGTGGAAATGAAACTTGCTATAGGATTGACCTATCTCCTTCTCTCTAATTAATTTAATTGGGAATTTTGGTTTACCTTGCATTTTTCATCTATAAGTCTGAAAGCATTTTATATGACAACCTAAATGTCAATACCCTTATACTGCAGATTGGAGAATAGGGGCAGAAGAGGTTAAATGAGTTGCCCAAGATCAGCAAGTTTAATGTTGGACCCACAAATGGGGGAGAGGCAACAGACACTCACAGTTTATCATTGCAATACACTTTAAATGGGAACTAGGGGACTCCCTTGAGGTCCTATTGTGAGAACAACTAAGCCATAATGTAGTTTGTTTGCTTTTGACTTAGCCTGCTACATTCACCTAACTACTGGCATTTGTAAATCATATTTTTGTCATGCCTGAGTCCAATCAATAATATATTGTCAGTAAACTGTGCTTTTTTAAAAAACAAACAAGCAAACAAAACACAAAACAAAAGGCACACTATTTGAACTAGGTCAGGATTGATAATGGCAGGCAAACACAAACTAAAAGATAGGCAGCTGCCCAGCAAATCAGCTTTTCCTTTGCTATAGAATGCAGACCCATGTTACAAATGCAGAGCTTAAGGCTTGAAATGTATTCCTGTGCACCCTAGAATTATCCCTGCAATGTCATGCAAAATTTTGAACTTCCCTACCAGTCATTTTATCAACCATCTGAAATTACAACACCACTGAAAAAGTGGCTTATGAACAGCCCTCACACTTAACAATTGTCACAGCATCCCCACAGTCATAGGATTAAAATTTGGGTGCTTGATAATCTGCATGTATTTATGACAATTGCAGCATCCTGGGATCATGTGATCACCATTTCTAGTCTTTCCAGACTGTTGTTCTAAGAAGCAAAGTCAATGGGGAATGTGATTCACTTAACAACTGCAGTGATTCACCTAGCCCAGGGTAGGCAACCTTGGCTCTTCTATGACTTGTGGACTTCAACTCCCAGAATTCCTGAGCCAGCCATGCTGGCTGAGGAATTCTGGGAGTTGAAGTCCACGAGTCATAAAAGAGCCAAGGTTGCTTACCCCTGACCTAGCCACTAGTGTATGGCAAAAAATATTATAACATTGGCATGACTCAGTTTGCCTCTTGAAGTTGTAGGGGCTCCATTGCTGGTGGTTTTCAGGAAAACATTGGACAACTATTTGTCCAAGATGGAATAAGGACTCTGACCCTGGGCAGGAGATTGGACAAGAAGTTCTATAATTCTATGACACAAGGCCCCTTTTACTTTTGCAGTCTAAATAATAGTGGAGAAAGCTGTACAACTTCATAGAGCAAGATTTCAAACCTGGCAAATAAATTGCAATTTTGATTGCTTTTTCATATATCAACATTCTTATAAATAAAACAAGGCAAAGATATAGATGATCAGAAATATATGTTCCATTCCAGCTCATTCTCTAATATTCAGACTGTCTCATGACAGAACATTTTGTTTTTTTAACATAAAATATTATTTAAAAATATGGCTTCCTCATCAAAGGACCTGACCAGATTTTGGCATTCAAATCTTCTCTGATACTAAGTATTTTGTTTATTTTGAAGAATAAGGCTGGCAGGGTCTATTAGTCAGGTTGGCTATACACTGATTGCGTGATCAGAGGCAACATGGCTCTAAATAACAGTTTATGAATGCTCTTGCATGCAGTCCTGCATATTGGCTGAATTCCCAGACACATCTAGTTAGATGCGATGAGAAAAAATGCCAGACTACATAGTACTTTGATCCAATTCTGCAAGGCTGCCCTGTACTTATGTTCACACCTTCTCCAGTGCAACATAGGGTGACAGGTGATAGGTGATCTGATCTGATAGAATGCTGGTAAACATTGAACCATATTATGTCAATCACTTACAAAGCACCCAGATAGTCTGCCATGCTTTATACAAATACTTCTGAGAAGTTATTGGCTGCAATCCCATACAGAGATACTTTAATTCCACTGAAAAGCATTGAATTTTAAAAGGGTCAAATGGATGGAGCCAAGACTGCAGAAAAATACAGAGAAAGAAAGAAAGAAAGAAAGAAAGAAAGAAAGAAAGAAAGAAAGAAAGAAAGAAAGAAAGAAAGAAAGAAAGAAAGAAAGAGGGGAAGGAAGGAAGGAAATGAGGGAGGAGAAAACCGCTATGAGTTTTTACATTTTTCCTCCATTGTGTGAATAAGCAAATAAAAGCTTTTTCCTGACAAATGTATATCTCTCCCCCCCACCCTCCAAACTTGCAGGGGGATAATAGTTTAATATTTTGATCTTCACTATCTTATTTGCCTGAAAATCCAGGCATTTTGGACTAACAACAACCCTAAACAAATAAGGTAGACCTTGTTGTAAGACTGAGGCCACTATCTGCAAAACAACTTCTCTCCTTCCTCCAGCAGATTTTCCTTGGAGATTCAGAAAGAGCAGTGGGGTTGCAGTGAGTTCTGTGTGGGTAATACATGCTTCTGAGCACACATGCAACTCAGAAAACAGAGCTTTAGCAGTCTGTGATAATAAGAGAAAATATACAGAGGAAGGCATCTAATAGAGGAAATATGTAAAACAGTGCAATTCCCAGTGGAAAAAGTATTTGCAATAATTGTCCTCGCAAGCAATAGTAGAAAAGAGGGAGGCACAGGAAAATGTTCATCTGCACTTTTCCACATTACAAATAAATGTGATTCAACAATATAACTAAGGGACATAGATTTTATAGAAAAACAACTTAAAAGAAAAGATAGACAAATGGCAAATAAGAGAAGGTCCAAATAGCTTATTTTTCTTGGCAGAAAGTGTATAATCTTTTCATTACTGATATATCTAATACATGAATATACACCTAGACACCAATACATACACACACACATGCACACACACAAATGCATGGGTTTGTATGTGTAGGTATTCAGTTAAAAAAAATGAATCTATGCCCAGAAGTAGAATATTTAGGGATAAGAACAGAACATGAATTTTAACAATAAAAACAGAATGCCTGCTTGGTCTAGAGCACTCGGTAACCCTCAGTGATTGGCTTCTAAAGATTACCATATGTTCAGTCCCCAGGAATATGAAAAATGAAGTGAAAATATGCTTTGTAGAAAGACATTCTTTATGGCACAGGGAGAACTGTAAACTGAAATAAATACAATGCCTTCTGAGTGACTCAAGACACCAGTGACCTATCAATTTCACATTTCATGTAAAAGGGAATGAGACGGATGACAGGTCTCTCCCAGCAGAGTTGTTGATATACAGTAAGCAGCTCGACTTCTGTGCTTGATTATTAACAGAAACTAATGCAAAGCTAATCAGCTCTTGGAAGCACATAGACGATAGGAGTTTGCTTCTCTTTTAACCCCAGAGACCATCATTTTTAAAGAGGAGAATGGACTAGCCGAAACAATTGCACAACTGGACTGAGTTCACTAAGAAAAGGTTCAAATGTTGATGATTTTTCATTTAGAACTATAGATATGTACATTTGCATGTTAATGTGACACTTCAGATTTGGTTACAAAAAGATATGCCTTAGGTTGTGCAGATGTGTGAATGTAACATTTCTGTGTGACACTTTAAAGTAGCTACTTCTTTTTTCAAAATGCAGAGTGCAGCCATGGAAATTCTGATAAAGATGCAGATGCTTTAAAAAGCTGCAGACTGGTGTAACATCTGTGCTCCTGAGCATCTCTTTGAAGTCAATTCTGAAGCCCTGCAAAATGTACCTTTCAAAATCAGTTAAATTGTTTCATTTTTTCATGGTAACTTAAATTTACAGGTTGTATATGAAATAATTAACCTTCATTAAGTATTGAACCAATTAGCTAATTTTGGGATTGTGATTAAGTTCACAGTTATGGGTTAGTTCCATCGAACAGACTGACTGCTGTATCTTTTAAAAGCATGGCCAACATAACACAACAGGTGGATACTTAGGTTACAAGACTTAGTTGTATTACAAAACTATAGAAATTTCACAGCTGTACTTCTTTAATAAACCTGCCTTGCTCTAGAAAAGTATATTATATATAACATCATAGTCTATCAATGTTTCCAAGGAGTGTTTTAATTTCAGATAAGATTCATCCAAAGAAACTTTAAAGCAGCTTCACAAAGCAAAATGGCCATCAGCCTATAAATAAACAATTCTGTTTTACTTTGAGCTGCTTTGCTGAGATCTTGTCTGGAATTCTAGAAATCATTTGGGCAGAAGCCTGTTCTAACTACTAAGAGCTGCTGGGCAGGTCCAAAACTGACATGAAACACCTGAACAAGATGAATTGCATCATGGTGGCACCTTAAAGGGATAATATGGCCTCGAGGGAATGAAATAATTTGTCAGGACATGAATCCTGGTGACTTCACACAAACCTATTTCATCGTCTCCATGTGCAAAATATAACCTAAACACAGAGTTTTTACCAGGTAGCAATTTACCTTATTTAAACCTTATAATTTGTAATGCCACATCAGGTGACAACCAGAATTTAACTTTTTCTATACATCCCTGCCTTTTTCACCAGGTGTAAATCTGTAATAGAAGCAGGACACTGCAGAATATTATAGAAATGGAATATATGTGTTTATTTACCAAATGCCAACTTGCAATAATCCTGCTTTTTCAAATCAGTGGCTGATTTATATAGAATGTTTTATTTTATATAGAAAAGGAGTGCTGATAGAAATGATCAAACAGAAACACCTTACATTATTTTTTCATATAGTTGCCTCCAAGTGGCAACTTTACTTCTTGAAGTGCTCGTAAGAAACTGAAAAATTGGTTACATATAATATTAAGTCAGAAGAGAAAAATACTTCTTTTTTGCTCCACTCTGTAGGGTTTTGTAGGCCTATCTAGTCTTAAAAGGGGGGAACCAGCTGGTTGACATTTTTTGGACTCAGAAGCTAATCAGGTTGTGCCTGATTAATTCTTGGGTGGAAGACTTCCATGGAATATCAGAACTCTATGAGGAAGCTTAAAAAAAAATAGAAATCCTACAAAAAGGATTTGGTTAATTACTTCTCTATGTTTTTTGTAGAAAACTCCATGATTCTGTCCATACATTTATCATGAGTTTGACCTGAAGGAAATGTACTTACTTATATTATAAAATTCTGTGGAAATGTGTGGAAAAAGAAGATGTGGGCATTTATGAGGAAATACATTCCAGCAGTATGCTGGAAATCTAATTGGGACAGAATATTTTGAATTTAGTGGCAGATTAATTATTTTAATAACTCATCAGTCATTTGTGGTAGATCAGATGAGGAAACACACAACAGAAGGATTACAGGAATGTGACTTAATAGTTGTGGGGTAGAATAACAGAATCTTGAAAGCCTGCCAGAGTTTCCCTGTTCCGCCCCTGCCCCGTATACCAAATGGATCATGGCAAGATTATTTTGAGTTTCTTTCTCATCCTTCCATTTTTCTAGGACTGTTTTCTTTTGCTCTTTTTTCTCTTAAGTACTCCTACATATCTTCGCCAATATTATCTCTCTATTATTATACAGCTTTCAGTTGCTTTTCTTTTTATTTCCTGGCAGTACACAATAACAGCACAGTCAGTTCAATTTTTTTCACATTCATAACATTGAAAATTCAGTGGTTCATGATATTGAAAATTTGTCACTCAGGCCAGCCCTCCTATTAGGTAGTGGACCTAATGTTTTGTTATTTAGAGCTGTGGTTAGAATGCAGTATTGCTGGCTAACTCTTCTCACTGCCTAGAGTTTGATCCTCATTGGGTCAAGGTTGACTCAGCCTTCCATCCTTCAAGGTTGGTAAAATGAGGACCCAGATTATTGTAAACCTCTCAGAGAATTCTGTAAAGCATTGTAAAGGAGTATATAAGTCTAAGCGCTATTGCTATTTCTATGTGTTGCTTCTAGCTTTTTTGGGGGGGGGGGGAAATGCCTATTTTAGAAAAGACTATTCTGGACTAACCAAGGAGGTGTGTATGTATGTGTAGAAGGGGATTTTAGAGACCCCTAACTCAGAGGAAGCACCATATTAATCAAGGGAAGGATAAGTACTTAAATATTGGAAGATATTCATATTTTAGGAACAGAGCACACAATTTGCATTTAGAAAATTCCTGGCTTCTGATCCTTGAAACTTCATTTAAAAGTCCGAAGTTGCAAATGGCAGGAGGGAAAAAAAATGCTTACACTGCTAGAAAGTTGCCTCTAGAGAGAGTAGACAATATCAGACTAAATCAGTCCATTCTGATTATACACTAAGCAGCATTCTGATAGCCTAAGTTTGTAAAGATGCCAACAATAGATAGACCTACTCTCCGCTTTATATGAGGTTAAGTAAATATCCTTAATGTGGTGACTTCTCAAAGTTTTGCTTAATTTATTCCAGAAAAAAAAATTGAATGGGCAGGGGGTAAAGTACTGTTCATGTTATATTTTTAGAAAACCATTCACTCTCATGAAAAGCCTAATATCTAAGCCTAAACTCAATAGAAAGTGGTCCCTTAACACTCTAATCTTTAATACATTCTATCGTCCTATTGTTGAGGAAAAGTTGGATGTCTTATGTTTTCACCTTCCAAAGTCCTTGGTACTTAATTCCTCTGAAATATTAGAATATTTCAGTGTGCAAATACATGCATTTTTCTTCTTCCTTTAATACACATTTACACACAGCCCAAGAAATTTCTCTTTCAATTTCTATTAAATCTCTATTCATAATCCTTTCTCTGTGATCTGCCTAGGAGTCTAGTTTAGACTGTTCACTATCTTAAAGAAAAAAAAATCTATTAATTTAATCACTCCCATGAATCAGCTCTAAATGATCTCAGCAGAGGAAATGTGTTAGTCATTTAAATCCCATCTTTGTATATTATATAATAATTACAACTAATTTCAACTTCAGCTGGGCCTCCATATTGCTCAACACACCTAATAAGATTCAGTTCAGTACAACTACATTTTCAGATCTTTTTCTGACTTTTCATTTCAGATTTGCTGTTTACTGACACATCTAGGCCACTGTTTTGAAATAACAATCCCTGAAAAGTTTGTACTGAAACCTTTGCCCATTCCAATAGGAGCATCCATTGCAAAGTTCCTTGGCTTCAAAATGATATTTATTTAATGGGCATTATGCACATTGTGTGTGTGTGTGTGTGTGTGTGTGTGTGTGTGTGTGTGTGTTTAAAATTGTTAACAAAGAAATAAGGGATTTCTGAGATAGCTATTCCGAGTTATTTAACTCTCTTCAGTCAGAACTCACCCTTTCCGGGATTCGAACCTGGGCAATCTGCATGCTAGGCAGAAGCTTTAGCCTCAAGCCACAGGCTCTCTCCCGCTTTGTTAACAGTCAGGGAGTGAATATGTGTGTCAAGTGGTTATTTTTTAGATTGCACCCTGTAAACCCAAATATGGGAGGAAGAAATCATTCTTTCCTTTGCTTGTTTCAGCTCAACCCAGAGCCATCTGCAAGCACAAATATATATATATATATATATATATGTTTGTGCTTGCAGATGGCTCTGGGTTGAGCTGAAACAAGCAAAGGAAAGAATGATTTCTTCCTCCCATATTTGGGTTTACAGGGTGCAATCTAAAAAATAACCACTTGACACACATATTCACTCCCTGACTGTTAACAAAGCGGGAGAGAGCCTGTGGCTTGAGGCTAAAGCTTCTGCCTAGCATGCAGACTGCCCAGGTTCGAATCCCGGAAAGGGTGAGTTCTGACTGAAGAGAGTTAAATAACTCGAAATAGCTATCTCAGAAATCCCTTATTTCTTTGTTAACAATTTTAAAAACATATATATATTTGTGCTTGCAGATGGCTCTGGGTTGAGCTGAAACAAGCAAAGGAAAGAATGATTTCTTCCTCCCATATTTGGGTTTACAGGGTGCAATCTAAAAAATAACCACTTCACACACACACACACACACACACACACACACACACACACACACACACACACACATATATATATATATAAAGTATTTCTTTTTTAGATTGCACCCATATTTGGGTTTACAGGGTGCAATCTAAAAAAGAAATACTTGATACACATCTTCCCTCCCTGACTATTGACAAAGCGGGAGAGAGCCTGTGGCTTAGAGGTTAAAGCATCTGCCTAGCATGCAGACTGCCCAGGTTCGAATCCCGGAAGGGTGAGTTCTGACTGAAGAGAGTTAAAGCCTCTCTCACTCCTAAACTGAGTGGAGAATAGAATAGAATAGAATAGAATAGAATCTGGAAGGGACCTTGGAAGTCTTCTGCTCCAACCCCCTGTAGAATCAGGAGACCCTATACCAATGATGGCAAACCTTTTAGACACCGAGTGCCCAAACAGCAACCCAAAACCCACTTATGTATCGTTGGATGCTGGGTGGGTGTGGCCCATTGGGTGGGTGTGGCCAATTGGGTAGGCATGACCCATTGGGTGGGCGTGGCTGTAGTGGTAATGGCAGACTGGGTGGGACTAAAAAGTTCAATCAATTCCAACTTTACGAGATCTTTTTTTTCCCCGTGAGAAATTGAAATTAATTGATTGATTGAACCTTTTTTTTTTGCACACGGCGGTGGAGGCCTAAAGCATAAAGGTTTTATAAAACCCAGCTGAAGGCCTAGGACTGGGGCAACAATGCACGTGCCCATAGAGAGGGTTCTGCGCGCCACCTGTGGCATTCATGCCATAGGTTCGCCACCACGGCCCTATACCATTCCAGACAAATGGCTGTCCAGACACTTCTTCAAAACCTCCAGTGATGAAGCACCCACAATTTCTGAAGGCAAGCTATTCCACTGGTTAATTGTTCTCACTGTTATGGAAGGTCTCATGAATATGGCAGGAGAAAAGTGCAGAATATAAACAAGTGGGGAAATGATGTAGGACTTTGGACAAAAAGGCTTGTGTAGTTATCTGACTATTCTAAAGTAATCTTTGAAGACCTTTTTTTTGATGGCATCCTTCCTTACAGGTGAATTGGTATAAGCAGTGACTAAAGGTTGTGCTTTAACAGCTATGGTGTCCCTAATTTTGGAAAGTCATATTTTGGGTTATATTTATGGTGCAGACAGACCTGTACCAGAGACCTTGAGAGTCAGAGATGTTGCTGATTTCCTGGCTGTGACAAAATGGAGTGAAAAATTATATATGTAATCTAAACATACGTTTATAACATTTTAGATTTTATATTTCATAATTTGTATTTTTACCTCTTATGTTTTTATTGCAATGTGATGTGAATGTGCCGTGCAACAAACAAACAAACAAACAAATAAACAAATAAATAAATAAACAAACAAACAAACAAATAAATAAATAAATATTATTATTATTATCAATTTTAAAAAATGCATTTTGGTTTTGTAACCCACACGTGGAGATGAAACCAGGCCATCATCATGAGAACCACCGGGAGGTAGAAATTATTTTGCTGTAGTCCTTGAGAATAAAATATATATTTTCTAAAAATTCATCATGGGTCATTTTTCCCCCAGCATAATGATATATCTTTTATATATCTTTCCTATTTCTGAAGAGTCTGAGGCACTATTGATGTAACCAAACTGATCCCCAAAGAGATACCTCAGTTGCAGGTTCTGTCTCCTGAAATTCACAGAGCCACGCAGACTCAGGCGCAGTGAGAGAGAAATAACATGGCCAGAGAGCTAAGCCCCCTGGGCCCTATTAGTTAATCAAAATTAGAATTCCTCTCTTGGATTGAAACTTCACCCTTGATCCATATCTGAGCTTAATGTTCATTGTCTCTCTGATCTGTCAAATGTGCGTTACATGTCCCGTCCCTGATTTTCTGCCCTTACCAGCCACCTCGCACCTCAACATCACAATCCTGTCAGAATTAGAAACTTTTGACAGTTTTATAATCACCCTGTGCTCATCAGCGTGCGGATGTTAGTCACTTCATTTTCCACAGTCTAACAGTTAATATGCCTTAATTTTTCTCACTTTGTGAATATTTAATTCCTCCCTTTTCAACATCATTTTTAGGTTGTGTGAATCATTTTCAAAGCCTTTTTTTGCGATTCTCCCTCCACTATCATCTGCATATTTTATGAAATGGCACAGTTGAATCTCTGAGGGCTCTTGATAAAAATGAAACTGGCAGGCTGTTCATTAGTTGTTTACCTGAAGCTGTATGAATCCCCCAGCATGGCGGGGTCCCATTTGGATTTGAATTAGGCTATTCTGACACATAAGAATAGAAACCTTCCTGAGTACATCCATTTTTTTTCATCTTTTTTCTCACCAATTAATAGCTTTTTTTTGGTATAGAGGTAAAAAGAAACATTTTCTTTTGACCACCTCAAGTAGTGAAAGCGCTACAGCATCCAAATGTTTCATTCTTATGGCACAGGGCTAGGCTGGCCAACAAATTAATATTAATGAGAAATTAAAGAGAAGATTTTAAAGTATTTTTTACATTTAGATTTGCTGAATTCTATAGGGACATGCAAAATGTTTCAATCTTGACTTGTCCCAACAGTGAAATGGATCTGTTTCAAGATGTGTATTCCAAACTTGAAACAATCAAGTTTTTTTCCCCCCAAGGTCAGAATAAAACACACTTTGTTATTTGGAACAGCATTATTTCAATGTTCCATTTGTTTTGAATCTGGTATCTGGAGCTTTTATTAGTCTGGTTTTCTTCACAAAGTTTCATTCGTGTAGCTATTAAAGCAGCAGTGACCTGTTGTAGATTAGAAGGGATGATATGGAAGATGGAAAATGAGCGTTAAAGGAACTAAGTCATTAAAGGAATGAAGTCTGCTTGTAGTTACACGATAAACCATTCATGCTCTAGTCACCTCCTGTCTTGACTACTGCAGTGTGCTGTACATGGGGCTACCCTTGAAAAATATCTGGAAGCTTCAATTGGTTCAAAATGTAGTGGCCTGCATGGTTTGTGCAAGTCTACATTTGCACATGTGTCACTTATCTTGTAGCAGTTGCACTGACTGCTGATTTGCTTCCAGGTCCAATTCAAGGTGTTGGTTGTTACCTTTAAAGCCCTACATGGTCTGGGGCCAGGTTATTTGAAGGGCTGCCTTTCCCCAGTTACATCTACCTGATCCAGAGTCATTATATGGGAATAATAGTTGTTTCTGTTTTCCGAATATGGAAAAGCAAGGATATCGGTCTGGCAATCAAATGTAGGTTAGTCCGCTCTATTGTATTCCCTGTAGCTACCTATGGTTGTGAAAGTTGGACCTTAAAAAGGCAAGACAGGAAGAAAGTCAACTCATTTGAGCTGTGGTGCTAGAGAATGTTTCTGTGTCATTCTTGGACAACAAAGGTGACTAACAAACAAGTACTGGAGCACATAACACCAGACATGTCAAAGCAAAAATCACAAAACTGCCTCTGACTTATTTTGGGCATGTCATGTAGGGGAATTTACGGGAGAAAGCAATTATGTTGGGAAGACTTAGCAGTAAAAGGAAACCAGGACCCCAAAGAACAGGGTGGCTGGACACCATCAAATATGACACCAGGCAGAGCACAGAACAACTCAAAGAAGTATTGCAAGATTAGAAGTAAAAATTGCCAAGAGTCAGACATGACTGAATGGACATCATCATCATCATCATCATCATCATCATCATCATCATCATCATCATCATCATTTCTATGGTTTCACTTGTAAACATTCAGTCCTTTAGTCTTCCTGGGCTGAATGGGTATTCCACATACATTATTTTTTAAATGAAACTATTCTGAGGTTCTTGTTTTTTTGTTTTGCAAAAAAGACAGGTCATCTGGGTAAATATTCTTTACCAAACTTTACCATGTTCAAACTTTTACCTTATTAAATTAAAAAAGAGCCCTATGAAAATTCATGAGATATTCTAAAATAACCATCTATAATATTATTAGATCAAATAAGTATATCCTTGGAGGGGGAAAAATGAGTTTCAAATCCCTAAAAGATTTGAATTGCACATTTAATTCCTACTTCAGAATTCTTTCCTTTTTTAACATTAAAAGTGCAGATCCTCAGAACCAAAATCATACTATAAATAATTAAATATCTCATGATTATAGAATGTCTACTAATCTGCATATTGACTAAATCTACAGTATATGTCAGCAATGAGATACCACTTTGTGTTACAGAGGATCCAGCTATGATATTTCTCATAGCCACATAAAATGATCTTGGATAAGGTTGGAAATTTCCTCTGCTTAAAATTAGAGAAGACATTAGGTAACAGTGACAGTATAGTTGGAAGGGACCTTGGAGGTCTTCTAGTCCAACCTCCTGCTGAAGTAGGAGACCCTATACCATTCTGGACAAATGGCTGTCCAATCTCTTCTTAAAATCCTTCAGTGTTGGAGCACTCACAACTTTCCACTGGTTAATTGTTCTCACTATCAGAAAATTTCTCCTTAGTTCTACAGTAGTTGGTTCCCTCTTTGATAAGTTTCCATCTATTACTTCTTGTCCTACCTGCAGGTGCTTTGAACAATGGGTAGGAATAAGTAGAAAAGGTAGAAAGCTGCGTGACTGAGGAGAGAAACGTGTGTGTGAACAGTTAGTCCTTGATTTATGACCATTTGTTCAGCATCTGTTCAAAGTTACAATGACACTGAATGAAAGCACTTCCAAATGTGGGTACTTGGCAGATAGCTTGCACTTATGACTGTAGACACGCTACAATTCACCCCACCTGCCTATCTACTCTTTCTGGCTCCATGCCTTTTGGGGGGGGGTAGTGCAAAGCCAGTTCCATACTTGGTCCAGCACACTTTATCTGTAGTGAAAGCAAGAAGGAAACAAAGGTCAGCTGGGGCAATGGAGTGCAGAGAGGTTTGAGTCTCTAAATGCAGGGTGATGAGGGTGACTGGGAGTGGGCTGGGGCAGCTGCAGCTTCCTGGACCATGGCAAGCAGCCCCTAGACTACATGATTCTGGGTTGTTTGCCACTCTGTGAAGCAAGGTGCAGGTTGGCCAAAAGACCAAAGATGGGGGAAGGAGATAGGTGGGTGGGAGTCCTTTACCTTGCTGTCCTTTACCTTATATTGAGGCTCAGGACTGGAGAAAACAAAGCTCGAATGGCTTGGATTAGGGTGGGTCCTAGGCTAACAAGCGGTGAAGTTTGCTTAATGGTGACAATCAGGATGGTCAGGATTGTGGTCACTAAGCAATCCTGTCACATGATATCTTGTTTTATGACCACATTGCTTAACGGCAACAATTACAGTCCTCAAAGTGGTAATATGGTTGAAGACTACCTGTATGCATATTGGTATTCTCATAATTACCTCCAAAGCATTTTGTAAGCATTTTCCAGATCTCGTTCAGAACATTGGAATTAGTTTAAATTAGTTCTTTAAACTAATATAAAGAACATTTAAATTAGTCTTCATGGCTTGGTATGACAATATCTGAATGAATGGTTCCAATTTCTATTTCCTGGAGACTGTCTTAAGTTGTTTTCCCAATCTGACCTCACCACTTTGGGGGGAGGGTTGTTGATTGAAGGCCAAAATACCTTCTCAACAGCAATCAACACTGAGCAGAAGTTAACACCAAGTTTAATACTAAACCACCAACCAAGAAGTAAAAAAAAAAAAACCATCAAGGAATTACCAACTCAGACAAAGAATCTAATGGTAAACAACAGCCTAATCAAGGCACCACCAAGAACACTCCCACCAACACTGACAGGATAAGCCATTAGTATATAAAATGAGAGCAAACTCCCCTCCCTTCAAACACTAATGATGTTACCTAGTTTGATAATGAAACTATGTCTGCAAGAAAACAACCAAGGAACACCAAGGACCCTACAGTTCAACCCTGAGCTACAAATATTCTTTTCTGTTGATATCCTTCTTAAACTATGATGGTTAAAAGTCTACATCATACTCATCACATACCCATCACAGATTTATGTAAGGGCATTATATCAGTAGTTCAGTTTTTAATGTTTTTCCTAAGAATTCAAAGCCTGGAAGTAACTTTTCTTAGTTCACACACAACTGATCATTGAACCATTTACTGTGATTGCTGACTACATATCTATGGCCAGCTCAGATCCCACTAAAGCATAAATTAAATTTGACTTGTGGGTGTCATTTTATTTTTCCTTATGTAATCTCTCCATTACTACCTAATGTACAAACTGTGTTGAATCAACAAACCTAATCTCTGTTAAAGGTCTAATACCTAGATCTGCACAATTCATAAGTTTAGTTTTAACCTTGGTTGTGGTTGTTATAGCTTAGCAAATTGTGAAAATCCAACTCATTTGATTAGTTTCTGGATTCACCATGTGAATCTAGACAATGTAACCTAGACTCTAACCAGACATCTCTCTCCCCTCAACACTTTACTTCGTCCTTTGACCCATAACAGTTTGAGCAAAGGCCATCCAAATGGATGGTGTTGGCTATTAGCCTTTAACTTTCCACTGAATATAGTTAGAGAAGATGGGGGTAAACATTTGATATTCCCCTTCATTTGTTCCCCTCATTATTTAAACAACAAAAACCCTCACATACCATTCATATACTAAATCAGGCTTAATGGCCAAGGCAGTCTCTTTAGTTTGCTGTAGTCTCCCTACCCCCAACGTCTGCTAAGGAGACCAGAGACCTGACATTTGATGTTGTTTGTTTGAAATGATAAACTTAATCATGAGTGAAATGTTAGGAAGTGACAAGGCTGGACACAGTAAGGTCATTTCACATGTGAGCCAAGTATAACACAGCTTTTCCATTAATTGCATTGCCAGCCTTTGCTGTCTGGAGAACTTGGGCCTTTTGCAAAGAGGGAACTGAATCTGTGATAATTAAACCATGGACTTCTGTAAAGCTTGCCAAATCTGCCATATGGTGGTTTTATGACTGAGACTGCTGTTATCTCTGGAGTAAGCAAATGGTCTAATCTCATTTTAGTTATCTATGACCAGTCTCTCATTTCTGGAGGGCAAAAAGCTGGTGCTCAATGATTCTGCGATGTTCTAAAGCAATATCATAGTATTCACTGACAAGGGTGAATATGTGAAGAGAAATCATTTCCCCAGTACTCAGGAAATAATGTGCATCGTGTCATTGCAGTATAAAATCCACCTGTTTTCTATTTGCATCATGATGTCACTCATAATTATGTATGAAACAGAACTTGTGTCATGATGTCACAATTACATCTCAGCTTTCTGTTGACATTCTTGACATCCTATTTATGGCAAAGGTGGACTGAAGCACTCTCAAAATGAAAACTATATGTTTAACATAGATAAATTTAAATAAATACATGATAGCAGTGTACAAATTATCTACAATGCTGTGATGCAAAAGATGAGTGGAGTAATTATTGCTCCCTCTGAGTGATGGCTTAGTGCTTAAAGAAACTGAGCTTTTCCGTTGGAGAGCTGACAGCCTAGGTTTGAGACCTGAGCTCCACATAACAGGGTAAGCTCCCGTTACTTGCCCCAGATCCTACCCACTTAGCAGATCAAAAGCATGCAAATGCAAGTAGATTAACAGGTACCATTTTATTTGTCATTCTACAACATTAGAAGTCAATGACTCCATCAAGAATCTTGACCATTGAAAACTAGAGTTTAGATTTACGATGTCTGATTCTGTTAAGTATACAAACATTTAATTGGTGAGGCTAAATCTTTTTGTTATGTACTCACAGTTCTTTAAGCACATGTTGCTTCTGCCCATTTCCACATCAGTTTGAATGTTTTTTCCTAATATGGAAATTTGTGTTCATTTTGAATGGACAAAGTTTAAATGCTTATCTGTACATCTTTTTGTATGCAGTTTCTCTTGCATCTTTGTATATATCTTTTCACCAAAAGTTAAATGTTTACATGTTGCTTTTTAATTGGAAAATTGTATTTTTAAAAGTGTGAAATCTGAAGAATTAAGAATAAATTAAACCAATGTGAGAATCTAAGTTTATTATGGACACTGATCAGTAGGGAATAAAATAAAAAAAAGAACAAACAAAACCTACAAAGTAGAATCTATAAACAATAGGATGATGTGTAATTTATTATGCTACAGGGTAATCAGGTACTGTAGCTGATTAGCTAAAAGTGTCTGACGCTAAGTTAAATCAGATATTATCTGTTGTAGGAACTCATTGTAATCAAACAAAACATTGGTACACCATATAGGGTAATCCTGATTACAAAGTTTAGGAAATATAAAATTAAGTTGGTTTGTATTAGAAAGTGCACCAAACCTTTTATTTCCTCTGTCTCTATAACAGAGAGCTGTTTTGTAGAGAGAGCTGTTCTGACAAATTATGCCATAAGCAACATAAATATGATTAGCACAACACTAAGTCTAAGATCAATATCATTTCAAATAATGAAAGTAGAAAATTGTTTGTGATTATTCTAAAAAGGTCACATTTCCTTCAAGCTAAGTTTGATTCCTGATGATTTCCTGGACCTGTCCATATGGATTACTTGGCGTCAGTATGGAATGGTTTTGGCTAAGAGGCTTTTTTCAACTGCCCAAGCACAACCCTAGGATCCCATTACAGAACTAACCAGGTCTAATCCTTCTTAGCTTCTGAACCCTGACAATGTCAGCCAAGCATTATTACCTAGCTGAGCTGTTATTATCCAACGGGCATGTAAATTCACTATATATATAGTATATTGAATGGTACTCCATCCTTTATTATCTCAAAACATTCAGTCTTGCATATTGTTTCTAGTAAAATTGGGGATCTGCTATTTAATGTGGTAGGTGATGTTCCAAGTAGTACTTAAATAGCCTGGAAAACCCATTTTCTATAAAGGATTTAGATGACTCCCTGTTCCTATTAACAAAATATTTCAGGGCTATGAAAATATATCTCTGCCGCTCTTTCTCATTCTCACTTTCTCTTTTTAAATGCAAAATTCTAGTTATATAAACTAGATAATGCAGTCTGCTATAAATCAACCGGGTTGTCCCTTGATATTTTGAAAACTGATGAGGCCGCCGATTCTTGCTTCTTACTTTGTATGCAAATGATGAATTATAGATGGGGAAATGAGAAAAAGAAGGTTTTTACTCATTTGCTGAATTGAAAAGGACTGGATTAGCGAGTGAACACTAGTATCCTTGGACTATTTATTGTGACATTGTTCAGAAATATTCAAACTCCCCAAGCCTTCAAATCACCAGGGATGTTGTTAGCTTTCTTCAGGAATTATTAAAATGTACAGAAATGTATGAGCTTCACTTTGTAATAATTAATCAGGAGCTGTTGATTAATAAAGCTCATTTTTTTCATCCTGATGATTCAGGGTATTATCCAAAGGACAGTGTCCTTGTCATATTGATTAAGAAACCAGAATTTGCAGGAAATAAAGTGTACAAATTGTGGTGTTTCATTCTTCCTTCACTCCCTTCCCCCCCACTCCCTTTCTGCCACCTTCCCAATAAAATAAATATTGAATGAGAATATTAACTCGTTAACCTTGACAACAATTTGTAATTTTCATAAGGGGGAAAAATCTTGCATATTCAGCAAATAAATTGCTTTGGGAATTTCTGAGAAACAAATTGGAGGGAATGAAGAATGCTGCCATATGAATTCTGTCATTTTTATGGGCTGGGGTGATTAATTTGTTTGTTTAGGTCCCTCAATTAAGGCCACAAATACTGGAAAGTGTCAGAAGCAAGCTAACTGGCACTGCTGATACAATCAACTTGGGATGACTTCTAAGGTCACACGAAGCTTAAGTTATTTTTCTGTTCATCTTCAGTTTTAAGCCTGAACTTTCCTTTCTCATTTCAGAATAAGTCACTTGACCTCTGCCTCCTGTGATCATCAGAATATCATTTACCTCTCATAGTGTAAAACATTCTAGCAATAGAAGCAACTGCAGAATCTGATGCTTTCGTCCACACAAAAGCATCACAACACAACCTCTGCCACTTTCATACCTATGTGGGATGACATGATGTACATGAAGGGGTAGAAATGGCAAGGCTTTTATCATTCCCCCCCCTCTTGCAGGTGCCTCCAGCCAGTACTGTAACTGGGTATGCTAACAGATCAATGCATGGTAAGCACTTAAATTGTCCCTTGGTTAAATTTAATAGGCTTAGACATTTCCTCATTGCTAGGGATAAACTTTCTAAAGAGTTTGAAATCCAAAGAATACTGTTTAACAACATCCAAACATCCAATAAGAGCATATGTTGGCTTACTTGTTGAGTTCTCTAGGATGTTACCCTTCTTATGGGTAAGACTATTAATCTAGTAAGGAGTTGCAATTGATTGAATGTTGGTGAGCTTGAAATCTCTCTCTCTCTCTCTCTCTCTCTCTCTCTCTCTCTCTCTCTCTCTCTCTCTCTCTCTCTCTCTCTCTCTCTCTCTCTCTCTCTCTCTCTCCTACCTATCTACCTACCTACCTACCTATCTACCTATTTAGCTATCTAGCTATCTAGCTACCTAATATCTTTGTTTATTTGTTCATCTTCTTCCTAAAATCCCTTCTTATCCCTATGACTGATATGCATCTTCCTCAACCTCAGGTATTCCACTACAGGCCTGGGAGTTTGAGGGTTCTGCATAATATCTTAGCTGTTCCTAGCACTGCTTCTTCTGGACAGAGATCTCTGACGTTGTTCATAGGATCTGTTGGAGCTACTCTCCCAGTCTAGGAGTCACAGCCTCAAGTGCTTCAGTTATTACTTTGGCTTTTAATTACCACATCCTCTCCAGTTCAGTACTCCTATGCTACTCATTTTCCTTCTTCCTGATGTTGCTGTTTCTTGACACTGCTACATCTATTACTACTGATATCTTCTGGTCTTTGTCTACTACTAGTAGACTACAGTGTCTGGTTGATTGACTGCCTGTCCTACTGGATCTGAAAGTCTCATAGAATTTTAGCTCTACCTTCTATGGAATCTCTTATCTCAACTTCAGAGGGGAAGGAGGATAGCCCATACACTGTGCAGAGGTTCCTGTACACAATTGCAATTATTTGGTTGTACTTTATTCTTGTTTTGTCTTGTTGTAGCACTTCCTCTGCTTGATCTTTCTCCCATGTCTGCCTCTTCATGAGATAAATGGATCTTGAACATGGAAAGATTGATAGCCACTGTTTAATACTGGCAGTTTGTGATATGATTTAATATCATAACATTATATTTATTAAAGTGCAAATAAGATGTACTTTTCTGTTTTATCCAGACACAGAACTTTTGATGGGCATTACATATATCTAGAATGCTACTTCCAACTAATGTATTTCTGAGCTGCATGAAGCACCCCTGGAATGCTCAGATTGGTATATTCCAGAAATAAATGGAACATTCCAGGAGTAAAACAGACCATTTAATTGCCTGTCCATTCTATTTTGAACATTCCTTAACTTGGATAACACCAATTTAGTATCAATGAAAATCATAGTTGCTCTTGGAATCTTCATTATATACTATATATGTGTTTGAATGCAAGTGTCAATCGGTTTTCAACATACTGCATGTAACGACAGTCACAAAAGAGAACTTCAAATGTAATCCTAATATTTTAAGCTTTTAAACTGATGCAAAATTTCTTTTATATAAATGATATACTATTAGTTGATTACTATTTTGGTACAATATAGGGATCACCAATGCAAAGATTATGTCACTATCACTTCCCAGTGTTTGATAAGCATCTACCATCCTGTGTAATTAACAAAGCCCTTACTTCATCAAACTACTGAGGTATTTGTTTCTTTTTAACTGGAGAATACAAATCAGTTTGATGGATCATCCCTCTTAATTTTGGGGGCTTCTGTAAGTGGTTGATAGTGAAACTCTTTGTTTTGCTTTAATCTTATTTTAATATATAATACCTGTCACTTTTGATCATTTGAGGTTTTAACAATAACAAAAATGCTTCAGAATTAAACCACTGTCCCAAGAATAGTTATTTATTCATCAAAGTAATGTGAAAAGAGAGTTCAGTAAGACTCCCCATTTTTAAATTAAGACATCTAAATTTTTACATGGGAAAACCATACAACAGGGAATGCTAGGGAATATTAATGTTCAACTCATTGAAAAACAACAGCAGTAAGATCGCTGGTGTGAGACAAAATGTTTGTTGTTTCCCAAAAGTTACCATATGATGAATCTCTGTTTTGCATGAGCAAAGTCCTTGTGATGGGTGCCATTAAAATAGTTTTATAATATTGTTGAAGATGTTGAATGAAGACTTGCCTAAGATAAAATACAGTAATATCTTGGTTCTTTGGTGTGGACTTATAGACAGACCCTATTCAGGATGATCTATCCATAATCTAGCTCTTTAGGTCTTCCAATAATGTACCCATCATTGCTGAAATTTAGTTCTTCCACCTGGCTATTAGTCTTCATCCTCTTCCCTCTACCTTTCTTAGCTTTATAGACTTCTCAAGAGAGCAACTTCTTCAGATAATTTGTTCAAAGTATAATTATTTGAATCTAGACATTTGCACTGCAAGTGAGATCTCTAGATTAGTTTACCGTGTAACTTTCTTTCTTTCTTTCTTTCTTTCTTTCTTTCTTTCTTTCTTTCTTTCTTTCTTTCTTTCTTTCTTTCTTTCTTTCTTTCTCTCTCTCTCTCTCTCTTTCTTTCTTTCTTTCTTTCTTTCTTTCTCTCTTCTTTCTTTCTCTTTCTTTCTTTCTTTCTTTCTTTCTTTCTTTCTTTCTTTCTTTCTTTCTTTCTTTCTTTCTTTCTTTCTTTCTTTCTTTTTCTTTCCCGTATTTTTAGGATTCTTTTCCAAATGAAAGCATAAAAGCATCAGTATCTTTCTATCCTAATTGTTTAAAATACAATGTTTACTTCTGTAGAACATCATAAGGAAAATTGTATTGCCATCACAATTTGATCTTAATAAGTATAGATATATCATGGCAAATACACCTATTTTATAAGGTCTTCAAATGCTAGTCTCTAGTATATTTCTTGGCTGCTAGTTCCTTCACTGTTGGACATTAATCCTACAAGGCAGATGCTAAACATCACCAACTCCAAAAGGAACAAACATGGTTGAAAATACAGTAAGTATGTTTCTTCCTGTAATATAGCCCTTGGTGGTAGGTCCAAAAACACATAGCTGTCAGTATCTGTCTGTTTCTTCTCATTTAAATCAACTTTCTATATTTTTTTAAACACAAAAGAGCACTAAAACCGCAAGTAGCCTGTGTAAGATATGACAAGTACAGGTAGTCCTTGACTCACAACAGTTCATTTAGTGACTGTTCAGTTATAAGGGCACTGAAAAAAGTGACTTATGACCATTTTTCACTTAGGACCTTTGCAGCATCCCCGTGATCATGTGACCAAAATTCAGATGCCTGACAACTGGTTCATATTTATGACCATTGCTGTGTCCCAATATCAGCTGATGACCTTTTGTAACCTTCTGACCAGCAAAAACAATGGGGAAGCCAGGTTCACCTAACAACTGGGTTACTAACTTATCAACTGCAGTGACTCACTTAACAACTGAGGCAAGAAAGGTTGTAAAATGGGGCAAAACTCACTTAACAAATGTCTCACTTAGCAACAGAGATGTTGGGCTCAATTATGGTCATAAGTCAAGGACAACCTGTACTTTGGAAAGTCTTGGTCAGGTTTCTATGGGCAGATGAAACTGTAGAAGTCAGAGTGTCTCCTGAAATGTAAACCAACATGATCACGATGGGTAGTTCTCAGTAGCTGGAGAGAGGCAAGAATATCCATTAGGAACTAGGTAGAGTTCAAGACTGACTGTATCAGCCATCATGTTGTTGATGAAACATGCTAGATCAAATCCATGGCAAATGTGTGTCAGAAGAAGAGGAAAAATATTACTTTAGAATGGAAAAATAAAGATGATTTAAGCAGCCTCCGCTGTGAGTTGAGGATGGGATGATGGCAATATCATGAAGTCATGACATAAAAACAGTTCCTGGAGTATGTTTGTCCCAGGCTTAGAGGGAAGGAATTTGAGTCCTAAGTCATTCACAGAGTTATAACTGATCACTGTTGTCTTTAAATTTGTGTTAAATAAGAGAACTAATATCAGTGCAACCTGTTTGTTATGCACCCCATTAGGTTCACATACCACCTGTGTCTGCTTAGACACATTATATAGCATAGGAGAAACTGAAAGATGTAAAGCAGTTGCTTAAAATTACATTTTTAAGAGTGACTTTTTTATTGATAGAAACTCATGCCTTGATGGAACAACAGAAACAAAATTAAATAAAATATTTTTAATACTTTCAGGAGCATGTGGGAACTGCTAAATGAATGACAAAAATGGAAAATAATCAAAGAAATGTACAATTTGTAGCAGGAGTCCTTAACTGCCAAAGCTCAGCCTAAAGGAAGGGGAAGATAATGTGTGTGCTGTGATCTGAATGACTTGGCATTTCAAAAGAGACGGCTAGCCCAGTGGTGGGATTCAAATATGTGAACAACCAGTTCTCTGTGTGGATGCCGCTTCTGGAAGTCCATTCTGGGCCTGGACAACAAAAAATAGCTAGCGGTTTTGCTGAAGTGGTGCAAACTGGCTGAATCCCACCATTGGGCTAGCCTCCACCAACATGGATTGCTTCAGTATTCTGTCAGTTGTGGGTTTCAAGCAAAACAGCAAAAAGATGCTGGTATGGACTTGCCTGTTCTACTGATGAGTTGTCTCTGATTCCTCACTAGAGATGCTATAACCAGGGATATCTATGGGGATTCAAAATAAGTCTAGATGGCAACCCCATGATTCATGCTTTACCACTTTTTAATATGTATTATGTACAATGCAAGTAAAAAAGGGATTGGATTTTTTTTTATCAATACTACCTGTATGAATGCCCTGCTGGATGTTTGGTATTTTTCCTACATATTCGACTATACACCCCATCCAATCAGCTTGATCCTTTCTTCACCAGTTCTTTTTTTATATGAATTTGAGATTCCCTGGACTGGGTCAAGAATATGGTCAGTTTCCAGGGCTGTAGCTCTTTTATTCCATGCAGTTTTAATCTTTCCACATTGCCTTCTTCTCTTACCAGCTTTTTTTCTGTTTTCTGTAATGTTTTCTGCCTTTTATTTTATTTATTTATTCATCAAATTTATATAGCTGCCCCTCTCACCAAATATGATTATAGGCAGCACACAATGAATAGATAAAACAACATAAAAGAGGCAAACATCACTTTAAAAAGTAAACGTTACAGAAATCAGAGATATTTTATGCCCTCTTCTGTCTTCATCTCAAAAAATTAGTCAGGATTTATTTTGTTTCATTGATTAGATTTATATTCTCCCTTTTCTACAAATACTCAAGGCATCATGTGTGGGGATCCCCTTTCATTTTATTTCCAAAATATCAACCCTGTGAGGCAGATGAGGTGGGAGTCTGTGACTGGCTCCATGTCACCAGTGAGTTTCTATAAGGGAGGATGGACTAGGTGCTTTAGTCTATCAAGAACCCAGGATCTTTTGATTAGCATCATAGAGGCAATTTTTACAGAGCCATATCTGGTGTTTTGATTTTTAGTTGAGGTCCAAAAGGCCTGAGGAGGTTTTTGAATTGATGATGTTTTCAAACTTTTGTATGTAACACTTACAGAAAGTTATTAAAATCAGGCAACAGGGGACAAGCACAGTGATGTAGCCATTCATCTGTGCTGTGTTACACAGGGTGAGGCCATCAACAGCCCCTGTTAAAACCTTTGTTTTTCCAAATGTTAATAGCAACCATTTTTTGTGTTATTATTTTATTCAATACAGCAATCCTATTACTGGTAGCACTGGAATATAATCAAGTACTACCTGCAGGATAAGTCAAAAGATAAATTAAGCTGGGATTTAAATCCCCACCAAACATAGAATCAAAGAAACACTATATCAGTGTTTTTGTTGAAACTTAGCCTTAGATTTATATTCCCCCTCCTCCTCCCCTTTGTAAGAGCTTCCCTAGAATGTACATTATTTGCTTTGGTGGAGAATATTTGTAGCTCAGAATTGAAATGCTTAGATCTTTAGTTCGTGGAAGATCTACCAATGTTTGCTTTCTTCAGTTGGCATTTGAAATAAAATGGAAGCAAACCGGAGTCACTTGTGCTAAGTATTATTTAGCAAGTGATCTCTTCCTTGCTACTCCCAAGTCTCTTGAAATCCTAAACCAAGATTTTGAAACTCTATACTGAGACTGAAATGCAGTGATTAATGCAGATTTTTATTTGTGCATGTATGCCTAAGATTGGTTATCATTTCTAATTTGGGCAAGGTTTGGGAATGTTTCCCATGAAAGTTCAGGTCCTGGTACTGTCACTTCCAGTTAAAAAGATCAAGTAAAAGCTGTTAAGAAGTTCAGCATGTTTTGGGATGCAAAATATGATTGTAGCTAGCTTGGACATCATATCATTTTGTGATTGGTTCTTCCCATAACTGATCATTAAATGATGTAGCTCTACTCCCAAAAGGGCTGCAAGAGTCCAGATCCGTCTGTCCCTTTCCCAAAGGTAATTTGATGTCTCCCCATTTCAATGTCTGGCCTGACATCTCTGGGTCTCTGGCTCTGTCCCTTGCCCATCAACCTGCTCTGGTCAGTTGCCCAGGCACCTCCACCCGCCCAGCTCAGTTTGGCTCTGCTGTCCTCTGGTGGATCAGCTCACTTCTGACTCCTCTGATTACTGGCTTGCCCTCTCACCTGGATCAGCTCATCTCTGCTGCCTTCTGCTGTGTCTGGTGCCCCCTCTGGTCACTGGCTTGCCCACTCACCTGGATCAGCACAAGTACTGTGCAGGTGCCATGCACTATCCAGGGCCACCTGACTACTCTGAGCAGATCAGGGTCACCTTTGCGCCATGTGGCTAAAGTGCACCAAATTGGGACTACCCCAGCCATCCTGTGGCAATTAGACTCACCTTTAGTGACTGTTCAAAGTTACAATGACACTGAAAAAAGTGACTTATGACTAGTTTTCATACTTACGACGATTGCAGCATCCCCATGGTCGTGTGTTAAAAATGTGAGCACTTGGCAACTGGCATGTATTTATGACAGTTGCATTGTTCTGGGATCCCATGATCACCATCCTTCCCAGCTGGCTTCTGACAAGCAAAGTCAATGGGGGAAGCCGGATTCACTTAATGGCTGTATGATTCACTTAACAGCTGCAGTGATTTTGCTTTGCAACTGTGGTGAAACTGGGACAAAAATCATTTAACAACCGCCTTGCTTAGCAACAGAAATTTTGGGCTCAGTTGTGTCATAAGTTCAGAACTACCTGTTAAATACATTTATTTTTCTTCTATTCAATCAAGTCCAGTTCTCAGAGACTGCCTGAACAAACCCTTGCAGTTTGCTTGGCAAGGATTTTCAGAAGTGGTTGGCTATTGCCTCCTTCTTGGGGTGGAAAGAAAATGACTAGCTCAAGATGGCTTTGTGTTGGCTTTATTCATGGTCTCCTGATTTCTAGCCTGATGCTTTAACCACCACACCAAACTGACCTTAATATTAAACCACAATTAATTTCCCAACCATGGTGGCTAGAGAATTCTAGGAATTGAAGTCCATACCTCTTAAATTTGCTGAGATTGAGAAATATTCTAGATTGCTCTAGAACAGCGGTTCTCAACCTGTGGGTCGTGACCCCATTTGGGGTTGAACGACCGTTTCACAGGGGTCACCAAACACGGCAGTCCGCCATTTCCCCCCCCCCATTTTTTCCCCATTTTTTTCCCCATTTCCCCATAACCGTCACACGTGCGCCGCGCATGCGCGATTCGGGCCGTTGCACTGCACATGCGCGGTTCGGGCTGTCGCGCGTGGACCGTGCATGTGCGGTTCGGCCCGTCGTGCCGTGCATGTGCGGTTCGGCCCGTTGTGCCGCACATGCACGGTTCAGACCGTCGCACGCGCGCCACGCATGCGCGGTTTGGACCGTCGTGCCACGCATGCACAGCGCAGGTCGGGGTTGCGCCGCGCATGGGCGGCGCAGGTGGGGTCTCGGCCTGAAAAAGGTTGAGAACCGCTGCTCTAGAATATTAACTATGCCAGCTGGCTTTTTGTTCCTAACATTTTGGCATTTGCTTTACTCCTTAACATTTCCTTTACCCCTTAATACAAATCATTAATACAGATGAAGAGTGCACATGCAACATTCACTTGATCCCTCCATCCTGGTTTGTATCTTGCCTTTCTTATCAATTTGCTTGAAGAGCTTCCTATGAGAGCAATAAAAGCATGCTCTGGTTATGCATTGCTTCCAGAAAGGTGATTGAATTTGGGACGTTTTTGAATTTAAAGAATGTTTCCAACTGGCAAGGTTTATTTCCCTGTAACTTAAAGAGGAAATACAGTCAGCAGAGCAACCATTTTTCTAAGGGCAATCACCAATACTCTATCCTCTGCTTCAAGATGCTGTGGGTATAACCAGCCATCTGGTATGTTTAATCCCCAGGAAACTCTAATTTTTCAGGATTTATATTCCTCAATATTCCCTAAATATCAATTCTGCACTTCAGTTTGCTTATTTATTCCACTGTTCCTGCATAGATTCTGATTATTTTTATACAGTGATTCACTCTAAATGTGCATACTTAAGATTGCAGTATTTATCTTCTTAAAAGGAAAAACAACAACGTTCCCATGGTAGTTTAGATGGTGAAATTAGAAGAGAATAAGAGTTTTTTTTAGGTGTAGGTTGGATTGTTCTGCTCATTTTTCATCTGCTGCTGCTGTTGGTGGTAGATTGTTATTTTGACACTAACAACAACAACAACAACAACAACAACAACAACAATAATAATAATAATAATAATAATAATAATAATAATAATAATAATAATAATAATAATAATAATACAAAGTAATAGAAAATGAAGAAGTTAAAGTGCTCTGGGACTTTAGAATTCAAACAGACAGGCACCTGCCAGATAACATCCCAACAATTGTTGATAAGGAAGACAGATACCGGTAACCATATTTATTTATTATTTATTTATATTCCACCTTTATTATTTTTATAAATAACTCCAGGCAGTGAACATAATAAATTCTCCTTCCTCCTTCTGTTTTCCCCGCAACAAGTGTGTGAGAAGAGTTGGGGTGAAAGTGAATGACTGGCTCAAAGTTACAAAGATGGCATTTCAAACCTAATACAGGACTAGAACTCATAGTCTCCCAGTTTTTAGTCTGGTGCCTTAAAAAAAAAAAAGATTAAACTGGCTTTCATTATTATCCAGTATCATTTTACCAGAATGTGCAAGTCTTAAAATGTATTCATCCATTTCCCCCTCTTTAATAAATATTCAGTCAAAGTATATATTTATCTATCTGTTCTAGCTTGACTCAATTTTTTCTGGCAAACACAACCAACTTGATCACTGATGCATTCATTTTCAGACACATATTCCTTGTTGCATCATATAATATATCAAATACTCACTGCAAATCATGAAGATTGGCAGCCAAAAATATATCACTGTCTGCATACAACAATGTACATCCATTCATATACTCAACATATATTTAACATTTCTACAAGCATTCCTTATACAATTATCTATAAATACATTAAAATAAGTGGTTGTCAACCTGTGGTTTGCAGACCCTTGGGGGGGTCCACAATGTCATCATAAGGGGTCCATGAAGGTTTGAAGAAATAGGAAACCTAAATAATTAAATCTTGAATTAATTCTTGGTCGTCTGTGGCCATGACCCATGGCCACAAAAAGTATTTAAAGGGGGTCCATGGTGAAGAAAAGATTGAGAACCTCTGCATTATAAAATATGTGTGAAAGCAGATACTGTCTGTAGCTGATCATTTTTCTACTTACTGCAGAAATAAATTCATGTTTTGTTTTAAAAATTTACGTCACTGTAACTTGTAAAATTATAAATATTGATTTTTTATAGTACTGCCCAATTTTCATTCATCCTCTTTCTCACAACTTTACTGAATCAAGCTTTTAGACCAGGAGTCCCCAACCTGTGGGCCACAGCCTGTTACTGGGCCTTGGCCTAGTCTCAACCAGGCTGCATGAGTGGCAGTTTGGTGCTCGCAGCCCCACTTGCACAAATGAAGCTGTGTGCGCATGCGCCTGCCCCTTGCACAAAACCATTCCCTCTTCCCATCCCCCCTTGCTGGGCACTAACCAAGAAAAGCTAGGGAATGCTGTTTTAGACAAATAAAAGAAGCAAATCAAACTGGAGTGGTTTGTTTCCTCAGTTCTCAACAGTCTTAGGCTGGGAAGAAAACAGCGAAACCACGAAGCTCACAGGCACTGAAGTTGTAAACAATAATTTCTCCCAATATAATATAAAGATACCGAGACAATCAGCCATGATTAAGTCTTTGACAAGATGACATTTTTGCAACAAGCATCTTGCCAGAATTTATTAGCATATTGGGTCTAACAAACTTTCCTCTGCTTTATGGTTGGCCTGGCTCAGCAGTTCATTCTGTAGTTTGATGAACAGAATGTTTTGTATCATGTCATGCATGGAGGTACCCAGAGTAATAATTAGACTAATATTGTAAACCATAAAGGAATAAATGAAATGCAGTAATGTGCAGATATTATTAAATAGAAATAGGAAACCTAAATAATTAATTCTTAAAACCACCCAGAGAGGACTATTGCTTTACCATGCTTCGTGCACACAGTCAAGGGAATTAGATTAACTTGACAAGCCTATCTGAGATGGAACAGGGGTTCTTCAGCGCCCTTATTTAATAGACCTTGCATGGGTTATAAAGTACCGTTTTACTACACCATCCTCAAAATTTGAGGGAAAAGCATTTTAAATCCAGACCTCATTGAGGGATTTGGTAGATCATATATTTATGAAATGTATAATAGGAACAATGATGTTAAAAGCTGCTCAGTTTCCTTGACTTTTTCACCCTACCTCATGGAATTTATCTTATTTTTAATTGCTTTTAGAGAGGCAGTTAAGTCTAGCAGTTAAGTCACCAGGCTAGAAAGCTGTGAGTTCTAGTCCTGTTTAGGCCCAAAGCCAGCTGTGTGACCTTGGGCAAGCCACTTTTTCTCAGACTTAAGAAGGAGACAGGATACAAATAAATACATTTATTTGCTGTTTTGCTACCTTCTACTTCAATAGATTGTACTGAATTCAATAAAACTGTACCAAATTAAAGAATAGGCTTTTGACTGTTACTAGGTTTTATATTAAACAAGATAAAACCTTGAAAGTCATTCTTTAATTGGTTCTAAATAGCCAAATAATGTCAAGAAAGAATCACTAGGAAAAAGAATAATCACACCACAATCTCAGAAGTTTTGTTTCCACTTTTTGACTGAAGATTGTGCATTCCTTTAGGTGCGTAAATCCCAAGCTAACATTTGCACTTTGAATAGGACACAGAAATTAATATGAAATTGATTTTGAAACTGGTTGCATATGCTCACAGTTGCACCAACTAGAACAGAAAGAGCCACCCTTAACTTAATTTTGAAACTTCTCTGGCTGCAAATATTTCAGATTTCTAATGAGGTTGAATGCCTTTGTTTCAATATAACTGGAAGAGTAATATAAGTAGTAATATAGGTGTAATAATAGGTATAAAAAGTAATATAATCCTAAAGGAAATGAACCTTGACTGTTCTTTGGAAGGAGAGATAGTGAGTTTGAAGCTCAAATACTTTGACAACCAAATGAGAAGGGAGAACTCATTGGAAAAGACATTGAGGTGGGAAAGATGGAAGGTAAAAGGAGAAGGGAATGGCAGAATATGGTATAGTTGGATAGTATCATTGAGGCAGTGAACATGAATTTGGGAAAACTTCAGGAGACAATGGAGACACTGGAGCCTGGTGTGCCATAGTCGGTGAGGTTGTGAAGAGTCAGACATATATAATGACTGAACAACAACAACATGCATTAGAAAGCATAAATGGATTGTATATGCTATGGGGCTTCACCAGGAAGGTGGTTAGACTTGAGCTGTCGACAGCTTTCTAAGCCAATGCCCCAGCTTCCTGTCTTACAGGAATTCATTTGGAGAAATTACCCTAGAATGTTTTTCTTCGCAGGTCAGTTTCCATCTCAAGTTCAAGTCTAATTCTATGGTTACCACTTTCTAGGAAGAATTCAGATAGACTGGACCAAGTTCACAGAAGGTCAAGTATGACCAAAGGACTAAAGAAGTCCACTAAAGACAGATGGAAGAAGCTGGAAATTTTTTTTTCAGGAGGAAAAAAAGATAGGATATTCAAATATGCATAGATAAAAAGAATGGGATTGTACAGCTGTAATTATCCTCTTGATTTTTGGATCTTCACCCACAGAATTGATAGAGACATCAATTATAAATTATACTGATTTGTTGATCTAAACAAATTGGTTGACCCAAATCACTGCTCCAAGCTATTAGAAAACAGAAGGTGTTCATTTCAACAAGAAAAGCAGGCATCTCTAGATTAAATGGAGGTGGAGGTAGGATCTTAGCTTATAATGGATTGCAAAAAAGTAAATAAAAATCAGAGGGATCTAATTTGCCATGATGGACAGAGATCTCAGTAAATAACAATATATTTGATATATTGGGAACAACCAATGAAATATTACAGCAAATAAACCTAGTTTAGAAATGGGCCTGGTAAATAAGATGGAAAGCATTCCAGATTTCCCAAACAAAGCACTGGAATTTCCAAAAAAGAGACAGTTCTTTTTTTATTAGGCTGATGTTTTTGAGACATCTGTGTATTTGTGTAGGCACATATAGGCATATATATATATATATATATATATATATATATATATATATATATATATATATATATATATATATATATATATATATATATATATATATATATATATATATATAAATAAATCCAAAAGCACCAGCCTGACGATGATGAATGAGATTTCATCGAAACGTTGCCAAGACACTTCAAATTCTACGTGGGAGAAAACCCGAAGAACCAAAGACCTGCATACAGACACCCGCGAAAACCTCAGAAAACATATATATATATATATATATATAAAGAATTCTAAGTAACCTAAGTAACACTTCTTTTACTACTTCTGCTAGGTCAGACCAATTATTTTTTAAATCATTTGAATTTACCTATCCTTCCAATGTATGGCAAGGAGAAACAAAGCAACAACACCTCGTTCTCAGTCTGTTTTCAAGCTCTTTTATGCAAGAACGCATCTGTTTGCTCAATTAAAGATCCAATGACTACAATGCAACTGTATATCATTCGTGTTACTTTTCTGTCACAGACACTTTATTCACAAATTTTTGCCTCCAAAGGGTCTTTTTCTGCTTAGCTGGGTTTTTTATCCCAGTTTGTGCTTATTTTTTCTCTTCAAGACTACAATATGCTTGAAGCTGAAATTTTCATGCCTTGCATATATCTCTGTTGGAAACCTTCTATTTCTTTATTTTGCTGGGAGTATTATTTGTTTTCCTTCTTCCTTTACAGCCCTTTCATTCAACCTTATTTGTCAGATGCCGTCTTTCTAATGTCAGGAAGGTCCTTGAAATATGAGGTCTTGAGAGTGTTTAAGTATCTCACCAATGGTTCTTTGTAGGATTCAGCATATTTTACAAGAATGAAATGTTACCCAATATACTGAAGAAATATAGCTTGATGTAGTAAAGACCCCTAGAAATGGTCTGAAGAAAAGCTTTTATTTAAACAGTAAAAATTGCATCTAGGTTTGAGTCTCAGCCTGGAAGGTGTATGGAAACTTAATTTGTTCTTCTACACCTTTCTAATTTCGGCTTGCTTTAAAAAATATGCAACTTGTCTCTTTGTTTTGTATTGATTTCATATATGCAGAGACAAAAAAGAAAGATATTCTTGTTTGAAATTAAGAAAATAACAACAATTTCTCAGAAAATTTAACTTTATCAAAATGTAGTCCTAGAAAATTTAAAGTGAGTGCATATTAACATCAACAACCAACCCACTTAACTACTGCCCTAAATGGAGAAAAAAGAGAAATTGACAATTATGAAATGAAGTAATTTCAAAGAATAAAGTATAATTTCAGTGATATTTCCTTCCTACTCCTTAAAATAGCTTCTTGCCTACAAACTATATTACACTTAAAACTACAATTCTAAGTGCAACCATGGAAAATATGTACTTGTATTTCATACATATGTATGCACACCAACCTACATTTTCTAGCCAAAAATAAAGCATAGGTTTCAAATTAGATAGTCAGACTGACTGTGAAGACTGGTTAATAAAGCAATTGTGAAAACAAAGAATGAGCTAAAAATTAAATTATCCAAACCAAAATAGATATAACAGTAGAAAGCCTTTTGGGATTATAGTCAACTATCAATCAGGTGCGGCACCTAGGAGAAATTTGTAGAAAAATTTATACTTTCAATGTATTCTACTATGCTAGACCTACACAAAACAAGCTTCTTAAAAAAATAGATTCACAAATGATTAGAGTACAAAGTAGATATGACACTGTTGTTCTGTACATCCAGTCTAAAACTAAGGAGAAATTTCCTGTCAGTGAGAACAATTATTCAGTGGAACAGCTTGCCTCCAGAAGCTGTGGGTGCTCCATCACTGAAAGTTTTTAAGAAGAAAGTAGACAGTCATTTGTCCAAAATAGTATCTGGACATGTGCAGGGAGTTGGATTAGAAGACTTCCAAAGTCCCTTCTAACTCTATTATTCTGTTATCTTGAGCAGATTCATGATGATGAAGAACTAGCTTACTATTTCCTCCTCTGCAGAGTCCCATCAGAAATCTTCTAAGCCAGGGGTTCTCAACCTTGGCAACTTTAAGACTTGTGGACTTCAATTCCCAGCAAAGCTGGCTGAGGAATTCTGGGAATTGAAGTCCACAAGTCTTAAAGTTGCCAAGGTTGAGAACCCCTGTAAAGCTGTTACTTGTATTCCAAGGTTTCTTTGAAACCAATGGAATTTTTTATAGAAATTTTGGCAGTCAATGTCTTTACCCAGAAGAATGGGTAAACCCTTCCTTTTCTGCTTATTTCCAAAGGTCCTAATGCTGACCATCAGGAGATTTCTTTATATAAGAAAAGAATGTATAAATAATATGCTATTATTTTGGTCATCAAGAAATACTGTATTGCAGTTTTATTCAAGAATATAGAAAACCAGCACATTCCTAATTGGAATGTTACCTCTAAAAACTCAACATAGTCTCTTCCAACTGGCTACTATAATCCCAAACTTCTTTCAGAAATTCTTAGTTATATTTGAAACTGAATTTAGGATTAGGTCTTAAATATATCTAGTGAACACATTCTAAGAATATTAGGATAGATTAAACCAAAGTAAGCAGCCAAAACACTTAAAATTTGAGATTGCAAATGATTCCACTTTGGTACTGGGGAGAAAAATGTAAGAGGAGCTGACTATGAAAATAAACATAGAAAAGTGAAAATGTAAGTTGAAGATAGCATGAAGAAGATTGCAAAGTAAGTCTGTATGCTTAAATTAACAGTTGATACAAAAAAAAAATTTGCTTTTCAGAGAGGGGATTAGAATAGATAAAGATGGATACTGTAATGGAAAAGTAAACATATTAATCAGAGAGAGAGAGAGAGAGGGAGAGGGAGAGAGAGAGAGAGGGGGGAGAGAGAGGGGTTAAAAATGACAAAGAATAGTAGAGGTGAAGTCATAACTGATACAGTGTTAAGGTTTGATACAGTGGTTAAGGCACTAGGCACAAAGCCAGCTCTCCCTCTCAGCCCTATTATTTATTTATTTATTTATTTATTTATTTGGGTTTATATGCTGCTCCTCTCCGGGGACTCGGAGCGGCTAACAACATATATATAAAACAATGAATTACAATAAAAAACCCAAACAAAGATATCTAAAAAATCAATAAAAAACACACATTCAATTCAACAATCAACCACAATCATCCCCAGGCCTGCCGGCAAAGATGAGTTTTTAGATTTTTCCGGAAGGCCGGGAGAGTCGGAGAAACGCGGACTTCAGGAGGCAGTTGGTTCCAGAGGGCGGGTGCCACAACAGAGAAAGCCCTCCCCCTAGGGTCCGCCAGATGACATTGTTTTGCTGACGGGACCCGGAGGAGGCCAACCCTGTGCGCTCTCACCGGCCGTAGAGAAGTATGTGGCAGAAGGCGGTTCCGTAAGTATACAGTGACAAACCAGTTCTGAAAAACATTGCCATGACAATTTCAGGGACTAATCCAAGCAGTAGCCAAGAAGTCAATACTGACTCAAGTGCACTGAAAAAAGAAAAGTCATGAAGTTGTCAATCTAGTCAGATTGCAGATCTATTCTGCAAAAATAAATACGCCACATCAAATGAAATCATCCCAACTCCTTCTAGACAGAAAGTTTTGATCTTTTTTAAAGAAATGGGTAGAAGTCCATGAAGAAAATCTACATAAAATATCTGGACTTCCAATGTCTTTAACAGCTTCAGAAATCTCTGAAAACAGGAAAACCCAGGAAACTGAAGAAGACCATTACTTCAAGAATATTTCTATTTCTGAAAAAAAAGGTGACATGTATAATGTGGAATTTTCACTAGCTTTTTAATGCCTGTTTTCTACATTGTGCTCAGTTTCATTTTCTTTACCTCTCTGTATACGAAATGAAATAGAGTGCTTAATTTCAGACTTCTTTCTTATCTCAGATTACATCCATAAACATAGTACATTTAATTTTATTTATTTAGAAACTTTTTGGAAAGTATAATGATTTGCATCTGTGAACTGTGAATTTGGGAAGAAGCCTCTTTTTTGCAACAAGACCATCGTTATTTAGGAAAACCTTTAATTATCTTCTTCTATATTGAATTTTAATACTTGAAAAGGGAGGTTACATTTTTAAAAAAAAAATTAAGATAAGTTTATTTTTGTTTATCCCTTTGAGAGAGCTCAGTATCCCAAGGCTGGAGAGGAAGAGCTACACAGCCAGGTGATGGCACTAATTAAATTATTTTGGTATTTATATTTTTGACTTTTTAATCCCAGAAAAGTAGTACAAAATGTGAGGGCCCTATCCTTCTTCATATTAGGGTTAAGGGGAGAAATATGAGGTGGAAGATAACTTTTGTCAGCTGGAACTACCAAACTGCTACTCAGTGCAGAAGAAAGAATAAAGTTATGAAGACAAAGAGCTTCTGGGAGATATGTTTTGGACTCCAGCTTTTCCCTCTGCAGGCCTCAGTATTTGCTCTATTACTTTTATTTTGTTTTGTTTTGCTAGTGGTAATATACGATAGTGAAAGAGTAAATAAAAGAAAACAAACACTGGGAAATTTTGTGCTTCGAGTAAGGTTGCTAAGATTATAACAAACTGCAGAATGAATCAGTCAGTCACTTGTGGACCCAATAAAGACTGAGAGCTCCCTTGAAAAGATGATCAGCAAGCAGAAACTCACCGTATGATGTGACTGGAAAAAAATGATTATGCTTGGTAAGGTTGAGGGAGCTAGAAAAAGAGGCAGACAATGGATAAGGTGGATAGATAGGGTCAAGGCGATTACAGGAATGTCTTTGGAAGAGCTAAAAGTTATTACTAGGGACAAATTGTGACCATTTATCCATGCTGACACCAGAAGTCGAATTCAACTTGATGTCACCTAACTAACCATTTGTGGCTCCTCTCCCAGGCAAAGTCATGTAGTGATGAGCACATGGAAAAGGGAATCCTTTAATATCCTCCCAGGCTTTAAAAATAAGAATCGATTCTCTTGTGTAAAGGCAAGTTGGTTGTACAATATGCAGTCTGAATTGTCTGTGCAATTTTATCAGAGGTTAAATGTTTATAAAATAAAAGAAAGAAATGAACAGAGCAATTGTTCACCACGGGGATTCCTTTTAGTATAATCATTTTGCTGAATAAATCAACATACATAGTAGGTCAGGACCCAAAATTTCTTACAAATTATAATGGAGCTCTTTCAAACTAAGATTTATTTTTGGGTAGGCAGGCCCTAATTCTCCCTAACCTTATGAAATTCCTATCTTGGCAGATAAGAACTTTGGGTTGAGCTCTAATGCAGACATGTCAAACTTGCGACATCACGTGATGTTGCACAACATATTGGGATGGTTTTGCCATTGCCGGCAATGGGGTGGGCATGGCTTCCAGAAGACGCGTCCGGTCCACGGGCTGGCAGTTTGACACCCCTGCTCTAATGGATCGGAGAAACTAATATATAGTAGAACTAAGTCCAAGCAAATTCTCATGAGAGGATATACAGAATAATAGAGTTGGAAGGGACCTTGGAGGTCTTCTAGTCCAACCCCCTGCTCAAGCAGGAGACCCTATTCCATTTCAGACAAGTGGTTGTCCAGTCTCTTCTTAAAAGCCTCTAGTGATGAAGCACCTACAACCTCTGATGGCAAGCCATTCCACCAGTTAATTTTCCTCACAGTTAGGAAATTTCTCCTTAGTTCTAGGTTGCTTCTCTCCTTGATAAGTTTGCATACAGTTGTTTCTTGTCTTGCCTTCTGGTACTTTGGAAAATAGTTGATCCCCTCTTCTTTGTGAATTTGTTATAGAATTTTCATTTTATCCACTAAACTTCATCCATATTATAATATTTATGAACTATGGCATAGAAACATAGCAACATTTTTTTGAAAAATTATAGGCGTTATAGTTTAATATTGTCAGGCTTCCTCATTTGGGCTTAGTAGAAAAGCACTAATGATTTATTACTTCCCAAGTCTTCAACTTGACATCTCATTTAGATTAGAATCTGTGGCAGATGTTTCAAACTGAGTCTTCTTCCTCCAACCTGCCCATTTTAAAGGATACTTCATGTGGTACTTGGTGTCCTGAAACCAAGTGGTTGACATGTTTTTATAGTCTTCTCTGGCTTGGGATCCATCTGTCCCCAATCCTTAGTTTGCAAGCATCCCCATCTACAAAGGCAATGAAGAGACATTGGTAAACAGGGATAGTACATAATTTCCTGAGAAATGAAGAGAAGATGGAGAATCACCTAATTCATTTGCCCCCTGGCAACTTTCAAGTGGTCATGCCCACAATGGCAACCATTTTTGTGACCATGAATGCACTCTGTCAAAGCCATTTTTGGCATAATGCCCATGAAAAGTTATCAAAATGTTCAGTGGGCCCATCAGTCTAAAAAGATTGCTTACTTCCTAAAGAGCCTTCATACTCTTGAAGATTGTAAAAACAGGGAAATATGCTATATATATATATATTTTTTAAAAAGGTTAAAAAACCACACCAGGTTATGGAAATAGTACAATTACAATGAACTGATTTCTCACTTTTGCATTGGGGAAGCTTCAGTCTTACTTCAACTATTTCTGCTGACATAATTAATTCTTTGTAAAGAAAATTATCGCAAAGTTGAAAAAAGGAGAAGATGTTTTAAAAATAATCTAATAGTGGGAAGAAACTGGGGATCTGTGAAGACAGATTAAAGTTTAATGTCACAACAGTTTATGGTATGAAGAGTGTGAGACCTTGCATGATTCTATTTAACAAGTGACATCCAACAGAGGAGGCAAGAACTGTAGGGCATTTTGAAGTGAAAAATGTGGATTTGCTATATGAGTATTTATCCGAGCTCACAACTAGCAGTCAATGAGGCATGAAATGTATTGTCAAACATACAGAGTTCCAAATATAATGCATTACTTTAAGTTAAGCACTGCTTTTAGGAGACCTGGTGACACTCTCATTGAAAGGCATGGACTCCTGCTTTTTCTGTTTCATCAGCTCTTTTAGCTGCAGAAGTTTATACCGTAACATCAAGAAGAAAGTTGCAAAGAGAAAGTAATTAAGTTCTGCCAAATTATGAGGAGTCCACAACTGCCTCCCACTGACAGTTTGCTTCAAAGTAAGGTAGTCAATTTCTAAAGCCATTTGAAGATGCCTGCTTAGCAATTGACAGTTAGATAATAAATATCTATGAATGTGGGAATTCTGTGTAATCAGAAGGAGAAAAAGAAGACCAAACTTTGGAAATACTTCATAAACAAAACTTACAGTCCTAGAGAATAATATGTTCTAAGTTGTTTATATTTGTATTCATTCACTCATTCAACCTGTACTATGTCTTTTTATTTGTATAAATATGCATACAGTAGTATGGAGATTTGAGTAACTCACATCTTTTTTCTCCCCTTAATTTCAACAGGTGGCAGCACCTAACTGAATTTCACTGATCCTAAAACAAAACAAAACAAAACAAAAATCCCTAAGCAGGATTTTTCACTTGGATGGGAGACTACCAGGAAATATCAAATATGTAGATTAGACTGGGAAGTGAAAAGAAAATTCTGGAAAACACTCAATTAAAAAAAATCCCTTCTCACCCCTATGGGTGGTATGCATCTTTCTCAATCTTGAGTCCTCCATCAAAGGCTTGGGAGTTTGTGGATTCTGCACAGTATCTTAGCTCAGGGGTCTTCAAACTTGGCATGCTGGTTGAGGTTGAGGTCCACAAGTCATAAAAGGGCCAAGTTTGAAGACCCCTGTCTTAATTGCTTCCACCACTGCAGTCTTCTGATCAGACAGTCTGATGTTGTTCTTGGGTTTAATTGGAGCCACTCTCCCAGTTTAGGAGTCACAGCCTCCTACCACCATTGGCACTACTTTGGCCTTTACTTTCCACATCCTCTCTAGTTCCTCCTTCAGGCCCCAATACTTCTTCAGCTTCTCATATTCCTTCCTCCTAATGTTTCTGCTTGTTTGCACTACTACATCCATACTACTGACAATTCTCCAGTTCTCTTCTGGTTCTTGTCTACTACTACAGTCAATCTGATTGATTGACCAGTACTGCCCTGGATCACTCTGGATCTAAAAGTCTCACAGGATTTTAGCCCTCTTATTCTCCATGACCTTCTATGGAATCTCCCATCTGAACTTGAGAGGGTCTAGCCCAGAGTTAGGGAACAATGGCCCCTTTATGACTTGTGGATCTCAACTCCCAGAATTCCTGGCTCAGGAATTCTGGAAGTTGAAGTCCACAAGTCATAAAGGGACCATCGTTCCCCACCCTTAGTCTAGCCTATACACTCTGTAAATGTTTCTGTACACAATGCCAGCTATTTGGTTGTGCCATGTAGTTTACTCTTTGCATAGTTTGCACCTTGGGTTCTGTCTAATGTAGTAGACCCCTGCTTCTATGGGTCTGGTGTTTAGTATCTGTTCTTGTGCTCCTATGATCTATAACACCACAGGACCAGAATCTGCAGTATATCTTCATTTAAAAGAAAAATGACAATTGTCCTTTGGAGGACAATAATGTTAACATTTTGGATAGGGAAGATAGATGTTTTGAGAGAGGAGTGAAGGAATACATTTAGACCAAAGTGCAAAATCCTCCCCTCAATAGAAGTGGAGGCCTTAGACACAGCCTGCCCCCATTTTTATGCTGCTCTTTCATCAATCCCCATGAAGATTATGACCACTTCACAGGTTCACCAGGGAGAGCACACTTAACAACCCACCTAGGGTAAAGGTTTTAGGAGTTGGAACATTTATAACCCATCAATTCTCTGCCTACTCGGGTAATGTGCCTATCCAGATTAGGTGAGAAATGAAATCTCCCTGGAGGACATATATGAGGTCCCCCTAATCAACTTGTTCTGACTGAAGAAGCTACTTGGATAAGCAGCAAAATGTTTCAAACCAACAAGAAAAGAAATCCAGTAGCCATGACTCAACTTCCAGAAATTCTAGCTGATGACTGAGAATCTTCATTGACAATTATCTATGTTTTCTCTAAAGCTCGCTAACTTCCCTTTAAAAAACTCTCAGTGCTGCTGTGATGTAATACTCCAGTAGTCTGCCTATCTCCCAATCACTGCTTTAATCAGCATGTTAAGCACTTATTTAATAGCTAAAAGATCAACCATGGAGTAGCATATCTATGGCAATGCATTAACAATGGAATTATGAGATAGGTTTCAGATTATAGTTCACCAACTATATTTATGTGAAATTGCACATGGATTTGGTTACTCTTTGAATCAACTCCTGCTATTGGGCAAGAAGGACATTCAAATGCCACACAGCCTCAAATAGCTTCCATGGTCACATCATAATTAACAACGAATTTAGGGACAAGATTGTAAGGTTCTATGGGAAGACCCTCAGAGCCACCTGTTGTGTTCTATTTTCAGGAGATTGGGGGTTGAGGCCCAAAGGCCCTGTTTTTCTGTCATTGGTTCAGATTTATGGAATGGCCACTTCCCACAAGAAGACTGATGGCCCCAGCTCTAGTCGTTTCCAAAAGTTTCTTAAAATGGAACTTTTCTGAAGGGGATTAATGAGCTATCAGAAGATGACTTTCTGGAGTTTAGCTTTGTTTATTTTTACTGTTGGTCTTATTTTATAACACTTGTATTGTTATTATGTTTTTTTTAATGTTATGGCCCATCCAGAGTCTTTGCATGATTGTGGTGGGTATAAATGTGATAAATAAGTAAATCAGTTCTAAACCATGCATTATTCCTCTTTTGAAAATCCGGTGGGGGGGTATTTATTTTCCTTGGTAATTTGTCAGGAGACCTGCACTGAAACAGACTCTTTGGTTGGTCAGCTGATTTCAGATCTGGGCAGACCTGGACAATTACATACAAGTCCTTCTACCTCTTATGTTAAAATCAAAGCTACAATTGTAGCAGCCTTCATTTCCAGGCTGCTTGTATTTCAGCTGGCAAAGCCTGCATGGAAATTAATAATAGCTTTTCCATCTGCAAATAAAAGTATGGCACTTTAAATTTTTGGCAGCAAACTGGCATTTTGTCATTTAATCATTTCACATCATTACACTGCAATATGCAATGTAATGATATGACACTCTTAGATGACAAACACTGGGTACCTCCTGTACTGGAAGGAATAATGTAATAGGAAGGAAATTATATACTTAAGGCTGCCAGAGTTTCACTTCTACAAGTTAGATTAAGATATTGTATGAGAGCAGTTACAAGGAGGAAAAAAAAAGGAGGAATTCACCTACAAATGACCTAGGTAGCCATTTAAAGTTAATTCCTGCATGGTGATCAGGCCGTTACCAAAACAAGAGTTAGATGGGAACTCTTCCTTTATTTGCTTCTTGCCTTTTACACAGAACGGGAAGGAGAAAGAGATGCAGGAGATTCAAACACTGATAGTTGTACATTTACCTTGCATTTAATACACAGCAGTCACTGGAATTCCTTCATAATGGCTATATAATTTTGGTACAATGACTCTAATGATCTATATACCATAAGAAATATATCACATTCATGCATACTTTTATTTTGCCATTAAGGCCTGTTTTTGCCAATTAGGCTGTTTCTTCTGGAACAATTATATAGAATACCACAAACTACTTATGGTTTTGGAAAATTAGCAGAACCCCTCCAGAAAGGCAAGGCTGATCTGATCTAGGGAGAAAAAAGGACATCCAGAAGTTACCCAAAATGTTCTATTCCTATAATGGTAAATCTGTGCATAACTACTTATTTCCCCTTTTTAAAAATTGCATTCATTTTGTCTCAATCCTGCTTAAAGTATGATGGCCAGAACTTGATATAGTTTTTTTTTCTTTTAATGACCCTGTAATCCCTTGCATCGGGGTGGAGTTGGGGCAACTGAATGGAGCTGAGCATTTACTGGTCGGATGCCCTTCCTGATGCCTACGTGGAGCTCAAAGCAGTTATTTTTCTTTATGTACAGAGAGAGAAATATCTGCCACTACCTAGGATCAAACTCACAGGCTCCTGATTGTGAGGTGAGAACTCCACCTCTAGGCCACCACACCACTCCCAGAACTTGACATAGTATTCAGTTCCAACTCTAATACCTCCAAAAATAACCAGATAAATTCATTTGTGGAACTATAGAGAAAAGTTGATTGGTTTCAATAACATTAAACTAATAGAAGAAATATCTGACTTCCTACAGATAATTTCCTACATTCCTAAATGGATAATCCTGTCTAACACATGACAAAACTGAATTTGTATGCAAAATTATGAGCAGTAAGAAAATGATGATAGGATAGGATAGGATTACGGTAGGGTAGTGTAGGGTAGTGTAGGGTAGGGTAGGGTATGAATAGGATATTTGATCAAATGTGATTGGACACCCAAGGAATTTGTCTCTGATGTAGGATAAGGAAAACGATAGGCCTTTAATTCTGTGCAGGAACTTCTGCCTTATTCTGCCTCTCTCTTCTTCTGGGATTTCTCCTCCATACATGAAGTGAAAGTATTATTGTTTCTTGCTGTCATTTCTCCATTGCTTTCTGGTTGATCCCTGAAAATAAAGCATTAAAGAAAGAACCAAAAAGGAAAGAGGGGCCCATTAACTGCCATTTTTAGTATTCCTGTATTGGCCTGCTCAAGGAGAGGTCAGGAAACTCGTCAAAACATCATGGACTGTGGCAGAGGGGAAGCCAACAACTATGAGGAAGGGGCCATAATTGTTTTCCAAACAGAATTCTTCTCCTTAGTGTCAGTCTAAACTCTGGCAGAAGCTTCTGGAAGCATTCCAAGAGCCTGATCAAAGAAAACAAAACAAAATTGCAAGTAGTAAGATATTTATTTAGCACAAGGATTTACCACAGACATCAGCTGCTTTTCCCATTCATAAATGCAAGTCTTGGTTGAAGCTCTATTCTTTAAACAATGACTTTTGTTTAGAAATTTCTCTGCTGAAATAAGAATATGCTTACATGTTCCTTATGAACAAATTTCTGAAGTGACAACCAATGTCTGGCAGCCACTGAGAGAGAACGGGAAGCCACAAGCCACCTGCTAATAACTTTTTGATTATTGTTAAGGAACAAATAGGTAACAGGAAATAGAATTCTACCCAGGGGGTAAGTGAAAAATACTCACATGTATTTAAAGTAGAATGCCACAGTATTTGTTCACACATGAGATTGAAATCCTTTCCTTCCTTCCTTCCTTCCTTCCTTCCTTCCTTCCTTCCTTCCTTCCTTCCTTCCTTCCTTCCTTCCTTCCTTCCTTCCTTCTTTTTTCATTATCTGTGCTATGAGGGAAAAGACATAGGGTCTATAATCTGGCTAAATTAGATATTTAAATATTATCCTTAAAAATCACAGTTCTATAAATAACTGAGTTTCCCAATTCCCACTGACTATAAAAAAGCTAAAATAAAACCTCCTTATTCCTTCCAGTACCTAGTTTTGATTTGGTTTATACAGGTTATAAGGAATTATGCTTTCGTCAAGATCCTTGCTTGAATTCTTTTAGCCACTTGTTAGAATATACATGGAACAGGAGAGGTTAGTCTTGCTGTTCTTCCGTCAGGCAGGGAAATATCTTAAACTGATTTTGCTTCTTCACTAAGGTGACCAATCGTCTCCCTTTAGGGAGGACAGTCCTTCTTTTGTACTGATTTAAATAATAATTAATAGGCATGTAAGCATAATTACAATATAAAATGTTATTGTTACAAATGTTTTTATTATGCATTTATCATATTATAGTGTATTCTATATTGTTGCAATGAATAAAATGTTTTATTTACGATATTGTTTTCTTCAATTTATCTGTGTCCTCCTTCTCATTGTAAAAAAGTTGGTCACCTTATTCTTCACTGAAAAAGATTTTCCCTCTTGGTGACAATTTATAGAGCAGGTACAGAGAATGACTTCAGTGGATTTCTAAGAGTATTGGCTCTATGCATCATCAAGAAAGAGAAAACAAACCCTCCCAAAAAGAGAATGATAAAAGAGGACTCATAAATGCATAGGATATACCTATGGAGATTTATAGGCAAAGATGCAAATTTAGAAAACACTACTATTATTTAAAAAGTATCATATTTTGCTAGCCTCTACAATAAGGAAGGTTAGTATATTCCTATTACTTAGTTTGTAATCTAAATGCTTATTATTGATGGCCAATGTCAGACAGAGCACCTACTTTAAAAAAAAATGGCTCCTGATCTTTATAACATCTTTGTATTGGATAACAATTTAAACAAATGATGCATTCAAGCAGGGGATGGACAATAGACACTCCTTTGAGTGTCACAATAACTTCCTTCCTTCCTTCCTTTCTTCTTTCCTTTCTTCCTTCCTCCCCCTCCCTCCCTCCCCTCTTTCTTTCTTTCTTTCTTTCTTTCTTTCTTTCTTTCTTTCTTTCTTTCTTTCTTTCTTTCTTTCTTTCTTTCTTTTTTTCCTTCCTTCCTTCCTTCCTTCCTTCCTTCCTTCCCTCTCTCTCTCTCTCTCTCTCTCTCTCTCTCTCTCTCTCTCTCTCTCTCTCTCTCTCTCTCTCTCTCTCTCTCTCTCTCTCTTTCTTTCTTCCTTTTCTTTTCCTTTTTGTTGATTGACAATTATGGAAGCCTTTTTTTTCCTGAAGAGGTCACATGGGAAGAATTTAGATAAATAAATGAATAAATAATTGGAATGTGTCATAAAGTCACCTGAAAAAGCTGAAAGGTGAAAAAAAAATCCAAGTTTAAGATTGATACTTTGTTTTTGACAATAAGCTAAAGATAATAAGATAGTGACATGGTTGCCTTTCCCACACATGCAAAAATGGATAATTAGGAAGTCCAAAACTAATTTAACAGGGGAGCATACTGGTTATGATATGTTGTTTTTACACAGAAGTGATTACTAATGCAACCCAAAAAATATTTCCAACATAATAATTGGAAATGTTTTGTTAATGGAACCTAAAGGGGAGTTTTAAAATAGGCTTGCATAAGAATGTGTAGAACTGTCCACGTGACATCTTTTTACATATAATTCTTTTCTATTCATTTTTAATACAATTATCCCCAGTAGGTGCTTTTAAAAAATTGAACCATCCATCCTTCCTCCCTCTCTCCCTTTCTCATTTCCTTCTTTATTTATGTATTTAAGTATATAAAGTATATATTTTTCTTCAGTTGCCTTTTTTTCTAAAATATATCCTCCTCTGAGCATATTTTGAGTAAAAAATTATTCCATTGTTGCCTATCTATTTGTCTGCTTGCTTCCGTATCTAGCAATGAGACTGTTTGAAAAATATTTCTGAATCTCCATGGATGACCTAAATATCTACAAAAGTTATTTTTTCAATCTGAACACTCCATGCTTTTTTTCTCTTAGCCTCTCATTTTGTAATTGACTCAAAGCTAACTCCCAAATTCTAGAATGTGAAATTGACTACTGTCAAGTTGATTTGTATGGATGAATGAATGAGTTGAGGGAAAGAAAAATACTTGATTTGTAGAATACATTTGGTGCATTTTCAGTTGTATCCAGGTCATCTTTAGAATCCGTGATAAATAAACTCATGGAAGGGATGTAGCTAGACCTACTTTCACCATAATCATCTAATTCAAAAAACCAGCTTTATGTACAAGAATTTGAAGGCGGGTGTATGTTCACGTTGCTATGCAAACATGGAATCTATAGGTATTCTGGTTTAAATGTTTCACCAAGTGAACATTAAGAACAAAAATGCGCAAGCGAGATTCTACCCACTAGCATATAATCCATATGTACTTCCCCAAGCACAGGTCTGATTTGAAATCTCACTGACCGGCTAAGGGCACATCATCTCTTCAATAGATACTAGCATATCTCTTCCTTCTTTTATTTAAAATGTGTAAAAAGGGAATCCCTTACCAGGCATATGCCAGGCATATAAATTTATCTCATTTTCTCTATCAATTCATGACAATTTGATGAAAGAAAAACCCTCAAGGGTTGGGTGATACTTTCTTGTATTTATTTAGTTGCAGTGACAAAAGTGAATGCTCATTTTTTTCACTATCTCCTAGCCGTCTGGTCCTCCCTGTTTTCTTGTGGGTGTAGGCCTTCAACTCAGGTTTTGACTCCTGGCAACTGGCTGGATTAATCCCTGAAATTTTCTTAGCAAGGTTTTTTGGAAGTGGTTTACCACTGTGTCCTTCTTAGGTCTGAGAAAAAGTAACAGACCCAAGGTCACTCAATTAGTTTTGTGCCTAAAACAGGACTAGAATTTACAATCTCCTAGTTTCTAGGCTGGTGCCTTAACTAATCCCTCAAACTATACTTCAGTTAAATCTCATTAGGATTTTCAGGAACAGTGCTATTTTCCACACTAACCTGGAATCCTGCCCCTGTGAAATCATTGGAAAGTTCCTACCTCGTTTGGGGAAATTCGGACAAATTGTCTATTTCATGCCTATAGATCTGAATAAAATAAATAGATCTGATGGAAAAGTTTAAAAGTACATTTGTTCCAGCACCAGATACAGCAGAACTTGCTCCTGTATCTTTCATTTCGCCATTAGGCATGATATCCAAGAAGCATTAGTTAAGCCCTTCATTACTATGACAGAAGGGCAGTTTCCTATGCGGCCCCAACCCTCCATGGGTGTTGATTGAAACTCCCTGATTTCCAACTCAACTTGGAAAAGAGGAAGTTATAATCCAATAGTCTTAAAGAGAATTTGATTGGGCAAATCTGTTTCCGGGCCATGCAATAAGTGCTGGCTTTCATGCCCACTGCCTGCTTAAAATGCTCAGATAGTTAAAGTTGCTGGAAAATATACAGATTTTCTAATGTAACAAAGATGAAATCAGACTGCAAAAATCATTTTAGATCAGCCTTGTTAGAGTCTTTATGGTAACAGAGGAGGGGGAAAAATCTGCATAAACTTGTGTTAAGCAAAGCCATGCTCTTTGTTTTTCTTTCCTTTTTTTAACACAAGAGTTAGTGCTTTTTATTGCAAGGGTGCATCAGAAGCTCAAACACCCTCCCACTTTATCCAGAGCGATTTGGTGAGCAGGGTTGAAAATAAAAATGCCACGTTCGGTAAATCTTTGGAAAGTCTGCTGCTTTAAGGCAATTCAAATCTGCCTTGTGTTCAGATTCGGGGCAGAAACACCCAGCACAATTCTCTCCAATTTGATATCAATAATCCCACATAGAAAAGAAATCATAACTCTTAACTATTATTTAAGATGACATCCACCTTTTAACTTTAAGCTGTGTTCTTTAAATATTTCTAAACTTTACTTTCTCCCCCTCCCCTTTTCTCTCTCTTCTCCTTCCAAACGCCTTGATATGAATTTGCCTGTCATCCTAGGCTGTACACAAAGAGAGACGCAGACACCAAGCACAAAGATATCAGGAAGTGCTTTTCCTAGCAACCATAATCATCAGAAAAATCCCAGAACATTCTTCCTATTCATACTGTATTTTGTGTTTTGAATAGCACTGACAGGTGAAGTGGATTCATAGTATTTAATATTTTTTTTTAAAAAAAAAGTGCCGTGGATTGGATTTGCACAAAAGCAAAAATATCCATACTATTCATGAACAGATGAATTCACTGCGTGGCAAGTTCACCCACCCCATAATATTTTGTATTACAGTACTTCTCTTTAAGATACAATTCTGGTGGCAAACAGTTATAATTTGTACCCCAAATACATAATCAAGGTGATGTGTTTAAAGAGACTGGGTCCAAATGTGTTTCAAATATATAGATTGTGGTCTACTTTATCAAATGACTTACTGAAGTCCAAGTAAATTATATTCACAGCATTCCTCTGGTCCACACTCAACGTGTAGTCCTCAGTACATCGTGGCAACCGAAACTGGATGCAGTATTCCAAGTGTGGTCTTACCAAGGCATTATAAAGTGGTATTAAATCATGTGATCTTGATTCTATCTCTTTGTTAATGCAGCCTAGAACTGTGTTGGAGTTTTTGGCAGCTGCAACACACTGCTGGCTCATATTTAAGTGATTGTCCAATAGGACTCCAAGATCCCTCTCATAGTTACTACTATTGAGTCATACTATATATGCATTTGGTTTTTCTTGCTTAAATGTAGAACTTTACTTTTTTCACCATTGAATTTTAATTTGTTGGATAGCACCCAATGCTTAAGTCTGTCAAGATCCTTCTGTATCTTGAGTGTTGGTTATTCTTGCCAGCTTGATGTTGGCTGCAGATTTGATGAGTTCCCCATCTATTCCCTCATCCAAATCATTGATGAAGAGTACTGGGCCTAAAACAGGCCCACTGTATATTTTTCTCCATGTAGATGAAGTTCTACATCGAGTGTTGTTGGTGAAGCCAGCTATGAATCCAGCTGGTGATGAAGCTGTCTAACCCACATTTTTCTATCTTATCAAATAGTAGGTTGTGGTCTACTTTATCAGATGACTTACTGAAGTCCAAGTGAATTATATCCACAGCATTCCTCTGGTCCACTAAGTTTTTCAAAATAAGATTTGTCTGGCATGATCTGTTTTTGACAACTCATGTTGACTTTTGGTTATGACTTTGTTTTCCTCTAGGTGTTCGCTGATTCGTTGCTTGATTATCTTTCCCAGAATCTTCCCAGGTACTGCAGTCAAGCTGATAGGTCTGTAGTTTCCTGGATCTCTCTTTTTTTCTTTTTTGAAGATGGGAACTAATCAGCTCTTTTCCAGTCCTTTGGTAGTTTCCTGGCACTCCAGGATCTTTGAAAAATATAGTTCAGTGGTTCTGAGATCGTGTCTGCCAGTTCCTTCAGAACCTTGGGGTGTAATCCATATGGTCCTGGTGATTTGAACTGATGTAGGGTGGACAATGTTTTGATGCCTATATATGGTACCAATAGATGCACAAATTTGTAGCTCAAGGCTGAACTGTGAGATCCTTGGTGTTCCCTGAACTTGTTTTCTTGCAGAGATTTTATTACCCAACTAAATAATCCATCAGTACAGTTTCCCAGATGATCTTACTATCTGGGTAATGAAATATTTGCAAGAAAACAACCAAATTCAGAGAGCACCAAGGATGCCACACTTATAAATGTATAATAAGTATATCTATTGTATAAGTGTGCAAAGTCTAGAAAATCTACTTTTAAGAGATTTTGTTTTAAATGATCTAATGCAGAGATTCCAGGAGATTTCAGGGACATCTAATAAAGGCAAATAAATTGTCTTGGATTCATTTTCTATGTCAAATTGCTGTAAGCCATTGATGTACTGTTTTAAAATAATTTTGGAAATGTTTTTGGTATAGGTTTTCATTCACATTCATACAGAATTCATCCATGTCTAGACTGCACTCATCTAGACCATCGTCATATGACAATAGTTTAATTCTAATGCTTTGCAGCCATCTGGCCATCAGCTGGATTTTTGCAGTGCAGATGGGGTAACTCGCCTTATGATTGCCTTTTAATCTAGAGCCTGGGTCTCCAATTGCATGCCCATGCTTGGCAGTGGTTATGAGTGTCTGCTTTTTGAAAATTAGTTAATTAATTTTCCCAAGAGATCAGGCAAGCTGTATTGCTGAAGTGGTTTTTGTGAATGGATGTACTGTTCCCTTCAGGCATCATAGGATATTGCTTCTAGCTATTGTTTTAACCTTTGTACTCCTCCCAGAGTACTGTTGTGAGATGGATGGTCATATAAATTGTTTACATAAATAATATGTATTTTTAATGGGAAACCAGCATACCAGAGACAGCTTTAAACATAATCTTTTGAGAGAGAAAAAGAGAAAGAATGCTATAGACCAAGGGTCCACAACCATGGCAACTTAAGACTTGTGGACTTCAATTCTGGGAGTTGAAGTCCACAAGTCTTAAAGATGCCAAGGTTGAGGACCCCTGCTATAGATGCTCAAGAAAGTGTGCAAAAAAGGAAATTTATATAAAAAAGCAGCTAATAGATACATATATAAATAAATAATTCATATAAAGGCAGCCTGAGGACTATTAAAAGGGCAATGACCAGAAGTGATATACTGTATATCTTTCTTAGGGAAATATTGGCTTGGGTTATTGCCCATCATATCTAACTTGTAATTTCTTGTAATCTGCATTATTAATATTGTAACAGACCAAGATTCTTAGTCATCCAGGTCAGAGTTGTCCCAAAGGTGCTTTTTTCACCTTTGTGAGTCATTGAAGTCCCTGGAGGCTTATCTGTGTTGTCAGGGTCACTTGATAGCGCAAATGGGTGTGGAGCCTTCTTGGAACTGTTGAAAGGACTGTGTTGTAGACTGGAGATAGATGATGTAGTATCCCTCCCCCTCTGTTGAGAGAGGGCTGTTCAGTTTTGACATAGTCTCTTTGACCCCTTTTTCAAAATGTGGACTTTGCTGTCTTTAAATGGCCTTTGTCTTTTAAATGCAAATGGACTGCTAAATCTTGTCCTGAATGAGTTTGTTCTCCTATGTTGTGCCATGTGCTTATGAAGTGGGTTTTTTGTTTCCCCAATGTACAGATCTGCACATGACCCACTGCACTGTACTGCATATACCATGTTGCTCAGTTTGTGTCTGTGTTTTGCCCTTAGGGCACACAAGTTTCTGCCTTAGTGTATTCTTGGGTTTGAAGTGTGAACATATGTTGTGTTGGCTGAAGATCTTCCTGAGCTTTTCCGATATTCCTGCAATGCATGGAATGACTACGGTGCTTCGTTCATTGTTTTCTTCTTTCTCTATTATGGAGGAGCTCCTGCTGGATCTTTTTTGAGATTTGATGAAGGCCCACTTGGGATAGCCATAAGTTCTGGGGCTTCCTTGATGTGTTTTAGTTCTTTTTCTTTTCCATATTTGCTGGTAGATAGGCCTTCAGTTCGGTGGTGTAGGGTGCTGATAGCTCCCATTTTGTGCTCCAGTGGGTGATGAGAATCAAAATGTAAATATTAATCCCTGTTTGTGGGTTTTTGGTAAATTTCAATGTTAAGGTTTCTGTTTTCCTTAATATATACTGCACATCTATCTGGACTTGTGTTCCTCTGTTTTTTTTCTGAGGCATGACAGCCATTTAGTGTTTGTCTCCTCAAAGATGGACCTAGAAGTATCAGGGGAGGATAGGTTGCAAAGGTAAATGGGTCAGTATAATGGAAGTAGTTTCCTACCTTCACAGGTATATCTCTTGTGCACATGCATGACCATGACCAGAAAACAGTGGTGGTGATAGATGTAACAGTGGTAAGTGACAGCAATGTCAGGAAGAAGGAGCATGAGAAGCTGGAGAAGTACCAGGGCCCGAAGGAGGAACTAGAGAGAATGTGGAAAGTAAAGCCAAGTGGTCCCAGTGGTAGTAGGAGCATTTGGGACTGTAACAGCAAGATTGTGATTGGGAGATTGGCTCCAATACATCAGAGCTGTCTGGCTAGAAGAGAGCAGTGTTACTTACTATTTATTTTTTTATTAACTTTATTTACTGACCATCTTGCAGTTCAGGCAACTTAGCAACAAGTAAGTTACTGCACAGAACTCTCAAATTCCAGGCCTCTGATTGAGAAAGAGACATACTGCCCATAAGGCTGAGAAGGGAATGTCAAAATCTTGCTACCGGTAGCTAGACATGTTTGGTGCAGGTTTCTTTGCAGTAATATGGAAGGGTGCTTTCTTTCTTTTCTTTTCTTTTTAAATCTGTCTTCTTCAATTTTTATCCCACAAATTAACCACCAGGTCTAATGTAGCAATAGCAATTGCACTTTGACTTACATGCCAATTCATAGTGCTTTATAGCACTCCCTAAGTGGGTTGTAGAGTCAGCATATTGCTCTCAACAATCTGGGTCCTCATTTTACCAACCTCAGAAGGATGGAAAGTTGAGTCAACCTGGAGCCAGTCTGGATCGAACTCCTAGAGGCAGTGAGCAGAATCAGCCTGCAATACTGCATTCTAACCACTGTGCCACCACAGCTCTTGATCCCATCCAAGCTGTAAGTGGGTCTTACCAATCTAGACCATATAGCCTTGTTCCCTATCTTTTGACACAAAACGGTTGCCACTTCAACAGCTTCTTCTCCAGTTTAACTAGTTTAACAAGTTTAACTACTTCAGAAGAATTTTTCCCCACTTTTTTTTCTGTTTGGCAGCTGATCTATTGCTAGATATTTCTCACTTTTTAATGTAGTCATTTCTCTCTTTACAGATGTGTTTCTTGTTCTAAAATTTAGTTTGTAAAATATTTTCTATCTCCATTTTTTTTTTACTCAAATAGGTTTGCTTCTGGTAGATCTTGCCTATGATTATTCTTTAGCAGAAGAGAATAAAAAGACAGTTATTATTTTTTTTCCAGTAATATGTTTGACCTCTTAGATTTCTCTGATCTTATTAATGGAAGTTCTGTTCTTATTTTTCTTCTTGTTCAATTGTTCAGTCATTTCTGAATCTTTGTAATCTAATGTTCATCAGGGCTGTTTGTGAGTAACTGCTTTTTAAAATTCTAATAAACTCATACTTGCAACATCAGTGATAGTGTTTAGGAATCTTGCATTTTTCTGAATCCTTTTTCTACTGCCCTCAGTTCATCAGGTTGTTCTCCAAAGACTTTTGCCTCTGCATCAGCTGTCCAAAGTATTTAAGCATCTACCTCATTATTAGTGCTTCCATTGAACAATCTGGTTTAACTTCATCTAGTATTGAATTATTTGTACTTCTTGCTGTCCAAAATACTATCAACCATCTTCTCCAATGCCACAGGTTCTAAACTATGGATTTTTCTTCACACAGCCTTTCCAATGATCCAGCTTTTACAACCATATGTAACAATTTGAAAGTTTATGGCTTTAACACTATGTACCTTTGCTGACAGTATGATATCTCTATTCCATAATGTTTTGCTTAAATTTGTCATAGATGTATTCCCAAGAAGTAGGTTTAAATCATAGGTAGAGTTACCTGTGCAATGGATTTTGAACCCATGAAGACAATCTGTTATTATTTTCCACTACTTTTCTATATATTTGCATTCTATTGGGTCTAGTAGTTAACATAGTGTTGCCTCCTCCTCCTCTCTCATAAGGACATTCTTACAGACCATCACATTTACTTTCAATAAGAGATTACTTAAGTTCTGAGATTGTTAATATTATGCATAATAATATATAAATTGTACTTTCAAACTTCTGTTTGTGTCTTGTCACCTTCATTTTACATATCAAGACCAAATTTTCCCATTATTCCAGATATTCGTTTAATTCCAACTTTAAGTGTTCCAATTGCTCATGATACACATGGTTTTTGTGTGTGTTGTATTAATAGGACATTGTTATAGCATGTAACAGGTTCCTCTGCGTCTTTGGTTAGAACATAGACTGGGATTGCTGTAACAATGAAAGGTTTTCCTTAAGTACAGAGATCATCCTGTCATCATTTGGATTTTATCTGAACACTCACTTTAGCATTCTTTTATTAATAATGATGCTTATACTAGTTCTTTGATTTTCTTGCTCACCATGGAAGATCTGATGCTACTCTGATGTGAAATGACCCATTCCAGTTGATTGCTGATTCCAGAATGTCAAGGTTTACATTGTTGACATTTCTGCTCTGACAACATCAAATTTGCCTTAATTCATGGTTCTGACATCCCACATAGCAATGGTATATATATATCTTTGCAGCATCAGACTTTCTTTTTGCCTCCTGTTATTTTATTCTTTTTATTTGTATTCTTGATTGAGATATCTTTGCTTGCTCTTTCTTCATTGACCTTTAAAGTCTGCATTCACTTGTCATCCTGCACGTCCTTCTTGTTGCACAAGGCTTTCATTTTCTGTCTTCCTTTGGTCATCATGATAGCTTGTTCTGAAAGTTACTTGGATCATTCATCTTTGAACAGATGATTTTTTTCCTACTTCAGTTTTCACAATGTTTCTTGTCTCTTACTGTAGTGTCACAAGTTCTTTTTCAGATAAGTACCGGTAGATACTAAATCTGTTCCTTACATTGATCTTGTATTCTGACTGTATATCTTCCAGTTCAAATCTTCAAATCAAAGCATTCTCTATAATTTTCCATAGAAAAATTTTCCATTTTCTGTGTTACAATAATTCATGTTACATAATCTGACTGGGTTTCATTGCTCCATCTTCTGTTTTCTATTGTGTAGTCAGTCTGGTACTGATGTTATCCATTTGGTAATATCCATTTGTACCACATGCATTTTTGTTGCCTAAGGTTGGTGTTGGTAGCGAATAAAGAATTAATTTCACAAAACACTATTAGCATACTGTATGTCCTGCGTTATTGCATTTATCCAGCTCAAATCTGGTAATTGTAGATTCTTCTTTTCACTAGCTTGCAATCACCTGTTAGTAGTATAATATTCTCTCTAGATGTCTCTGGAGCATCTCAGTCACTCAGGTCATGGTTGTCCCAAAAGTGTTTTTTCAAAAAGTTGCCTTTGGGACAACCATGACCTGAGTGACTGAGAAGCTCCAGAGACATCTAGAGAGAACATTATACTACTAACAGGTGATTGCAAGCTAGTGAAAAGGAAGAATCTATAATTATAAGATTTGAGCTGGAAGCTAGAAGTTCCATTTAGTGCTTCTTGCACCTGTAATATCAATGTTACTTGGGTAACATTGATATTCGCTGGATACAGGGCTTTTTTTCTCATAGAACGCCCAGAACGGAGTTCCAGTGCCTTTTTTGGATGGAACCTTGTAGGGTAGGCAAGGCAGGTTGTATGACACGTGTGAGTTCCAGTACCTTTTTTTTTTTTAGAAAAAAAGCACTGGCTGGATATATATTAATATTAATACTTATGATCCTGGTATTTATAACTGAGCACCTAACAGGAGTGGCCTTTTTGAAGGTTATTACTAATTTATTCCTTCATATAGTCTTCTGATGTCAGACTCAAGCCAAGAAACAAGACAGTTGAGTCCAATCCTTCATTTGCTAGAATAGACAATGTGGATAATCCTTGGTTTATCCACATAATCATCTCCAGATCACACGAGTGAAAGTTTGATTCTCCCTCCACCCAGATGTGACTTGCTATTGCCCCTTTGCAGGTACAGTTATTGACTTTCTTCTCCTAAAGGGTGGTTTTTACTTACACCCTCAGAATTTCATGTGTCTTCACATTGTTTCATCTCTTCCCTTTTAGCCTTGCTGGCAGAAGTGACCCTATCAAAGCATAACAGAATAAGACAGTTGGATAGGACCTTGGAGGTCTTCTAGTCCAACCCCCTGCTCAAGAAAAAAACCCTATACCATTTCAGACAAATGGTTGTCCAATCCCTTCTTAAAAACCTTCAGTGTTAGAGCACCCATAATTTCCTGAGGCAAGTCATTCCACGGATTAATTATTCTAACTGTCAGGAAACTTCTCCTTAGTTCTAGGTAGATTCTCTCTTGGATTATTTATTTGTTTGTTTAGACTTATATGCTGCCCTTCTCCTCAGACCCAGGGCGGCTCACAACAATAATACAAGTAAAACAAAGCATAAGATCAGTTAAAATTACTACTTAAAATACTATATAAAAACAAGATAATATATAACACTCATACCACACACAATCACAATCAAAGGCCCAGGGGCAGAATGCAGCTCACATGCCCCAAACCTGTCTGCATAGATGTGTCTTCAATAGTTTCCGGAAAGCTAGGAGGGAGGAAGCAGTACGAACCTGTGAGGGAAGCTGGTTCCAGAGGGCTGGAGCAGCAACGGAGAAGGCCCTAGCCCTAGGCCCCACCAGATGGCATTGTCTAACAGACGGGACCCGTAGGAGGCCAACCCTATGTGCCCTAACCGGTCGCTGGGATTCATGAGGCAGAAGACGGTCCCGCAAGTATCCTGGCCCATTGCCATAAAGGGCTTTATAGGTCATAACCAACACTTTGAATTGTGTTCGGAGACCAATTGGTAGCCAGTGCAGCTCACGGAGGGCTGGAGTGATATGAGCATGTCTTGGGAGACCCAAGACAGCTCGCGCGGCCACATTCTGGACTACTTGCAGTCTTCGGACATTCTTCAAAGGTTGCCCCATGGATTAGTTTCAATCCATTCCTTCTTTTTCCGCCTTCAGGTGTTTTGGAAAAAAATTGTGGCAACCCCTTGGATATTGGAACACTGCTATCATGTCACCCCCAGTCTTTCTTTTCATTAAACTAGACAAACCCAATTCCAGCAACTGTTCTTCATATGTTTTAGCCTTTAGTCCCCTAATCATCTTGTATTTGTGTTGGAGTCAATTTCTTACTCACGAAGCTACTGAGAATATTAAGTTGCTAATCCAAGGAAGGAAAGGCTCTAAAATATCATTTATCAAACCATTTTTTTTTCCAATTACACTAGTTCTTCTTTGAGGCCCTTTTTTCCTGATCTTGCTTGTAATTGTACTTGCTGCACAAGTTTGGTTGATGATTGTAACAATAAAGTAACCAAGATATTCATCATTTTTTTCAAGAGACACCAATTCGTAAAGGAGAGAAATAATGAAATAGATATTTCCAGTAGAAAATAATTAAGAAATTTTCCAAAAGATGAAGATAAAACCACAAAGTGGAGCATAGCAAAACTTTAACAAATTCGAGTTATGTATGCTTTTTTAAAATCGCTTCCTTTTTTAAATAATTCCTAGGAATGTATTTATCTGGTCTCAGAGCTACTTGGTGGCTTCAAGTGTTTATCCCCCTCCCCCAAACAAAAACCCCACAACCCTCCATAGGATTTTAATCTAGTATATGATTATCTCATAAATGTGGAAATCACTGCAGCTCCCAGGAAGATATCTCAGCTAAACTAGCAATGCTTACTCTTTATCTTTCACTTTTGCAAAGGCAAAATTGAAGTTCTGCAGGATTAATAAACCTTGCCTATAGCAAGTTCCCAATGGAGAATGATTTGGAAGTAAGGAATGATAAACCTAACATCTGTCTGAATCAATCATTTATATATGCCAAAACAGCTTTCTCCAAACTTGTGCCCTACAAATGTGCTGGATATTGCTGGCTGAGAATTAGGAAGAGTTGTATTAAAACAGAGTTAAGCAAGAGATCATTTGGCTTGAATTTGCTCCCAGTAATTCCTGTAATTGAATAATCACAATAATCTGATATTTATCATGTATCCTATGAGAAGGTATAAGAAAATCATTTAACTTGGCAATCAATCAATCAATCAATCAATCAATCAATCAATCATCAGCTACTTCCAAAGGGTTGGTTCCTTCCTTCCTTCCTTCCTTCCTTCCTTCCTTCCTTCCTTCCTTCCTTCCTTCCTTCCTTCCTTCCTTCCTTCCTTCCTTCCTTCCTTCTATAATTAAATAAATATGCAAGGCCTTAGGCTTAGTGAGTCTAACTTACTTTTTAAATCATGTTTTCTTCTCCCCATCCCCATCTCTATCATCTATCCTCTATCTCTTTGTTTTTCATTTCTAATATTTGATCTTTTCTATCTACATTTTTATTGCCGATGTTTGAAAACCTAACCATGGGCATTTAATAAATGGCATGCAATCATGCCTGCTGGGTGGCCAAATTTGATAGATTAGAAGCAGTTTGCATTTAGCTATTGACACTTCGTGAGATTTCATATTTAACAACTTTGTTTTCATTTATAGCATACTTACATGTTCTGGTTTAAAATGCTCATAGTTTAAAAGAATTGTTAATTCAGGCATAAGAAGAGTTGTTGTTTTTTTCCTAAAAAGAAACTCTTTCTACTGACCCAAGGAGGCATTTAAATCATGCTGATTCTGAATGAGCCTTTGATGCAAAAGCCCAACTGATACAGGCTATCTAACATAGCAATATCCATAAATAATCTGCTACTACAGATATTAGCTGGTCAGTACAAAGACATCTTCTGCCAAAAGCTATCAAGTAGCATCTTGTGGGAAGTTTTGAAGTCAATGTTCTGATTTCTAAGCTCCTTCAGCTGATACTATTTACTATTTTTTTTCTATCTTATTATCACTGTCACTAGACCCCTTTCAGACATGTCAAACTCGTGATATCATGTGACGTCGCGCAACGTATCGGAGCTTTTTTGCCATGGCCGGCAATGGAGTGGGTGTGGTTTCCGGATGATGCATCCAGCCCGCAGGCCGGCAGTTTGACACCCTTGTCTTACCTTCTAGCAAGAAATGTTGGGGAATGTCTTTGTGTCTTAAAGTAACTAACCCTAAGACTTTGCATGTTGATTTATTTATTCCTGGTATTTAGAAGAGAGGGAAGAAGGGAAGGGAAGGGGAAGGGGAAGGGGAAGGGGAAGGGGAAGGGGAAGGGGAAGGGGAAGGGGAAGGGAGGGAGGAAGGAAGGAAGGAAGGAAGGAAGGAAGGAAGGAAGGAAGCCTTACGGAAGTGGGGCAGGAATATTAATAGATATAAGTATTCAATTAATATCTCTGAGCTTTTGAAAGAGTTTGAATTAGTGCGGGTTTGTTCTTTTAAATTCCTTTAACCACATGTGTTATTTTTTTCTCTGTGCATTTTTTCTCCTCTCTTCCCCCAAAATCCTGTTGTGCTACCTTGGTGTACCTGGGAGAGATGAGAGGACTTCGGAACCTCCTTGATTAGGAACCAGAGGAACTATAGAATTAAACCAAAGAATTGTTAAGGATGACAATGAAAAGAGACTGCCAATAATCAAGAAACAGAAGAAAGCAAACTAGACATCAGCACAAATGATAGAAATTGGCAAAAAGAGAAGATACCAAAGTCTAGAAAGTCAAATATCTCAGGAAGAGACTTAAACTTACAGCCCAGACCAAAATAATATGAAGAGCAACAAAATCCACAAAACCAAACAGGGGTCTTAAATAAATAATAAAATTCAACCCCAGGACCAGGACCAAAGCCAGATTTTTAAAGTTTGCCATAAATTTCGGAAAGAAGCCACTGTCCTTATCTCTGGGGAAAGTGGGGGCCTCAACAGAGAAGGCTCACTTCCTAGGTCACACAAGATGACAGTGTTTAATGAAGGAGACTGGAATGCAACAAGGATGATTAGGGTGATGGAAGCTAAAACATTTGAAGAACTGATTGCAGGAATTGGGTATGTCTAGTCTAGTGAAAAGAAGGACTAGGGGAGACGTGATAGCAGTGTTCCTATATTTGAGGGGCTCTTACAAAGACAAGGGGGTCAAATTATTTTCCAAAACACCAGAAGACAAGACAAGAAACAATGGATGGAAACGAACCAAGGAGGGAAGCAACCTACTGTAGAACTAAGGAGAAATTTCCTAAAGGTGAGAGCAATAAACCAATAGAACAGCTTGTCTCCAGAAGTTGTGTGCTCTATCACTGGAGATTTTTTAAAAAAGAAACTGGATAGCCATTTGTCTGAACTAGTATAGGGTCTCCTGCTCAAGCAGGGGGTTGGACTAAAAGTCCTTCAAGGTCCCTTCCAACTCTTTCTTCTATATTCAATTCTATATTCACTCTGCTGGAGTGTAGCAGGCAGGAAGAAATTATTGGAGACAAGTGGTCTCTCAGAGAGATGACAAAAAAGAAATTATTTCCTCTATTTAAAGGTAAAGGTTGCTCCTGTCCAGTTGTGTCAGCCACCTTCTAATTCTGGCAACATAATTTGATCTGCCTTTTGGTAAATAAGTTTCTACCTTGAGGCCTTTACAGGCTTGAATTTCTCATTAGAGTGTGCATACTCTAAACTGGAGAACATTGCTTTAACGTTAGTATAACAGATGCTAGTTCTGACTTCTGAATGTTCACCAGTACTGAATCTTCTAGAAAATGCCTCCCATATTAGGGCTCTTGCACACAACTTTTCATTTCTATTCATATCCTCTCTCTCTCTCTCTCTCTCTCTCTCTCTCTCTCTCTCTCTCTCTCTCTCTCTCTCTCTCTCTCTCTCTCTCTCTCTCTCTCTCTCTCTCTCTCTCTCTCTCTCTCTCTCTCTCTCTCTCTCTCTCTCTCTCTCTCTCTCTCTCTCTCTGCTTGCATTAACACCCTCTAATGTCACTGCCTGAGTTATAAATCCTTTCCTTACTGAAGGTCAGCTTCAATCTTGTATGAAAATGAATGTCATAATTACTGCCACTCACTTTAAACAAGTATTAGCTATTATATTTCCAAAGACCCAGCTAACTTTTATCCCTTCTGTAACCTCCCTAGTATTTCCAGCATTTTGGCTGTCAGAGTGGGAAATGACTGCCCTCCCATTTATGCACCAACCAGAATATATAATGGAAATGTCATCTAAAGTCCTTTCTTTCCCTAGAGACAAAAAGCTTTTTGTGGCTATTTTGCTGCTAGTTACACTTTTTAAACAATTGTTTAAATACTACTGAAAATAAAAACCCATGGTTATTTCTAAAAGCAGATCACACCCCAAACTCACAAAGCAACCAGCCAGCATCTTTGCATTCTCAGTGTCTGAGTCCAGGCTCAGCTGTGCATGTTGTGCAGCCAAACTATGGTTACCTGTAGCCTTCAGAATGAGCCTTCTGAAAATTTTGGACTCATAATCTCAGTATGTTCCTCTTTTTCATTACAAGACTGGGCCCAGCTCAGTTCTGGATAAATAAAACCACCTGCTATAATTTCAACAATTAGAAAAAAGAAAAGAAAGAGGAAGAACCGCAAATAAATGAATCATCCACACAACACTGAATGAACTCTTACAAAACCCCAACTTTATAGGCTAACTTGGAAATAAGCAAGGGAAAAAATAAAGCCAGATTGCAAAATAAGAGTACATCACCAACAAGGCTAAATATATTTTAAGGCCATAAAAATAACTTGGGACTTTCCACAACTAAGATATTATTTGCCCTCAGTGCATAACAGTTTTCCTCCAAATTTTCAAATTTATTACCCCAATTTTTCTTTTAGTTATTTCAGTGCAGATTTTTTTTTTCTGAAAGAGAATTTCCTTCCTAATTTTTTTTGCAGAGAAGAATTGGTAGAGGAAGGTATTTCTGGATTTATTTCATTATTTAGTTTTGAGGTTAAAAAGAGAAAGGTAAACAAAAGCACTTAAATGAAGGAAATGAATAAGGGTAAAATGAAGAAATTTTTATGTATTTCTATATAGCATTTTAAGAAGAAAAACAAATATTGAATAGTATTTGGGATATGCAGCATAAAGGTATTTCCGAGCTTTGGTTTTGTTATGTTTTACTTTCTTATTTCACAAATACTTCTTGAATATTAGTAGCACATTTAAAAATTGTTCGTTAGTAGAAAGTGGAAGATCATGAGTTCAAGTCCCGCATTAGCCATAAAAGCCAGCTGGGTGACTTTGGGCCAGTCACTGTCTCTCTGCCCAATCTATCTTACAAGGTTGCTATTGTGAGGAAAATAGGCAGGGGAACGTGAATTAGACATGCTTTCCACTCTGAGTTATTTGTAAGACCAATAAAGGCAGAATACAAATATATAGATAAATAAATAAAATAGACAAATAATAATTATATTAAAATAATACTGCATTTTTTAATTGTTGATCAATAAACTGTGATTAAGCTGTGATAGACAAAGTGTCAGAACAAATGTGGGGATATGAAGTACAAACACAATCTAATTCATTGATCTAGTCTCACAAAAAAAAGTTTTCTTTAATATTGTAATTCTCAAGTCTAGTTCTGTAGACTGATTCTGTTAACTTTAGGTGATCATTAATTCCATTTGATTGGTTTCCACTTGATTTCATGTTGTCTTTTCTGATTTCCTCTGAATTGACTTGTAATTGTTTAACTACAGTGTCTGTACTTTTGAAAATATGTGGGTATATGTGTGGATGCAACTATATCCAAATCTCTGGAAAAGGATATGAGGAAAAAGAAAGGCTACAGCTATCAATTAATGGGCTAAGTTGACATTTCTCCGCAAGAAGTTCTATGTATCAATATCATTTTGATTACAGCATTGCTGGCAGTGTTGTGTATTGTTATCATGATGGGATCACAGTTATTCTCTGAAGTCACATTGAAAACATAGAACACTGTACGTGGCATTCATTTGATTTGGATAGCCAAGAAATAAGTGTTTCAGTTGGTGGTTGAAATGAAAATAAGAGATGTGGGGGCACCGAGAGAAACGAAATTTGAATAAGCCATCCGGCCTTTCATCACAAGATGAATGGTAGATAGCTTCTATTATTCACATCTAGAGCAGACAGGCCTACCAAGAATGATTTGGCAAGTATTGAAGATAAATCATAACACAGATCGCTGGCATCATGATTCCATTGTGAACGTGATTCTTTTCTTTAAAAATCTGTGATGAACAAGAAGAAGATGAAATAGGGCAGGCAAGATGTATAATTAAAGAAGTGCAAGTCTCCTATGAAATCACCCTCCACGTTCGCTCTTTAACCTCCCCTGGAGGTCCTTCAGAGAACCACAATTTTTTTATACAGGGAAATGCTAGATAAAAATATTATGAATATACATATACATATTGAAAGTTTAAACTTTGGTTTATTCTTTATTCTAAGAATTAATTAGAATAGAACAAATGGTATAAGGACTTCTTAGCTGGGATAAAGATAGTTTCAGTACTAAATAAGCACAAACATGCTTTGCTTCATCCAGCTTATCAGCAATGTAGAATTCCAGGTTGGACATTCATTTGGAATTACTCTAATGATTTTATGTACAGATTAAAATGCAGATTGATTCCAAAATCCCTGCTTGATAAAATATAGATCATGCTAGAAGAGTCATCCCTTTTAGGAGACCACGATAGGCAACAATTCAATCAAATGGATATTGGGGAAGGCATGATAGGACTTCAAAGTTCTCTTAATTTTCAATGGTTTTAGCAATAATTGCTTCATGTTATTATCAAAATGGATCTCAAAGAATGTAATGTGATGTTTGTTTACTCCAATTTGCCCAAAGAACAACTTGTGGCTTATGTCAAATGAGCTTTGCAAGATTCTTTTAATCAAAAGAAACAATATAAATGGGAATCTCCCAACAGCTTTCTATAGCTAAAACTCCTGTAGCTTTAGGATTCATACTACTTTTATATATTAAGTCTGATATTTTTGTTATAGTTAATATTACTTTATATTTCTTGAAAAACAGAATAATAATGTGTATGTGCCAGCCTGCCTGCCCATTCATCCACTCACCCATCCATTTATCATTAGAAACATATTAGAACACCTCTAATTTATCCGAATGAACCAAAAGCTTCTAAGGAATTCTCATGTAAAACATTAATGTAAAAAGGTTGCAAGAGATATTAAAAAGTTTATTGAACTTGGGGGTCATTTTCATCTATTATGCAAAGCTCTGGTACATATTTCAAACAAGATATTGCCAAGCTAGAGAAGTACTGACAGAAAAATCAGTGTTCAAAGGGCTATAACAATTACCCAAGAAGAGAAGTCATAAAGTTTTTGGTTTAGGGAAAAAATATGAATAAAGATATAATGACAAATATCTTGATGTATATTACATAGTCTTATAACAGAATTTAAATGAATTATGATTAGCTAATTAGCTTATAATACGACTTAAGGTATCTCTATTTATATTTATCTATCTCTACTATATATATAGAGAGAGAGTCATATATATATATGATACCTTTTGACCTTGTACTTAATTTATGAAAGATTTTTGGATTTTGCTCATCATCACCATCTGCTGGACTAATAATGAAATAGTCTTTTGGGTTGCTTTGGCCTCAAGGCATGCTTCATGTATTAAGTTATTGAATACTATTTTATTGTACTGTAGACTTAGTGGTATTTTATAAACCTAACTTTAGAAGCTTGTTCAACAAGCCATATTTAAAACAAACCATGTCTTTGTATGATACATGAGACCAACCAATGACCTGATTCTCATGCTAGTCTACGATTTGATTGATAATGTTCTGTTGGATTACCCACAAATTGTTGTTCACCTATCACTGTAAGCAGAAATCAAGGATTATAGGCATAATCATTGGATTTTTCTAATATACAAATGCACAATCAAACCATCTTGGCCTTTCAGTGATATATAAATCCACCAGTGTCTCAATCTTCTAGCTTTGTATTTATTTGCTCATTTTTTACTTTTGTCACCTTCCCAGTAGTAGCTATTCTGGGCAGCTACTGCATATTCCCAGATCACTATTTCTCATTCATTAATTTCTCTGTTCACTAGCTCAATCCATCAGTTTTTAGGGGAAATTAATACTGAAAATCCATATATTTAAATATTTTCATCAGAAGTACATTTTTTCTATAGAATTTGTTCTCTGATAACATGCCACGGATGTTGGCATGAAGATGCATACTGAGTTCAATGCACCTTAAATTTCGCACAAATGTTGCCATATTTTTTTAAGTACTGATCAAACTGAGTATTAGTACTGTCCAGTTGTATAAGATCAACCTCCATCAACCTTCCTACCACCTGTGGGGGTGTGTCACTGCGCACATTCACCCTGAAATGTCTTCTCACGAACTCTACAACCCCATGCTGCAAAGGCTGTCTTCAACACGGATTCTGCTCTTCTCTTAGATCAGTCTGCCTTCTTGCATTTAAGACCCATACCCATGTCTCAGTCAGAATGTTGAGCTACAAAGAGGCTTCTGAAGCTGTTGCCTGTGCCACTGTCACTGTCAGAAGAATCTTCAGCTGAAAATGATTACTGTGTCCTGAAAGTGTCAATCAGATATCAAAGATAAAGCAAAGAGAAAGAAGGAAAATGTACCCTTTATAAAGAAAAAAAGGGAGGAATAATAAAGGGGAAATGCTTTGGGGAGACATGTTTAGAAGTCCTTTGAAACATTTGAGAAGAAATGTGTTATTGGAAGCCAAAGCACACTCAACTGTCCAACTTTAATTTTCACTGATAAGCCTCCTGGCCTTTGTCTCCTAAAAACAAATTTTTTCCCCCAGCTATTTAAATCTAGTAAAACATCCAAATCCCTTCAAATATCTATTTTTTACCTTCATTGTGGCTGTTTCTATCACTGGACTCAGCCTGTTGCCTGCATGTTGGAACTGTGGCCAAATTGTGAAGGTTATGAAGGTTATTTTAGGAGGTCAGTGACTGACACCATGAACCACAATATGAAGTGCCAAATATATGTAACTTAAAGACATGAACCTACTATAATCCCAATGAATTAAACAAGTTAAGGAAATCTGTGATGATTGGAAGCCAAAACATGTTGGGAGTGGTGGTCAGAGATAATTCCCTGCCTGTTAGAATACTTGAATAGAAAATATATATATGTATTTTCTTTAGCCAATATACACGATAAAAGACAAAGGAAGATCCTTTGTAAATGAACAGTGGCAAAAATGTCTGTGGCGTGGGGAGGAACTAAAGACAGTTTAAAACAGGTCTAATGGAAAATTAATTGATACCATTTATTAGAGAAAAGATAAGCATTAAGAAACGAATAACCATACAGTTATTACAACAAACAGGTAAAGAGGTACCAAAAAAAGTGGAAAAAGAATACCTTTAAGCAACAGGAGCTGCTGGACTCAAAAGCAAGAAACTCCTTTGACCTGAGGAGTATTAGCAAAGATTACAGTTTCTTCTCCCACCCAACAGCCAGAAAAGGGGCCTTGAAGGGGCCTTGCATTAATTGATAGCCATTTATTAAAGAAATTAAAGCTTCTGATATTCATGCTTCTGTCTTTGCCAGGAGATGAAGGAAACGACAGATAGAGGTGTGAGATAGATTTGTTAACTGTATCCCCAAGGCTGACTCTGAAACAAGGACTGTAGCTATTATGAAAAGAAAAGAACGGGGGGGGGGAGACAATAGTAGCAGAAGAAGATATTGCTGCTAAGAAAGCAGGGGCTGGGGAAATAGGACACCTGGGAAGAAGAACTAACTGCAAAAGAAGTTGCAGAAGCAGACAGGAAAGATGCTTTAATAGAACAAATGGATGCAGAAGAAGCTGCAAAAAGAAAAAGAAAAGAAAGGTGGAACAGAAAGCAAAAAAGGATGAAGGTTTGGCTGCTGAAAACACAACATTAGAAAATTCAGCAGAGGAGGCATCTGGGAGGAGGTGAGGCAGGAAAAGAAAAGGAATTGGCGGATGTCAGTAAGAAAGGACACTAGGCAGAATAGCCAGCCATTACTGAACCTCTCCATCTCCCTCACAGTGGAACCTCAATGTCCAGCCTCTATTTATCACAGTATTTCTGAAGACCTCTTTCTTCTGCCTTCCACTTTCTAATTCCAGATTTGTGCTGTAAGATACTTAGCACCCAAGTTAATGTGCAAATACCTGCTTGTTTATACCAAATTTATTTCCTAACTTGACTGAAACTCTCTCCGTTTCATCTGCATTCTAACAAGCAGAGAAAAGTAGAAACTGAGGCTAGAAACTAAAAGAACCTGCAGGTGGATGTTGAGATAGAAAAGAAGCAGCTTTTGAACCAAGGCAAAAATGGACAGCCTGTGTACTAAGGGAAGGTAGAGAAAACAAGAGAAAGGTAGAATGAAGATCATTCTATAGCGTTCAGATGTTTTCTAGATATATCTCTGTGGAGAAATGACTTACATCAGATATGGTTTATTCATAAATCATAAATTGTTATTCTTACATAAAAGGTTCACTGTCCATAATCAATTGGTCTTCTGAGCAAACCTGAGATAGAATATAATACCTGTTTCTTCATGCTTGGGATATTACACTATTAGGAAATGGTTTTAAAGGATATCAATATAAGAATTCACAAGTTTTTTCTTAGAGTAGGAGTTATAGGGACCCATAATAGTGGGGGGGGGGAGGAACAAATAATATAACATGCTTTGGGACATTGTGATGTGACTTCTGTATTTGCACCCAGCATTGGGCAGAAATTTAAAAAGACAAGGTTTGCATCATAATATCACAACATATATTTCTTGCCTTTTTTTTTCATTCTTGGGATTTGCACCAGATATCTATAGGGGCACTGATAGCTAAAATACTTCATTCAGTGATATGCAGTGCTTTGGATGTATGTGGGAAAAAGGATTTGAGAAAATGTCTGAGGATGAATGCTGCATCTTTCTGCTGCTCATTAAAGCATCTATATCTTTTCCAGAGTCATAAGATTGTAACAGAAGCCTCCCTGCAGCTATGATGCACTCCTGGAAAAAGATGCAGTGGCTATAACAAGTCACTGATAGATATGCTATTCCAGATTCCTAAATTGCAGAGTCCTATGTTATTTTGTTCCCAAATAAATTTAAAGAAATTGTTCTACCTCTGACCAAATAAGCCTGGTTCACCATACCTCCCTGTTATCGCAGGTGTAATTGAGGCTGTCAGAGGCAAGGACAAGCTGCTTTCCATCTGACTGAAGCGACATCAGCTTCTTGGCCAAGCTGTCCGGGTAGCTTGCCTGCCTGTTGAGTTTTTTGTTGTTTGGGTTTTAATTCACTTTACTAAGATTGCTTTTCACTCACTTAAGTGACAGGTAGTTATTTGTTTTCTTGGGTTCCATTTGACACTTTTTTGTTAGTGTAAAAATGCTAATAATAATAATTACGGTTTTTAAAGAGTTGTCTGAGGTTTTAGTGCTGCCGCATTGTTAATCTCAAACATCAACAACACTGTGCTGTATATGGGATAGTATGATAGCATTTAAATATAACAAAAGGAGCTCATTATAGCAAGACCTGATTGCAGTATCTCTCAGTCTCTTGATAGCAAGCAAAGACTTAACATGCTCTACATTTGTTTGCAGTGTTATGGCTCTCTGCAGATTTTTTTTTGGGGGGGGAAAGCCATTTTAATTGTCTTTTTCTAAAGGTTCCTTATGGAATCCCCTTTTCAGCCCCCTTTTATTGAAACAGGAAATGGATCTTGTGATAGAATAGAATAGAATAGAATAGAATAGAATAGAATAGAATAGAATAGAATAGAATAGAATAGAATAGAATAGAATAGAATAGAATAGAATAGAATAGAAACTTGTCACTTTAAAGCAGGGGTTCTCAACCTTGGCAACTTTAAGACTTGTGGACTTCAACTCCCAGAATTCCTCAGCCAGGTTTGCTGGCTGAGGAATTCTGGGAGTTGAAGTCCACAAGTCTTAAAGTTGCCAAGGTTGAGAACCCCTGCTTTAAATGTATACTAAATCAGCATACATTAAAATGAAATTTTGTTGCATTCAGCTCTCAAAAAAAACACCATTTTCCATATACTCACAAACACACACACATATGACATAGAGAAACATCATAGTCTAGTTCGAATGTATACATATATATGGCAAAAAAAATTACGAGATGGATGGCATAAGGAACAAAGCTGTTGCAGAATCTAGTAGTCCTGTTAGATATAAGAAAATAGAAGAAATGTATACAATCTGATGGAAGGGAAGGTGGCTTTTGGTTAATTTGTTTACTTTTTTCTCCCTTCAGTTGAGGTAGGCAACTTGTTACCCTGCATATGCTTTTTGAAGTCTTCCTTTAGGATTTGGGAAAGCCAGTTTGGTGTAGTGGTTAAGGTGCTGGCCTAGAAACTAGAAGCCTGTGAGTTCTAATCCTGTTTTATGCACAAAAGCTGGCTGGATGACTTTGGTCGAATCACTCTCAGCCTAGCCCAGTCCACTTTGCAATGTTGTGAAAAGAGGGTGATAGGAAGAATTAGGTAAGTTTGCTGCTTTGAGTTACTTATAAAGTAATAAAGGCAGGATAAAAGATGATAAATAGACAGACAGATGTGGGACGCTGGAAAGGTAACAGATTGCCAGAAATGACTATACAATGACAGACAGAATATTCACACACTACTCCTTGAGCCATTCATTGCAAAATAACTACAATGCCCTCTGCACTTTGTCCATGAACAGTCATTAAAATGTTCTTCCTTTATGAAATACTTTTTCAACAGAAAGCTGTTCTTTCTCAGAAGGAGTGAGAATGTTTTCCATTTCCAGATCTTTTCTGTCCAGCAAAATAGTCATCTTCTGTGATGGTTTGGAAAAGAGTATCAGAATAACAGAGTTGGAAGGGACTGAGGAAGTCTTTTAGTCCAACCCCTGCTCTATACCATTTCAGACAAATGGCTATCCAATGCCTTAAAAGCCTCCAGTGATGGAGCACCTGCAGCTTCTGAAGGCAAACTATTTTACTGATTAATTGTTTAACTCTTAGGAAATTTCTCCTTATTTCTAGGTTGGTTCTCTGCTTAATTATTGCCATCCATTGGAGAAGGGTTACCTAAATTGCCCTCGTTAACAGAAAAAATAGATCTTTTAAAACCATTTAATGGAGAACACAAGCTATTTCTCTCATAATTCTGTTTGATGGCTTCCAGAAAACATGTGGTTGGCCACTCTGAGAAGAGAATGTTGGGTGGGATGGGCCTTTGATTTCATCTAACTGGGGTCTTCTTTATGTGCTGATCAGAACTGTAGACATAAAAACTGGGACATAAGATTCCATCTTCCATCTTTTATTTACTATGAGCTTCTTTTGCATGGATTGCAGTAAATAAAAGATGAATACTGTATGGCTTTCTTTTGATCATTGTAACCCTTGTTACAATTGCTAAGTTGTGCCCAACACTTTGCACCCCCCATAGAGCACAGCACACCAGGACCCTTCTTTTCTCCGTGGTCTCCTGGAGTTGACCAAATTCATGTTCATTGCATCAATGACACTGTCTAACTATCTCATCTTTGCTGCACCTTCTTCCAGTGGTGGGATTCAAATATGTGAACAACTGATTCTCTGTGTGGATGCCACTTCCGGAAGTCCATTCTGGGCCTGGGCAACAAAAAATTAGCTACTGATTCTGCAGAAGTGGTGCGAACTGGCTGAATCCCACCATTGCCTTCAGTCTTCTCCAACATCAGAGTCATTTCCAGTGGCTCCTCTTTCCTCATTTAGTGGCCAAAGTATTTTATCTGTCCTTCCACAGAACAGTCAGGGTTGGTTTCTTTTAAGACCATGTAACCCTACACTAATGTTACTGTATATTATACTCTCCTTTATTGTCTCATGTTTTTCCCCCAAAGAAGCTTTTTTTAATTTTTATTTTTCCACTGCTCTCAATCACTTTCTCTTCCAGAAAGCTTTTAAGTAAGGAAAGAGATTATTCCAATTACTTGTGAAGTGAGAAGAGTTTAATATAAAATTGGCTCTTCCCAGAAACATTCTGCATTGATCTATTTAAAATGTAAAATTTATGGAAATGCATGGAAGTGTTGTTCTGCTCAACCTGAAGTGCAAATCATCATTATCCTGATCTATTGGTCAGAGTTTGGAAAAGATGTGATGGATTTATAGTTTCCCAAAGTGGGAAGAATTTGGAGCAGGAGAAAAGCTTTGTGTGAAGAGAAGGATAAGAAGTGTAAGGAAGAGGAGGGAAAGAGATGCTTCTGGAGGAGGGGGCTGCAAATCATTTTCTTGGAAAGTTCCTATTTTTGCAAAAGTTAGATTTTGTAAGGAGCATACCCCCAAACTGCCTCTTTCCCAAGCTGCAAAAAGAATCAGAGAAATTGGACAGAATTTTTAAATTAACAAAATGGAAATACATCTCTGTTTTGACAAAATCATAAATCCAGCAAGAATTTAGCTGCTTTGAAAAGATATGGGGAAAGAACAAAGGGAAGCTTGTATCCTTCTAAGAATAAATCAAACCGGAATGGTTCAGGATTTTCAAAGCAGATGAAAATACCCGGGCAACAGTGTTGCTGAAGATGTTCTGGTTTGTTTGTTTTCCACTGGGAGGGTTGTGTAGCAGACACCACTGGCACGGCAATGACAGGAAGAAAATACAAAGAGCTTCACTTGGCACATTCATACCTCGTGATCTGGAAAGTCAAACAATATCAAGAGGATTGATTTAGTGTCAGTGTCTGACATAAATCTCCAAGAACGACTGCTAAGCAACTAAGAGGGCACAATGCATTGTTTCTGGATTGCGCTTTTAGCACAGTTCATCCATTTTTCTTCAGCTTAAGCTGCATATGGAATTACAACTCATTTACTATTCTTCCAGGAGTATCTGTACATCATCTGTGTTACGAAGCCAGGTGATGGATGAAAGAATAATGCAGCCTAGCATAGCCTATTAGCAGTAAGTTTACTTTCAAACAGAACTTTAATTTGCCTTTAAAAAGTGTTCAGGAGAAGAATTCATCCACCTAAATTTCTCTCTCCATAAAGTTATTGGAAAATTTTGAAAGTACATTTGTGCCCAGCAATATTTGCAATGGCTTGGTATGATTATTATACCTACTTGACAGCAGAGATTTAGATGTTTTCTAGATCCATGAGAAAAAAATAACCTATCTCAATTTCTTTGCATTATGCAATTCCTATAATAATTTAACCACAGCCAATTTACTCCAGCACTTCCAAAATTAATATATGATTCTCCTTACCATGGATTCCTTCAAACTTAAAATCAACTCTCTTTGTCTCTATGGATAATTCTCTTGTGGCCTGAGGAGGAAAACCTAATAACCTGCAATGATTTATCATTGCAAAGTCTTGAGGGTATCAATCTGGTGCCTTTAAGTTATCAAGCAAAAAGTAGAATTATCATTTTAGGTAAACTTCTGTAATGAAATAATTTGGAGCAAATGTGACCATAGCAATAGTAAAAATAATAATAATAATAACAATCTATTTCCTTCATCGCTAGTTGCACAATCTACTCACACAAGATACATCTGGGAAAAGAATTAAAATCTGTGCATCTATGTATATAGAATAGAGACAGTGGTCAGTGCAGTAATGCTGAGTGCCTGCTCTAATTTTTCTTACAGAATTGTCTAATCAAAGATTAAAAGTAAATAAATGTAACATAACTAGAGAAATGCTGATATCTCCAGAAATGCATAAACCACACGAGATTACTGACAGGATGTTACCTGTCTCCCAGGCAGAAGCAAGTTGAAATGGCTGCTGGCAATGCCAGGAAGTCTCAGAGAGATCAAAAACCATACGATTAAAAATGTATTTCGGAAATAAACAGTGTAAATCACAGCAATGAAGTATAAATTAGAAATGAGTTGGTGTCAGAGATATTCGTATTTCTTTGGAGAGAGAAAGTGAGAGAGAGGAAGAAGAAAATAACAGTGTCCTTCAAAAATGCAATAAACTATTGCTAGTAAGGATTTGTTTCTCTTTCCTCTTTCTGTCATCTATAGTGTAGTCTGGGAGGCAATGAAGCCACAACTGTGTAAATCTCAATATCAAAGAAGATCACACTGGTCAAAATTCATCTCAAGTCCTGGTCCAGTTTTGGGTACCATAGTTTAAGAAGGATTGAGACAACCTGGAGCAGGTACAAAGAGAGGCCATGAGCATCACCAGGAGATTTAGGATGCCAAACAGAAGTCAAGATCTATTCTTTATCACTCCAGAATACAGGGCACCAAGTAACGGTGTAAAACTAGAAGGGAGGCTTATTGTGATCGAACGTTAGGAAAAATAACCTAAGAGTTCTTATTTCTTAGGAAGAAAGTAGGTTGCCCTTCATTATTTTTAAGCAGAAATTCAACAGATATTTGTCAGGAATACTCTAAGTATTGGTAACTGCAGGGTGAAGATCATGGCTTTAAAAGGCCACTTCCAACTTTTATAACTCTACATAATAAAAAGTAATGATTGTCATATATACTGAAACTCCATAATAGCATCAGATAATTCTTAGAAGAAACTTAAATGGCACAAAACAGCATGCAAACATTTAGTTTCTTCAGAAGTGTTCATCAGGCAAGCTTTTGCAAAACAAGTAAGGGACAGTAAAGACACTAAAAGTAAAGCCAATAATAGAATAGAATAGAGCTGGAAGGGACCTTGGAGGTCTTCTAGTCCAGCCCCTCCCTCGTTCAAGCAGAAGAACCTATACATTGTCATATTATGTCATATAATGTCATATTATGAACAAGAGAAATGAAGAGGAGAAAGGGATAAAGAGAAAGATAGTGAAGTGGTTCAGCAGTTCAAAGTTTATGTTTATTCATAAGTTAATAATGATGATGATGATAATAATAATAATAATAATAATAATAATAATAATAATAATAATAATAATAATAATATAAAGTTGGAAGGACTTCGGAGGTCATCTAGTCCAACCCCCGGCTCAGGCAGGAAACCCTATACCATTTTGGACAAATGCCTGTCCAGTCTCTTCTTAAAAACTTTCAGTGTTGGAGCATTCACAGCTTTTGGAGGCAGGTTGTTCCACTAATTACTTGTTCTCACTGTCAGAAAATTTATCCTTAGTTCTAGGTTGCATCTCTCTTTGGTTAATTTCCATCCATTGTTCTTGTCTGGCCTTCAGGTGCTTTGGAGAATAGCTTGACTCCCTCTTCTTTGTGGCAGCCCCTGAGATATTGGAACAATGCTATCATGTCCCCCCTTATCCTTCTCTTCATTAAATTAGACATTCCCAATTCCAGCAACCATTCCTTATATGCTTTAGCCTCCAGTCCCCTAATTGTCTTGGTTGCTCTTCTCTGTACTCTTTCTAGAGTCTCAACATCTTTTTTATATCGCGTTGACCCAAACTGGATGCAGTATTCCAAGTGTGGCCTTACCAAGGCATTGTAAAGTGGTATTAACACTTCACCTGATCTTGATTCTATCCCTCTGTTAATGCAGCCTAGCACTGTGTTGGTTTTTTTGGCAGCTGCAGCACACTGCTGGCTGATATTTAAGTGATTGTCCACTAGGACTCTGAGATCCCTCTCACAATTTGATAGAAGCCATGATGATATCATATGAGCCATGACATCATTCCACAAATGATGTGAATTATGCAATATCCATTATTTGTCTAACGATGTCATAGTATATAACCTAATTTGCCTTTGTGCATGCATCTATTACAAGTAGGAATTCAGTCAAGCTCTTGGCCTTGCTGCTCCACTCTCCTAGTTTTGATACAGTGATTCCTACTTTCCTTTTGTTTGATGTGAATGTTGGTTGTGTCAATGTCCATGTATTACAATCTTCTCTTCCTTGTCACCAGCCAAGATTTTTAACCAAAATCTTAAACTTTGGGTAGTTTCAAATCTTTCATGCCAACTGTTACTGAACTACAACTCCCAACTTGTCAATGACTAATGGAGGTCAATGCTGGGAGCCATAGTTCAACAATAATATAGGCAGCTGATAGCATGCTAAACATTGTTGAATCTAGATTCCAATGGCATATGTTAATGCTGGTCTAAATCCAGTATTGCATCTGAGTATTGATTGGATATTCTACCTATTGATTTGGAGTAACCCCCTAGATCTTACAGAGTAAGCAGAAATGCAACAGTGTAAAAAAGCAACTAACCAACAACACAACGTCCTAGATAAACTCATATTCTGTGCTGTTGCATATTCTATGAATTACCGTTGTGTTGCTCCTAAGCTGAAGAATGCACATCTCTGAGAGTTTCTTTCACTCACTCTCCCTCTACTTTTAGGAAAGAAGATAAGATTCTCCTCTTTAGCCAGACCTTTAGTTTAAATCCATTTTTTAAAAATCAGATGTTGTTTATTCTTTCTTCCCAGCTGCTTTGAGTACCCTTGTGAATAATACAAATTAGATTCAGGAAGAGGAAGAAGAGGAGAAAAAACGAAGATAATTCTTTTCTTTATAATGAGAAGCTTAGCTGTTCTTCCTAGTTCTGCCGGATTTGATCTCAAACCTGTCACATTGCTTATGTACTTGTCAAAGTCTATGATGAAGGACATATTGATAAACAGAGGGAAAATCAATAAAAAGAATCTATACAAATCCAAGGAAGTCATTGTTTTTGTAAGAAAGCTTCCATTTTTTTTAACGGCTAGTCCTGAGGAATAAGTTTTAGCACATTGTTGATATTCATTTGTTTTTCCTTCCAGTTTTCCTGAAACAAAGTACTCAGATGAAAGATTTAACTACCCGAAACCATTTATTTTGGTAGCATTTCCACCATTAACCTTAGATCATCCTATAAAGACAGCTGGAAAAGAAACAAATAAACACATCTCATTCATCACGAAGTGTGATAATAGAATGTTTTACAAACAGGCAAAATGCTTTTCTTTTGAAAGGAAACTGTGCAATTTTTAACACTGCATATGCAGAAATTCCCCAGGCGATTCAAGAAAGCAAAGTTATATATAGGCATCAAGGTGTTTTCATGACATCTTATTAACAGCTGGGACATTTGCCGGAGGGACTCTTGATGTCATCAGAGCATTTTAAAGATGGAACCAAGGAATGAGTTAGGGGAATCTTAATGTCAACATTGAAGCATATGCTTCAGTTAATTTGCTCTCAACAAGAGATGATGATATCTATATATCTATATGTATCTCTATAGGGAGGGAGAGAAAATACGAAACTGCTCAAGGAGACAATCACTTTTTTTTGGCATCTCCTACCTCTTCGATCTTTTTTTTTTCTCCACAAAGAAAACCATTCCTGAAGGCAAGGAAATCTTCCAGAAAGGACTGTGGTAGGCACAAAGAAGTTTGCAATAGGGTGAGAAATTTATGAGAATCCAATGGGGCCAGCCCTACCGGGAGGCAAAACAAGATTGTTTTTCCCTGCTTCATCTGGTATAATAATTTGGCTGCCTATGATGATGAATACACACTGTTTTGGTTGCAAGGGAAACTACATTTGTTGTCCACCCTAACTAGTTATTTGGGGTTCCAAATCTATTGTTAATGTTTATATGTGCATGCAGAGCATTTCTGCAGCTAAAGGACATCCTTGCTGAATACTTCAAAGGCAACAAATAGAGATTCTATTTCAGAAACAGACAAACAAACAAGAGCCAGACTTCCAGTGTCCAAATGTTTAAAATAATGTGAAGCCAATGATTGTCATATAATCAATGTGTTGTGTGGAGCAATTGTCAAAGTGCTTGGACTGGTGCTGGGATGGCAAAGTTCTAGACCTCTGTCAATCATAGACATTCACCGGATGACTTTTGGACTAGTCACACTCTCTCAGCCCAGTCTATCTCATAGGATTTTTGTTCTGGAAAAAAAAATTGGATGAGAAAGTGCTTTCTACACCACCTGGATCTCCTATACTAAGGATCTCCAAGCTTGTCAACTTTAAAACTTGTGGACTTCAACTCCCCAAATTCCCCAGCCATATGGCTGGCAGATAGACAGACAGACAGACAGACAGACAGACAGACAGACTGACCGACTGACTGACCAACTGACCGACCAAGATAGCATAGATGTTTTTGAGGAGATATCTACATTGAAGTAGGCATCTAGGTTAGTATTCTTCATCAAAGAGTTGCCATCATGTTCCTTGTGGTAATTTGGAAAATTGGACATGGTGGCTATTGGAGGACAGATGAGAAGAATTGACTCATCTCCTCTCGACTTGTCCTTGTTAATTCTTTCCCCTCAATCTCTGCATATGTCACCTCAGGTGCTTCACACATGCACCCAGATATATCTTACCCAGATATATCACAGTAAATAATGTGTTCCATTAATTACATTTATATCTTTAAAATAAATATTTAAATAAATAAAAAGAAGAAAAGGGGGAGGCAAAGGAGGTAGAAAAATGAGGAGAAAAATATTGAGTGCATATGCAGAATAACTAAAACTCTTCAGTTCAAGATGATATTATAGGGGGTTTCCAATGTCAAAAACATGGACTTTGGACTTTGTAATAGGTTTTTACAGAACATACTGTGTAAAACTGAACAACTTGTTCTTCTTGTAATGGAAGTTATTCTCAACATTTTTTCCAATGCCATAATTAGAAAGCATCAGGGTGATTCTTTTCTGCCTTTCTGATAGTTCAGCTTTCATAACCATATAATACATTAAAACTAAGGAAACCATAGCCTTAATAGTGCCCACAGTTCTGTTGTAGTCAGTTTGATGTCTCTGCATTTTAAATTTTTTATCTAGGTTTTTCATAGTCTTTCTCTCAAGACTATGTGCAGAGACATCTTTATTGCATAGTTACAATACTATTACTGTGGATTTTTGAGCCTAGAAAAATCAAGTTCAACTTCTCTGTTTTAGATTAGGGTTGTTTGCTGATATTCTTTACTGCTGCTATTATTTAAACAGACTAGTTTTTGCATTTGCTTCTTTTACCTTTAACAAGACATTATTTAAGTCTTTCCCACTTCCCAATTTTCTCTTTTGGCAATGTAAAAATTTAAAGGGTCATTGATTCATAGCATTTGGTCCTATAAATCACTAATAATATATATTTAATGTATATAAATAGATTTATGAGGATTTTTAGTGTTAAAGATTGTGTTAAATTATATCTTGAAACTTGAGAATAACTAATTTTGAAGAGTTTTGGTTGTTTCTAAGAATATTATTTTAAGAAAGTAGAAAAGTAGCAATATTCTTGATATTAAGGATTGTATTAATCATTGTTGGGGAGGAGTTTTGGGATTAAGATAAATGTTTTATACAGAATTGTTTTTTTGTTTTTTTGTTTCAGACAATACTTCTTTTGGTAACTGATGTACCATTTAAACAATGGCAGGAGCATGTATCAACATTTATTCTTCAAGGGAAGAATATCAGTTATTACATAATATAAATTAAATATAAGATATTACAACATGTGAATGTGAATGTTTACCAAATATGAAATTATATTTTGCTACATGCTTTTTAGTTTCAATAAAAGAGTGGGGGTGTTGTTAGGAAACAGAAATCCCAAAGGTGCTTTATCAAGAGGTGATTGGACTTTCTTGTTGTTTTTTTTGAAGACACTTCACTTCTTATCCAAGAAGCTTCTTCAGCTCTGACTGGATGGTAGGGAATGGGAAGATTTACGTTCCTTGTAGACAGCTGGTCATTTGTATTCTTTTAGAGAGTCGTTGAGGTTTATCTGTATCCTCAAGGTCACCTGAGTATTGCAAATGGGTGTGGAGTCTTCTTGGAACTGCTGAAAGGATTGTGTTGTAGACTGGAGATAGTTGATGTCATATCCTTCCCTCTCTATTGAGAGAGGGCTTTTCGGTTTTGACATAGATGGCCTCTTTGACTTCTCTTTCAAACCAGCGGACCTCTCTGTCCAGAATGTGGACTTTGTCGTCTTCAAAAGAGTGGCCTTTGTCTTTTAAAAGCAGATGGACTTCTGAATGTTGTCCTGATGGGTTTGTTCTCCTATGTTGTGCCATGTGTTTATGAGATGGTTGTCTTGTCTCACTGCATTATACAGCATATACCATGTTGTTCAGTTTGTGTCTGGGTGTTTTATCATTGGGGTGGAGAAATATAAATCCTTCCATTCCCCACCATCCAGTCAGAGCTGAAGAAACATCTTGGATGAGAAGCGAAATGCCATCAAAGAAACACAAGAAAGTCCAGTTGCCTCTTGAAAAAGCACCTTTGGGACAATCATGATCTAGATAACTGAGAATCTCCATAGACATTAAGAAACAGAAGGCAACTCGATTTAGAAGGTCATGACTTGAGATTTGGGTGGTATGCATATCTATTGTATGATAAAGCTGAAGTGAATGTAGATTTTAAAAATTATTCTGTTGGACAGTCTATTTTTAAAGTGTGGAATCAATATAAATTCAGCTTTTGTCCAAACACCTTGATGGCTTTCAGCACAAGAAGCATTTTATAGATGAAAATGGTAAGTAAACATAAATGGTTAACCTACTGAGATGTATTAGAACTTTCTCAAGAGGATTGTAAAATGAAATCAAGAGAAGATAAAACAGACAGATATCATTGTCAACGGTTTTCTTATGCACAATTAACAGAAAACTTTAAAGTGGATAAAAGATTTTGAACAAGGTAAGAGTGAATTTAAAATAAAATTAAGTACTAATGTTGAACTCGTTATTGATAAAATGTATAAACTTTTACTGAAAAATGAGACAGAAGAACAATGAAAAAACATGTGATAAAATGGTCTGAATGATTTGAGTATAATATACAAATGGATCAAATGGAAAAATGTGTAGCTCAAGAAATTGAAATTTATATTAAGTTCTAGCCTTAAAGATAATTTTTATAAGATGAATGTAGCACAGGCATTTGTCACCAGAGAAATTATCCAGAATGTATAAGGACACTTCAAATTTTTGCTGGCAATGTGAACAATATGAAGGGACATTTTATCATATTTGGTTAAAAAAAGGCCAAAACATTTTGGATACAAATGCATGCATTAATTCAGAAGATTTTAAAGATTAAAATACAAGTGAAACCAGAGACTTTTCTTTGGACAAGGAACTAGAAAAAAACTTCTGCTTCTGCTCTTTATTAGTTTGACTTAGTTTTTATATGTTATTTGAAACTTTAATAAAAATATATATTTAAAAAGATTAAGGATTGAATTAAGGAGGAGTGCAACCATTTCTAAAAGGAATTTATATCTACTAATCTAAAAATAATTCAATATGTTTTTCTATGGCATAGATTTTATGGTATTTTGTAATGTTAAGGAATCATTAAATATTTTCTCCAAAGTAGATTTACAAATCTTTTTGATATGTAACTAATATGAAATATAAATCAAGAATATAGATTCCCTTTCTATTTTTGTTTTGTTTTCTATTTCTTAAAAAATATATTTCTTTTCTTTTTTATTTTTTTTCTATCTGAGTTTCTTGATGTTTCTTCTAGTAATTTTAATTCCAGTTTCTGTTTCTACTACGGTAGTCCAGCATTTCTCAGGATGTAATCAATTTATGAGTTCATAGCTAAGGTAGTAGTATATATGCATCCTTGAATTTTCCTTTCCCAATTTTGAATCAATTAGAGAATCCAATTTCCATTTTTACTATTGCTTCTTCATCATACATACTGTATCCTTTGATAGGTAGTTGGGGTAGCTCTGTAAATATATTTTTAAAGGCTATCCATAATTTGTTGTGACCTATCCAGTCAAAAGCCTTTGTGTCATCAATAAAGCAAAATAACATATATTTTGCCTTTTCCATTGTTTATCAGAAGATAGCAATGTGATGATGTGTGACCAGCTGCTTTTGAATCCAACTTGTACATCTGATAGCAACTTGTTCCATTTATTGTTGAAGTCTGGACTGCGTTGTCTTATAGATGTATTAGTGAAGTAGAATTGTTCCGTAGTTTGAACATTTTTTAGCACTGTCATTTGGCAGGTAATAGTGGTAATGGAATATAAACTATTTTTCTCTCTCTCTAAACTTTTGTCCACTACTGTGTATGCCATATTGCTTAAAAATTCTATGCTGCACCTTAACTGGATCATTGCAAGTTTGTGAACTGTTCTGCTTGTATTTTGTTAATTTCTGCAGGTTTGTCATTAACAATATTGTCTAGGGAATATTTAACTTCACTTTACAGAATGCCTGGTTCTAGCTCAGTGAACAAACATATTATTGGTTTTAAAACTATTTGTTTATTTCAAATATTGTTATGCTGCCTACTCATACACTTCTAGGTGCTTTACAATATACATCCATTAAAGATCCATAAAAGTCAGTTCCCTACTAAAATGTTCCTATCCTCAGTTAAAATCTTTATTGCTGAGTACCCTACAAAGAGAACTGTTTCTACCAATTTCCTAAATAACAAAACAGAGAAGGCTAACCTGATCTTGGGGGGCAAACTGCCTCAAAGTGAGGAGAGTGCCATTGAGAAATGCCAATCACTAAGTTCTAGCTCACCTGATATCTTCAGAGATGGGCACCTGTTTTATCATTAAAATTAAAATTGACTTATCTTTTCATTATCCTTCACATTCAAAAAGCAAATGTCCAGTGAAGAACCTCTCTATCCATGGAGAATGTTTGTATGATTGAAGACCCCAATTTTCCAGTGTCAGAATAACAGAGTTGGAAGGGATCTTGGAGGTCTTCTAGTCCAACCCCTTGCTCAAGCAGGAGACCCTATTCTATTTTAGACAAATAGTTGCCCAATCTCTTCTTTAAAATCTCCCGTGATGGATCACCCACAACTTCTGAAGGCAATCCATTTCACTGATTAATTGTTCTAATTGTCAGGAAATTTCTCCTTATTTCTAGGGTAAGGGTTACGGTTAGTTTCCATTGGAAACTAATCAAGAAGAGAACCCACCCTAGAACAGATAGTGTCCACTTCCACTTGTAAAAGATCAAATTATTGGTTTTTATTCCCTCATGAAAGCCAGCTAAGGTTTCTCCCTCCCATCATTTCAGACTTTTGCTCTCCTTATTTCACTCTCAAAAGCCTTGACAGGACTTATCCAGTCTTGACTGGACTTGACTTAGTTTCTGGATTGGGGCACCTGGGAATTGATTGATTGGGTAGATTGGGCAGAATGGACATTGAAAAAAAAGATACCAGAAAAAGGCAGTGGCAAACTGCTTTGACAATACTGCTAAGAAAAGGAGTCACTGTTGGTGTGAAAGCTATAGCATTGACTCTTCAACACCTCTTGATCTACAACTCTTTTTTTAATAGACTGGTAATCTCAAGTCACTGACTTTTTTTACCAAGCATACATGAGTCTTTCCTTGGCAGGATGTAATTAACTAGGTGCTAGACTCTGACTGTCCTTATAAAGTATTTCCTGTAAATAAAACTTTCTGCTATAGTTATAAAACTTGCTTGGCTAATGATTGCTCTAGTCATGTTCCCAATCTCAGGAATGCTCATGTGCAGATTCAGAATGCTCCAACTCTGCCAAAATACATGTTTGCTTTCAACTGGTTTTATCATAGCATCTAAATACAGTTTAAAGTCAACCTTGAACCAGTGGCTCAAGGCGAGAATCAACTTTGAGCCAGTGAGAATCGAACTGCAATACTGCAATCTAACTACTGCACCCCCACGGCTCTTGGTGATCAGATTTGCTTAGCTCTGAAGCTAGATAGGAGCCCTGCAGATGGTTTACAGCCTTAGATACACCATCAAACTATTTGCCTTAAGGAGCAGAATAAGGGGAAAAATGAGTTATCCTGAACATTGTGGTAAGAATACTGTAAAAAAATAAATTACATCCTAAAAAATGAGAAAACAGTAGAAAATGGAATTTGGTCACTAAAACCAACTGCATTTTGTTAAACCAGACAGGAGTTTCTTCCAATTTAAGTAGTAACTGTTAGCAGCATGTGACATTTCTAGTCCATCCAGGGTGTTAGTAATACATGACAGGTCAAGTCTATCACCTTCATAAAAGCAATGAACATCTATCCTGGCACACCACACTGTTGAATCCCTCTGAGTATTACCAATGTCATACTAAATATTGTCAGCAGTATTTATCTACTCTTCATCTTTGTCATTCATAGGAGTATCAAAAAAAAAAAAACCAACACCCTACCCTATCTGCTTACTTTTCCAAAAACATAGTTTCTCCTCTTCACTCTCTTCAGTGCTACAAACTGCATAGAAGATCTTTTAAAAAAATCCAGGTGAGTTAATTTGTCCTTCTGGCACTTGTAATTAAAATTACAAATCCTCCAGGGTGGAGTGAGGTGGGGAGAATACCAGTAAAATGAAGGTTATTGTTGTCTCTATTATTAATTAAATATTATCAGATGGTGCAATTTAAAAGAAAAGATCCGCCACTAGGATTTGATGCTCTCTATTATCCTCATTAGGTAAATGGTAAAATAAAGATGAATGAATTAACAAGGAGATGAATTAATGATTAAGGCAGCCTGGCACACTTTAGATTAGATTCCATTAAGAGTGAGGGGTGAATGTCAGGGTGAAACTGTTGCATCCCATCTGTAATTCAAATACATGTTGAAATGAAAATGAAAATTAAGATTTAATTGAAATGGTTCAAGTCAGAATGACTGCCAGTCAGCACATGGATTACTGGGTTGAGTCTAAAGGTTTTTCTTGATATCAGAGCAGCTACATACATTCTTGGGCTGCCTGGGTCTACATTAGGAATTGGTCAACCCAGGGCACTTCCAAACTGGTTGATTGATTGACTGATTTATAGTTATGGTTGTGAACCAAAAGAAGAATAAGAAATTAGGTAAATTAGATAAATGACTATCAGGAGATTTACAATTATATCTGCAAACCCCACATAGGCATCAGGAAGGGCATCCAGCCAGTAAATGCTCAGCTCCATCCAGTTGCCCTGATTCTATCCCAAATAAAAAGGGAGGAGATTTACAAATATGTATGATAGCTGATAGAAAAATAAAACATCAACATTAAAGATAAAAGTAGACTTCTTGAACTGCATAAATCATTGGAACTGTGATTGAATTTTGTCAAACACAACATCTTCTGATTGCAATTGCTATGGCACAAAATCTCATGGCTTTTACAGCAATTAAAAGTCACTTACTAAGAAAGCAACAATTTTTGCCTGGGACTACCCCAAGCCTCTGCTGATAATGCACTAGGCACTCAATATGGGAGATGATGCAACCCTGAAGAACATGTGCAAACTGTATCTGTGAAGTGATGCAATATTTCCCTGCTATCACCTTTGAGGATAGCGCATTAAATCATCCAGATGGCCCTTTTAAAATAATATGTTTTACTATATGGGGAAGCAGAAAAGTGCCCTCTCCTTGCCGAGCTCTATTCTGCCTTAGCAACAAGACCAGCAAGCAGTGCTCTCCTTACAGTTCTTAATGCTGGACAAGTTATGAGTAAGAGCTGGTTCTCACAATGTTACAAAAATTAGCTGTTATCAAAACAATTTACAAGAGGCAATGCAGAGTTACTGCAAGAAAGCAGACTGCCTCATTTTGCTGTTTACTTATTTTGAGTGGGATTGCGAATGTGTGTACTTGCACACAAAACGACACACAAGGCTTTCTCATTTGCAAGTAGTGTGCTTACTATAATTCTTATGATATAACCATAACATTCCTTCTAATCAGTTCTATTAACCAAGATTCATCTAGAACAGCGGTTCTCAACCTGTGGGTCGTGACCCTATTTGGGGTTGAATGACCATTTCACGGAGGTCGCCAAGCACCGCAGTCCGCCATTTTTTTTTGGCCGGCCATTTTTTTCCTATCGCGATGCGGGCCGTCGCGTCACGCATGCACGATGCGGGCCATCGCGTCGTGCATGTGCGATGTGCCCCGTCGCGCCACGCATGCGTGGTGCAGGCCCGCCATTTTTTGGGGGGTCGGCCATTTTTTTTTGGTCGGCCATTTTTTTTTCTATCGCGATGCGGGCCGTTGTGCCGCACATGCACGATGCGTCCCGTTGCACCGCGCATGCGCGGTGCAGGCCCACCATTTTTTGGGGGGTCGGCCATTTTTTTCCTATTGCGATGCGGGCCATCGCGCTGCACATGCACGATGCGCCCTGTCACGCCGTGAATGCGCGGTGCATGCCCGCCATTTTTTGGGGGGTCGGCCATTTTTTTCCTATCGCGATGCGGGCGGTCGCGCCGCGCATGCACGATGCGCCCCATCACGCCACACATGCGTGGTGCGGGGCTGCCAGTTTTTTTTTTGCGCGGCATGCGCTGGGGTCAAGCCCCGGAAAAGGTTGAGAACCGCTGGTCTAGAAAGTCAATAGAGAAAATTTAACATCAAGGAAAGGGATTTTGTGGATTCTCCTGATTTTATTTCACCTTCCTCTTAATATCACCTGCCTTGATATAAGAAAAGGAAAATAGAGTCCTCCTGATAATGAAAGCAATAGAAAGGACAGCTATGTGAACTTTCTGGTTAGTCAAAGCAGTTTGAAAAACTGTAATGCACTCATGGACATCCCCAGCAGTCTTCTCCACCACCAAAGTTCAAAAGCATTACTGCTCTTTCTATCTGATTTCTTCAAAGTCCACCTTTTGCTTCCATACATTGTCACAGGAATACTATGGCTTACATGACACTGATCTTTGTAAGTATAGACACATCTTAATGTCTTTTCCAAGGCTTTCTTAGCTATTCTACCAAGTGCTAACCTACTATTTAATACTGGTTTGCTTTACTGTTGAAGTTGATCATAAAAATTGGAAGTTATCTATGGCTTCAGTATCTTCAGGGTCAAGTCTTAGGGCATTGTAGCCAAGTACTGTTCTTGATATACCTATCCTAACTATGAAACCTCTTTGTTTTTCATATCCTGAGCAGTAAACATTATGATTTTCTGACTGAAAGTAGCCAATCCCATTCCAGCTCAGTTCGGCAATGTCAACCTGTAGTCATTTCATTTCATTTCATTTTTTTACTGTATTGTGCTTTCCTATTTTTGCATTCCATATTCCCACTGCAATTCTGTACTTGCAGGTTCAGATTTTCCTTTGTTGTATGGCAACATCAACAACTAGCTATCCTGAGGCTTTAATGCAACTATGTCATAAATACCAACAGGACTCTAAAAAATCCTCCAGTCTTCCTCAGGAGTATGTTGTGAGCCATCCATCATAGAGCACTACACTATCAATCATTTTATGTTTTCTATCAATGTAAGGGGGAAGTTGTACCTTTGCCTTCTTCCACACACTATAAATTGATTCCTTCCTTTGCCATTATCACTAAAGTGATCATCCACTGCCAGTACCTTCCAATATCAGTGCTGCACAATAGAGGTGCCTGCTTGCTTTAACTGGGTAATGGGATGAACTTCAAGCCTTATGGGACCTTGTTGGAAATATATACTTTTGATATACCTTCAGGCATTAACAATAACAATAATAAAGTTGGAAGGGACCTTGGAGGTCATCTAGTTCAACCCCCTGCTCAGGCAAGAAACTCTATACCATTTCAGACAAATGGCTGTCCAATCTCTTCTTAAAGACTTCCAGTGTTGGAGCATTCACAGCTTCTGGAGGCAGGTTGTTCCACTGATTAATTGTTCTAACTGTCAGGAAGTTTCTCCCTAGTTCTAGGTTGCTTCTCTCTTTGATTAGTTCCCATCCATTGCTTCTTGTCCTGCCTTCAGGCGCTTTGGAGAATAGCCTGACTCCCTCTTCTTTGTGGCAGCCCCTGAGATATTTTTTTTTTATTAAAACAATCAGCATTGGACATAAAAACATATTATGCAGCAATCATCATAACACCTGGTATACAATACTAAGTATTAGTCTTTGAAAGCAGCCCCTGAGATATTGAAACACTGCTATCTCGTCCTTCTCTTCATTAAACTAGACATACCCAATTCCAGCAACTGTTCCTTGTAAATTTTAGCCTCCAGTCCCCTAATCATCTTTGTTGCTCTTTGTATCCTTTCTAGAGTCTCAACATCTTTGTTCTTTGTGTATCCCTTCCTTGAATGCTCCCCATGCCATGATGAGGCAACACAGAAGGATTTGACAGTGTGCTTTGGTGGGGATGGATTTCAGCAAGGGCTGCTGCTATTGTCCAGAAGCTCTTCCTGTTAATTGTCCAACAGGTAAATCATTATGGGGTTTTTACAATGAAATGCACTTTGGACCTTCACCAGGATCTGACAGAGATTCATCTACATATTTCAGTACCATTTCAGAAAGAAAGTGGAAGTCAACCCAAACAGAGCATTTGCATTGAAGCCAGACCACCTCAAGCCATGAAATTTAAGAAAGACCTACCCCTCCCCTTCTTCTGTAGAATATAGGAGATATAATAACCAGGGATATCATAGCAGAGACAGTCATCTGCAACAGATGTGCTCTGCTCGCCTTTTCCCCAGCATTCAAAATGGACTTAATCTAAATGTCAGGTAGTAAAATTCCGACAGGCAACACTAATGAACTGGAATCCCAAGAAACGTTATTGTCTTCTATTTGTCAAGATGAAGATTTTTTGACTAGTAATGTGGATGCCATTACTCACCACAAGTAGAAGAATAATGTGAAGCTTAGAACTTAACTAAAACATCAGAGTAAAGACCACTGACACCATGTTGTCACCCAAAGCAAAAGGATCACAACCATTTGCCTTAGATCTTGGTTGATTCAAAGAATCTTCTACAAACCTAAATGAACTACAAAGCCCATAGTTGAACTTATCAATTACTTATCACAAAGAAGAACAAGGGTAATTGCAGGACCCAATCTGGCTAGTCAATAGGACAAGAGGTTTAATCTTCCTAGCTTTCGGATTCATGCTGGAACCCATCTTTAGGGAACTTCTCTCTTAGCAGAATGTGTGCTTTGGGCTTTTAACACACTCTGCTAAAGAGAAGTTCCCTGAAGATGGGGTCCAGCATGAGTCCAAGAACTTGAAAGACTAGATCTCTGGTCCTGGTACTGACCCAGATTGGACATGTATATTCACCTTCATTCATAAGGGTGTGATTGTTAGGTGAGTCCATCCTGTGAGATACAGAATCTCTCTTAGCCATTTTTTTTCTACCAGTATGTATATTGTCTCTCAGGTATCCCAAATAAAGATGAAATGGAAAGACCTAAAAGGCTCTTCCAATCTGCCAGTCATAGCCCTTCCTACTCACCTGTGTGGACACAAATCATCCTGCAAGAGAAGACTTCCATGATATTAAATATAAATTTGAGATTTTGTGGCATAAGGTAAAGAATCTTAGAGTTCAGGTGTTGTTGTCAATACTTCCCATTGGAGGCAAAAGAAGGGATTTATTTTTCAGATGAATTCTTGGTTGCAATGTTGATACATGCAATAGAGGGTTTCATTTGTCAACAACAGTACACACTTCAGGCAGGGGGAACAGCTTTGCTCTTAAAAAAAGAAAGGACATTTCTGGAAGAAGGCTGCTAATTTGATCTAGAGGGTTTAAACTACTATACAAGGAATAGAAAGTTATAAGATCATTGATGACTAATGAACTGGCAATCAAGCAATAGAGGAGCAAATTCTGAAACTATTAGTTTAGCAAAGAAATAAAATTAATATAGGCATAAAGCAAAAGGAAGACAGAATGCAGGAATGTTATGGATGTTATGAGCCACAAAGGAAAAGATGATATAATATGGATTACAAAAACATGGTGGGATGAATCCCATCAAAGGAACATTGAGCTTGATTGGTACACCTCATTTCAGAGATGCAAGCAACACAAGGGAAGAAATGGTGTAGCACTGTATCCCATTAATGAAATTTTATTTGTACAGATGTCCACTGGAGTAATTCTCCAAAGCACCTGAACAAGAAGCAATGGATGGAAACTTACCAAAGAGAAAAGCAACCTAGAATAAGGAGAAATTTCCTGACAGAACAATTAATCAGTGGAACAACCTGCCTCCAGAAGCTGTGAATGCTCCATCACTGGAAGTTTTTAAGAGACTGGACAGCCATTTGTCTGAAATGGTATTGGGTTTCCTGCCTCAGCAGGGGGTTGGACTAGATGATCTCCAAGGTCCCTTCCAACTTTATTATTATTATTATTATTATTATTATTATTATTAGTAGTAGTAGTAGTAGTAGTAGTAGTAGTAGTAGTAGTAGTAGTAGTAGTAGTAGTAATATGAGGGTTGAAAGCATCTAGGTTCAGATACCAGGCAAGCAAGCATAAAGCACATCTTGCTAGGAGTCTGCTACAGAGCACAAACCAGTCAGGGGAAATAGATGAAGATTTATAAAAATGTTTATTTGAAACCTCAAGAATTATGAAGTGGTTGTGACAGCATATTTCAATTATGCAATTATGTATTGGAAGACTAGTTCTGCCAAACTCAACATGTCATTTAAATTCTTCACTTATGTTGGTCACAATTTTCTCTTTAAAAGATTGAGATGGATACTAGGGGAGATATTAGTTTGGATTTGTTCTTGGATTTGTTCTTTATTAACAAGGAGGAATTGTTAGGAGATATTATAGTTGTGGGAACTTTGGATGGAATTGACCATGGTATGGTCCTAATCCAACACCTTAACCATTATACCCCATTGGGTCACTATGATTTTTGCTGGTCCTTCTCTCACACATCTAAACACAGTGGACATTTTATTGTTAAAGCAAAAATAATTAATAGGTTGCAATCCATAGAACCTTGTAGCATGTTAAATGTCCATCTCATGCATGGTTGAGTGATTCTGGGAAGGGGACCTTGAGAGCTTGGCCTTTATCTGTTATGTAAAAAGCCACACTTGAATCAGTAAGAGCAGGGCAAAAACAAGTTACTGTAGCTCCCATATATTTCCTCAATTCTGTTAATTTGGTGGCAATTTTTCTATATACATCTCCAAGGTTTGGGGAAGGGATATATGCTATACAGTGTATAGTAACTATAATGGCTGAGCAAAAATATTTAAAGTCCTACCTTGCTTTTGCTGCAAAAGATTAAAATATCTACTTCTCTAGAAAACATTCCATACTGCATTTTTTTTCTGGCCAAGATTCTTGCAATTAATTCTAGCATTCATTCTGGTGTTTTAGCTGTTGAGGAGTTACAAATGCTGCTAGTGTCTTTATCTGTCATTCCATTTTATGCCATAAAAGAAACACAAAGTGTCTATTACTGTGTCTTTGACAAATCATATTCCACATATTGGTTAAATGACCAGAAAACTTCTTATTTTAGATGGGCAAAATATTGCATGGACATTTTAATGTATGTCACTGAAACTGGCAAGAATGGATAAATTAAATAAAATTGGAATGCCAGGAAATTAATCTAGTTCAGTGGGAACCAGAGGTCTGTTGAATACAATGGCCTATTTATGATAGAATTGAGCACTTCCTGATTTTGCTGCTTCCTCTTCAATCTGATTCGTTACACCTTTTTCTTTCCTGGTTGCAAAGGCTAAATTGGAGCTGAGAGGGAGTTCAGAGAAGGGGTGCCAAAGTCTTGTCCCTCGTATTGTTAACAAACAAATGAATTTGCACCATGCTAGCAAACAGTACTTAATGTGGATTTTGCCTGGACTGAAGGGGAGACCCCTCCTCAAAATATCCATTTAGTGTGTTAACTAGCTCAGTTTCCTGCATTTAGTATTTGTGCTTTGCATGCAATGTGCAATTAAGTCCTAAGATATTTATATTCCCTCTAACTATGAGATGGGTAGCAAATAAATTTAATTAATGTTAATGTTTTAAAGAAACTCCTATTAGAATTTTGTGTAATAGAAAAGAGTATCCTTTTTTATTAATAGATTAAATTAGAAAAAGATCCCATTTGATGGGACAAATTGGAAGGGGTAATTTTTATTTTATTTTTTACTTTTAAACACCAGAGATTTTAACTGAATTTTGTCCAAAAGGCAAGAGAATTTCTAGAAAAAAAATCGAAGAGGAATTGGAGGAAATTCAAATGGAACTGTCAGAAAAGTCTTACATAAAAACTCCAACAGGTGCAACAGAAAACTGAAAGGGACGATACTGATCTAGGCACTATAGGCATCAATTTTCCAAATTTTATGTTTGATTATAGATTACAAATGATTAATGTGGAATACAAATGGAGCAAATGCTATCCAGAATTATTTTTTATTTAAAAAAATTAAAACAGCACGTAATTTATCTACAACAGACACATATTAGAAATTAGGACATAAAATATTTGTTTTATAAAAATTGTGGATAATTTATTTCAGCAGGAACAAAAAAAAGTGGTGTTGTTTTGCATATAATTCCAAACTAAAATCTGAATTTATATTGACTGCTGACTATGATAGATTTGTTGGGTTGGAAGTTAATTTGCATAAGACTAAGACTTTTATACTGGGAATTTATGCTCCAAATGAGGACAAGTATTATAGCAGCGGTTCTCAACCTTGGGGTCGCGACCCCATTTGGGGTCGCGACACCATTTTGCGGGGGTCGCCGGACACTGCGGGCCGCCATTTTGTTTTTATTTTTTTTTATTTTTTTTTAAATTTTAAATTTTTTTTTTTTGGCCGGTGCATGCGCAGTTCGGCCCGGCGCGTGCACGCGACGGGCCGAACCACGCATGTGCGGTGCGCACGACGACCCGATCCGCACACGCATGCACAGCGGAAAACTCCGGCAGGCACACGGAGGAGCGGTCCGGAGCAGGCGGGCACAAAGCTGCCTCCTTCCCGCTCCGCTCCGCCACGTCCCAGGCCCGGCCTCCAACTCGCCCTCCGGCAGCCAGCCAAGCGGTCGGGGCAGCCGGACCTTGAGGCGGGCCTGCACTTCACCGAGACTGGCGTCCAGGTCGCAGCGCTCCGTCTGCCAGGCTCGTCCGGGACTCCCGCGCCTTCTGCAGGGCCGGCAGCGGCCGCAGGTAGGTAGGCGGGCGGCAGGACTGGGGAGCCCACCCGGGCCAGCTCCCTCCCTTGGTCGTCGGCGGCGGCCGAAGCAGGCGGTAAGGCGCCCAGCCAGCGGATCGGCAAGATGAACTGGTGAGTCCCTGCCGGGCGTGGGGGGGAGGCCGAGCCAGGGAGGGAGCCGGGCGTGGGGAGAGGCCGAGCCGGGGAGGGAGCCGGGCGTGGGGAGAGGCCGAGCCGGGGAGGGAGCCGGGCGTGGGGGGAGGCCGAGCCGGGGAAGGAGCCGGGCGTGGGGGGAGGCCGAGCCGGGGAAGGAGCCGGGCGTGGGGGGAGGCCGAGCCGGGGAAGGAGCCGGGCGTGGGGGGAGGCTGAGCCGGGGAGGGAGCCGGGCGTGGGGGGAGGCCGAGCCGGGGAGGGAGCCGGGCGTGGGGGGAGGCTGAGCCGGGGAAGGAGCTGGGGAGCCTGGCCAGACGCCCCCCGCCCGGCTAGCCAGCCCGACCCGAGCGGGACTGGCGCTGAGAGCGAGCTGGCCCAGGCGGGCTCCCCAGTCCTGCCGCCCGCCTACCTACCTGCGGCCGCTGCCGGCCCTACGGAAGGCGTGGGAGTCCCGGATGAGCCTGGCAGGGGAAGCGCTGCGACCTGGACACCAGTCCGTAGCGCGGACTTGGGGGCCGGAGGCGGCCGCTGGGCGCCTCTCGCCATAGCCGAGCTGGTCTCGGTGAAGTGCAGGCCCGCCTCGAGGTCCGGCTGCCCCGACCGCTTGGCCGGCTGCCGGAGGGCGAGTTGGAGGCCAGGCCTGGGACGTGGCGGAGCGGAGCGGAGCGGGAAGGAGGCAGCTTTGCGCCCGCCTGCTCTGGACCGCTCTTCCGTGTGCCTGCCGGAGGCGAGGCCGGCCTGGTCTGGAGCCGGTGGGCCCGCCGGTTCTGCGCATGCGCAGTGCGGCGTTTCGCGCGCATGCGTGGTTCGGGCCTGTCGCACATGCATGCGCAGATCGGCCGTCGCACGCGCACGCGCAGATTGGCCGTCGCACGCACACGCGCAGATCGGCGTGTTGCGGGCCGCCATTTTTTGGGGGGGGGGGGGCGCGCGCAAGCGCGCGCACGCGCTCCCACGTCGGGGTCGCAGCGCGCATGGGCGGTGCAAAGTGGGGTCTCAACCTAAAAAAGGTTGAGAACCACTGTTCTAGTCCAACCCTCTGCTCAAGCAGGAAACCCATACAAACGGCCGTCCAATCTCTTCTTTAAAACCTGCAGTGTTAGAGCACCCACAACTTCTGAAGGCAAGTTGTTTCATTGATTAATTGTTCTAATTGTCAGGAAATTCCTCCTTATTTCTAGGTTGGTTCTATCCTTGATAAGTTTCCATCCATTGCTTCTTGTCCTGCCTTCAGAATTAAGGTAAAGGCGCTGGTTTAAGAATAGTTTAGGAGGCAAGTAAAGCTTTTATTAGAGATTATGCTATACAACATAATAGTGAACATAAAAAGAAGAGTCAAGAGAAAACCCAAACTATTTTGGATGAAGTAAAGAAAACAGGAAAAAAAAATTCCAGAGAAGAAAGTATTTCACAACAAATTAAGCTTTTATAATGACAATTATCTATGTTTCAGTAAGAGAAATGGAATTGAAAAAGGAAATTAAATGAGAAAAAAAACAAAAATTGAGTTTGCAAATAAAGCAGGAAAGTGGCTAGCATATAAATCATAAAAAGAAAAAGGAAACGATATTGAAATTAGAAGAGGGAAATACTTTATTAATGGACAATGCAGTCATGCAAAAAGCATTGCATCAATATTATTTCAGTTTGTAACATAAAGGAATCATATATAGGAAGGAGGCAGTACCAGACTGAGGCGCATGGAGTGTGCTGATCCATAGAGTGGCCAAGGGTTGGACACAACTGAATGACTGATAACAACAATGATATAGGAGTATAAAGGAAGGAACAGGAGTATAAAGGAAGGCTTAGGATACAGGAGGATCTGGACAGACTTGAACACTGGGCGCTATCTAACAAAATGAAATTCAATGGTGAAAAAAGTAAGGTTCTACATTTAGGCAAGAAAAACCAAATGCACAGGTATAGTATAGGGAGTACCTTGCTCAATAGTAGTAACTGTGAGTGGGATCTCGGAGTCCTAGTGGACAATCACTTAAATATGAGCCAGCAGTGTGCTGCAGCTGCCAAAAAAGCCAACACAGTGCTAGGCTGCATTAACAGAGGGATAGAATCAAGATCACGTGAAGTATTAATACCACTTTACAATGCCTTGGTAAGGCCACACTTGGAATACTGCATTCAGTTTTGGTCACCATGATGTAAAAAAGACGTTGAGACTCTAGAAAGAGTACAGAGAAGCGCAACAAAGATGATTAGGGGTCTGAAGGCTAAAACATATAAGGAACGGTTGCTGGAATTGGGTATGTCTAGTTTAATGAAGAGAAGGATGAGGGGGGACATGATAGCAGTGTTCCAGTATCTCAGGGCCTGCCACAAAGAAGAGAGAGTCAAGCTATTTTCCAAGGCGCCTGAAGGCAGGACAAGGAGCAACAGATGGAAACTAACCAAAGAGAGAAGCAACCTAGAACTAAGGAGAAACTTCCTGACAGTTAGAACAATTAACCGATGGAACAACCTGCCTCCAGAAGCGGTGAATGTGCCAACACTGGAAGTTTTTAAGAAGAGACTGGGCAGCCATTTGTCCAAAATGGTATAGGGTTTCCTGCCTGAGCAGGGGGTTTGGACTAGATGAGCTCCAAAGTCCCTTCCAACTTTATCATCATCATCATCATCATCACCATCATTATTATTATTAATCTCCCTAGAGAAAATAAATGAATATCTAAACAAAGAAAATTTACTGAGGCTTACCAAGAAACAGAGACACATTATGAATGGACCTATAACAATAAGGGAAGCTTCTGAAACTATAAAAATGATTCAACTAGGAAAGGTAGATCATCAGATTGATTATCAGGTTCTTATTATAAATGTTTTTGAGGATGAACGTTTAGAAACTTTACAAATCCTGATGAAGTCTATCCTACAGGGAGGAAAAATACCAGATAATTGGAAAGAGGTCAATATAGCATTAATATCTAAAGAGGGACAAAAATTGACTTTAACAAGAAACTATAAGCCAATCTCATTGTTGAATAATGACCACAAGGTTTTTTTTATAATGATTCTAGCTGGTAGACTGAAAATAATTTTACAAGAATTTATTAGGTGAGGATTAATGTGGATTTTTACCTACAAGACAGTTAAGGGAGAATATTAGAAATGTGTTGGACATTTCGGAATATTAGAGCAACACGATGAAAAACAAGCTGCACTGATTTTCTCAAAAGCAGAGAAGACCTTTGACAATTTGAGCTTTCTTATTCAAGGTTTTAGAAGAGAGAATTTTATAAAGTAGATAAAATTACACTTTACACTAGTTAATGGATCTCTAACACAACCTTATAAGAATATAAAAAGAAAAAAACAGGGATGCCACTGTCTCCTCTCTTGTTTATTTTAGTTCTTGAAATACTGAATTGAGATATAAGATAAGATGAGAGGACTATGGGTGTAAAGAGTTTAAAAGAAACTTGTAAATTAAGGGGGTTTGTAGATGACTTGTTTTTAGTTCTGGAAGCTCCTTTAAAGGGAACTAAAATATTAATGGGCAAATTATATGAATTTTAATTTGAGATTAATAAACAGAAAATGGAGATGTTAAAAATTATGAAAATAGATCAAATAAAAAGAGTTTTAAAATTGAGAAGAGGGTAAAATATCTGGGTATCACTATAATAAATATGAATTGTATGTTATTTCAAAATAACTACATTAAGACATTGAATGAAGTTAAAAAGATATGTTAAGATGGGAGAAACTATAACTGTCAATTTCTGTGATAAAAAAGAATGTCTTGCCTAGAATGATGCTTTTGTTCCAGACAATACCTGTTTTGACAATTGATGTACCATTTAAACAATGGCAGAAGGATATATCTAAATTTGTGTAGCAGGAGAAAAACACAAGTTAAATATAAGGTGTTACAAGATGCAAAAGAAAGAGGAGAATTGGGTTTATCTGATTTGAAATTCTATTTTTCAGCCTGCTGTTTGGTTTGGGTGAAAGAATGAACCTTGCTGAGAAATAGAAGGATATGACCTGAGATTTAGGTGGTTGGATATTTCTGGTATGATAAAGTCATACATACCATATTGAGAGGATTGAATGGATACAAACCAAAACACCTTTGTGGCTCTCAACAGAAGAAACATTTTATAGAAGGAAAATAATAGGCAAACATCAATGGTTAACTTATTGTAAGATATTAGAATTTTGCCAAGGAGAATTTAAATAAAACTAAAAAGAAGAACTAGGGGCAGTAGGATATAGTTGCTAATGGTTCTCTTATTTGCAATTATTAGGAAGATTTTAAGTAGACTAAAGAATGTAAAGCTTTAAACATTGTAAGATTGAGTCTGAAATAGAACTGAGTACAAATGATGAATAAGTAATTGCTAAAATGTATATACTTTTGTTGAAATTTGAAACAGAAAAAAGAACAAGCATGAAAAATGCATGATAAAGAAGACTAAAGTTTGTGGTTACAATATATAGATGGTACATTGGGACAAATATGTAGCTGTGAGAATTGAAATTTACACTATGTTGTTACCTTAAAGAGATTTTTTTATAAAATGATGTACCATTGGTATTTGCCACCAGAGAAATCTCTGGACAGTAAACAAAAATAAAGCTATAATAAATAATCCTAATCAGTTTTTTAAAAAGCAAAGCTAAAGTCCTGACAAAAAAATCTCCTTGTCAATGGTCACACTTGCAAACACTATACATGCCAAAACCATTCATAATTCATATCCAGTTATTAAGCAGAAAACAAGGTCTTTATGGCCAATAGAATTGGTGCCATCCACATCGCACCAACTGTTCCATAAGACCAGGGGTCTTCAAACTTGGCCCTTTTATGACTTGTGGACTTCAACTCCCAGAATTCTTCAGCCAGGCATGCCTAGCTGAAGAATTCTGGGAGTTGAAGTCCACAAGTCGTAAAAGGGCCAAGTTTGAAAACCCCTGCATAAGACAGTCTCTATAACAGAGATCCAGGAAATGTCAATAACTCAAGATATAGACCATGATGATAGCCAAAGTCCCACTTGTATTTTTAGGCACAGGCTTATTCACATAGTCTCTCCTGACCTTTTTCCACACACGCACACAACACCTCCCCTTGAGGATGTTCCTGATCCATTCTATCACTACTAATATACTTAATATCCTTAGTGTTTGTATCCTTTGAATAAATGACCCACTCAACTGATCCTCATTTCCACTGGGTAAAACCTATATAGCCTCAGCTACTTGTTGATTCATCAGCTTTGGCTAGTTCAATAGTTTTGGTGAGTGTGGGGGGAGTGCATGGAATTTCATCTGTGTTCTATTTCTTGTGCAGAACAGATTTAGTGTTCCCAGGTTACTAAAAAAAAACACCTAGCAGAAAAATATTTGAGTATTTGCTACAACTCTCCAGCTTCCTGCACGTATTGCAAGAAGCCATAATTGGTTTATCAGTGGCAAGAAAGCAACACCACACTTTTGTTATGGTATTATATGCCCTTGCAATTCTTTTTTTATGAAAAAATGTTCACTCTCTTGCTCACACACTAACATTCCATACTGAGTTTTTGTTTAAAAAGTGTGGGGAGTGCATCAAATAGCTACCCTGAGAAGGGTGTGGTTTACAGTAGATACATATCAAGACAGCTTGATGGTGAGTATAGTCAAGAACAGAAAGTTCACTTATCAAACAACAAATGGATCATGCTACTTCCACCAGTCCTTCCAGATTGCTAGAATGATCCATACATACTACCCTAATTTTCCTGTATCTCTTTTTCTGAGCAGGTGATCACATTGGTTTGCAGCCATCCTCAAAAGACAAATAAAGGTGAAGCTAAAGTTGAAGGGTTCCCTTGGCTAGATTCCAACTTCTCACTTTTTATCATTCTTTTTTTTATTTAATATTTTTTCAGATTTTAATCTCTCTGTAGCACAAAATGTAACAAAATCATTGTGCAGCAGTAGTAAATACACCTCCTTGTAACCAATTCACTAGGTGCTGCTGATCCACATTTTTTTTTGTAAAAAATTTCTTTTATTGAAACAATCAACATCAAACATAAGATCGTATTAGAAAGCAATCATCATATAACCTGCAATACAACACTAAGGATTAGTCTTTGTGAACGTCTGGTTTAGTAAACATTCCTCTTATATATGTTCTAACTACTGTTTCTAGTCTATCACATATTGTTCATTCGGGCTTCAGAAGTAAATTCGTCTCAGTAGTAGTGCAATCTTTTATGATCCCTAGCAAAAGATCCTGAGGTAGAAATTCAATAACCTGAGGTAGAAATTCAGTACGCTTTTCCAATATTAAAGCAATCAACATTAAACATAGGATCGTATTAAGAAGCTGTCCTCATAAAACCTGAAAATACAGCATGAGGTATTGGTCTTTGTAAACGTCTGGTTTGGTAAACATTCTTCGCTCCTCACGTCAAACCTCGACTATACACCTGATACATTTTATTTGATTGGTGTTTCTCTTATATATGGTCTGTCTACTATATCTAGTCTATCACATATTGTTCATTCGCGCTTCAGAATTAACTTCGTCTCAGTAATAGTGCAATCTTTTATAATCCCTAACAAAAGATCCTGAGGTAGAAATTCAATAACCTGAGGTAGAAATTCAATCCGCTTTTTCAATATTAAAGCAAACAACATTAAGCATAAGATCATATTAAGAAGCATTCATCATAGAACATAAAATACAACATTAGGTAGTAGTCTTTGTAAACGTTTGATTTGGTAAACATTCTTCACTCCTCACATCGAGCCTCAACTAAACGCCAGATACATTTTGTTTGATTGGTGTTTCTCTTGTATATAGTCTATCCACTGTTTCCAGTCTGTCAAATATTGTTCATTTGAGCGATCTTTCAAGTATGCCGATATTTTCGCCATTTCCGCCAAATTTATTACTTTCAAAGTCCATTCTTCCATAGGTGGTATTTCTGGATTCTTCCAGTATTGTCCCACCAACAATCTGGCTGCTGTGATCAAGTTCAGAAATAAGTTCGTCTCTGAGGTAGTGCAATCCTTTATGATCCCTAACAAAAAAACCTGAGGTAGAAATTCAATACGCTTTTTGAAAATGGTTTGGAGTGTCCACCATATCTTCCTCCAGAAGGCTTTGATTTTTCTACATGTCCACCATACATGAAAGTAGGTGGCCTCTCCATCACCACACCTCCAGCATTTGGGCTGGGAGTCTGGATAGATGTATGATAGTTTTTTCGGGTCTAGATGCCACCTATAGAACATCTTGTAGAAATTTTCCCTTAGCTATTGCGCTTTTGTAAATACTACATTTCTCACCCAGATTTCCTCCCACGTTTCTATCGCGATCGGATGCCCAAAGTCTTGTTCCCACTTAACCATACAGTTCTTGACTAGCACCGTTTCAGAGTCAATTTCTATTAGTACACTGTACACTCGTTTGATATGCATGATCCCCTGCTCTCTAATCTGTTCAATTAAAGTCTCATCAGTCCAGGATAAGCCCTTCTTCTTGTCTTTATGCCACCTTGACTGCAGTTGTAGGTATGATAGCCAGGTACCTCCTATTCCTTCATCTGCTAGCGTTGTTTGAGGCTTTAAGGAGAACCCATTTTCTTCTTCCAGTACCAGTTTACTGTAGGGCACCACTCCCTGCTCTTGGGATATGTTTATGTCCCCTATTGCGTGTCCGGGGATCGTCCAGATGGGGATCTTGTCATGTAGAAGGTACTTATATTTCCTCCAGACCCACAACAACAGGATTCATAGTGGGTTCTCCTTGAAGTTCCTGTCTGCCTTTTTGTCGTACACCAAGTATGCGTGCCAGCCGAATAGTAGACCATGCCCTTCAACATTCAGTATTCTATCATTCGTCATATTGATCCAGTCACTCAACGCCACCAACGTCGCTGCATAGTAGTATAGCTTTAGATTAGGCATTTTTAGTCCCCCTCTCTTCCTCGTGTCCTGGATGATTTTTAGTTTCACCCTCGGTCTCTTGCCATCCCAAATAAATCTGTTGATGCCCTTCTGCCAGTTGTCCAAGTCCACATCCTTTTTGAGTATGGGTAGCATTTGAAAGAGAAATAGAAATCTTGGCAAGACGTTCATCTTTACTGCTGCTATCCTGCCCAGCAGGGACAGTCGTAGTGTTTTCCACCTTTCCAGATCTGCTTGTATCTTGTTCCACAGCACCCCGTAGTTATTCTTGTATAATTTCGCGTTCGTTGTTTCTATGTCCACTCCTAAGTATTTAACTTTCTTGACTATTTCACAACCCATTATTCTTTCCAAGTCCTGTTTTGCTTTGTTGTCTAGATTTTTAACTAGCATCTTTGTTTTTGATATATTTACTTTGAAGCCTGACACCCTACCATAGTCTTCCATTATCTCCATCAATCTCCTTGCTGACTGTACTGGTTGCGACACTGTAACCAGCAAGTCGTCTGCAAAGGCACATAGTCTGTAATCTTGTTGTCTAATCTGTATGCCCTTTATGTCCTCTGCCGCTATTATCTTGTTCAGTAGAATCTCCAGCGTTAGGACAAATAGCAGGGGTGAAAGCGGGCAGCCCTGTCTCGTGCCTCTTTCTATGTTGAATGAGTCCGTTAGGTCTCCATTAACGATGATCTGGCCTGTTTGTTTCTGGTAAATTGCCAGTATGGAGTTGAGAAACTGTGCTCCCATTTTCATCTTCCGGACCAAGTTCGTCAGGAACGGCCAATTCAGTCTGTCGAAGGCTTTTTCTGCATCCACAAACATAAGAGTGGCGGGTACCTGGTTGTGCCTTTCCAAGTACTCTATTATGTTCAACAGCTGTCTCACGTTGGTTTTCATCTGGCGCCCTTGTATAAATCCCCTTTGGTCCAGGTGTATTGTTTTTTGTAGTACAGTCATTAATCTATTGGCCAAAAATTTTGTGAAGATTTTGTAGTCTGTGTTTAGTAGTGAGATGGGTCTGTAGTTTGCAGGTTGTGCATTATCTTTCCCCTCCTTGGGGTATTAACGAGATGTAGGCTGTTTTCCAGGACGGTGGGACTTGGCCTCCTTCTTGTATGTTGATAAATAGCTTTCTGAGGGGTTCTAACATCTCCTCCTGGAGATGCTTGTAGTAGGTCGCTGTTATCCCATCCGTCCCGGGCGATTTTCCTTTTTTCAGTTGTTTGATCACTGAGTGTATTTCCTCCTTTGTGATTAGGGCATTCAGGGCATCTCTTTGTGCATCGGTGATTGCCAGTATCTTTTCGTTTTGTAGAAACTTATCTATCTCTTTGTCTTGTGTCTTCTCCTCAGCGTATAGTTTTGAGTAGAACTCTGTAAAGGCTTTCTTGATGGTTTCCTGTTGAAATTCTTCCTTGCCTTTGTACTCTATCTTTTCAATTATGCGGGATTTCTGCTTCTTTCTTATGATATAAGCCAGCCATCGACCCAGTTTGTTGGCATTGCAGAATGTCTTATGTTTTGCATATTGTATATTCCTTGCAACTTGGTCTGCCATCAACATGTCAAATTGCTTTCTTAGAATCTTGATTCCTTCTTTGGTGACTTTGTCCTCTGGTCTTTTTATTAATAGCCGCTCCTTCTTACTTATCTCGTCTTCTAACTCTTTTCTTTTTTGTTCTTGTTTGCGATGGTGCCTGTTATTCATGTCCATAAGAATCCTGGGCATATACACCTTGCTGGCATCCCAAATCATTTCTATAGGTGTTTCGTTGTTCATATTTATGTTGAAGAATTCCTTCATAGCATTTTTGCATTCAGCCACCTTTTCTTCATGTCGAAACAGGTTTTCATTAATTCTCCAGGATCTCTTCTGTTTCAAGCCATGTCTTAATTCCATCTTCACAGGGTTGTGATCTCTTAGTACTTTGGGTAGGATTTTCGCCGCGTTTAGACAAACTAGCAAGTCGCTAGATGTTAATATAAAGTCAATTCTGGAGAATGATTGATGTCTGTCGGAGAAAAAAGTGAATTCTTGTTCTTTGCCGTGCCTTTCCCTCCATACGTCTGTCAGTTCGAGGTCCTCCATCATGTCAAAGAAGGATTTAGGCAACTTGGAGTGCTTTTGCGGGTTAGGTGCAGTCCTTTTTTTGTCCAGGGCAGTCTCTATGACCCCGTTCCAGTCGCCCAGTATAATGCAAGATCTGTAGTTGAGTTGTGTTAACTTCTTGTGTAGCCTTTTGTAGAATTTGCCTTGTTGCTGATTTGGTGCATATATGCCCATCACCAGAATCTTCTTGTCATCTTGTGTTATTTCGTTTGCCAGGTATCTACCTTGAGGGTCTGACTGTATTAGCTTAGTTATTACATGTTTCTTTACATATATAACAATCCCATTCTTTTTTCCTGGTGCCGCTGCCACAAAGTGCGCGCCTAGTTTGTAGTTGATTAGATATTTCTGGTCTGCCGCTCTGATGTGTGTTTCTTGTAGGCAGATTATATCGCTTTTACCTTGGTTCAGGTAATGGAATATTTTTCTCCTTTTCTGGGGGGAGTTTAATCCGTTAACATTCCAAGTCAAATATTTAGTTGTCATCATCGGTTTCAGGATACTCTTGCAAGACCGCTTCTGTTCTTTCTCCTGCTTTCTTCTTTGGTCTCGTTCCCATGATATCCGGATTGGTGCTCATATGAAGTTGTGGGGTCTTGTCTTGCTGGTCTGTGCGTTTGGTCGTGGATCTTAGTAGCCTGCCCTCCGCAGACTGCCCTGTTTCCTTGTTTTTGTTGCCCTCTGTTCTCTGTGCCATCGTATCTCGAGGTGGTCCATTCCTTTCTTCTGCTACTGCGCCGGTCTGTGCTTCTGAATGGTTTGCTCGTTGATCTCAATCCCTTCCGCGTTCCAGTGGTCCTTCTGCATCTTCCATCGTAGTGGGTTGAGGACCGTCCGACTTCAGTTCCTTTTCAAGGAAGTCTTTGGCTTTCTGAACCGAGTTCAAGTAGTATCTTTTATTTCTATAGAGAAGTGACATCCCTGTTGGGGTTTCCCAACGATATTGCAGAGCGCGTGGTCTCAGTTCGTTGACTAGGAATTTGTAGTCCTTTCTGTCTCTCAGCATCGCCGGGGGGATCTCTTTCAGTACCTTCACCTCCTGCACCTCTATGTAGAATCTCTTATTGTAGGAAGTGACGGAGATGAGGTTCCGGAATCCCTGTGTTGCGAAGTGGATGACCACGTCTCTTGGTTGGTTGGTGCCTGTTTGCTGACTTCCATGAGCCAACTCTGTAGATTCTATCGAATTGCCACGCAATCTCTCTGGTTTTCTTACCCAGAAATGTTGCCAGGGCCCCTACAAAGGTTCCGAGCAGGCCCCCTTGGGTTTCGTTTGTTGTCTCTTTCCACCCTCTAAACCTGATTGCAGACGCCATTTGCCAGTATTGCATCATGGTGGACTGGTCTTGGGCCACTCCTTTCATCTCTGCTATCTGTCCCTCTATGCGGTTCTCCACTTCTTCCATCCTCTTTTCCGTGTTCTCCCTGATTTCCTGGAGGTTCTTCTCCATTTCATCCCCTATTCTCTTGTAGTGTGCTTGCATTGCCTCCTTCATTCGGTCCAGGTCTGTGGCCATCGCTCTGCGTTGTTCTTTCCACTTTCTCTCTAGGTCTCTACCTTGATCCACCAGCATCTGTTTTATGTCTTTGCATCTTTCCTCCATCTTCTGTTCTGCTTCTATGCACCTTTTCTCCATCCTTGTGTCCATTTCATCCAATTTTCTATCCATTCCATCCATCCTTATTACCAGCGTCTCTATCGTCTCTTTTAATTCCTGCATCATGTGTGCTGTTGGGCAGGCATGGGTTAGCAGATGGGTCTGAGGGCTTGTAGTTGGATGGTGGGATGTGGGGATGGGTGGGGTGCTTCCTGGCGGAGTAGAGAGCGGAGCTGGGGAGGGTGCAGCTCCCTTTGTGTGTGTCAGTTTGGTTTGTTTGGTCTGTTTGGAGGCCATCTTGAGCTTATCCTCCTGTTGGCCTGGCACTGTGTGGATTTTCAACTTAGACCAGATTGGTCTTTGTGAAGTCCAAGATGAACAGAAATCCAAGAATAAAAACTGAGAAATTTGTTTCTGCTTTCAACCAGATGTATGTTTGGAAGAACTACTCCTTACCAGTGTCAGTAGTGCAAATTATGACAGAAGGAAGAGATGCAAAATATAAAGCTTTCTCTCTGGTAGATTTTGCCCTCTTCAGAACCCCTGGGGCTCTCGTTCTGGAGGGTCTGGGGCACAGAGCATGGGGTATCACTCACCAGTCCCTCTGCCATCCAGGGTACTCTTTTCCTGTGTCTTCTCCCGCCGTCTGCTTCCTTGCCTCTTCCTTCTTGAGTCTTCTCTCCTCCCCTCTATTGTTCCAGCCTGCTTACTTTCAGCTTCGTTTGTTTGTCTCCACCTCAGTCTACCGCTCCAGACCTCCCCGCTGCTCTCCCGGTGTTTGTCGCTGTCTTCAGCTCGTCTGGGGGCCTTCTTTAGGTTAGCAGTCCCCTCCCCAGCGGCCCTTGCTAATCTTGCCGGCTTCCCTCTCTTCCGTGGCTTCGCTCCCGCCCGTTCTCCACTGCCAATGGCTGCCTCCTGTTGTCCGGCAGCTCCGGCCATCTCCCCCTCCGTTCTCCACGCCCGGATCTCACCTCCACTCTCCCGGTCTTCCTCTCCTCTTGTGGCTCGTCTGGGGGTCTTCTCCGGTTCAGCCGGCCCTCCCGGCGGCCTCCGCTGGTCTCACTGACGTCTTTCGTCATCTTCTCTCCACTCCCGCCGGCTCCCTCCGGCTGCGCGGCCTCGCGGCCTCTTCGGGCCTGCCGGCCGGCTGGCCGCCGCCGGCCTCCTCGGCCCCGTCCGCTGTCCTCATGGGTCCCTCGGCGGCGATTTCCGCCCTGTCAGGGCGAGCCGAGGGTCCTCTTCGGAAGCACCCTCTTCTCCGGTGCTTCCCTCTCTCGGCAGTCCAATTTTCTTGAGTAAAAGGTAAGCCCCGTTCCAGAGCTTTCCTCGGATGGCTCCGGTCCTTGTGACCGGAACTGGAAGTCTCCTTTATCATTCTTAATCACAATGGAAATATTGTGTCTGTAGGTACTATGTTTCCATACCTGACAAAATTTAACAAGTATCAGAAATAAGCATTAGCAAATACTGTTTATTTTACTTTTTTGCCTCCAAAAGAGGCACCAGGTTTTATTTTCATGGAAGAGATCTTTTTCACTCACCTCCAGCACCAACAGCCCAGCCCAGCCTGCCCAGTTTTGCAGCTGAAGGAGCAGCTTCATTCTGCAGCTGAGAATGGAGCTTGGGCCTGCATTTCTCAGTCAGGCCTTTCTGGAAGGCCTTTGCAGCCGAGAACCAAACAATGGATTCAGTCCAGAGCTCAGTTCTTAGCTGCAGAGGCCTTAGAGAACCGAGCTATGAATTGAATCTATAGTTCGATTTTTGGCTGCAGAAGCCATCCGGAAAGGCTGGTGACTGCAAAATGCAGTACTGGCTGCAGAAGAGGCCACAGAAGAAGTGGGCCGACGAGGAGCGTGGTGCAGGGTGCATGGGACAGATCCACCACCTCCACCCCTGCCCTAGCTTGATTTTTAGGTGTGTACCTCATCCCAAAACGTTTTGGGGTAGGTTTTACTTTTGAGGAAACATGGTAGCAAAGCAGCATTTGAGAAACATTAATTTTGGACAAGCATTACATACATTCTCAAATCCTCCTGGATTCACGGCTGTCGTTAGAGGACCATCTGGCGGCCATGGCCGGGAGGATGTTCTATCAGGTTCGCCTGGTGCGCCAGTTGCGTCCCTTCCTAGAGCGGGACTCGCTACGCACAGTCACTCATGACTTCGTTACCTCCAGGCTGGACTACTGTAATGCTCTCTACATGGGGCTCCCCTTGAGGTGCACCCGGAGGCTCCAACTGGCCCAGAATGCGGCCGCGTGGGTAGTGATAGGAGCGTCGTGGTTCTCCCATGTAACACCGCTCCTGCGCGAGCTGCACTGGTTGCTGGTGGTCTTCCGGGTGCGGTTCAAGGTGTTAGTGACCACCTTTAAAGCGCTCCATGGCATCGGACCCGGATACTTACAGGACCGCTTACTGCTAGCAAATACCTCCCGCCGTCCGGTACACTCCCACAGAGAGGGCCTCCTCAGGGTGCCGTCGGCCAGACAATGTCGACTGGCGACCCCCAGGGGGAGAGCCTTCTCTGTGGGAGCTCCTATGCTATGGAACGAGCTCCCCCCCCGAACTCCATACGATGACGGACTTACGCACCTTCTGTCGGGAACTGAAAACTTTCCTTTTTCAACAGGCCGACCTGGCATAGAAGCTCCGGCTCCAACCGGGTGAAAATGTTTTAGGGGGATTGTGTAATTTTTAGGATTTTAGGATTTGCACATATTGGGTTTTATATGGGATTTTATGGCCTAATTTGTTTAATTTATTTTTAAATATTTTAATTTTGTACATTTATATGTTTTTAAATTTTAAGGATGTACACCGCTCCGAGTCCTTCGAGAGAGGGGCGGTATAGAAATTTAATAATAAATAAATAAATAAATAAATAAATCTTATCTCTCTCTAAGATTTTAATGCTAACTGGAAAGGAAGTAAGCCCATTTCCACTTCTTTATCCCTTTTTCAATCCTTATTCCACTCTCCTCCTTTAGTCGTGTTGCTGCTGTAGAAATGACAAGAGAACAGAGAAATACTTTCCTTCATCCAGTATGCTAGATATGTGTCGAGCACAAGGAACCCAATCTCTGCCTAAAAACAAAAGGCTTTTTTTAATCTAGCACAATTGGTTTTTAACAAGATTTGTGGAAAATTCAAGAAGAATTCCAGCGATTCATATTGAGAATACAAGAATTCCAGCAACAGAAGTATATTCCATTTAGAACCAATATATTCCCATGTACAGTTGATTAGAGATATTGTAAAACTTTATTTCTTACAGTTCTCCAACGACCTAGTAAGGAGGCAGGTCTCTTCACTGGTAAGTTTGCAATTGGCTGTTTACATAATGGTCTTCTGAATCTATCTGTATAGGGACCAACCATTAGTTTCTCCAGTGCTGCCAGCCCTTTTCAGGAAGGCCGCAAAACTGTAATCCCCAGCAGTCTTTGCAACTGGTGCATAGCCATAGCAGTTTGCCAGGGCCAAAAGAAGAAAGAAGGGGAAATTGGTAACTAGGAAAGCAAATGTATCTTGATGTTCACAAAGATTAGAATTAAAAAAGGGACGTGGCCTTGTCAGAGTCCATGTGTCATTGTGGAATAGGTGTGTTCCAAACTGGATTTTGAAGAGATGGAGATTTTCCAAGCTAAGAAATAATATTTACCTTGTTTTTCTGAATCCAGCTTAAAATACCGCTACTCCTTGACTTACAACAGTTCATTTAGTGCAGCGGTTCTCAACCTTTTTCAGGCTGCGACCCCAACCTGCACCGCATCGCGCATGCGCGGCGCGATGGCCCACATCGTGCATGCATGGCGCGGCGCAACGGCCCGCAGCGTGCATGCACAGTGCTACCCTGCACATGCGCGGTACTGCCCCCTGCGCCGGTCGAGGGGAAAAGGGGAAAAAATGGCGGACTGCGTTGTTTGGCAACCCCCGTGAAATGGTTGTTCGACCCCAAATGGGGTCGCGACCCACAGGTTGAGAACCGCTGATTTAGTGTCTATGGAGATTCTCAGTCATCCAGGTCGTGGTTGTCCCAAAGGTGCTTTTTTAAGAGATAAGTGGACTTTTCTTTGAAGAATTTTTGCTTCTTCAGCTTCTTGAATGAGAAGCAAAATGTTTTCAAAGAAAAACAAAGTCCAGTTGCCTCTTTAAAAAACACCTTTGGGACAGTTTATTTATGACTGTTCAAAGTTACAACAACACCGAAAAAGTGACTTATGACCCTTTTTCACTCTTACAACCATTACAACATCCCCATGGTCACATGGGTCATAATTCAGATGCTTGGCAATTGGTTCATATTTATGACAGTTGTGGTGTCCCGGGGTCATGTGGTCAGCTTTTGCGACCTTCTGACAAACAAAGTCAATGGGGAAGCCAGATTCACTTAACAACTGTGTTACTAACTTAACAACTGCAATGATTCACTTAACAACTGTGGCAAGAAAGGTCGTAAAATGGGGCAAACTCACTTAACAAATGTTTCACTTAGCAACATAAATTTTGGGCTCAGTTGTGGTTATTACTCGAGGACTACCTGTAGAAATTTGGAGAATTTTTTTGACCTCCATTTGTGCAAAAACTTATCTACTGTAATGATACCTTTTTAAAGTAAAATCTTTCTGCCCTTCAAAATTTGTTCTTTCCTGAATGAGTTCTCCAAATTTTTTTTTAAAAAGGATGAGAGAAGGAAACATTAGAGAAACATCTGCCCTCGGTTGCATATATTTATGAAAATGATGTATTATATCTGGGCAAATAACTTGCAAATTTTTACATTAGGCAACATTGCAACGACGTGATTGCTTAGAAACTATGCACAGAAATACAGATTTTACTTTCAAAAAAATTTCAAGTGCAGCAAAGTGACACATTTGCAAACTTAAGAGGAGCAAAAGCTGATAAATTTACCTATTTCTAGTACCAAGCTCGACTGGGTGTGACTGTGTAATAAAAAGATATGCCCTGAAGTCTTTGCATCCTATTTTGAGACTTGAGCAATGGCATGTGTTAATTAAGGAATATTTTATTTAGATTGTTAAAAAGAATAGATCTGGACTTTGAAAAAAAGCCTTGCTAATACCTTATTTTTAGGGGAAAAAATCAGAAACTTCTAAAAATATTGATTTAGTGGTTAGTCATTTTCCTCAATAGAATATGCATTCCTCTTTTTAAAAAAAACCACAGCAAATGCTATATAGTTTAATTTGATATCTAAAGGAAAAGGATGTGAGTATAATCCAAACCAGATATTTTGCACCTCCCTTTGCACAAGGGAACCATTTATCAGCTCAAGGATTTGTGTGTGTGTGTGTGTGTGTGTGTGTGTGTGTGTTTGTGTTTGTGTGGTGTGGTGTGTAAATATTAACTTGGCCCTAATCACATAATCAAAGCCTCACCTTTTAAAAATATATGGTATGCATGCCATGCCCATTTTGATTGTATAGCCATGGCCACCATCTTGATTTTTAACCATCACCAGCTACTGAAGCATTCTCTTTGCTTGTCCTTTGATAATTGATTTGTCACCACTAGCCCTCTGCAAGGCAACTGAGATTATGGAATGCTTTATGCTGCAGAAGCCATCTTAGCCTGTCTTGCAAAGTTGGTCATAAAGGACAAATTGCTTCACTGAGGCAGCTCATGTTGCTCCAGTAGTGTCCTCCAGCTCTTCATATATCCAGAAGAGACTTCTGTTTCCTTACAGCAGCCTTTTCAAGTATAAGAATGGTCAGAGAAAGCCATCTGGGTAATGCAAAGTATATGCCAGACACAAGAACCAAGAACAACACAAGGTGTTAATTGTTCTTCACCTAGAGACAGAATCTTGCCAGACTAAAGCAACTATCTGCATAACTATAAATATTCTCTGGGAATTGCTAGAAAGAAGCTGTTTTAACCCTTTTTCTGCCAACCAGACATTCTAAGCTCTGTTATCTCTTTGTCCTTTAAGATGCAGCCCCTCTGTCCTGGGAATCCAGATTACATTCCACCACAACATAACAAAACTATATGGCAGGTTTGTCTCACTCTTCAGAAGTGAAGTTTTGTTGCTTTACAAAGCAAATTCAAAGCACTGTTGAAATGAAGCCCCTTCTTAAGGTTTTGCCCAACTCTGGTTTTATTTTTATTTTTTATTTTTTTTTATTAATTGATCTAATTTATATAGCCACCCATCTTACATTCAAGTGATTTTGTCTGGTCTATAACAAGACCTAAAAAGTAAATATCAAAAATCATTTTCAATAGCAAGCATTAAAACATTAAAAACTATAAAAACAGCTAAAACAAAATTAATAAGTCAAGGGACATTAAGAGTAATGGAGCTATCTCACCTATTCACCTGTCCTCTGGTTATTATTTTCCTCTTGCACATTTCCTAACCAATTTGTTACCTGCTTGACGCAGTTGGTCAATTTTTCTGGACCCTTCTGCTCTCTCTTTATATGTCTTCTCTTTCTGAGCTATGACTTCAGAAACTACATTATAAATATTCCAGCTGCTCCTACAGGCGCTATCCAGTTCCAGCAAGAACCCCACTTCTGAAGGATTTACAGCTTGGCTTTAAGAGTGGCGTCAGGATGCAACTTGGCACACATGGTCTCACCATAAGAGCCCCATCTTTGGGATCATAAATCAATCCAGTTATTTTTAAAAGAGATCATGGCAAAGCATGGAATTATATCACTCTCTGACACTTCCTTCATCTCAACATATACCTGAATTCCAAAGGTCAGTAAAAAATCATTGCCTCAATGGATTAACAGTCACTGAAAGTTGATGCCGATACGTTTAATAGCATTTATATTTTTTTATTTTTCTGGAGACAAGCCAGGGGGTGGGGGTGGGGGGCAATTCAAAACATAATTTAAACACCTGTGAGGGAGAAAGAAATGAAAAACTCATAGATCCTAATCCAGTTCAGAGAAAATCATGTTTCTCTCCAAAAGCGGCAGGATTCTCCTTAATTATAGAAGATCAAAGTGGATATTTTAGTTTTGACATTTTTTAAAAACATCTGCTAGCCTCCTGGTCAAACATATAGAAATATATTGGAGCAAGTTAATTTATAGTATATTCTCTTCCTATTTGGAAGAGTTAGGGCAAAGGATGTGGTGGTATCCCAAACTGAATTCATCACAAACCTATAAGGCCAGATAAACATATTTTTGTGAAATGGGAGTGAGCATGATGTTGACCGACTCTCACTCCTCATAACATGACCTGCCCAACAGGGACTTTTGCTTTGTCTTAACCATAGTTTAGTATGGCACCAGATGGAAACTGATTTCAAAAATACGCAGGCAAACCTGCCCTCCCTCACATATCTCATTGAACCCATGGCAAGAAGAACTAAAAGGAACAAAGATTGTCTGACAATTATCTTTCCTGCCTCACTTCATATAATGCAAGACATTCGAAGGAAAAGACCCTTTCTTCTTTTTTTAAAGGTTTCCGGTATGTTGTTTCTCTTTTGTGGCACTTCCTGAATTCATCATGTACATAGAGTTTATCACTTACACTTGCTTTTCTTGAGTTCAACAAATAGTCATATTGGAGTAACTCAGTAATGTAGGGAACATTTCTCACTCATTACAGGTAATCCTTGATGTACAACTGGTCTTTTAGCAACTGTTTGAAGTTGGAAAATTGGCTTACAACGGGCCCTTGCACTTACAATTGTTGCAGTATCCCTTGCACATGACCAAAATTCAGGTGACTGGCAATTGGCAATTTTAGTTGTGACAGTTGCAGCATTCCAGGGTCATGCAATCACAATTTGCAACCTTGCCATTTGGCTTCTAAGAAGTAAAGTCAAAGGGGGAACCAGATCCACTTAATAGCTGCATGATTCCCTTAACAACTACAGTGATTTGTTTAACAACAAAAGTTGTAAAAATAGGGTGTAACTCACTTAGCAACCACCTTGTTTAGCAATAGAAATTCTAATCCCAACTATGGTAATAAATTGAGGACTGCCTGTATGTGAAATCTAATTAGAAAAAATGAAACAGCAAATGCCCCAATTTCTACATCCTCATAGTGTCCCCAAGTATCTTAGCCACTGTTTTGGACTGAAAAATCAAACTAAATGGATATTCTGAACAGCACTAAATTATCTTACACTATTACTCTGTTTTATCAATAAATCTTTATTTCCAGAATAAGCATATCCAATGCTTTCATATCCGTCTGTTCATTGCCATAAGCTACTCTTCTACGGTGTATATTTTCATCATAATATAGCCACTATTTTTATGTGATCAGTATAGATACTTTTATGTAAATTATCTCTGAGTTTCATATTTTGAACCTATTTCCAGGTTTTAAGAAATAATAATCCTGGAAGAATGCAATGGGAAATCACTGAATATTGCTCTTACTACGTGCTGAGATTGACCTGAGGGATACTTTATTGTTTACCTTCTCCTGGAAATATTCCAGAAGTGTATTTTGTTAGCCCTATGTTTAATGGAAAAGCTGTATATTCCTATTTCTCCATAAACTGTAATATAGTTATTTTTGTTATTTTGCTATATTTCTACATAAAAAGAGAGAGTTTAGAGTAAGATTTAAAAACACAGATAAATCTTCAACAGAACACTTGCAATTCAGGAGAACAAAATAATGCCATATTGAAAAGTTCTTCTCTACTTTTTTTTTTAAAATCAATTCTCATTCTGTTTGATGAAAAAGAACCCACGTTTGAAATTGATTTCAAAGGAAAATAGAATCCTGGTTAAATTATCATGGGTGAACATGAAGTTCTGGAACTTGTTACTTAGCAATGCTTTGCTTTTCATTCTACAACTATCTTTCCCAGTCCACACCTCCATCGCTTCTCGGATCCGAAAAGAATTCCTTCTCCAATTTGGGAAAAGTGGCCAGTTGGGAAGCCTAGAGTGAAGAACTGTTCAAATTTGTAGATCTGAAAACACTAGTGGATTCCCAGCCTTTGCCTGGATATATTGGCAAGATCTGAAGAACCCTCCCGCTTATTTACCAGCCAGGAAAACCAGAGAAAACAGAATCTGGGTCTCTTCCCTTTGTCCAGCGGAACTGGGAAAATGGGGATCTCCATTTCATAAGGCAAGAGAAATGGGAGGGATTATTGAACATTTTCATATCAGAAAAAGTGTGGTGGAAGGATTTTGCAGAGAAATTCTAATGAGCTTTTCAAGAATCAAAAAGCCCTAGTGGTGCAGTAGTTAAACTGGCAAACCCTGCCTAGAGTTCGATCCTGACAGGGCTCAAGGTTGATTCAGCCTTCCATCTTTCCCAGGTTGGTAAAATGAAGACCCAGATTGTTGGAAGCAATGTGCAAATAATGTTTCTACATTGTAAACTGCCCAGAGAGTGCTGTAAAGTGCTATGGGGTGGTATATAAGCCTAAATGCTATGGCTATCCTGAAAATAAGGTACAAAAACAGAAAAATAAACATTCTGAGAAACTGAATGCTAGATTTTGTTGCAGCTTTGTAACAAAGGGTAGCTTATACCAAAACCAAAAGTCTCCTTTCTCAAAAATCCTTCCAACGAGAACAGAAAAGTGTCACCTTATCCAGATGTTTTGGGGAAGAGTTGCAGCCCCAACATAGCTAGTGGGCACCAAGCTAGAAAAAGTTGAGACTCCTTTCGTGAGAACCAGCATCTCGACATAGCAAAAAACAACAAAGGTTCTTGTACCATCTTAATAGCTGACAAATTGATTATGGCATAGGCTCTCTTTAGGGGCTTTATTTTCACTCGGTACAATTTGTTGTCCTAAAAGGGCAAGTGGCAGAATCCCATAGGGGATCTTGATTCTCAGAGATGGCACGTTTGACTGAGCACCACAAGCCAACAAACTCACAAGCCTTACAATGCACACAAGTGGGCAAGTGTGACAAGGAGAAAAAAAAGAACTTATGGTCAACTCTCTCATGCATGCATGTGTGTGCACACACACATATACAGAAGGGGAGAGAGGGAGGGAGAACCATCAATAGACCTGTATGAGTATTTGACACTTTGGATTGATTTGAACTAATTTTCAATACTTTTCGTCTGTGTGCTCATGCATTCGAATGATCCAGATCAATCCAAATTGAATAAGACCCTATTCAGAAAGCCAGTCCAAATTGATTTGGATCCAAATTACATACTCCTAACAGCCAACCTTAAGCTGACGTATTTTTTTTAAATTTTGAATTACAATATAGAGTTCCATATTTGGTTAAAAATTAGAGTGATGAAACATTACAAAGGTATGTGTATGTGCAGAGATCTTCCATCGTTGCAAGGCATTTCTCTTCCTCTCCACAACATTGTCAAAGGTAATAAACACTTCCCTTATTTTGCTCCTGACCATTCCTCTTTCTCCTGCCCCCCCCATGCTTTTCCTTTTATTGAATAATTCAGCTTCTGTACAGGCTCAGCTGACCTTTGCTTGATAAAGTCATATTTCCGAGCATTTGCTTGCATTTGGTATTTTTAATCAGGTTCAAGTCCGCTGGCTACACATCAGAGCCGAGAATAATGATGCTTCAGATATGTATTTTAGCCAAATGATGTTCTCTCTGCCGCACACACATCCCCCAAATCACTGAGTTGTTAACTAAAGTGTAGGAGAATTTATGATGCTAAATAAAACCAGGGAGGGAAGGAGAAAAAAAGATGTTTTAATAAGATGAAAATCCAAATGTTAAAATAATGAGCCATCTGTATGGGTGGCCCTCTCTTGAGATATGCCAAGAGCTTTACCATCTGTGAAACATTTACCAGCTGTTTCCTTCCTCTCTCTCTCTCTCTCTCTCTCTCTCTCTCTCTCTCTCTCTCTCATTGTAAGAACATAAGAAATCCTCATGCAACTGACATATCCTAGGAATGGAAGCAGGTTCGTTTGGCTTCAAGATGCTGTATCAAAGCTTACCCCCGTTAAAATATACTTGGAAATCTTTGGGGGTGGAGGAGGGGAAATTGAGAAGGTTACAATTCCCTGCATTTGAAATCTCCATCTATCTGAAGTTTAGATAAATTGCTCTGGACAGGAAGTCTGTTTCCACATTAGCACACCTCCATGAACTATCCTTAGCATTGTGTTTGCTAATGGATTTTGTTTCATTGTTATATTCACCCAAAAGCTGGTATGAGCTGTGTTTGTGTGTGCGTGTCTGTGCCAGTGCCTGCTCACCCTCCTAATGGAGCTGCTTCTTTCTATTTTTAGGATACATTTAATTCTTTTTAAAAAATGGTGCCAGACATGCTTGCACACCCCTTTAGCTCAGAGTACGTGCAAAATCAAAGAGGAACAACAATTCCTTGTTGCAAAGGGATCTGTGTTAGTGCAGGCAAATGTGATTTTCAACTGTACAGGAAATAGTGCACTGTACTTACATGTCATGAACAATTAATGTCAATGATTTCTGTGCAAGAAGACAGGAATATCTGTATTCCACAGCAGGGTTTCTGAAGAAGTATATGAATTCTGTCCAATAGGTTTGCTTTCCAAAAAGGCAACCAAAACACTGATTTTTTTAGCTATGTTGCAGGAAATCCTGGGATTCTTCAGGAAAATCCCAGCCAATCTTCCAACTATATGTATTTTGGCTTCCATGGATTATTTCACTCCTTGCTCATATAGAAGCCAACATAAACTGACTTCTGCTGATTTTTGTGTTCCACATACTAATATCTGCAGGAGCCCACATAATTTGAATGATGCAGCTAAGTGAACATTGTGGACTATGTACTACCAGAGCAAGGTTATATTTTATAGCTCTTCTACAGTGGTTCACTTTTTTTGTAAATCAGTGGTTGCTACTAGTCAGTATCAGTTGGTGCTGAGAGTTCAAACAAGTAGGTGTTTCCTTGTTTGGAGCAGCAGTCTAGTTTTCTCTCCCCAGCTGTTTCATTGCTATATGAAGTCCCAGGTTGAGGTCATCTGCCAAGTAGCTACATATCTCTAATCTAGGTTGAGCCAGAGATACTGTGGAAGGCTTGGAGACTATGAAGGACTGGATGGAACAAAAGAGGCAGAAGCTGAATCCTAGAAAGAAGCAGCTGGTTTATGCAGGAAACTTTGAGTTCTTTATTACCTCTAGCAGTCATTCTAGATCAAGGGTGTCAAACTGCTGGCCTGTGGCCCGGATGCGTCATAGCAAAACTGTGCCCACCCCATTGCCGACAAAGTCACAATACATCACGACATGTCACGTGACATTGCAAGTTTGACACCCCTGTTCTAGATGGCGTAGCACCCTCCTGAAATTGGGAGTTTTCCTGGATTTACAACTACTGCTAGTTATATTTGCATAGATATGTGTTGTGACCAATGGAAACTTTACTGAACTGCAGTAGTGACTCTTACACCATCCCATGGACCACCATCATGTGCTGTACAAGGGGCTGCCTTTAAAGCTCACTTGGAAATGTGGTTGGCATAAAACACAATGACTAGCAGGAAAACAAAGTAAGAATCACTATAGCCATGTAACACTAGTGGTTTGGGTGCTGCATTATTTGCAAATAGACTTCCTGTGTAATTCAAGGTGTTGCTTTTAACCTTTAAAGATCTATATCAGTGATGGCAAATCTTTTAGAGACCAAGTGCCCAAACTGCAACCCAAAACCCACTTATGGGTGGGACTAAAAACTTCAATAAATCCCAACTTTGCAAGATCTTTTTTTTTCCCCGCGAGAAGTTGAAATTGATTGATTGAACCTTTTTTTTTGTACACGACTGCAGAGACCTAAAGCAAAAAGGGTTTATAAAACCCAGCTGAAGGCCTAGGACTGGGGCGACGGCACGCATGCCCACAGAGAGGGCTCTGAGTGCTGCCTCTGGCACCCGTGCCATAGGTTCGCCACCACTGACCTATATTGCTAGATATCAAAGTATCTTCAGGACTGCTTTCCCTGGATATCTTATCTGGATAGCACCCACATGGGGAAGATTAGGGAATCCCACTGTCCTAATCTCTCTCTTTAAATATTTTTTCTTTAACAGTTCCCTCCCCCTCCACCTATGAAAAAGTAAGGTAGTATGTACAGCAAACAAACAAATGCATTTCTTCTCTGTCAGATGCATAAATTTTCCATATGTCATTTTTCCATATGCTTAGATGGCTCTGAGGGAAAATCTATAAATAGCAAAAACAATCATAACACAATGGATCCTCCATAAATACAGGTAATATATTTTTGGACCTAGTGAGATGCACTGAACTGGATATTCCAGAAGCGGAGGATGAAGTTGCCTCTTCCCTGGCTCCTGGATGCCATATGATGGGTGACTTGGCTTCAGGCTGCCTTTAGTGAATGTCAGGTCTATTTCTGATAAGATGTTGATGCTCCATTACTTGATCTGACTTACATAACTTACACCTGGATATGTAGAGATAGGTTTGTAGTTGTATCTGAGATTTGCCCACCTGGATTTCAGATGATTCAGCAGCCTTAGCTCCAGGGCAGGTGGGAGATAGGGGGAGAGATGATGATTCTGCAAAAGATCTTGACAGTGACCAAATGCATTGTTGTGCATGTAACTCGATGCAAGTGTCTGTAGCTGAGATTGGGGTAGGAAGATAAGCTAGGGATACTGGTGATGTACTGCCCAATCTACTACTAGAAAATTCCTTATCCAGGTTTTTGGATCTTATTTAGGGGACAGTATTATATTCTCCCCAGCTTTTGATGCTAGGAGATAACATTTTCCATGTCCTAGAAATAAGATTTTTGTGGTTCAGGAGTTCATGGCCTCAAGGACAATTACAGCCTTGTCTCAACTGGCCCAACACTTACAAATGACCAAATGCTTGATTGAGATGTTACTCTGGGTAAGAAAGCTTGTGATAAAGATAAAAAATACAATGATAAATTTGTCATCATCAGAGTACTTTCTTTGTAAAGCTACCTGACTCTATACGAGGAGGAGGAGGACGAGGAGGAGCATACTCTGTGATACAAAAAAATTGCCCAATGAGGTTTGTCACCCACCATAGTTGAAGATCTTGGAGGAGAATGGATTTAAAGAAGACATTGCAATAGTCCATACCTGAGGCAACCACAATAGGAGTATTCAGAAATGGGTGTAACTGGCACATACCGGTAAGATGCATTCTGGAGAAGTCTTCAGCTACCACCTGCAGTTGAACCATGGACTTGACGATGTGAGCTCTGCAACCTGCAGTTGAGCCCAAAGTGGCAGGTAGGAGCTGCTTTAGCAATGTTGGTTGCATGATTCCAGGTACAGTTCAAAGTGCTGGGTTTGTTTTTTTTTTACCTACAGCCCTAGATTGTTTGGATGCATGTTACCTACAGCACAGGATAGGACTAGGTAGAATCTCCCCATGCTATGTGATCATCTTGGAAAGCAATACTCCTGGTTCTTTCCTTCCAGATTGTCGAAAGAGTAGGGTCTTCAAAGCAGACCTTATTTGTGGTGATTGGTCACTTGTGAAGTCTAAATAGACCCTGTATTGTTAGTGTTTAGGAAAACAAACTAGACACTGCTGCTGTGCTGGATGTGCAGTTTGAAGCACCAGAGATGTTAAAGTTGTTTTTAATCCTGTTATTTTAGCTGATTGCTTTATGATATTTTAATGCTATTCTTGGCAGTTTATCTGAGCTACCAAGAATTTGTAAAATTGAATGAGATATGTATGTTATGTAAACAACAATTGCAACATCCTGGTGCACAGATAATAAAACCTAGAATCTTAATGCCAATCCCGGCAATCCTGAAAGAGCCACCTCTTTCTCTTTATGCAAAGAGAATCTGTGATTAATTCAACTTCAGATTGATTTCAGAAGTTACTTGTAGTCTTTCTACAGCCCTTCACAAAATTTCATTTTATCCAGCAGTGTAAATTACTAGCTATTATTGCTTTCATCTGTTTATAAACTTGGTGACACTATTTTCACATTATATTTCTCCAACTTCAGCATCATAAAATTGTTTCTGATTTGCTTGTCTAAAATTTGCTGATTCCATGTCACGTTTATATGCACATTTTGCTCAGCGTGAACATGTTTTAAGTGGGGAAATATGTGTTACATATTAGAAAATATGCATGTAGTCCTCCAATTCTAGTCGTGTCTCAGCCTTTGTGCTCTACCAATTATTTTTGGTTTTCTGTCTTCAGTTAAAACAAAACTTTGTCTCTTCTCTTCTCTTCTCTTCTCTTCTCTTCTCTTCTCTTCTCTTCTCTTCTCTTCTCTTCTCTTCTCTTCTCTTCTCTTCTCTTCTCTTCTCTTCTCTTCTCAATAAGTTTACATGAATGTTGCAAAAGATCTCAGAATATATACTGTACTTGGATAGACATTCAGAAAAATAGATTATGCCCAAACCTGTTGAGAGTTTTTTTCTATTGGATTCTTTAAGAGATTGGTAGCTGCCGTGGCCTAAAGTTTTCAAACAGTGGATCTGTTGAACCCTATTTTTGGGGGATAAATCCTGATAAGTATTTTTGGTGCTAGGAAATAAGACAATATTTCCCACAATTCCACTGGCGAGTATTACACTAATGGGGGAATTTTAGAAAAGTAAACTGGCAGTTTCCAGGTTAATACAATTACGCTCATCTAAATATCCATTTAGGCCATCCAACCCAGAGCGTGGTACAAAAATCCAAATTATGAATCCTCAGAAGATAGCAAAGATAAAGAAATGTATATGCTGTCTGATTCCTAGTAACTCCATCGAATGAAGGGAAACTTACCACTTCTCTGAGCACCTGTTAAACTGCTGATGCTATTAAGAAGTATTCTTCTCCCTAAAATTCAGGTAGAATCTGCCTTCTTGTAACTTGATTCCACTATTTTGTGTATTGTACTCTGGAATGAGAGAAAATGGATCTTGATCTTCTTCTGTGAGGTATCACTGGTAGAGGAAGATAACAAACATTTTCCCCTTCAGCTTTCTCTTCTTACTATAAGTCTCAAGCACCCAGTGCAACTTGGGTACATGGAAATAAAAAATAAGCATTTATGGTGGGCCCACCAAGAGCCTCTGGCGGAAAGCCAGATGCTGAATGCTATTTTAGGACATCCAAATTAGAGCCTTTCAGATATTTTCCTCTAGGGATCAACTGCAGCCAACATTAACAGACTTTGGGAGGACATCATATTGAGGTGTTTCTTGGGTTTGTCAATTTGCTCTACTTCATAAAAACTAATAAGATTCCCAACAAAATGATTCAAGGAAAGCTCTTTGAACTTTTGACACAGTGCAGAATTGATTTGCTTTGACTTCTTAATGCTGCAAATTCCACATTGCTTTGAGAATAAGTCTTTATAAAGACAGTGTGGTTTAGGAAATATGCATTTAGTAAACACATACTATTTAAGGAGCCCATTTTATCCCTTAAAGAGTCTAGTAGCTAAATATGTCCTGGGATATGCAGTAACATATGTTTGCTTAAAAGCTAATCACAAGGAAGAGATTAAGTGGGCTGAATTACATCATTTTGCCCCAAGAGATAGACCAACTCTCCATGGTAAGGTCATTAAAAGGGCAGGGTGAACATGAAAATATACATTAAAAGTATTTTCGTGAATTTGTCCCAAGACATTGTTCATTTCAGTCCCTTAACCATGTTTGTAAAGTGAGTTAACACAGAGCATGTGATATATATTAATCTGAAGTATTCAGCAAAGAAATATACAGTGTAGTTATGATCCAGTAGGAAAATTTGTCCATCATTCAACTTTTTATTGCAAAGGTAAAGGTGGGCTATGTACAGGTTAGGCTACTGAAGATCTTGGAGAGAATGCTCCACTTAACAAAGGTTCAAGTCCCACTTTGAAACTGCTTTGTGAATAATGAGGATCCTCTCAAATTTAAGAGATAAGTAAAGTAATTGTGTCATGGAGAAATCTATCTGGAGTCACTAAGAGTCAGCATTGATTTGATGGCACATAATCAATCAATCAATCAATCAATCAATAAAAAGCAACTGGGTAGCATTGGGTTCTGCTCTAATGCATGGTCAAATGGTTCCAAGAGCTGGAAAAGGCCTCTCATCAGCTATTAAATGCATGAGAAAAGGTAGCTACCTGTGTATATTGTATGCATGGGAGCTCTTTCTAAGTATAGAAGGTGCCAGTCAAGACTGCAAGACAACTTTGCAAGTTTATCAGGGCAACTTGTCACTTTGGATAAGGAGATGGGCAGCATATAAATTTAATGAATAAACAGCTAAACAAAGTTCGGTCATCTTATTAAAGTAAACCAAAGCTGCCTCACATAGTCCCTATGCATGTGCGTTCTGAAGATACATGAGCATCGTATGCACTCTTTCAGAATGCCATACTCATTCAGATCTTTAAATGAATATATAGGGTGATGGAGGATGAACCACCTGTAAGGCAACTGAGGTGGAATAAGTTGCTCAGTCAGCACTCTGATGTTGTGTACTAAAATGTTGTATCCTTTTTTTTCTTGATGATGAAGATCCTTTCCCAAAATCCAACCTTCCAGATATACTCCTGTGTCTTTAAATTAAGGGTCAGATCTTAAATGATTTATTTAATCTTAGCATGGGGAGTTTCAATTTATTTTCTTCAAGTCTGAAACCATGAAAATCAGGCTTTTAATAAGCAGTTCTCTCCTCTAAAAAAAGATATTTTATCTCATGGTGTGCTTGCATTTCTGGTTCTAGCTGGGAATATTAATCTCTGTGTTAATAACAGTGTCTGTTCAAAATTCCATGTTGTTTAGGGAAAACTGCCTTTGTCCTATCTTTGCATTTGATTAGAATTGTATAACTGGAAGGAAAACAATCATGCCTAAGTCTTGAACCTTTATATTCAGGGGTAATTTTAGTAGGCTTAATTGCTTTAATCACACACTTCAGGGTATCTGGAGAAGTGTTATAATGCAAGTCTGTAAAACTTCATTTACCCAAATGGCCTAGAGAACATCAAAAACACTCTGAAAAAGAACAACTCTAGAAATGAACAAATATTAATGACAAATCAAGATTTTTGACAGAAGATCACAGGGTTAAGAGGTAAATTGTCCTTACTACAAGTTCGTAGGAGGTTAAGCAGAGCTGTACTGCTGTATTGCAGGGAGCAGAAAACAGAATGATTTTTTTCTTGGTTGTTTCTTTTTCTGGTTTTGCCATCTGGGCCTGTTTATTGTAATTTGCTCCTGACAAAAGAGAATTCACCTAGGAGGAATTTGCACATAATTAAGCCACTTTTTAATTTCTTTGCAGGTTTTTTTAACAGTTTTTTTTATTTCTATTCTCCCTTCCTATTCTGTTTCTCCTTTTCTCTGAACATTTTAGAAAGCCATGTGGCAAAGAAATATTCAGAGAAAAAGAATTAATTTTAGGGTTCAGCTGTATAGCATAAAATTAACAGTAAGGCACCATCAAACTGTAGGTATAAAATCAAATCTTTACCCCTTTTTGCTCATTATTGTTGTTCCTGGTAGCTTGCAAAAAAAAAAAAGTCATGTATCAAACAAGTTAAATTGTTGAATGGAACATTTTAAGCTTTGAGTACACAGAAGTCTTAACCCCAGGAAGATGGATAGGGACTAAGATGGTCAACAATTTGGAATGTTTTTCATATGGAGTCTGGGGAATTCCTCCACCTCAACTAAATTTATCTTCCAGTTCCAGAACCCTACAGAAACTAAGAAGCAAAGATGGCAACCAAGCTGATCTCTAGCCAAGACCTAGTTGTAGAGAGCATATCCACCAAGATTTTCATCCTTGAAGCCAACATAAGAAAAGTACTGATCTCTGGACTAAAGCTTCATTTAACGCTTTGCTAATTATTTGGCTACAAGTGCTGTAACTTCTAATTTTGCCCAGCTCCCATCTATATCTATGTGTGAAAAGGAAGGAAAAAATGCTATTTAAGGCACAGAGTAATTGATCTTTTTCAAATTGCTTTGCAAATTTGAACTTACAGAGCCCTATGTTATTCCATAATGTGTCTATCCAAAGAGTGCTATGTTATGACAGCGTGCACGGAAAGCATTTATGAAAGATGAAGATCCCCAGCTTTACCTTTTTGCTCATTATTGCTGTTCCTGGTAGTCACTCAAACATCTGGTTTGGCTTCTCTTTCTGGAGCCAAGGTAACAGGTCATATTACCCAACAAGTTTTACTGTTGAACAGTCAGACCTACATGTGAACTAGAAGCTAGACCAACTGAACTTCCTTAATAGCAGCCATCTGCTAGGGATAACCAATCTGGCATTTGTTGTGGATCTCCTACATTATCTATTCTGCACAGAGGGTTGGAATTAGATGAGCTCAAAGGTCTTCTTCCTTTTCCACATTCCAATGGCCTTTGGAAGTAGAATCCTCATCGGGACTGAATTTGTGGGGATTATGATAGTAAACTTCATATTTCTTTTCAGACCTCTGCCCCTTTCTGTAATGCAGATGAAACGTTTTTAAACAACGCTGTCTTAAGTTTCTGTGGTGGTTTAAAAGCAAGAGGCAATAGGGGAATACACAAATTTAATATAGAAAAGGTCCTGAATGTATCAGTTCCTTGAATTTCTAGGGAGATCTGAAGACTGATTGCTAGGTAATGTTGACAGTACTGAGCAAGATGGACCTATAGAAGAGAATATTTGTATTTCAGGGTTGAACTGTAGGGTTAGGATTGTATCAGTGTTACAGTAGCACTGATGATGTTACCTTGTTTGGTAATGAAATGTCTGCAAGAAAACCACCAAGCTCAGAGAGCACCAAGGACCCTGCAAGGTGGAGTTTTCTGACATAGTGAAGGAAACTTCTTGTTCTGGGTACCAAGTAGAAGCCACAATGATGTCACGTGTATCGTGATGCCATCATGCAAATGTATTGCAATGAATATCATGAGCCTCTCCTGAACACCTCCACACTCTGTGTAGTCCTATCTTCCTTCCTTGGGTGTTGAGATATGATTTAGATTTGATTGTTGCATGAAATATGGAACTGACTGATATATTTTTAAGTGGGACAAATCCTTACTTTTTTAATATATTCACACAACTGAGACAGAAAACTGTTTGGGAACAGAACTGTGGGGGGGGTTCTTTTTTTTTCTTTTTAAGTTGCTCTGCTTTTTTGACCCTGCCTCCTCCTTATTGCTATAATATTTATGATCTTGTAGATCTTGGTTCCTTTGCAATGGGTGGCCGCCTGATTTGCAGCGCAGGTGTTACGTAGGTGGGTGCTATGTGGGTTTCCCCTGCACAGCTAGGATGCCTGAACTGTGCTAGCTAAGCACCAGGCACTGGCAGTCCCGCGCATCCTTGCCGCCAAGACTGACAATCTGTGCCAACTTGTGGAAGCAGTTGGGGGTTAATAAACCTTTTCTAAACTTGTCAGATTGTATAAATAGCACAAATCTGTGCTTCCAATAGAAAATAAAAAAAGAAATAAATGTGATTAACTCCATCCCACAAAAGCACAGAGCAATGCAAGGAAAGATACGTGAAAAGAGCTGAACTTTGAAGGCCTGGATTGGGTTCAAGAGTGGGCAGTGGGACAAATCAATCACTGATGCTTATGATTCTCCTTGAAGACATATTTGGTGAGAATTTCTAAAGAATGAAGTGGTTTGCATTAAGCTGCCTTTTTGAATGGTTACCAAGTTCCATAGTAGAACAAGCAAGGCCTGATCAGAAAGCTGAGGCCGGGCAATGTGGCCATTCACTCAAACATTTGCTCAAGGCTCCTTAATTTACAGGGGGGGGGAGATGGCTCAGAGGTTAAAGACGCTGAGCTTATCAGCTGGAAAGCTGACATCTTGGGTTTGAGAACCAAGCACTGTGCTCCCATTACTTGCCCCAGCTCCTGCCCACCTAGCAGTTCAAAAGCAAGCAAATTAAAGTAGATAAATAGATATCACTTGGATGGGAAGGTAGCAGTGTTCAATGCATCTCAGCATATAGTCATGCTGGCCACATGGCCATGGAAATGATGTCTTTGGACAAGGCTAGCTCCCTTGGCTATGAAACGGAGAGGAGCATCATCTCTTATAATCAGGCACAACTGGACAGGGGAAACCTTTACCTTTACTCTTAATTTACATGATAGACCCCTACCTAAATTATGGGGAGTATTTCATACTAGGCTAACCTATTTCTCCATTGAACCAAAATTATGTGTTCAGACTGATGTTTTGTTTCTAGGTTATGGAGAGAGAGAGAGAGAGAGAGAGAGAGAGAGAGAGAGAGAGAGAGAGAGAGAGAGAGAGAGAGAGAGAGACAGAGACAGAGACAGAGACAGAGAGACAGAGACAGAGACAGAGACAGAGACAGAGACAGAGACAGAGACAGAGACAGAGACAGAGACAGAGACAGAGACAGAGACAGAGAGACAGAGAGACAGAGAGAGACAGAGAGAGACAGAGAGAGAGAGAGACAGAGAGAGACAGAGAGAGAGAGAGACAGAGAGAGACAGAGACAGAGACAGAGAGAGGGGAAGAGAGAGAGGGGAAGAGAGAGAGAGACAGAGAGAGAGACAGAGAGAGAGACAGAGAGAGACAGAGAGAGAGACAGAGAGACAGAGAGACAGAGAGACAGAGACAGAGACAGAGACAGAGACAGAGACAGAGACAGAGACAGAGAGACAGAGAGAGAGACAGAGAGACAGAGAGAGACAGAGAGAGACAGAGAGAGACAGAGAGAGAGAGAGACAGAGAGAGACAGAGACAGAGACAGAGACAGAGACAGAGACAGAGACAGAGACAGAGACAGAGAGAGGGGAAGAGAGAGAGGGGAAGAGAGAGAGAGAGACAGAGAGAGAGACAGAGAGAGAGACAGAGAGAGAGACAGAGAGACAGAGAGACAGAGACAGAGACAGAGACAGAGACAGAGACAGAGACAGAGAGAGAGAGAGAGAGAGAGAGAGAGAGAGAGAGAGAGAGAGAGAGAGAGAGAGAGAGAGAGAGAGAGAGAAAGAAAGATATTTCCCTTTCTCGCTATCTACTTGATTCTTTAACAATACCCCTTTGTTAAGAAGTTGGAAACTGCATCTATTTGATTTCCACCATAAATTGTAGCCTGTATCATTGCTAGTATGAGAAAACTATAGAACTGCTGTTTTCAGCACCAGTGGACTGTTTACTCTCATAAATCTAGGTCATCCTTCTCCACCCTTGTATTTTCTGGATGTGATATCTACCCAACTTCTTCTGTCAGACAAGGCATGTTAACAGGCATACTCCATTTCACATGTTCTACCATAGAGTAGGATAATGTAACTAAATCTTTTCGTATGTTTTAAATGGATTGTTTTTCTAACAGATCTCTTCAAAACAGGTAACCTCTCATTGATGCCTTTTTTTTAAAAAAAAAAGAAATGATTGTATTAATCCATGAAGACAGAAATGGCTTTGCTTCCCCTCTACCTACTCTTACTTTTTGCCAGATGATGGCAAATACATCAATACCAGCACAAAGTTTGAATCTGAACTTTATTTTGCTTTCAAGTGTTCATCTCTTTCTCTTGCTTCAACTCCCCTCAACTATTTTCTTGCCATTTCAATTCTCCTCCTCTGTAGTGTTAGTGTTCCAGGATACTCTCTCATGAGTTAAAAAATCACACAGTATCTATTTGCCAGTGTTTATTTTTAAGCAGTGCCAAAAGTGTTTATAGATAGAAACAACAGGACAACCCATAATTAAATCATTGTTTCTGCTAGATCTGCTATTTAGCAACTCAAAGGAAAATAATTTGCTCACAACAACAAGGGAATGGTCAAGGAAGCTCTTGCACCCAGTATTACCATATACAATAACATATTAGTTGCTTAGTTACCAATCATAAAATGAGGCTAATTAAAAAAAATGCAAGATTCTTAACTAAACTGCAAGGAACAGAAATGAAGAAAGTTAAAAGCTGTCAGGTGGTTACTAGAAATAATACCAAGGAGTGATTGACAAAGTGAGCTTTGCTCAGCTTCAAATTTGGCTTTGATTCAATAAATGATTGGCACACTGATATCCTCTGCAAAAGTGGATTATGCTTTGGAGAGGTTATTTAGCAAGCCACTGATTGACAGTTTACTAAAACTGTCCCATGGACAGAGGTAACCAAACAGAGTTGTATTTTGACAGGTAAATTTCTTTAATCTCCATCTTGCAATACTATTTTTATTGCTCTAAGCAGATGCTCTGAACTGCCAGTCAGCTACCATGCAAAAACCTTCATACTTAGTAGGATTCTCCTTTTCTTCTTTATCTTCTGAGGAAAACACTGCAGATTAGGGAAAAAAATAATAAATCTTCCTAGTAGATACATTAGTAAAATCTAACAGATAAACAGTTTTTGACTGACCATGTAGGACCATAGGAAGAAATCCGGTCTCTTCCGCATATTTGGTTGTGGAAATCAGTTTAGTAGGAAACATTTCAGAAGTAGTGGTATCATCAAGGCCGAAATGTTCAAGTAGAAATACATGTCCATCTCAATGGGAATAGGAACTTCCCCACAGAATGCTGGAATATCACATATACCATTGTATAAAAGGTCCTCTTATAAGTCCATTAAATCCAGACTGTAATGTCAATAAATGCAAAGCTGATCAAGAACCTGATAGTCGAACTGAGAATGGAAGCTTATAGCTGAAGCTGGTCCTCACCCATAAAGATCCTCTTCTTCCATGTCTAGATCAAACTTTAAACTGCCAGAATGAAGTCACCTTCTTGGCTTTGTCATTGGCCAAAAATAAGTCATCAGTACATGTTTCTGGTAGTAGCCGACTACTACTGGGTTCTGTGTCTCTCCACATTCACATAGCCTGTTGTTATCTGCTAAGAGCCTCCATTTGAGCATATTGGTTTTACATTTAGGTACTGCAACTCACCACCTATTCAGGGTATTCCACGTACCGGTAGTATCAAGGAGGTCATATCCTCCTTTAATGTTATTCCTTGCTTGATGGTCTCCTTCCTCCATCTTTTAATTCAATTTTGTTCTTATGTACCTTCAAGAATGTTTGTTCTTTCCATAAGCTCTTCTTAGATGTGAGTTGGCAGACTTGGAACCTATGTTGTTCAGAGGATGTCAAAGGTCATTCTCTGGCTTAGATCATAAGGATTAGAGATCTCCATATTCAAAATCTGATTTATTAGATACTTAGATGAATCAGGTTTGATATAAAAACCTGGGCTGATCAACAAAACATCTCTCATAGTATATCTAAGGATTCAGCTCCATTGACTAATTACAGATACTTGGATTTGGGAAATATCTGGGTTATCAGCAAAGGCTGGGTTAAAAGGAGCTTTTTTTTGTGCAGTTCTGATGGCTAATTGCAGCAATTTAAGGAGACTCTAGATCAGCGGTTCTCAACCTTTTCCGGGGCTCGACCCCGGTGCGTGCCGCACAAGCGTGGTGCGACCCTGGCCCGCATCGCGCAAAAAAAGGCAGCCCTGCACCGCGCATGTGCAGCGCAATGGGGCACACCACGCATGCGTGGCGCGACAGCCCACATCGCGATAGGAAAAAATGGCTGACCAAAAAAAATGGCCGACCAAAAAAAAATGGCGGGCCTGCACCGCGCATGTGCGGTGTGACGGGGCGCATCGCGCATGCGTGACACAACGGCCCGCATTGCGATAGGGAAAAAAATGGCTGACCCCAAAAAAATGGCGGCCCTGCACTGCGCATGCGCTGCACGACGGGCCGCATCACGCATGCACGGCACAACGGTCCGCATCGCGATAGGAAAAAAATGGCCAACAAAAAAAATGGCCGACCCAAAAAAAATGGCGGACTGCGGTGCTTGGTGACCCCTGTGAAATGGTCGTTCGACCCCAAATGGGGTCACGACCCACAGGTTGAGAACCGCTGCTCTAGATGATGCTGTACAGGCTGGTTTTTTTTTCTTTTTTTTTCCAGCTGTCTTTTACCTGAGGGGGGATAATCTGTTTAGGTAGAAAAGTGTAAAAAAAAGTAGAAAGGCAAAAAATAGAAAGCATCTAGGACTGTAGAATAAATTTCTTAAAACTGTGATTGCTCATTGGCGCTTAATTCCATCAGGTCTTGGTTTTCACCTCAGCCATGATTTTACTGTTTTCCCTCTTAGTTCAACCCCTTCCAAATAAACTTCTCCCACAGTTAAATATGCACAGTTCTTTTTCCATTTCTCTTTGATCTGTGAAAATGGCATGGTTCTGATCACAAAGCAAACAAAAATCATGCTGCCAAGTTGAATAATCAAGGGCATACTCATGAGCACTGCCAGTTGTGTGTGGGAGAAATAGAAGTGGGCACCCCCAAAATTAGGATGGTCAGCATTCCATCAGGATCTGTCTGAGATCTAGATGGAGATGTGGCAGGTTTATCAGTGGGAAAACATGAAACAATAAAATATATTAACACTGTTCTGTGGTTCTGAGAACAAGAAGAAAATATCTCCACCATTAAAGATGATGATGATGATGATTATTATTATTTTATTATTATTATTATTATTATTATTATTATTATTATTAAGTTGGGACCTTGGAGGTCATCTAGTCCAACCCCCTGCTCAGACAGGAAACCCTATATGATTTCAGACAAATGGCTGTCCAGTCTCTTCTTAAAAACGTCCACTGTTGGAGCATTCACAACTTCTGGAAGCAGGTTGTTCCACTGATTAATTGTTCTGACTCTGAGGAAATTTCTCCTTAGTTCTAGATTGCTTCTCTCCTTTGTTAGTTTCCATCTGTTGCTTCTTGTCTTGCCTTCAGGTGCTTTGAAGAATAGCTTGACTCCTTCTCTGTGGCAACTCCTGAGATATTGAAACACTTGTCATGTCCCCCCTTGTCCTTCTCTTCATTAAACTAGACATACCCAATTCCAGCAACCGTTCCTTATATGTTTTAGCCTGATCATCTTTGTTGCTAATGTAAGTTAATGAAGCTGCTAATGTAATAATCAACATCAGCCTGGCTGTGGTGATGGTGGTGGTTGTTAACAATAATATTATAATCTGCTATTATTGGAAGACCAAGGCTAACATTGTCAACAGAATTTTCTTTTTGAAGTTTGAATGGGACTGAAAATGGTGCTTTAAACCTGTAAAGCAAGAACTCATCTATGGTGAACTTGTTATTTTTTTTAAATGCATACCTCTATTTTGCTGTGCAAAAGTGACAGCAGTTTTGTGCATAAATTTTGATAGCATAACCTTAAAGTGATTTTGGTCTGTGGATCTATAATATGTACCATATATAGGTAGTCCTAGACTTACGATCAAAATTGAGCCCAAATTTCTGTGTTAAACAAGACAATTGGTAAGTGAATTGTGTCCTATTTTAGGACCCTTCTTGCCACAGTTGTTAAGTGAACTGCAGTTCTTAAGTTAGTAACCTGGTTGTTAAGTGAATCTGGCTTCCCCATTGATTTTGCTTATCTGAAGGATCACATGACCCCAGGATACTGCAACCATGACAACAAATACTAGTTGCCAAGTGTCTGAATTCTGATCACATGACCATGGGGATGCTGCAATGGTTGTAAATGTGAAAAATGGTCATTGTCACTTTGAACAGTCACTAAATGAATGATTTTAAGGATTTCAAGGACTGTCTGTAGCTTGCCCAGCCCTCACTTGCTTATCCTGCTTAATAGTTTAACAACTATGTTTTAAAATTAGTGGTCAAAGGAAACCAGACCACCAAAGAACAAGGTGGTTGGATACCATCAAAGCTGACATCAGTCAGAACATAAAACAGCTCAAAGAAGTAGTGCAAAATTGGAAGATTTGAAGAGACCTGGCCCATAGAACCTCCGAGTTGAACATGACTGAATGGATAACATCAGCACTATATTTCAAAAAATCAGGGCACAGCTCTGTTCCACATATCAAGTATAAAACTATAGCTATAATAAAGTTGTGAATACCTTCTGAGTTGAAGCACATGCTTCAGTATATTGCAAGTACCTCCTAACTGATACAAAGTCAGTGGGACTTTGTTTTTCTTTGAAGATGTTTCACTTCTTCAGTTCTGACTCCAATTGCCTTCTGAAAAAGCACCTTTGGGACAACCATGACTTAAATGACTGAGATTCTCCATATATATCTCCTACCTGGTGGAACAATACATTGACTTCCACAATAGTCTCTGGAGGAGAAATCCTAGTTTGCATAGAATGTGAGTGTATTGGGGATGGATGATACTGGACTTTGGTTGTGTTTTTGGTACACCAACTAAACTGTGCCCGAATTAACCAGCTCTGTCTTGTTAACAAGAAATCCTGTATTTCTTTGGGTATTACTAAGACTGGTAATCTAGTCTGTGTATTTTTTTTTTTTACCAAAAAACATTTTGTGAAACCCTTCACTGACCAAAGACATAATAAACAACAAAAGTCAATGTTTATTACTCCATCTGGCAATAACTGCACATTAAAGATCACAGTTTGGATTGTAAGAAGAGTTAATGATAAAAGAAGCATTCATTAGCCAATGTCATGAATGAAATAAAAAATGTGTTCGGTATTTGTGAAGCTAAAGTCAGAGGAAACAAGAAAATGGTGGCAATACAGTTTGGAGTTGATTAATACTAATGGTAATAATAATTTATTAAATTTATAAACTGCTCAACTCCCAGTGACTCTGCATGCATTCATCAGGGAAGTGAAGATATAGGTTTAATTATGAAAAACATTAAAATGTATGTCAGAAAGGTATTATCTCAATTGTTATGATGTTATCAAAATAAGAATCCATAGGTTAATGATAATTGCATGTCTAGTGAATTGATGAGTCGGGGGGGGGATTTCGTAATTTCTAAACAAATGAAATCCAAAAGAAATTCTCTTAGGTGATTGAATGATTATGCTACATGGAGAACCAAGAATAAAAAAAATAAAAAAGAGAATATAGAAAATGCTAGAAGCAGGACAAAAAGAGTGATTTTAGATCAGAGTAGTACAGAGAGTTGTTTAAATACAGTTTTATTAAAGAAATTTTAACAAAGTAAAAGCCATAAGGAAAAATAAAGATAATAAAAATAGGAAGAAAATAATAAAAGAAAAGAAAAGAAAAGAAAAAAAAGGATTATAAATTGGCTCCTGATCTTCTTGATAGCAGTTTTAGGAACAGTATATTTATCATCGATGGATGTAAACTGTTCCAAGCAAAGCTGCCTTTTGCAATTAACTGATGGTAAATTTGTCAATGCCGATGGTGTCCAAGTGATGCTCCAATTGTTTTGGGATTGCACCCAAGGTGGCTCTTATTATTGGTACTACCTTTGCTTTCCTTTGTCACAGTCGTTCTATTTCTGTTTGTAGGTCTTTGTATTTTGTTATCTTCTCCAGTTCTTTCTCTTCTGTATTATTGATGTTGAACAATACATCATATGGACATTTCTTTTTGCTGTTATTATTGTTTACATAGCGGCCATAAACTACTTTGATTCTTTTAAATGAATAGTGTGATACTCTTGCAATAAATAAATTAAGAGTAATACTCTCCTCACATTGCAGTGCTATGTGAAAGAAAGGCATACAGGAGAAATTTCTACACAGCTGATCTGTTAAGTGATTAATATTAATAATAAATAATTTGCATTTTTCTCCTCCCTTTGTTCTTACATTTTTGGTCTTGAAACACGTTAAGAACTCCACCCACCCCCAATATGTGAAGTACAGTTGTTTCTTTTAGAGTTTGATAGTCTAGTTAAGCTTGCTTTGTGATGTTTACTCAGCAAGCACCCACACTATGTGTAAACTATATTTGTCCGTTTATCTTTCCTTGATATTTAAGAAAGAAACAAACAGAATTTTGCTCAGACTTCATGCCTGAGGAAATGTTAGGGTTTTCTGTCAGAAGCTGTCAGGTACACCCAAAGATGCTGAATCTTTTAATGAATAAGACTAATAGTAATCATTCTAATACCAATAATGCCACTGCTGCAAATAATAATACAAAATGCAAAATTAAAAAAGTCATACTACCATGTAGGCCTTAACATCCAGCAACTCAGGTTACTCGTACCTTTCTTATACTTCTCCCAAATATTGATTGACTAATTTATTAATTACAGTCTATGGAAATGTCCTTCTTCCCTTTGTTAGCTTCATTCTGGCAACTTCCTAGCCTTTTTTAATTTGGTTGGGCTTTTTTTGCAAGGAGTCTACCACTGATGTTTCCTCATCAACAAAATACATGAACGGAGCCATCAGAATAAAACAGGAAGGTGAAAGTAAAATTCCTTCTGTTGTGTCTAATTCATCAAGAAATATCCATATCTGTGTGTGTGTGTGTGCGCGTGCACATGCACACGCACACAAGCACATGCATATCAAAGAAGTCAGTTGGCAATCATGACAATCATTTTGTGAGGCACTATAGAAGTGCTTTGCAATTGCCTTCTCCGAAAATGTTTCTTTTGCACTTACCAGTTTAATTTGAAAGTTCTTGGTGGTCTCCCACTGAAATACTAACTAGATGAGATCCTTCTTAGACTTTCTAAAATTAACCAAGGTTGCCTCACGAAACCCAGCGACCGGTTAGGGCCCACAGAGTCGGCCTTCTCCAGGTCCCGTCGGCCAGACAGTGTCGCCTGGCGGGGCCTAGGGGAAGGGCCTTTTCTGTTGCGGCCCCGGCCCTCTGGAATCAACTCCCCCCGGAGATCCGTATCGCCCCCACCCTCTCCGCCTTTCGTAAACTACTAAAGACCCATCTCTGCCGGCAGGCCTGGGGCGGTTGACATCTTGCCCCTAGCCAGTGTATGTCTGTGTGTACGTTTGCTGAATGAATGGTTCTTAATTTAGGGGTTCTTCTTTTTTATATTTTTATATATGTACAGTTTAGTTTTTATTGGATTTCTATTTATGCTGTAAGCCGCCCTGAGTTCCCGGAATAGGGCGGCATAGAAATTTAATAAATAAATAAATAAATAAATAAGTATTGCCAGAAATACTGAATGTGGATGATTTTTAAAAGATATTTCTCCTTAAGATCACTCCTGAGGTTATCAGGGTTCCCTTTTTAGTGATTACTGAAAAATAACAGTTGGGCTCTTGCCTTCCAACCTAGGTGTGGATCCAGTTGATCGATTGGTCAGCCTGTTGGGTCAGAATTTTGATCACAGGATCAGGGACACTATCTTGATGGCACTCCTCCAGAGGCATCCTGCTGCTTAGGACCAGGTTAGATCTTTGAGGTAGCAATTAAATAAAAAATAGGGCTGCCCCTTAAACAGTTTTTGCAAACTTGGTTCAAACCTGGTTTCCAGTCTTTGCTAATTAATAACAGTCTTGACAACCCTACTTATTGACAACCCTACTATTTACAGTTGTCCTATTTTCTAGTATTTTATTGTTCTGGAGTCAGTTTTTAAATGAATTGGGATAAGGGAGTTGAGGATCCTAGGACTGTAATCAGAAATGTACATTTCCTGAACTCCACTCTGCCTAATGAATGTTCCAGGTTACTGGTTTAGATGGCTGTTCTTCCTCAGATGGGCATCTTTCATAGCTATATAGGCAGTGTGAGAAATTAAAAGGATACCTCTGCTCAATAGCTAGTTGCTATTTTGAGTAGAATAATGCAGGAAAAAGGAAAGCAAGCAAGCAAACAAACAGAATGATCCATAAGAAGCTCCAAATACCTTTCTTGCATTTCTAACTCCCCCCCCCTTATTTGGGAAATAATTTAGGAAATTTAGGGATCCTTATTTTTTTTCTTACTTCCTTATGTTTGTATATTTTTTTCTTATTTCCTTATTTGAATCTTATTTAGAGTTAAAACAGGTTTCTCAGTCTTAGCAGCTCTAAGATATATGGACTTTAATTCTCAGACTTCTGAGAGTTAAAGTCAGTGGGGGTTTGAACTGATTGGCTGGGAGCTCGGCTGTGTTCTGATTGGGTGGAGGTGTGTTCTGATTGGTTAGGGGCTTGGCTGTGCTCTGATTGGATGGGGGAGTGTTCTGTTTGGGTGGGGGCTTTGTTGTGCTCAGGTAACTCAGACTAACCTGAGCTCAACAAAGCCCCCACCCAAACAGAACACTCCCCCATCCAATCACACATTGCTCCTAGAAGCAGAAGCCAAAAGCACCAGCCTGAAGATGATGAATGAGACTTCATCGAAACGTCGCCAAGACACTTCAAATTCTACGTGGGAGAAAACCCGAAGAACCAAAGACCTACATACAAATACCCGCGAAAACCTCAGAAAACACACACACACACACACACACACACACACACACACACACACATATATATATATATATATATTCATTTAACAAGCCATCTGTATAAATATTTTATTGTTAATCATTTCTGCTGTTTTCCTTTAATGCTGCTTTTCAATATATTTTTAAAAAAAGGTTTGTTAGCATTTAGCCTTATTCCTGCAAAATAGCACTGAAAATCAGTCTGATAATTAGTTAGTATGAGCAATCTAAATCTTACTATTTTCAATCGACTGTGTTCTCACTAGTCTCAGTGCTATTCATGACTTGTAAGAATAGGTTGTTTAGAACTGCAGTATATAAATATATTAATTAAATCACTACTATATAGTACATGAGAGTATTTTCTTTAAAAAATCTGCTCAAGGGCTACACAAATCACTTTATTAAAGTTTTACCAGAAATTCCCTATTTTTGGTGTTCTTTTTAAGATGCAGCCAGGTATTGAGGCCAACTTTCAGTACAGACTTGCCAATAGACTTGCCAGCCAGATCATGGTCTCCATAGTTAGGGCTGTGCAATTTATTCAGAAGAGATGCTTTGCAAAACATAATGCTGTGAGCAAAGAACCCAGCCTTCCTTGAATTATGAAAGCAGCTACATCCTTTTGAAAGAATGCTCATCTGATTGTCTCAAAGGGCTATCCCTCTTACTGCTGGGATGGCCAACCTTTGATACCCACCATTCACAGTTTATTCAATTTCTTTTTTAAAAAGAAATTTGTCCTTCCCATTAAATATTCTTCAGAAGAAGGAAGGAAGGAAGGAAGGAAGGAAGGAAGGAAGGCTTTCCTTACACACTTATAAGATAAAAAGGAGCAAGATTATAGATCCTGTCCAGAATTACAGTATAAATGGACAGCAGGAGTAATCCCACCCCTGTTCTTTCTTGAAAGGCATTCTGTTCTGCCAGCCACAATGACATCTGCTGGTGGAGACAGGAAGCCATAAATCTGTGTCTCCTCTCAAGCAAGCCTCTGTAGTGTTTTACACACACACACACACACACACACACACACACACACACACACACACACAGACCAGGAAAGCTAGAGGATAGGACAACATTTCATTCCTTTCATACCTGGAAGCCCATTTTGTATTTTATCTTTTTTTCTCCCAAAAGACTCACAAATTTCCCTCCCCCCATTGTACATATCCAAACTTCAAAAGTCATGATTCCAATGTAAATGACATAACCACCAGCATGGGCTCTTTGAATTGAAGCCACACCATCTCCTCTACCTTGCTACCTTGACAGTATAAGCGGATGCGTGTTTTAGAGATGAACCTTTTGTGCAATAGCAAGGAAGAAGAAGAAGAAGAAGAAGAAGAAGAAGAAGAAGAAGAAGAAGAAGAAGAAGAAGAAGAAGAAGAAGAAGAAGAAGAAGAAGAAGAAGAAGAAGGAGGAGGAGGAGGAGGAGGAGAGGAGGAGGAGGAGGAGGAGGAGGAGGAGGAGGAGGAGGAGAAGGAGAAGAAGAAGAAGAAGAAGAAGAAGAAGAAGAAGAAGAAGAAGAAGAAGAAGAAGAAGAAGAAGAAGAAGAAGAAGAAGAAGAAGAAGAAGAAGAAGAAGAAGAAGAAGAAGAAGAAGAAGAAGAAGAAGAAGAAGAAGAAGAAGAAGAAGAAGAAGAAGAAGAAGAAGAAGAAGAAGAAGAAATGAAATTCTCACTGGTATTTAAATAAATTGTGGATATCTCCCTACCACTCCACAGTGCCTTTCTTTGGAAGAACATTAAAAAAATATCTGTTTCTTTGTGTTTGTATGTGTACATGAGTAAGTATATGTGTGAGAGAGAATAGGAAAAAACTCTCAACAGAAAAGTAGAAAAAATAGCATTTAAACCCAGATATCTTTAATGTTGTAAGCCTCCCGAAATTACTTGCTTGTGAGTCAGGCAGCCATAGAAACTTGTTTAATAAATAGATAAAACCGGTGGCTGCCTCAGGGTTGAAATAGCCTTGTTAGGAGGCTCTGCGACACGGGACCTGTAAAGCCGCCAAAGCAGCGCAAACCAGCTGTTTTTTCCAGCGAAAAAACCCCTCCTCGGTAGGAGAAGGGGCAAAGAGCTGTGAGTGTGGGTTAGATCTTCTGAAAGCCCCCCGAAAAAACATTCAGGGGGAAGAAAGAAGACTCCCCGTGCGCTCACAATAGCTCCAGCCTGGAGCAGCATTTGTCAGCTGACAGACCAAGACGCTGAGACCAGCCACCACCCGAGGAACACATCTCAAAGAAGCACAGAGATTGACAGACTGAACGCAGGAGCTTAAAAAGCAAGTATTTCTTATATTTTACCTCGGATCACTTACGTTCACAATCAACAAAAGGCACCCAAGATGGCGACCGCTCTTAATTTAAAGTGATAGGTACCGGAAGAGAAAGGCGGAAGAGAAACTGTAATGCGAAAGAGACCTCTAGAGGGCAGCAGAGACGCATAACTGAAAAACTTTGCAAAATAAACCTAAGGAAGAGAAACTGTAATGCGAAAGAGACCTCTAGAGGGCAGCAGAGACGCATAACTGAAAAACTTTGCAAAATAAACCTAAGGAAGAGAAACTGTAATGCGAAAGAGACCTCTAGAGGGCACCAGAGACGCATAACTTAAAAATTTTGCAAAATAAACCTAAGGATGTATACAAGCTCCCCAGAAATGACGATGAAAGAATTAAAAGATGAAATATCAACAACTTTGGAAAAAATGAGGAGAAAGATGGACATGATAATAGACATGTATGCAAAAAGATGGGAGGGAAGGATGGAGACGATGGAGGCAGTGGAACAAAGCAGAGAAATGGAGAAGATGATGGAAAATCAAAGCAAAGCAGTTATTGAGGACTTGGACCAAACCGGAAAAACGCACAGTGGGGAAATGAGAGAAGATACTGGGAGAAATTTGAAGAGGGTCTGGAAGGAGTTGAAGAAAAGATGGAAGAGGTGGAGAGACAAGAAGATTTGAAAAGAATTGTTATAAAAGCATGGGAAAAATATCTAGGAGAGGAGGCTAAAAATTTCTCTTGGCAAACTGACAGAATCCATAGAGCATGGCTTATATGGAACCAAGGGACATTGCAAGCAATAAAGAGAGACTTATTACTTGGAAGGGAAGCTGTGCTATGGAAATCCACTTGGCAGAGGAAGAAACCCAGAATTCGACTGAAATGAAGAGAAACTTAATATTTTATGCAAGGAATTAAAGGCAAAGAATTATGGACTGATTTAAGGACTAAGTATAAGAGCAAGAGACATGAGAGGGTGATTAATGGAAGATATATATTAACTAGACTAAGAATGTACGCATTGAAGGGAGGGGTATAATGACATGATAATTATTAACTTTAATAAGAAGACTTGTTTGTTTGATGTACAATGGATAGATTTGAAAAGAAGTGAAACTTAAAATTTATAAAATGTAGTTGGCTTAGAGTTAAACTTTGATATACAGAGTGAAGAAGGTCTACAAATTTAAAATGATTGTATTAAGCTGAATGGCTTTAACTTGAATTTTTTCTTTGTTTGCATGTACAAATGGATATCTAATAATAATAAAAAATAGATAAAACCAACAGTCTTATTTACATATTTCTTTTTCATTTTATGACCCTGTAATACCTTTTATTGGGGTGGAGTCAGGGCAACTGAATGGAGCTGGGCGTTTACTGACCGAAAGCTCCTCCTGACACCTACACGGAGGTCACAGATATTTTCTCTGATAAACATCTGTTACTGTCTAGTATTGAACTCTCAGCTCTCCTGAGTGTGAGTGCCTTCACCTCTAGGCCACCGAGCTGCTCAACAATGTTATTTACACATACACTACCAGAAACTGGATTTAGTACTTTTGATTATCAGATCCTTCTTAAGGAGCTAGGGTGATGGTGATGATGATGATGATGACGACGACAATGACTCCATTAGTACAGCTTGCTGCAAATAATAGCCATTTGCAAAATCATTTTCATACTATTTCCATAATCCCCAGCATCATTACATTCTCGTAATCATTGTTGGGTAGTTACAAAGTACGAACTGCCAAAATCCAGATCACTATTAGAGGGGGGAAATTTCCCATCTTAATGTTTGCAACTCAGTTCTATTGGTCAAACTGAGAGACAGTGACCAATTCAAAATCAAACAGTAAGTTCTATGGCCAAGTTGGAATTTGAACTTGGGTGTCTCCAATCTTACATCAGTACTTAATTACTACAATAGGTTTGTGGCAATGGAAATTAGGCATCTGTGCCATCTCAAATGGAAATTGTGCAAACTACTTAGAGAATGGATGGATATAGGATTGAGAAATGGCCTATTAAATCTGGAAAATAGGAGTATTTTATTGCAGATCATTGTTTATCTTGAAACCTGTTATAAGACCTACAATGAAGTACTCCAAAGAAATGAAAAACCTCACAAAACCTCCTCAATTTCTCATGTAGCAAAAGATTTCTGAATATACACTACCTTTCAACTGTCCAGAAGCTAGACTGCTCAGGTGTCAATGAAGAGGAAAGGGCCAAAATACTTCAGCAGAATTGGAAGCATGATATCTTCATCCCATGAATAATGGATTAACCCACCACTCAACGCAAAAAGTTGTGGTTTGCGTTAATCATTTTGGTTGCTTTTTCATATGTCATAATGTTATCCATATAGAACAGATTCTTTTCTTTTTTTTCTTGTTTCTTTTTTTTTAAGGGAAAATAGTATATGCCTTTTGTAGGAATATCTCAAAAAGATGGGTGACTTCCCCTGTGTTTGAAATGTAAGCCAAGCTTCTTTGAAATGAAATGAAGCAGTTTGATTTTTTTTTCTCATGGAAATCTGACTTCAGAGTTTTCTTCTCACATATGTATACCATCAAATCAACCAACTACCCAAATATCTCAAACTTCCCTCCTTTAAAGGTGGCCTGGAAATAGCAGTTTTATCACCACTGCATTTCAGTATTAAGCATCTTGAATCAGTTAATGGAGTGGAATGTCTGGTGTTTAAGAAATTCAACATGTAGTCTCCTGAATTACCTTTGCCTTCCCCTATTCATTCCTCTAGAATCATTTCTTAAATATTGGTTATTATTCACTCTGTGTGACAAAGTAAAGTGTCTCTACCAGGTTATTTCACAAATGGATATTGCTTCTGACATGTTAACTTCACCTCCCTTCTCTCCACATCCTGATACCACGCTGATGGCAAACTTACTCTTATTTGAAAAATGGAGCACATTTTAGTTAGAAGATTTTTCTAGTGGGGTTCACCCAATTCTTCAAATAAGGTGAGCTTGTCATGAAGCTGCATGATACTGGTCACCAATGCAGAAACCAATAGATAACAAGTTTAAAAGAAAATAATTATTCTGAACATCTTTCAGGTTGCTTTTGAATAAGAAGCTTCTGTGACTTCTTACTAAGAATGATTTCACTGGTTTGGAAAAAAAAAACCCGCTTCATAGTAATGTATTGGAAGGTGTAAGTAACTGTATCTTAATGTCCATCCATTCCTGCAATTTAAAGTTGTTGATATCTTTGCTTACATTAGGATCAGAAGAAAAGAGATGAGCCAAGAATTTTGATCTTGGCAAGGAAGTAGTTTCCTCTTTTAGTTCATTTCAGTATCTGATTCATGGCTCAAATGTTTAAACAGGCACCAGAGGTAAAGTTGAAGTCAACGCTTATTATCCATTTAATTTAAGGGTCACTAGTGCACTAGCCTGAAAGCTATTTTCTACTTTAAATTACATGAAATATGGAGCATGATCACTAAGCATGTTCAAAGTATTTTTTATTACTACTGACAGTTATGGCACATATATATTGACATCATTCACATACTGAGCAAAGCTATACTGTGTCTTCTTTGGTTTTGGCATTGTGTGTTCCATAGATCCAACCATTTGTGGTTTATTCAACAATGGTCAGCTAAATCATAGTTAATGTGTGAAACTAGCCATTTACGATTTTCATGAGTAGACAGAAACTATTTTCTAGATGCCTATAAAGCAAAATTCTTTTGAGTTGTGTGTCAGCAGCAACCTTGTCATCCACAAAAATAAAGTTCTGCTGTAAATCCAAGTTAAATTGTTTCCATTCAGATAAAATTATCTGTAAAGCCTCATGTTTTAATATTGATAGTACGGAAAAAAGTGCTTTTAAGACACAATTTATTATTTCGGGTGACTAAATCATTTAAATTTTCTAAGATCAGGAAATAAGATAATAAAAAACTGCAAAATATTTTGTCTAAAAATGGATTGATTCGTGTATGTCTTCATTTGATTGATATCCTGTTTTGTCTTCAAATCACTCCACTCCATCACCAGCCATTGACATAGCCAAATGCAAAAGCAGATATAGCTTTGGGATTTGTAATGGTTGGGTAAAAAATACATTTTCAAAGGTCAACAGCTTTTTCTACTGACCAGACTAAAGGGATGGGCTCCTGGAAGTATACTTCTTTCTATTTTAATCCTTCTGGTAAAGTCATGCATATATATATATATATATATGTATGTATGTATGTATGTATGTATGTATGTATGTATGTATGTATGTATGTATGTATGTACGGTATGTATGTTTGTATGTATGTATGTGTGTATGTATGTGTGTATGTATGTATGTACATACATACATACATACATACATATACACATACACATACACATAGACACACACACACACACACACTTTTAATTTTAAAACAAAAATGCATACTTACATCTCCATCCTATTTTTTCTTTTTAGGATAAGCAATGATATGCAGAATTAGTGTTCAGACACTAATTTAATCACTTTTGTTTAAGCTAGTTTAAACTGAGAGTTTAATTGGTTTCAAGCTGCAATGGAAAACCTTGTCTTGAAGGACCTTTCAGGTTGCAGCCTACTCAAGGAAGTCAAAGTAACCATGGCAATGGTCTAAATCCTTACTCTTCAATGTATCAGGTGAGGTCTTATTAAAGCATTTATTATCATGTACCATGAAGAACTATCAGATAAAAAGGAAGAATTTAATCCCCTCCATTACTTCTGTCTGCTTGCCTTCTTGGTGATGAAGCAAGTAGGACTGGAGAGCAGAAAGAATGAGTGCCCACAGAAATGCATTGTGGTGACCAAGATGCTCAATCTAACCAATTTACCATTGTGACTTGAACATTTAGATTCCCTGAACAATTTAGGAATACTGAAAGGGGACTATTATCAACCCTTCAAGGTAGACCAGCCTAGAAAACCAATGCCATATGGATCAGAATTTTAAAGCTATACTAACAGAATCTTGCAATATCTTTCCTATCTCCTTGTCTTTATTTTTATATGATGTTTACTCATGCAACGTTCTTGGCCTGGACTCAGACCCCTTTTTGCTGACAATTTTCTTGGGAGTGGGTCTCCCTTCTATCCTTCAGATGAATTCCCTCTGCTCTCTACAAGATTTCTATGAATAGTAATAGCAATAGCAGAATTATATACCATTCCATAATGTTTTACAGCACTCTCTGAGCAGTTTACAATGTCAGCATATTGCTCTCAACAATCTGGGTCCTCATTTTACTGACCTTGGAAGGATGGAAGGCTGAGTCAACCTTGAGCCCCACAAGGATCAAACTCAAGCCTGTGGGCAGAGTTAGCCTGCAATACTGAATTCTAACCGCTGTGCCACCAGGCCCCCTTAATGCTAGCAGGAGTATGTTCAGGTTTGGCAGTGTATTACTCTAAATTTATAGTACTGGAGGATTTCAATTTTAGAAACAGATCAGAATTTTATTTCCTCCACTGAGGCACATCCTAACAAATATGCAGTCCTTTGCAGTTTGGGGATGTTCTTACATTTTCCACTGTTAGTAGGTTCAGAGATAGTTAAGAGGGCTTTTGCACTGGTGTGCCAGCTATGATCTGAGCTGGTCAAATTTGATGAGTTCTCCATGCATTATGGCAGATTATGATGGGGACTTGTTATTTATTTCTGACTGATATGCTCTAATTTGTTATGGGTTTAATTGACCAGTTTTATAGTTCAAATTGTAATTGTATTATATTATGTGCTGCCTGGGGTGTTATTTTTGGTTGAAGGAACAACAATGGCAATCAATCAATCAAATAAACAAACAAATAATGTATTCCACATCCAATTGCCCTGCTGTGCAACCAGATGTATTTCAGGTTTCATTGACATGTGATCATTTTTACTATGCACCTCAACGCTAGGTAAAAATCATTGGGGGCAGGCAATGGAGCATCAGATTATCAGTTCAATATATACCTATTCTCCTTGATGGCTATTTCAGTCAACAATGTTAGAGAGCTTTTATTTCTCCATTTGTTTGTTTGTTTTAGGTTGACTTATATGGCCACCCATGTTGCAGATGTGATTCTGGGCAGGTAACAAATCTGAGCTGGCTTTCCCTTTTACTTGATGCCTTTCAAGTAAATGGATTCAGAATCTATAGATTGAGGCAGAAAGATGTGCAGAATTGTATGTTTCTTGTGTTAAAATATATTAGCCCTCATAATTAGCTAAATGAGTTAAATGACACCAAGAAAACTGGTGACATGCCAAAAGCCAAGCCAGGGCTGTCCACATGGTGGGAAATCAAAAAATAATGTTAACTGCAATCATGCCATCAAAGCCCCCCTTTTAAACATGCATCAATGTGTATTAAAAATGAGAGTGCTTTGAACACAACAGCTGCAGCACCCATCTTGACTATCTCTACAGACATTCCTGAGCCAACCCCTGAATCCAGGGATAAAAGACGAACATAGGCCTTATTTTTCTATTAAATTTAGTTTGCAATAGCATCCAGTCCCTTATTTTGTTCCCCTCTGCTGAAAATAGTAGCCAAACTGCTAGATGTAACGCCTGCAGATGTTTTCAATGTCTGGGTAAATTGTAAATTGTAACGTTACTTCCTCTTTACACATTTTATACAAGGTAAGTTCCTTTGCTGGATATGAATTCCAGGTGGAAAAAGACATATATATTCTGCACACCAGTCTGTGACAGGACACTTCTATATCACCAGCCTGTTTAACCCCTTCCCATCCCCTGCAAAACACTTTTAAAACTACTGGCAACCTAGAAATAATAAATAGAAATAATAAATTAACCCTGTCCCCACAAAACAGGAATTATACTGTCTTTCTTTCCAGTTGAGCAGTAGGAGAGAATACAGATATATATATTTTTTTCCTCCAAGGAGTATATTGTTCCTAAGCTGTCCGTGATCATGGAGTACCAAAAATCCCACTCGCTCTCCTAATAAAATAAATAAAACAAAGAGCAAAACCTTCCTCTATGTTTGTCAGTAGATATTCTGAGATCCAAAATTTGCCTGGTGATTTGTCAAAAATTTTAAGACATTACTCTGATTGCAAAGATGACACAGAACCTAAAAAATCAAAAGAATCCCACAAAGTTCTTCTAGGTTTTCCCCCACAAACCAACAACCTCTGCAAATTGTGAAATGGATGAAATGATAGGATTTTTGCGGGCAGCTGCTCTTCTCAAGAGTGAAGAAACGGGCTTGGGTGACTATTGTACAGGGGAAGGAGAGAAAAAAGATCCAATCAATGGATTCAGGAAGAGGAAAGCTCAAAAAAAAAAAAAGGACACTTAATCTTTTGGGGGAAAGGAGGGCCAGCTAAAGCTCTGAAAATGGGGGGGGGAACCCATTCACAAAGGTTGCAATGGGTGAAAAGAAGATGCCAGGTTCGCTGTGGCTTCTAAAAAAACGGTTGACTAAATGTCCCCAAATTAACAATGCTGTGAAAAATCTACTTCCAAAGTGGTACAAAGCAGCAACATGAAAGTGACCATAAACCAAACACTCCCACACTGAGGCGTGTATTCACACCGCGGAAAGCTTCATCTGGCTCATGCCACAGGTCCAAGAAGACCCTCCTTATGTGCCCATGTCTAAGCAGACTTGTGTGCTTTTCATATGCTGTCCATGAATGCTTGGTTTGTTTGTTTTTCCCCCCCAATAAGCATTTTGTCAAAATAAGAAACCTCTCAAAGCATTTTGTCAAGATAAGAAATCTATTGCCTTCAGTTCTTCCTGGACTTGTTCTTCCCAGATCAGTTTTGTAGAGTTTGTTCTTCACTTCTGTGGACTTATGTTCAGCACGTACCAGCGTACAAAACAGCTGCAACCTTCATCTGCCCATCTCTGCCAAACACCTGGGTGAAACAGAGGAAGAGGAAACAAAAGGAAACTTCACACAGCTTGTTCCAGAGACAACCCAGTGTCTTTCAGATGCCTTTCTCCAGCGGCGCAGTAGTGAGAACTTGTCAGCGATCTGTTTCCAAAGTGAGGAAAAGAGAAGAGGAATTTTATTTCTCCAAATTTAGCTTTATGTGCAGATGAAAGGGGAGCGGGGCAAAATAATATTTCAAAAGAGAAGGGAGAATTACAGAGTTAAAATGCTGTACGCCTATATGAGAGCAAGAAAGACAACAACGACAAAAAAGGACCATCTTTTTCCTTTTTAAAAAAAGGGGGGAAAGTGTTCTGCAGAAACGACGAGCTTCTGTTTATGTTAAGAGACAGCAGGCAGGAGGAGGAGGGGGGGGGAAGAGCTGCATTATAAAATCCTCTGATAAAAGCACACTAAAGACACATGTTCAGCAGCCCAGCGTACCAGCTCACCATCACCAGTCCCGAGACAACCTCTGCCGGAAAAGCAATTTTTAAGACCGAATTCAAGAGGCAATGGATCATTAAATGACCCAGGGAGGGAGAAACGGGCTCAGATTGATGAGAAAATGGGGGCTTGCAGGAAAGGGTCGTAAAGGGAGGCAGGGGGTGGAAATGGGCTATGGGAATGTCGATAGGCACACAGGTTGGTGCTCCGGAACGGCTGCATCCCCTCAAACCCCATTCCCCCCCCTTCAGGCCCAGACGTCTGCGATCAGCCAAAGTCCTGTCTCTTTAATAAACTGACTGCCTTCTGTCTGCTCGGAGTAAATTTCATCCTGTCATCAGGTCGCGGAGGAGGGGTTTGCTAATACACAGTTTGCTCAGAGGATCGCTGCTTCCTGGCATCGCCTCGTCCTGCCTGTGTGTGTGTGTGCGTGTGTATTTGTGTGTATATTTGTGAGTGTGTAGGTGGGTGAGTATATGGATGTGGGTTAGGGTGCGTGCGTGCGCGCGCGTGTGGACGCGTGAGTGTGTGAACACCAGATTTCCTTCTACCCCCAAGCCTTCCTCCGTCCTCTTCCACATCACTCACAACCTGGCATCTGGCGGCTACGAACCTGCAGTTTTCTCGGCGGATAGTCGCCCAGCCGCCATTGAGAGCTACCGCGAAGGAGGCGGAGAGGAGAAGGGGGGGTGAAAAAGGCCAGGAAATAGCAACCCCCCCTCCCCTTCGTCAGCCGGGCAAACAGAACTATTCACATATCCCTATTTTGTTATTTATTGATCCACTTTAAAAAAAAAAAAAGAATTGCCCCGGCGCACAGCGAGGGTCCCTCCTTTTGCCTTGGATGTGCCTGGGTGTCTGCATCAAAGGAAGTCTCGCAACAGTTCAAACAAAACAAGAGGGACAAAAAAGGCGGGCCCCCCTCAGCTCCCCCAGCGCCGTTCTGGTTGTAAGAGAGAGAGAGAGAGAGAGAGAGAGAGAGAGAGAGAGAGAGAGAGAGAGAGAGAGAGAGAGAGAGAGAGAGAGAGAGAGAGAGAGAGACCAAACAAAGCTGCCACCCTCCGCATCCCGAAAGACTCCGAACAGGTTGATCGCGCCCGAGGAGACGCGAGGGCGCTCGGCGATCTGGTCGCCGCTGAGCCGTTGAGCGGCTGAGAAGGAGGGAAAGGGAGGAAAACACACACACACACACGCGCACACACGCGCACACACACAGGCGCGCACGCCGAGAGAGAAAGAGAGAGAGGGGGAAAACAAACCCCGCCAGCTTCGGAGCGGCTTCGGATCTGGGAAGAGAAGTGAGGTTGGAGAAAGTACAGCGATGCCAAGGCGGAAACAGCAGGCACCCAAAAGGGCGGCAGGTAAGAAAGCCAGCGAGGCGCCCGGCTCCTCTCCCCGCCTCCCCGGATCTGGCTTGGTGGGTCATCCCTTCAGACATTCCCTCCGTGGGTGCGTGCCGGGTATTCAGACGCTTCGCGCGCCCGCTTCCAGCAAGTCTCCCTCCGCCTCTTGATTTTTTTTTTTTCAGTCCCCTTTCTCTTTCCTCGCCCGCCCGGGTTCTCTCGCTCTGACACACACTCACACACAACACATTCACACTCACACTCACGCGCACGCACGTATACCGAGCCCCCTTCCTCAACTTGGACAGGGTGAATCAGTTTCTTCTGCAGTTTCCTCTCTTTCGCTTTTTTTTTTTTTTGGAAGGGGGTGGAAACGTGTCGGTGTTTCACTGCCCCGCTTTCCCAAGCTACAATTTCTTAAACTTTCTCTTCCCCCCCCCCACCCCTCGCCCGCAACTTTCTTCCGCTTGGCGTTCCCTCGCCCTCTCCTCTTTCTCTCTCTTTGCAGCCCCTCCTCGCTTCGCCCCCGCTTGGCATCGCTTCGGGTATGGTGTGTGTGTGTGTGTGTGTGTGTGTGTGTGTGTGTGTGATGGTGGACCGTTGGACCTGTCTTTTGGCAATGCAGGTGGCGTCCGTAAATGAAGGGCGATTTTTTTGGGGGGGTGGGTGGGGGGATGGAGGCGGCCGCCAGCGGTGCCTTTTTTGGGAGGTGGGGGGAAAAGCTTTGTTTCTGCTGCAGTTTGATGCACCCGTCCGGGAGAAATAGCTCGGGGCTGGGGTGGGAGGCGGCGCAGCTCGGTGTGCTTCGGTGTGAACCCGCCGGTGGAAGTTCATCCCTTTGATCTTCGGGGCCGAAAAAGAAAGGGAAAGCAAAGCGAAAGTCCGACCGGAAACCGAGTGAGCGTTCGGAGGGGAGTTGGCGGCGGGCAAACCCCGGGGCGGGGGGAGGAATCCCGTGCGGATCCAGCTGCCCGTTGCCCTGCCCGGCTCGCCGCTGCCGGGTTGCAGCTCGGCCCGAAGGGCCACGAGGGGGTCAAAGGCGGCGGGGGCTGCGATTTGCAGGAGCCGGAGAGCTCGCTCAACTTTCGGGAAACGGTGGGCGTGGGGAGGGGGGACGCCGAGGGCAGGCAGAGGACTTTCCCGAGCCCAAGAGCTGAAGGGGAAAGCTGTGACGGGGGAGGCTTCGCGCCGGTCTGGCTGTGGATGCTCAGTTCAAGTTTGGCTCGGTGCACTCGGAAAGAGGTCCGGAGAGTTGGTGGGGCTTTTTTTCACCGTAGCTAGAGAGGTGCGGAAGAAGTTCGTTTCTCTGTCACCAGACCCACCCACCGGGGGAAAAAAAAAACACCACCACCAATAACCAGCTTTCCAGTTGATTGCCAGCTTTGATTTGACATTTGATTGATCGCCTGTCATCTTGCTGCCTTTGATCTATTCATTCTTGATATATATCAATAAATCACTCACTATGGTAACCTGAGTGCCAATGACGCAAGTCTTGCCCTCTAGACTATCTTAGCCAGGCAAGTACAATTATTATCTTGTTTGGCTTTAATGTGGGTGGGATTATTCTTTTATCTACCCTCCCCCCTTTTTTGTCATTGTGTCCAGTTAGATTAAAGCTGTACAAGGAAACAAAGTTGATTTTTAAAAGTAAACAAACTCTCCGGATGTTCAGGGTGATGGGCTGGAGTAAATGCCATCGTGCTTGAGAATTGTTCAAAGTTGAAAATAAATTTGGAAGGAAAGGATCTGGGAAAGTTTTACAAACATGATTCAGTTCAGTCCTGGAGATGGGTGTGGGTGTGGGTGCGTAGTTTACATTCTCCATATTTGGAGTTTAATACATATAAAAGTGCGTGAGAGAGAATGCATCCGTATATAAACTAATTTGCAAAACAAATAATACATGACTATTACTGTTACTATTATTTATTTCACAGTAATATAAAGTACTGCAGTTTAGGTCTTCTCCATATGCAATGTTCTGGGGGGAAAAACCACTTCCTTGGTCTTTATGACTCTTCTTGGTTTTAAACTTTCCAGACCCAATAACTCTAGAATATAGTATTTTTGTAACTTCTGCTATCATGAAAACTCATCATCTCTAAAGTATACCTTCCATTTCAAAATGTTCCTCTTTTTGACTTTCTTTCTTAGTAAATTGCTTTTCATTTAAAGTATGATAGATGAGAAAGAAATAGGATTGATGGCGAAGGGAAGGAATAGGAAGCAGGATAATACTGGGCAACAGCAAGTGATTTTACCGTAATAGCATTTTCTCAGCTGATCATTGTGATGCCATCCTGGGCCTGCTCCCAAAGTTAGGTTCCCTTAATCATAACTTAGATATTTCTTGTAAAGGTTTTCAGACAGATACTTGGGAAAACTTGGGCACACCTCTTTTTCTCTGCTACAGAATACTGCTTGTAGTTTCCTTTCAACAGGGTGTTCTTTTATGATACCCTTTTATTTTTCACTCTGTATAATTTCAGTTGGTTTCTTTAAGGGACGATTTAGTTTTTTTCCAAGGGAGTCCACCTGGAGCAAGATTAAACTGTACAAAGCTGACTCTTAGCCATTGTTCTAAGATTACTTTTGTTTCCCATGTTCCATTGAAAAAGTTCTGTTTTAAGAGCTGAATACAGTCTCAAAATCTCTGGGCCACAGTGTGGCCTTGGAACAGAATAAGGAAGGGAAGGAAATAATTGATTATCCCAGTGTTTGGCACAACTATTCTCTTTGGCTTTCTTTATTGAGCCTTTAATCTTCCTCTTCAAAAGGGAGAAAGAGAGAGAGAAAAAAAGTATTACATGTTTGGGAAAAGTCTGTCTGATTTTTTTGTCTGATTACGAGTTTGGCTGTGTTGAATCAGAAAAAAAAGTTTACAACTTTTGAGTCTGTAAGGGGGAAAAAAAGAAAGTAAGTGACTGGGTTTTTGGATTTAGCTGTCTTGATTATGGCTTGGATTTAAAGCCTATGCAAACTGTAAATAATTACGTCCAAGCATCTACTTTGGAAACAGGTTTCTTCTCTGATTAATGAACATCTTAAAGGTTAGAGAGAACAAGCAACCGAATCAAGGGGGATGGCCCGCTGGATCCTGGAAACATGACAATTCCTCTCCCCCCTCCATTAATTTAAAGCCATGACAACCTTATATTTTACAGAGTGCCATAATGAAAATCAGCAATGTAAGTGAATAAAGGGATGATGAAGGCACTTTTTTATCCTTCTCTCTTTCCAAATGCATGTTCAGAAATGATAGTGAATCAGAAAAACAGCAGTGGCAAATGCCTAGGTTCCTCCAGACTCCTTTCTCAGCAGCATTGTTCTTTTTGACTATTGTCTGCATAATTCTTTAAGCAGATGTTTGGATATTTTTAGGTCAGTGCCTGACATTACATCATACCTTTATTTGCAATGATATATTACATGTGTGTTGCTATCCTCCATCCCGAAAGAGCCCAAGGTGCTTTACAGATTGTCTGTCTGATTCTCCTGTTCTCCCATGGCTGCAAGACAGCAGAAAATTCTCTTGCAGCCAATGAGATTACATAGAGGAGAAGAGAGGAAGAGGAGAATCAGGCCAAGAACAGTTGTTCCTGAATTACAAAAATGCAGGTGTCTCTGGGGAATAGCCGTGGAGTGACCCAACACAACTGAAGGGAAAGGAAAAGCTAGGACTAAGACTGAATTGATATGTTAACTCCATTTTTATTTTTCTATATCGGAAATAGCTTTCCAACCCAATTGCACACGATTACGCTCTTCTCTCATCCTAGGGCTTGTTGAGATGTGAATATTTTATTTTGTACATCGTACATTTGCTGTTTATTGCTCCTGAATATAAACCTGGACTTAACAGTTTTCTTTTCTGCTTCCTCCCTGCCCTTTGGTTCCCCTTTCTACCTCTGCTGGGTCCTGAGAGGTTTCCCTTTTAAGAAGTAAAAGCCAAAAAGTACAACAGAGGGAGAGAGAGAGAGAGAGAGAGAGAGAGAGAGAGAGAGAGAGAGAGAGAGAGAGAGAGAGAGAGAGAGAGAGAGAGAGAGAGAGAGAGAGAGAGAGAGAGAGAGAGAGAGAGCGAGCAGCTGCATCTACTTTGTTTATGGGAAGTAGAAATGAATAATGCAGAATTTGTTTTCATGAAAGTCCTTGTGTGGCAGTAAACATAAGGCTATTAGCAATCATTATTTAAAAGTTGCAATTTGCACCTTAATAGTACCAGTTATTAAAATAGTGAATGATATACTCAGACGGGGCAAAATCTGCATTCTTCGGAGGCAGAGTAGGGAAGACTTTGTTCTGATTTCTGCTACAGGAAGACGTATCAGTATGCTCGATCAGTGACAGCTTTGGCTTTTATATTTTCTTAGTCCTATTATTAGGGAAAGATAATAAAACTGAGTTCTAAGCAACATTGGGTTTAACAGGGTTAGAGAAATGGGCTGAGCTTTTCTTTCATTTTTCCCCGAGGAAACGAAAGAAATATTAAAAACACTGATGTAGACCTCAGGGCTCCCTACATCACAACACAGTCAAATGATTTGAAAACAAAAGTATTCAGAAAGAGATGGACCAAGATGGGCTTATCAGAGGAATGCATTCCCTGGTTTGTGGATCGCACTATTGGATATCACCGAAAATATATTGGGAATCCTCAGAATGTCCCGGTTGTGGGAAAGGTAGGGAAAGGCCAGAGATATCACATGGTGATTTATGGCAAAAGTCCAGAGGCCTTTTGGCAATATAAAACCATGTTACACACCTAGAAAATTGCTGCTTGGATTCAATCTGTCTTCAATTATTTTACTACTTTTCTTTAGGATATCAGAATGGAACACTGCACTCCACGCACACGCATACACAAGCACAAATCATTGCATTTCTCTAGCGCTCACGTTGTCCTGACAGAAGCAATTCATGTTTATTGTCAGTGGGAAATTATTAGAGTTTCCTCTGGTTATCATCAATAATTACTATAGTGTTCTTCACAGAACATGTTTAAATCCAGCTGGCAAAATACCTTATCAGTGAAGGCCATTAGATGAACAGAACTTTGCAGCCAAGCAGCTAGACTTGGCCATGGCGAATTGGCCATGGCAAGTTGGCCGTGGCGAGTTATCCCATTCCGGACCTATTGTTCCCCAACCTTACCCTCTTTTAAGGGCTGAATGCAAACATTTCTCAGATGTTCCTGAACATCTGCACAGCTGATTGGGCATGAGCTATATTCAAGAGCATGGTTGGAAGACACAAGATGGGGTGGGCTAAAGCTAAAACTAAACATGCCCAAAGACCATTGGAATTGGGCAGCTATAAAAAAAAATTAAGTAAGTAAGTAAGTAAGTTAGTAAGTAAAAAAGAAAGAAAGAAAGAAAAGAAAAGAAAGAAAGAAAGAAAGAAAGAAAGAAAGAAAGAAAGAAAGAAAGAAAGAAAGAAAGAAAGAAAGAAAGAAAGATTGTCAGAGACCTGCACAGGTACTAGTGCTTTTATCAAAATAATGAAAGCAATGGTGACCGTGACCCCAGTGTTATCCCTTTCATAGGTACTTGCAGTGTCACCACACATTCATCAAAGGGCTGGACCTTGTGTCATGACAGTGCAACTGTTGCTTTTGCCCTCCCTTGAAGCCCTTGCCCTTAGGGCTCCCTCTGGGCATCCTCCAAAGTGGGGGATAATGTTCATGCTTATTTAGTTATGAGGAAGCCAAAGGGCATCTGTGTGATGTCCAGGTGCCAGTGTACAATTATTTTTTACAGCAGCTTGTCGTTTTTCTGGCATTTGATGTAAGTGAAAGAATTTCTTCCACCGCGTTTTTCAGACTGGGAAGTATGGACCCTCAAGGAGGCCGTGTGTAAATAGAAAATGACAACGTCAGAAGTAGCTTCTCTGCCGTCTCCAATAGTAAGGTTAAAAAAAAACAAAAACCCTGCAAAGTAAAATTCAAAAGAGACGTTCAGGCAGACTTGTGGCCCTGGGGGTGGAGGTGGAGGGGAGGAAGAACAGCCACTTGGGGAAGAAAGCGCTTGTAAATCAGATTTTAGCATTAGGATTAGTAAAAGATGCCTTTGCCATATCTTTTATTTGATTTAAGCAGAGTGCTATTGGCTCCAAGATTTGTGGACTCTTGTCAGCAGCAAATTGCTAGTGAAACTTTTTTAATCCCAGAGAGATCAAAATATGCTTCCTCGTGTTTTCTGACTAACTGTGCGCTGTATGGCATAACAACACTCTTTTGTCACCCCAATCTCTTGAGCTACCTCAAGTTTCCATTGTCCCTAGTCTGAGTTCCCACAACACTTACGCCTACAAGTGAGCCCCAAATTTCTCTTGCTAAGCAAAAGATTTGTGAAGTGAATTTTGCCCCATTTTACAACCTTTCTTGTCAGGGTTGTTAAATGAATCACTGCAGTTGTTCTGTTAGTAACACAGTTGTTAAGTGAGGTTGGCCTTCCCAACCTGAGGTTGGTCAGGAGGTCAAAAAAGGTGATCACGCAACCCCAGGACACCACAACCGTCATAAATAGGAACCAATTGCCAAGCGTCTGAATTTTGATCATGTGACCATGGGGATGCTGCAATGGTTGTAAGTGTGAAAACACGATTATAAGTCACTTGTTTCAGTGATGTTGTAACTTCGACAGTTGTAGCCAACTGTTGTAAGTTAAGGACTACTGTATATTATTTCAAAAGCCACTTTCATAAGTCCATTAAGATGTTGCATATAAAACTATACCAACTCTGGAATGGTATGCATCTATATAACAGTTAATAAAGGATTTACAATTTTTCTAACCCTCAATAACTTTCTCCAATGTAACTGAAAACAATTTCTGCTAAAGGTGTTCCTAGTTATGATATCACATCAAGTGAAACTCAATACTACCAAAAACATTTCTTCTGTCTCTTCCTCTGCACTTTCCCTCCCTTAAACCACGAACTCCAGGAGATTTGTTTTATATACAGTTTGGTGCCAATTTTACTTCCCGTTTCAGCATGTGAAATATTTGACTTCAGTGAAGCACCCAAATGCACAGAACTGAAAAGAACAGAGGTTAATTTGTGCAAGAAATCCAACATAATATTTAATGAGTGAAACAACCGTTGCAAATCTGGATTCATTCTCTTTTCTTTTTTAATATTCTTTGTAAAAAGTTTTTTTTAAATAAAAATATATATTGCATGGCAGATAGATTAAGATGGGTGCATGCCACACTATGCTTCTTTTCCCAAGATCTACCTAGCTGTGAAAATAGCTTATTGTTAATTTTATTAAGACAGCTTGCTTTTTACTTGCTTGCTTTCTTGCTGGCTTTCTTACATGTTAAGTCATTTATAACTTCTTTTTTTAAGAAAAAAAAAAACCACCACCAAACTTACAAGCCTATAGAGCATGCTCCCACAAGTAGCAGGGTGGCATTAAGAATCTCGCCCTTGAGCCAGCCAGAAATGCTAACAATGTGAGCGATGTTGGCTTCATTCATTCAGCAAATTTAACCCTCGATTTTATACTGTTGGTCCAGCTCAACAAAGCCATTGCAGGGAAACTTACTCCTAAGTATCTGTACAAAGGATTACTGTCTGGACTTTATTTCTAGATTTGGCTTTAAAAGAAAGATGAGATTAGGTTCTTAATCCAAAAGAAAAGGATATTGTTAAGTTTATAGGATGAGATGCATTTTATCCTTTGCTGTCCTGCCAAACTGTTCTACTGAATCTTTGGGGAAGTCTGTTGCTTTTTTATTATTATTATTATAGTTGCTTTAAATCTTACAGCAGGGTGGGGTTTTTTTTGCCATTTGGATGGCATTATCGCTATTGTGTTTTCTTAAATAATATATGTTGTTCTGGAGTGCTCTTCTGCATCATCCTTCTAAAATGGATTTTTACTTCTATTTTGCTAGTGGTATGAAACATCACACTACCTTTGAGAGATTATTAAAATTGGCCATTTTATTTGGGATTGCAGTTTCAGGAAACAGAATCCAAACATCTGAGAATATCCAATTCCACTCCAGTTTACTAAAAAACACCATTTACACAGAGCTTTTTTTTCATAGTATAATAACCTCTGATTTTCACATAGGCATATGGTACGTGTATCTTTTTTAACCTTAAAAAATAAAACCAGAGGCTTAAAGCACCTTTTACACAATAGAAATGATTTCATTTTGAAACAAAACCAACAAATCAAATAATCCATCATAGAGAATAATTCCTTTGCTAGATTTCTTAGGGATCACAGGCAAGCAGTTTCCCCCTAGTATTTTGACATGTTCTTTTTGGCGACCAGTGTTGATTGTTACATTGTTTTTAAAAACCTAGATTTTCTACATATGACACATTTTTGGAGAGAAAAAAATCCCATTCCATTATCGTTATGATTGCCCTTATTTATAAACTTCCTGCTTCTAATGACTTGAGAGAGTATTCCTGTAACTATTTCCATTATGAAAGCTTATTATTCTCCAGCCTTTGAGCATAAAATATAAATTCCATTTCTACAATCTACATACATATTCTTCCTTTTGTCTGACTTTCTTTCCAAACTTTCTTTCTGTTTAGAGCGTGTTAGTAAGGAAGAAATTAGAATTGACTTTGGAAGATGGGGGAGAGGGAAGGAAATACAGCATTGGGCAATAGCATTGATTTTTTAGCATCTTCTGAGCTGGTCACACTGATGCCATCCTTGGCCTACATCCAAAGTTCTCCTTCCTTCACCATCACCGCAAAGCATTTCTTGTAAAGGTTTTCAAATGGACACTTTGGAAACAGTTCCCTTGGTGTCTGTCTGTCGGTCTATCATCAATCTATCTATCTACCGTGTGTTTCTCTGGCCTCATCTGTCTGTCTGTCTGTCTGTCTGTTTATCTATCTATCTATCTATCTATCTATCTATCTATCTATCTATCTATCTATCTATCTATCTATCTATCTATCTATCTATCTATCTATCTATCTATCTATATTTGATTTATACAGCAAACCACTCCCTCTCTGTAACTCAGGACAGCTTACAAAATATAAATATCTTCAGCCAGAATCAAAAAAGCTTCTTGTATGAGAAGCGAAACATTTTCAAGGGGAAAAAAAAACCAAGAAAATCCAGTTGCCTTTTGAAAAGTACCTTTTGGGACAATAAATTCATGAAAATTACATTTTGTTTGTCAAGCTAAGAAAAAATGAAAATAAAACCAAAACTCTCTCTGGGTATTAAAAGTTTCCAACAGAAGAAGGAAAGCTTCTTTCTTTCCTAAGGAACACACTGCATTTTTAGTTTTAGGAAAATAGAAAAAAAGGCCCAATGGCTGCTAGCTTTTCAAACATAATGAAAAAAAACCAACTGTCTGTGATATATCCCTGGCTGTTTAACATGGCCGGACAAAACTGATCAGAGCTAAGTGTACCTTCTTCTAAGACAACCAACCTGTAAATAACTGTAAATAACTCTCTTTGCTCCTACTTCAACACAGGTGATGGTTGTCCTTCTCCCAAACCCCACAAGCAAAAGCATATAAAGGGAAAGCCAACCTACAAGAGAAATGAAGCATTAGTGATATTTCTAAGGCACCGGAAAACAAAAGAAGGCAAAAGGAAAAATCCACATCTTAAAACAGCAAGGGATAATTAGAAATTGTTCTTTTGTTATAGAATAAAACGACTCTCTGCTCTTCCCTCCCACTCCTCAATTGAATGAGCCTTATGTTAAAAAAAGATGTCTTGGCATGCTTGTACTTGCATTACAAACTGGAGAAAAGGCAGAGTAAGCAAGTTACTTTCCAGAGCTGCTTGGCTCTCTGGCTGTTGCTCACTTAGAAGGTATTTTTCAGTCCTAGCTGATTTTGTCACCTATTTTTCAGGAGTTGCTCCAAAGTTTATGCCGATAGTATTTTCCATTAGACGCAATTAAATGCATGCATGTTAACAGCCAAGAGTTTTGCAGGAAGCCTTTTGCTCGTCTAAAAAAGCACTTTCTTTCTTTTAAGCTGCTTGTGATGATAAACATAGTATTGTTCAACTTTCTTGGGAGAGGAAAAAAAAACGAAGGAAAAAGTTGTAGCCTTAAAGCTGCCTTTCGATTGTATTAATGGAAATAAGAATCTGCTTTCTTCTTTCATCTCCGTATATTGCATCTATTATTTCTCTTTCTGGCTCTTTGCTGGGTAAGTGTCTATATTTCCTCCTTGCTTTCAGTATAAAACTGCTATCATCTAATGATACCCTACCTTATTAAAGTTGTTCACGATGCAAAAGGGACCGCGATAGGTGCTGTCTTCTACCATAAATGGTTATGGAAAAGCAGGGCTGCTGAATGTGTGAAAATAACACAATCCATCTCGAATAACCATTAAACCTGGGCATGTCAGAGTAGAATGACAGCCACTACAGAAACTTTTTTTTTTACTGCCACAGAACCAGGCTGTAGCCCCAGGTGGCACATATGAGAAGCAATAAGATTTTTAAGAAGCTCTTGGCTCTTCCTAGATCACTCTCAGAAGACTAATTTAATTGAAAAACCCATTTGTTGGAGTGTGTGTATGTAAACAGGCAAGGCCCAGTTTTCCTTGGGATCTGTTTTGTGGATTTTGTTAATAGTTATTTGACTGGGGGAAAAAAGACCAAATAAATTCTCATCCCACCCCTTGAAATGTTGAACTTAAATGCTGAAGATTGTAGCTGGTAAAAGTTATTATTATTTTTTTACTATTATAAGAAAATGCTATTAAATATCTCCCAAACACATTCCTACTTAGAATATTTGGCTTGTTTCTATAAGATTCCTTTACAGTTTGCCTTGGAAAAGGAATATCATGCTGTTTGTGATTTTAATGAAAATAAATCTATCAAAATCCACAGGGTCATTTCAGCTCTTCATGTAACTGTAGAGAAAGAAGAAAAACGGAATGAATGCTTTGTATTGAACTAAAAGCAGTGGAATGTAAAAATCAAAAGCTACGTACTGCATACTCACAGTGTTTTTGATTGTAACATTTAGATGGAAGATTTCTCCTGTTCAGTTATTGCCTTTTGAAAATATTTAGCTATACTAAAGTGGTAACTAATTGCCTTTACCTATGGCCAAATTTGAGAGTTTATGGTTAAAAAGGGATCATTTCATTTCTATTCACAAGGTGAATGAAATTTTCTTTTTAAGGAAATAGCTGGGGTTTTTTTTTTTAAAAAAAATACCAATTTGGGATTCCAAAAGAGACAAAACATGCTGGCCCCGCGGAATTTAAATGGCAGTGTTAGCAAACATGGCCAAATAAGTAGAAAAGAGTCATAAAAATGGGAGTTATGGCAGACAAGAAGCATCCTCTTATCTCATTCAAAACAGGAAAGGTGAAATACACATTGTCTATCCCAAATAAAGGCATCAAAGAATCCGGTGCTAAGTAAAAAAAAACACAATATGTGTTCTGGGAATTTGTATCAATCTGCACAATAGGGAGAAACCTGTCTACCACTGTGACTTCAGCATGTGCTATTTGAGCATCACCAAAGGACCTATTGAAATTATTTACTTCCTTAAACAGCTGTGATAGTTAGATGTACAGTGTGTATCGTTCCCTTATTCTGTCTCTTGTCACAGTCATATTAACAATGCAATCAGGTCGACTCCAAGCTAAAGAGCACAATACGTAAAAAAATGCATCAGTCTTTCTTAATTTATTTTATGCTAGTGGAAGAACACAATAGCCTGATTCCCATTCCTACTCCCTTACCCCTTGCAGGTATATTATTTTTTAAATTCTAGTGGAGATATTGTCCCACAACATCTTCCCATATTTAATTGGGAGATCAGAGTGAAATTAAAATTAGGTAAACTTGTTTGAAAAAGGTGACAAAAGGAATAGGTTAATCCTTCACATTTAAGGTGATTGGACACAGATTTATCCACCAGATTGGCCTACAAACTTGTAAGAATTGCTGCATAAAATAGATTATAGAAATTGTAGAAAGATGCAATGGATGGAAAGTAATCAAGGAGAGAAGCAACCTAGAACTAAGAAGAAATTTCTTGACAGATAGAACAATTAATCTGTGGAACGACTTGCCTCCAGAAGTTGTGGGTACTTCAGCTTTGGAGATTTTAAAGAAGAGATTGGACAACTGTTGTCTGAAATGGTCTAGGGCAGGGGTAGTCAACCTTGGCTCTTTTATGACTTGTGGACTTCAACTCCCTGAATTCCTGAGCCAGCTAAGCTGGCTCAGGAATTCTGGAAATTGAAGTCCACGAGTCATAAAAGAGCCAAGGTTGACTACCCCTGGTCTAGGGTTTCCTGCCTGAGCAAGGGGTTGCACTAGAAGACCTCCAAGGTCCCTTCCAATTCTGTTAATTCTGTTCTGTGAAATTCTATGGGGTTTACTTACAGGGTAAATGTGTCTATAATTGCTCTTTTAAAAGTCCATAAATATGACTCACTGTGTGTATCATGAAAAATCCAAAGTTTTCAATAAACTGTATCGTGTTCTGCTTGAAAGCTTCTGTATTAACCTGAGCATTTCCCCCCAGTATCCACTTGTTTTTTCCCATCATGGAAATCAAGGCTGTCTGCATCAAATTTCCATATCGCCTTTCACCCAAGTACTTATTCAGTTTTAGCAAGACCCGTTGCTTTATCTGTCCTCAGGTCTATGTAAGGTGGTGTCCTTCTGCCCTCAGAAGGACAAAGGACAGGTTATAAAATGAGATAAACATGGAACAGATTATTGTAAATGTTTAAACACTTCTTCTCTCTTTCTGCCTGTGCTGAAAAGACTGCTGAATTTCTGCAGTGTTGACTTTTCCTGCAAGAAACGTAGTAATTTAAATGAGGTGGAAATTTCACTGAAAATATTTTTCTTTTCATTCCCACTTGGCCACTTTGCTTCTGTTTGGTACTGCTACCTGAGAAGCAGTTTCCTCTCTGGGGGCTGTTAGCTCTACTACGACCCATTGATAGATCTATTGGAGAACACAGCCCATTCCGTAGAAATGATTCTGTCTGAGTTCAACCTTTTGCATTTCCACTTAAGGAAATAAAATAATATGGAATCTGCTGGAGAACCTGGAACAACCAGCCTTCTTTAGTTTAACTAAGAATTTGGGAATTGTAGCCCCAATTTATTCAGAAGCCTGATGAAGGCTGCTATAGATTATACTAGCTTTATCACTTCAGTGATGAACAGAAATTTATCAAGGAGAGATTCAACCTAGAAATAAGATTTTTTTCCCCTCAATTAGACAAGTTTTATCAGTGAAACAGCTTGCCTTCAGAAGTTATGGGTGCTCCATCATTGGATGTTTTGAAGAAGAGGTTAGACAGCCTTTTGGTTAGACTAGAAGACCTCCAAGGTCTATTATGTTATTCTAACATCATTTATTTCCCATGTTTTTATGACTGGTTGATTCATTTGCTTATTCAGTTTAAATCATGCTCCTCTCAGGGCAAAAGGTATAAGATAGCTTCAGCAATAAAATAATATGAAAAATCAATAAAAACAATACTGAAGTGTCAATGCAACCAATAAGTATCAGCAACTAAACATAGATGTCTACTCCAACTTTTCTGCAGAAGTTCAAAGTAGCTTATATGGTGATCCCAATTTCATTCCTACAACAATCCTAAAGGTAGGTTGAGCTGAATTTCCATGATGAAAGTAGACTTGGAGCAGAGTCTACTCAATCCTAGTCCAACTTTTATTGTTCTTTTCCAAATAATATGAAAGCAGATACTTCTGAAGCAAACCCCTCTTTTTGCAAGCGCAGAATCATATAATCCATGCAGGGAAGGCCCCAGAAAATAATTTGGTATTAATATATTTTATTTTATTTATTATGCATGTTTTATGCCACTTCAATCAATTTTGACTCTAAGCAGCATAAATATTTATGTTGCTTCAATCAATTTTGACTCTAAGCAGCATAAATATTGTTACTGTTTCAGAGTCTGGGACTTCCATGCAACTTACATGGGTTTTTTTTCCATGGTAAAATGAGGGGATCATTTGGGATGACAAAGAGGGGGGCGAACAGTCCAGTGGGGAGATGCATCTAAATTTCCTCAATCCCACTCCAGCACATCAAAGATTTTTCTATACTGGCTACCTCTCTCTCTCTCTCTCTCTCTCTCTCTCTCTCTCTCTCTCTCTCTCTCTCTCTCTCTCTCTCTCTCTCTCTCTCTCTCTCTCTCTCTCTCTCTCTCTCTCTCTCTCTCCAATGATAGCCCTACTGAAGACAACTGAGACTAAAACTAATTGTAAATGGAAGAACCATCATTTCCTCAAAGACTCTTGGAAAAAGTTGGAAAATCTTTCAGCAGTTCCAAAACCATTACTGCAAAACTATGTAAAGTCTAAGGCTGTGCCTTAGATTTATTGGATTTGCTCAGAGCAATGTGTCCACATAGCATTCTTCAGCAATTATATCACAATGGTCAACGTTGAATTGTGTTGAGGAAAGAGTGGATAATGGAGTGTTACTCAGTATCAGGGGCTAACTCCCAGTTGATTCACACACAGCCTGGTTTTCTCATCAATGGTTAATCAGATTCCCTTAACTGTTAACAGCTAATCCCTCATCTGGGAATTCCATTAAAAAAAATTCTAATGAAAATTGTTTCATGGGGAAAAATATTGTATCACAAAATAAAGCAGAGTTTAATCTCCATACATTAATCCAAGGAAATTATGAGGAGCAAAAATCAGCAAATAATAATAATAATGTAGCAAAATTATTAATGCTTAAAGTGCCAGACCACACTTAGTTCTGAAGGTCATTGCTACATCAACATTCAGAACTTTTGTGCTGACTTTTGGCCTTGGCCAAGCCAGAAGGAAAGCTATCCTGGTCTACAAATTTAGCCAGTGATGTACCAAAAGCGGGAGAAGAAACAGAGAAAGAAAAAGAGAGGGATCTAAGAGACAGAGTGATGAAAGATTCAGTGCAGAAAGTGTGAGAACACAGGAAATTAAAATATTAAAGATAGAAAGTATTCTGCAGCTTCAGATGGAATGTAGATTCTGAAAATATGTTTTAATATAGTCAGCATGATTACTAATTGAACCTTAAAAATATTCTCTCAACCATAATACATATGTTTCTTACTAGTCATCCATGCTCGTGTTATTTCTTCTCAGTTGTGTGTAATAGCAATTATTTAATAGTGCTGCATTCCCCCCCCCAGAGAATAGAAATGGAGTACAGTATATCTGTGGGTGGGTACAGTATATCTGTGGGTGGAACACTATCCCTACAGCTGTATGTCTGGAATTTGGTGAGGCATGTCTAATGCTGAAGAGAGACTACCCTATTGCTAGCTACCGGTATGGGAAGGGAAGAAGTTTCCCATGCTTCCAGTTTTATGGATTGCACTTCATGCATTATCCTTTTACCTTGTTTAAGGTGATCACTTTTTCCTCATTGATCCCAGATCAATGAATCTGCTCTGAAATTGAGCATGTGGTTAGTTGCAATACTTTTCAAGCTATACATAAGAACAATGTTTTAAATATTTAGGAAATTGGAGGCATGGTGCCTGCCTCCAAGTTATTCCACATTTCATAGTTTTGCATACCAAACTTGTATTTTGTTTTTCATCAAGGTGGCGAGAGATAGAATCCACTTCAGAAAAATGCATTGTTTAATATCACAAATAAGACTCCAGTCTTATTTTCTACAACAGATATGTACTGTCAACAGTAATATGTACTGTCAAGGTGTCTAAAGATGTTTCTTAGTTATAAGCATTTAATTATTTGTGACACATGACTAATATTCAGAGATGTGTGTGTTTGTGTGTGTGGGGGGGGAATAATGTTATTAAATATTTTCTCTTGTCAAAAGGTAACAAAACACCAAATGTGTGGCAAACTCTTCATTATTTTCGTGAAACTTATTTGTGGCAACTTTTTAACACTAAGACTGAAGGTGGCTACTGATGTCCATATTATGTTTTCACTGTTCCATGTAGTACAAACTTAATTAAAGCACAATGGTTAAAATATGGTTGAGAATATCATTCTTAAAATTTGGGGATTAGATAATAGAACATGTCATTTCCTGATACTGAGAACAATTAATCTGTGGAACAACTTGCTTCTGGAAGTTTTGGGTGCTCCATCACTGGAGGTTTTCAAGGAGAGATTGGACAGCAATTTGTCTGGAATGGTGCAGTGTCTCCTGTACTAGTAGACTTCCAAAGTCCCTTCCAACCCTATTATTCTATGTTTATGCATTCCCCTAGGGCAGGGATAGGCAACTTTGGCTCTTTTATGACTTGTGGACTTCAACTCCCAGATTTCTGACCCAGCCATGCTGGCTCAGGAATTCTGGGAGTTGAAGTCCACAAGTCATAAAAGAGCCAAGGTTGCCTACCCCTGCCCTAGGGCAGTCTTCTGTGATGTAGTGTGCTCCAGATGTGTGAGAACCATGCAGTCCAACCTTGCTTCCTACCGTAGACGTGCTAGCTCAGAATGATAAAAGTTATGGTGCCAACACATTGAAAGGATGCCAATTTGGAAAAAAAAAACCCGATATGCTGTAAATAATAGTGAACAAATGGAACCACATTCTTTTTGTATTAAAAAAAAGTGTTCTGAGTTTTTTTGAAAACATTTTAAAGGATCTGAGACATTCTCTATAGGAGTATTTCAAACTTCATTAAAAGTCCTGTCCACTGATGTCTTGGAAATAGAGTCCACTGACACTGCACCATTGTTGCCCTGCCCTTTTAAACACATGTTGCATGGATTGCATGCATGTATATAAAAGAGGTGGGGCTAGTATGGCTATCTTATTTTTTTAAAATTTTGCTTCAGTCTGGGGAAAATGGGCGACTCTTTTTAAAAACATAATAAGATGGATAATTATACCTGCAAACATCTCTCTCGCTACTGACTAGTAGCAAGAGCTCATGGGAGCCGAAGTTCAGCATCAGACTCAACAAGAGACTTTTGAATCCCAGCTGAACATTTCATAACAATTATTAGATGGCATTTCAGCAAGAAGAATACTCAAGAGCCAGAAAAATGGAAGGCATTAAATGATGTGACTATGGAACAAAATCCAAAACAGCATCTACTGTTATGTCTATCCAGCGGTTTTATAGAGGCATAAGGATGCCTATCTCTTCAAATTATTTATGCTTTGTTTCCAAAGCCCCCTACTATCTTTCTGAATTATAGCCTTAGATTTGAATTTCATGACTCTAGCTTCAGTCTCTAATTATAACTAAGGAATGTCTGAAATGCACTGCAGCCTGAAATGCATCTTGGGGGAAATCTTAAACATCAATAAATAATTTAGTTTGACAAAAACAGATGAGAAGGAACAACTTGGAACTGAGTTGCATTTAATATGCTATCTCTTAAACATTGTTCCAACAAAGAAATATGGAGTATCCTGGAGTGATATTTATTTTGTTCCTGTCCTTCCCCTCCCACCCACCCACCCAAAATCAGGCCAATTAGTTTTTGATTAGTTGGTGTTAATTTTTGAGCTGGTTGGTGGAAAAATAGATGTGCACATATTTGAGGATGGTTGGATGGATGGATAGATAGATAGATAGATAGATAGATAGACAGATAGATAGATGAGAAAGGAAAGAGAAAGATGGAGAGAAGAAAGAGAAAGAAAGGAAAGAAAGAAAAAAGGAAAGAGAGAGAAAGAGAAAAGGGGGAAAGAAAGAAAGAGACAGACAAACCAATGATAGATGATAGATAATAGAGATAATAGATAAATACACATGATATAAATATAGATATAAAAAGTAAGGTACCTGCTGAAGGTAGACATCACAGCTTCTGTTGTAGAAAAAGGAGACTAAAATAATCCAAGTCCCTAGTAGTAGTTAGCATGGCTTTAAATAGATCGGCGTATCTCAGTAGCATCCACAGGAAACATCCACAGAAAAATCAAGATGGTGGTTACAATGAACTGTTGAAAAAAGGTGGGGCTTCATGGAACTCCTCAAGAGGCAGCATTTGAATTGGATGAGATTCCATGACAATCAGAAACTTTGGGGTGTTTTCTGAAGTGAAGAACTGGCTTTGCTTTAGGTTTGTGGATCTTTGGGTTGTATACACTGTACAAATTAATAGAATAGTTAGTTAGAAATCTGTAATGATTTAATATATTTCTTTGTTTACATCAATTAAATGATGAATATGTTCAGTCTCCATTTAGAAAATAAAATGTTTTTATTGCCTAATTAGTGTTTCCTATGTGGAAAATAAATCAGCCCAGGCAAAAATCCAATTGGCTTCATAGAACAATCTGAAAGAGTGTTAAGTAACTTCAGAGATTCAAATTTGTACACATTCAGTAATGACAATAGTATTAACACAGTCTTGGATGTGTCTGCTAAGAAGAAAGTTCCTTTTTGTTTAGTGAACCATTCTCCCAGTTCAGTAGATATAGTATTGTGTTGCCTAAGATGTTCAAATTGGAAGTGAAATAAACTTTTCAGTTCCTTAAAACATTTGTATAATTTCCATGATTGTCTTATTTTTTCTCTTTTTAGGAGTTAAATGCAAGAAAATGCTCTGTGTGCATGTGTGTGTTTCTGTGTATCATACATTTTCAGTTGTCTAGACTAAACATGGTTTTGTTCATTCTTCAGCAAGTGTCTTTAAAAAATTCTTTGCTTTATGTTACACATGCCTTAGACCAGTGGTTCTCAACCTTTTTAATGCCGCGACCCCCAACCGGTCCTAAGTCGAGGACTACCCAACCAGTTGTAAGTCGAGGACTTTCCCTGCTCGGGAGAGCTGCGCATGCGTGGTGCCGCCCCCTGCGCCAGCCGAGGCGTAGCTGGCAAGGGGCAACGACGGCGCAGGGCGACCACCGGCTGGGCCACCAGCTGGCCCAGCCCAAGGGAGGTAAGGCACCCGCCAGGCCCCACGCACGCCAGCAACCCTCCCTGCGGCCGATACGGCCTCCCACCTCCCACCCCTGGCCCTCTTTTACTTACATTTTTAGTAGTTGCTCAGCAGGGAGGGGTGGAAACTTCTAGGCAGCTCACCTTCACTGCAGTATTGTCTTTGAATTGTTCATTTGAGTTTGAGACTGCTCTAATTTTATTATGCATTATAAAAATATTTTAATGGTGGAACTATACAGTACTGGCAAATTATTGTTGTGAATTGTTCTGGCATATTTTTGTCTAAAGGACATTATTAAAGAAAACTGTATTTCCTGCAAATTCCCTTTGCCAAACAGAAGGGAGAGGTAGCCTTCTTAAAATGGTAAAATATGAACATATGAAAAGAGCCTTACTTTTAGATGTCTAGATCCCTTCCATTCTGTCACCCCCCATCTCCCATCCCAGTTGCTAATGGGGAATGATGTAAATTGCAGAAGCTTCAAAATAATTTCCTTTTCTATTTATTGGAAGGCATCTCACAGCAGAAATGGGTTGCAAGAGAAGAAATTACAGATGTAAACAGCTTGAATATGAGAGAAAGACTTGGTGGCTTAGATGTTAAAAATGCAGATCTAAATCTCTAAATATGCAATTGCTAGGTATTCAAATAAAGTTCTAATGCTGACTTAGGTTTGCATCTCTCTCTCTTTCTCTCTCTCTCTCTCTCTGTGTATGTGTGTGTGTGTGTGTCTGTGTGTCTGTGTGCACGGACATGCATGTGTATCCTCATCTTTATCAGCATGCTGAGAATAGTAAAACAAATGACTTTTCACACGTTTTGATGCATAACAATGTCTTTTTCTCCTTTTTTAAAAATTTGACATACCTCCATATCCAGAGTTTCTTAATAAAGGAAGAAGTGAGCTTTACAGATTTTGAATACAGCAGAAAGCAAAATTAACAAAACTGCTCATCCCTAATTACTGCCCAAATAAACTTACATAATAATATTTCAGAATTATTCCAAAGCAGAAAATTGCTAGAAACCAAAGGTAATTCTCTAAGTCTTAAAAGTAGCTGGTGACAATCTGTGGCAGTATGTTGAAAACTTACTTGTTTAAGTCACAAACTGAATTAAAATATGCTGAAAATTTTACTTGTCTAAATATGAAATGATGTCCTTAACACTTGAATGTTTCATTTTGAAATGTACAGCATATACAGTATGTAAAACCATAGAGCAATATAGATTTGCCATGGTTTTGCTTTTCCAACAGATTCAGCGCAATGGATTTTAATTTTAGTTTTATAGAAATATTAGAATAAACAGAGTAACCTGCTCCGACTTCCCAGATCTGACATAAAATTTTAGATGGTCATTTATAAGCCCTGGTTAAAAGGTAAATGCAATTGGTCATATTTTACAAAGAACATTTAAAATCAGTGTAAAAATGTTTGTATATCTGTCTAACACATGAATATTTCCATTGCTGTTTTTTTAACATTACTGAAAATGACACACAACCAGAAATTTACAACGAAGGCTCTTTTAAACAGACTACTTTTAACGTAGTGTGTTTAAAGTGTGTGTGTCTGTGAGACTGACAGAATGTTTGTTTTTAACTCCCTATTTTTGCATTCAAAAAAAAAAAGTAGAGCATTAGTTTTAAAGCTGAAATTCTAAAGGGAGCTAGATTATCTGTTATAAAGTGAGCATTTTATAATAAATCTCCCAAATCTCTTAGAAACAGAAGTGTAAGTGAGGGAAACAAAGAATACAAAAGTGTGATTTTTGAAGTAAAAAGAAAGAAACTATTTTTATGTATCTTTTATTATGAAGAAACCAGCTGTGGTGGATTACAAATGTACAGTACTAGGCTGACATGGGCTTTGAAGGAGTTCTATTCAGATCGGCTTCATGCCCAAATGGTTTTGTTGTTGTTTTTTGCAGAGAAATTCATAGATTTTCCTAGAGTTAGGTTACATCTTTGCTGTCTAGCATCTCTGTTCCTATTTTGAATCATTCTGCTCAGGCTTTTTTTAACCATGCTTTTGAACACCTAGAAACCCCTGTTTTATATGTAGAGTATTTTATTCGTACTTGGTAACATAATCCAAAAAGAATCTTGTTTCAAAGGGGAAAAAAAGACAAGGGACAGGTTCCTCTTTCTGGCTGATTTCCTTTTGAGATAAGATATGACTAACTCCAGCTCTAAAAATTGTTCCTGCCCCTGAAGAGGTCCAGAGACCAGGGTGTACATCACATTTGGCTGAAACCTCAAAAGAGCAGGATAATTCAAAACTGAGCAAACTTGATGGAACATGTTGGATTTTGATTTTGGACCTCCATTTTGAATCTATTTCTCTTGAGGTCCAAGTAGGATTAAGTTATAAAAGAAAACAAAGCAAAGGGGAAAAAATGAAAATCAGGGAGGGACAGAGACAATGGTATTTATTTGTGATAAATCAAAATTATTCTTGAGTGCCCCAGTTGAAGCTGTGGGGGCCATGGAAATGTTTTTAAAAAAACGTTTGTATTTTGCTATCTGGCAATTATTAGAGAAATGTTTTGCAATATGTTATTATAGAAATTCTTGTGATACAGTAAGCTATTCAGAAGGTGGTTTACCAAGTAAAAACAGTGTAGAAGTAAACTGATATTGTTCAAAGCAAGAGAGAGATGACTAGAAGATGAGAGTCTCATATTCAGAGCTTTAACTCTGGGTTGGTGAAAAAGGGCAAAACAAAACAAAACAAACCCTGCATCATAATTCTGGAACAGATACTCAGAACGAGGGCAGATGGTTCTGTTCCTTTCTATATTATGTGGCTGTCATCAGCTAGAGCAGTGGTTCTCAACCTTTTTCAGGTTGAGATCCCACTTACCCCGCCCATGCGCGGTGTGACCCTGGCGCGCGCGCGCCGGGCCAATCCGCGCATGCGCGGTGTGTGCGACAAAAAAACAACAAAAACAAAATGGCGGACCGCGACGGGCCAATCCATGCATGCGCGGCGCATGCGCGATGCCCCGAACCGCGCATGCGCGGCACGCGCGTGACAAAAAAAACAAAAAAAACAAAAAAAATGGCGGACCGCGACGGGCTGATCTGCGCATGCGCGGCACGCACGCGACGAAAAAAACAAAAACAACAACAACAAAAAACAAAATGGCGGACCACGGTTTCCGGCGACCCCCGCGAAACGGTCGTTCGACCCCAAATGGGGTCGCGACCCATAGGTTGAGAACCTCTGAGCTAGAGGTTTGCCGTGTAGGATTTCTACACCAACTTGAATTTTTAAAAAGTAGATGAAAATTCCAGTATAAATATGCACTTCAATATTGGTGAACCTGCATGATTTCTAAGTATCCTTTTCTAAATAGCTACAGTAGGCCTCAACATACAATCACAACTGAGCCCAAAATTTCTGTTGTTAAGTGAGACATTTGTTAAGTGAATTTTGCCCCAATTTACTACCTTTTTTGCCTCAGTTGTTAAGTGAATCACCACAGTTGATAAGTTAGTAACAAAGTTGTTAAATGAATCTGGCTTCCCCATTGACTTGGCTTGTTAGAGGGTCACAAAAGGTGATCACATGACCTGGGGACACAGCAACGGTCATAAATATGAACCAGTTGCCAAGCAATTGAATTTTAATCACATGATCATAAGGAAGCTGGAAAGGTCATAAGTTTAAAAAAAGGTCATAACTTTGTAACTTTGAATGGTCACTAAACAAACTGTTGTAAGTCGAAGACTACCTGTATTATCCCTACATGCATATCTCCATATGATGGATAGCTATGTAATAAATTGTCATGTGAGGCTAAACCCAGTTTACATCAGGATTTGCATAATTTTTTTCCAGCACGCTTATTGTCTAAGAGAGTAGGATGTTCATGGCAGCAGAGTTAGAATACAGAATAACAGAGTTGGAAGGGACCTTATAGGTCATCTAGTCCAACCCCCTGATCAAACAGGAGATCCTATACCATTTCTGACAAGCGGTTGTCCAGTCTCTTCTTGAAAGCCTCCAGTGATGAAACTCCCACAACTTCTGAAGGCAAGCTGTTCCATTGGTTGTTTGTTCTCATTGTGAGAAAATTTCTCCTTATTTCTAGGTTGAGTCTCTCCTTAATCAATTTCCATCCATTGTTCTTTGTCTGGCCTTCAGGTGCTTTGGAAAATAGATTGTCCCCCTCCTATATGTGACAGCCCCTCAAATATTGGAACACTACTATCTATCATGTCACCCCTGGTCCTTCTCTTCACTAGACTAGCCATGCTCAGTTCCTGTAAACATTCTTCATATGTTTTAGCCTCCAGGCCCCTAATCATCTTTGTTGCTCCTCTCTGCACTCTTTCTATAGTCTCAACATCTTTTTTTATAGTGTAGTGACCAAAACGGCATGCAGTATTCTAGGTGTGGTCTTACTAAGGCTTTGTAGAGTGGTATTACCGGTAGTACCTCATGTGATCTTGATTCAATCCCTCTGTTAATGCAATTTAGGATTGCATTGGCTTTTTTGGCTGCCTCAGCACACTACTGGCTCCAGTTAAATGACACTGGACTACTATAGCAGCAGTCCCCAACCTTTTTGGCACTAGGGACTTGTATTGTGGAAGACAATTTTTCCCAGAATGGGCAGGGGGGAGGAGGAGCATGCAACCTAGATCCCTCACATGCACAATTAAAGTAGGGTTTGTGCTCTAATGAGAATCTAATGCCTGATGATCTGAGGTGGAGCTGAGGTGGTGATGCTAGTGCTGGGGAGCAGCTGCAAATACTTGCTTGCTCACCCGCCAGTCACCTGCAGCTGTGCAGATTGGTACCAGTCGATGTTCTGGGAGTTGGGGACCCCTGTGCTACAGAGTACAGTTTTGTGTTTGATTCTGTGCTGGGCAGATGTGCTGTATTTCTGGCCCAATCTAATCTATGGGAGCACCTAGCTTACCTTGGTTGATCTAAACAAACTTATGTGAATCATACTTAGTCCTTATAGACTTGACTAGAAAATTAAGAATGCAGAAGAAGGCAATGGCAAACCATTCTGTTTTGCTGCCAAAAATGTGCATGGATGTGTCCATAAAATTACCAGGAATTGCCTTGAAGGAGACTTTTTTTAACCTATATAACCTCTGTAGCTTTGAAATTTGCTAATGGATTCCGAAACTCTGAACTTCTGATTGTTTTCATTTTGAGATTACAATATAGGACCCATTTGCCTTCTATATTTAAGATAAATATAAATAAATTGTGAACTAGCTCCAAATATTTTTGGTAATTTATACCAGCACAGATTTATAGAAAATAGTTGATCCTTTTTTCCTTCTTTTTTTTTAAGGGGGAGGGAGTTAATCATTGTCAGATTACAGGTACTCATTCCTGATATTGGCCATTCGACACATGGGTATAATATATTCTTGCCATCTTACTAAAGTTCTTTAACCTTCCTTGAAATTCATATGGATGTCTTCATCAAGAAATTTACTTTCACTTTTCTTTTAGGCAGAATTTGATTGTGATTTAAACTACAGGCATAACTATAGCTCGTAAAGTGCTGTCATTTTGAATGGGGAAATACAGGAGATGCTGGAGATGGCTGGAGAAGACAGATTATTTGTACATTTGATTAGCTGGAGCAATGAACTGGTTTGCCATCTGGCAGGCAGCAATTACTGATTTCCCTATTATTCAAAATGAGAGGATTTTTAAAGAAGATTTGAGGTTCATGTTTGCCTGAAGCATAAGGCAATGTTCCAGCATCTTAATAATTTTCCTAAAAAACAGGGGGAATAACAAATAATTGATCTGTCTGTCTTTAATCTGATCTGATCTAATCTAATCTAGTATAATTTAATCTAATCTAATCAAATCAAATCTAATCAAGCATAACCTAATCTACCAATCTATATCTGCCTCTTTTTTATTCCAAACCTTTACATGTATGTATGCACTCTGTGTGTGTGTGTGTGTGTGTGTGTATGTGTGTGTGTGTGTCTCACCATAAAAAGCACAAGGTGGAATCTTGTCTTCCACCTGGAAATAAGGAGAAATTTCCTGACAGTGAGAACAATTAGTCAATGAAACAGCTTGCCTCCTGGAGTTGTGTATGCTCCATCACTAGAAGTTTTTTTTTTAAAAAAAGGTTAGACAACCATTTGACCTGAATGGAATAAGGACTCTTGCCTTTGGCAGGGGGTTAAACTAGAATACACCCAAGGTTCCTTCTAGCCCTATGATTCTATGTTGGGTTACATTTAACATCAATGGAAAATTAAAATATTTAAAAGACAAAAAGGGAGTAATGCTCAAATACAAACAAACACACAAAAAATATAGAACTATCTAATGAACATTTTAAAACAAACAAAAAGCAAGTGATAGCATCTTCTAAAATTGAAATGCCTGGAGTGAATGCCATCCCTCCCAAATAAGACTTTGATCCTTCAGTAAGTAGGGATTCCAGAATATAGATTTGCTGCTGTCATCCTTACGAATTACCTTTTGCCCTTTAAACTAGGATATATTAGAGAGAGGCTCCAACATTTTATCTCTTTTCTAGACAGAAACTGGTATAAAAGCCACTATATCTGAACTGTAGCTAGTTTTGTTTTGTTTTTTGACAATTTCTTCATATCTTTTCTGGTATTGACACTGAGCTGTTTTATACCTAGAATATAGACCAGAATAGTATACTCACAGATTGGCTGTTCTTCAAATGTATGAACACAAGCAGGAACAGTGCAGTCAGCTTAGAAAGTACCAGTTATCATGTTTTTGATGTAATCTCTGTGTCCGTGACCTCCAATGATAATAACATAGCATTTGCACACTTCAAATTTCCAGTGTGAATTATGAATTACTATATTCCCATACTGTCTTCAGTTTCTCCAATGTTCATGTATACTTGATGTTTCCTTTAACCGTCTCAAACTTCTCAATGGTTCTCTTGTCAATGCCTCCACATTTGTAAATTAGATAACAGGTGATAACGGAGTTGCCAGAATCAACATGCCCAGTGACAACAATGTCAATGTGGGACATCTTGTTTCCCATTTAGGATGGGTTACAAATGTTTTTCTTCCATTTCAATAAAGCTCCTCTAGCAGCAACAAAACAGGAGCTCTACTAAGAAAGCTCTTTCTTTTGTCCTATCCAGATGTGCCTCTGCTCCTGTTGAGAGATCTTCAGTTAGCTACAGGGTAATATGACCAAGACAACAGGCCAAACTAGTCAAAGATTTACATTCCATAATTAGTATTACAAAAATACCCACAGATTCAACTGATTTACAACCGAGATATCAGGCTGATTTCAGTGGTTAAGTCTAAGCATGGATTCAGCTAATATATTTTACTTCTCTTCTACTTTTCTCAGAATAATAAACTTCTCCATAGACCTAAGTCTTACCCAAAGTAAGAAAATTTAAGCTTGGTCATCTTTCCTTGAGTTTGAATAACCATGGTATTCTCAGGAGCCTTCTCCAAGAGCAAAAGCATCAATAGGATTTCTATCCCATTTCTTCAAAGTTCAATGCATTCATTTGGTCTTCTTTTTAATGTTAAAATAAATAGGAGAGGCATAGAAGAATCAAGATGGGCACTTTACCATGTATTGGAAGTAGGCAAGCATAAAATATTTTCCCCTATCATCTACTATTCCTTGACAAACTTACTCTTTATATCTGGATACTGTGGAAAATTCATGTTCCTTGAACCAGCCATGATGTGTTTGCATTTAAATGTATATGATATGGATTCATCTCCAATGGAGTTGATGACAGAAGGAAATGAGTCCAAATGGTCTATATATGTTCTTTTAGTTCTTGTATGTCATGATTTGCATTCATTTCAGGATAATGAAGGTAGCTTTGTAATTGAAAGGTGGAGCATTGTAAAAGACTTCTCTTGTCAAAAGTGTTCTTACTGTATACTAGTCGATTCAGTGTTTGAAATAATTGTTCAGAGGTAGGATGTTCATCAAACAAAAAGAGGAAAAACATCACACAAAAATTACATATGCTAACTTATCTGTGTCGAAGCAAGTATAGACGAAATTACTATAATTTAAATTTAAAGATAACATATCATAGGGGGAAAATAATACCTGGTTAAGCTTTGTACTTGCTCACTTGCAAATTAGGAAGTGATGGTTAATTGGCAACTTCCAGCCTATTTCTCCTGCTCTCCTTCTACAGGATTTTTGAGTCAAACTATCTCCTGACTTTTAAGACTATTTAAAACCTCATCATTTCCAGTGTGATACTTCGAATACGCTTATATACTTGTATGTTTGAAAAATATATACACAATGCCCTGCTCATTCCTTTGTGCTCCAGCTTACTGTCTCTCTGCCTTTAATGAGAAAGATTTGCTATTTTTTCAGAATCGGGACTTGCAGGAGCCAATGAGAAGAGGTGAAGGCAATTAGTCCATCTTTGTTTCAACAGTCTCAGATGTCACTCTGGAGGAGTAGGTTCAGTCTGTGTTTTCTTTAGGAGAAATGGTCACCCAAACTACTGGTTAGGATTCTATTGTCTCCTGCAAGTCCTGCTGATCCTGAAGTGGTACCACATTTTCCTCCTTTAAGGACTCATCAGAGGCAAGTAAATGTTCATATATAGTTATATATATAGATAAAACTATTAAAACTCACCCAATAAAACCTTGAAAAATGAGTTTTAAAACTCTAAATGAGCTGTGTGATAGCCAGTTTGGTAAAGTGATTTGGGCATGAGGCTGGAAACTAGGCGACTGGGAGTTCTAGACCTCCCTTAGGCATGGAACCAGCTGGATGACTTTGGCCCAGTCCTTCTCTCTGAGCTCTAAGAAGAAGGCAGCAAAGGGAATCCATTCTGAAAATGTTTCCAAGTAAAACTGCAGGAGTAAACTGCAATTGCCAGGTGTCAAGACTGACTCAAAGGTGCGCGCAAACACACACACCACAGCCTGAGCCCACTGGGTAAAAGGAAATGTTCTGAAGTGTAACAAGGAGGGGGGCCAGCCTCAGTTGCATCATCTGGGTCCACAGAATTAGCAGCTAATGATAAGCTTATCTATAGCTGAACTTGCAAAAAATTCACGTTTGAAGAGCTAAACGTTTGATATCTATAGAGACAGGTCATTCCTGTACAATCCATAATGTTCTGGGCACACAGAAGTTTAGGAGGTGACATTCGTGGCTATTTGTCATCATCCCCAGAAACTGCATCCACACATCTAAAAGTTTAAATTAGTTTATAATAATGAAAGAGGCAATGTGTTTCAAATCTCCAAAGAGACATTGATATGAAATGTCACAGGTTCTAGGCTAAGTTAACCAAAAAGAAAAGCTTATCGGCATCTTTTATTGTTGTTGTTATGACCTGGAAAGGGCAACCTGACATCTGTTAAATTTCAGGTTCTATGCATTGTAGAAGTTCCTGGGTAATGTCAACGCTGATTTTATAAATGTGCCAGTAAGATCCAATGTTTAATAAGAAAAGTCATACAGGACCACAAAAAAACCGGGGGGAGGGGGAAGAATGTGGTCTATCATTTTGTTTTCTATAGGGGCCAAACAGATACATTCTGGGAGATCACAAGCTGGACAGGAAGATAATAATTATTTTCTACTATTGCTCTCTAGCAGCAGGTATTTAAATTGTGCTATCTGTGAGTTAGAAGGTTCTTCTACAGCTATCAAGTCTAATTGTCACTGATAGCCCAGTCATCCGTGAATTTGTCTAGTTGCACGAAAGCCCCGTGACAGAGACATAAATGTATTACTGAACTTTGGCTTGTTGGCAAAGTACTAACTTTGCAAAAAGTTCCAGGTTCAAACCTGAGCATCTCCAGCAGAGCTGGGGAAGTGTCCTGCTAAAACTCTGGAGGCTGCTATCAAGTGGTCAAGGTTCATATGTAGGGTTAACATATTTGGGCTATAATCCAGGGGTCCCCAACCCCCAGGCCCTGGCCCACTACTGGGCTGCAGCCTGTTTGGAAACGGGCCTCATGAGCGATGGGCAAACATGTTCACACACACGAAGCTTTCCTTGTGTGAATTGTGGCCCTTGTACTTGTGGGTGAAGCTCTCCTCACCTGCCTGCCACTCACAGGGAACCATCCTGTCTCCACCACCCACGCTGGGCCACCAAGCCAGAAAGGTTGGGGACCGCTGCTATAACCTATTCTCAGATTATTATTTTTTTTCCTCTTTAATACAACTTTTCCTAGACTAGTGTCTTACAATTGTATGGGCACTACAGTCTCAAAAATTTTCGTAGGGCCTAAGAAGGAGGGAGGGAAAAGGAGGGAGGGAGAGAGACCTTAAAAACAAAGGATTGGAAATAAAAGTTAAACAAAAAGAAATTTCATAGCTTTGACAGGTCCACAAAGATAGAAGTGTTAGATATAGTAAAGAAAAATATGTTAGTACAACGGCAGGGAAAGATGGACAGTATGGCTACAGTGTGTGTGGCTTGCAGTGTGGCTACAGCAAAGAAAAATTAATGTGTCGAAGTGTGCACTGTGTGTGCACAATATCACTTTACTAACTCTGTGATATCAAGAGGAAAAAGAATTCTGTGGTGGTTTTTGGTGGGTTGCCTGTGCAGAGTTTATTCAGTTTTTCTTATTGTATTTCGGATGGCTCTGGGATTTAACTGATTCTGCTTTTACATAGTACAACTGACATTATCAAGGCACACGGTGCATTTTACACTGGAAATGCAATTTTCTATTTCCACTTGAATCCTGGGAATGCTGGCACTTTCCAGGCTGTCAGACAAACGAATGCTCAGTAGGACATTTAAGCCTGTCTTTCTATCTAATCTATCCAATCTATCTCATTTCTAAAGTGCCCATCACCTTGGCATCTAGATGTAACCTTCCTGTCCAAGTCTCTTGAGCTGGTATAATTTAGCCAAGTCCTAAGAGAGTTCAAAAGCTGATCAGGTAGAAACCATATTCATAAGAATGAAATCAGGCCAAGGCCTGTAAAGGATCATTTCTGTTGCTCCAATTCAAATAGTGGCAATCTTCTGATTTCTGAATGTTTCTAATGAAGTATTGATTTAATCCCTGAGCACATAAGTTAAATACTTAGAATACTGTAGGTTAATGTGGGGGAAGAGGGTAATGAGGGACATTTGCATACTAAGCTTATAACCAAGATTGCAATGCATCTATGCGACCATCCCAACGAAGTGATAAAGGATGAAATGTGAGTTTCATTTCTTAACCCCATTTCTGGATCAGCTATGGGAATTGAACATATGAAAGTCTAGTCTCTGGATTGAATACTGCAGCTATCACTTTTTGACCTGATTTCAAAAATTGGGGCAGCCATTTTTAAACCAGCTATTCTCTCAACAAATCAGCCCATGAATTATATATACTGACATGAATAAGCACTATGGAATGTATCTGATAAAGCCCTTTATTTTGTAGAAGCTGCACCAGAGAGCTCTACAAATAGAAATGTGTGTGTGTGTGAGGGAGAGAAGCATTGGTTTACCTGAATGTCCCTCTGTGTTCCCCCATATAGAATTCTTCTCTGGGGGGTTGCAACAGAATACCTGCATCTCTATTTAGCCTCTGAGACAAAGCATATCAGATAAAAAACAAATAAATATTTTGCATATATATTAAACGATCAGCTCTCTTCTTTTAACAGAGACCACTGCATGTTAGCAATAGAGCTGTAGATGGTCTGAAGATAAGTTAGCGGTTCTGTTCCTTCTTGACTCTTATGACTCCCATGGTGTCTATCAAAACTATCCATGCCATCTTGACATGGCTAGCATATCTACAAGTGATTTGTGTCATTAATGGGATCTAATATTGTGGGATTAACCAAGTTAGGATCATAACCAGATGAGTTAATTCTACTTTATTGTAAAGCTACATTAACAGAATCTTTCAAGTCTGAAAATACAATTCTCCAGCACTAGGAGATGGAGAATCCACCAATGGGTTATGACTGTATTCCTGCCCAATCAGATCAAGTCAGCCAAAGCTGCCATGCCCCTTCCTGGACCTTATCCCAGTTTTGACTTGATATCGCCCACGACGGACATGAAGCGTGGCTCCTAGGCAGATACAGTCACCTATTGGTGGATTCTTCATTAGTTAAGAGCAGGTTTAGAAAATTACTCAGGCTTAAGCAGAATTTAGAAATTACTTAGGCTTAAGCAGGGGCTGGGAGCTTGTCTCCTAGCCTCCCCATAAAGAAGGCAAACTACAAGTAAGCGGGGGAGGGGGCTCTTCTCCCATTTCCCCCCACTTGGGCCTCTCCTCCCTTCCTCCCCCCCTCAGCCACAAATCGAGTGGTGGCCAGCTGAAGGGACCTCGGAACTGTAAGTATCCTTTGGTTGGCACGGGGGAGGGCAAAAGGGGGGCGAAGGGGAGGGGGGTCCCCTCACCCTTCGCCGTTCGCGCATTCCCCCCTCCGTACAGGGTCCACGGGACCGCAGGGATCGTGGGGAAGCCCCAATTGCGGTGCCGATCAGCTGATTGGCGCTCTGAGCGCCGCGTGGCCTCGCGGTTCGGGCTTTCCCTGTTTTTCCAAGCCATGGAAGATTTTAAAGCGGCGCCGATCAGCTGTTCGGCGGCCACGGGTCTCTGCAGTTTTTTTGGAACAAAGCCAAGGCCGATCAGCTGATCGGTGCCGGAGCGCCCCGTGGGCAATTTAAACAAAGACCGGTGGGGAAACAAACAAAGAGGCCGGCTCCGATCAGCTGATCGGCGGCCGAGCACGGGGCCCTACGTAGGCCCCGCCGGAACGGAGCTTCCAACACCGATTGACTGATCGGAGGCCGATCGCAGGGTTATAGACCCTGCCGCATCACCCAGGCGAAGCGAGGGGGAAGCGGCGGAGATCACAGTGGCTGCCATTTTGGCCACGCGGTGCGACCTACTGCAGCCGCAGAGGCCAGGCAGGGCCCCGCCCCCACTCCCAAAAAAGGGCATTAGGCCCTCCAGCAGGACGCCAGGCCCGACTGAGCCTGTAGCCAGGCCTACCTAGGTGGTTCCAGGCCTACCTAGGCCGGTTCATACACCCTCAAACTCCTTTTCCCAAGCTTGGTGTCTCCCATTGCCTGATTGCTAGCTCCTTTGGCCTTTTTGGCCCCCTCGGATCTTGGCTCCACTCGGATTCCAGGCACCCCCTTATCTGTTCTTATCTGAGCAACCTTTATGTGGATTCCAGGCGCCCCCCCCCACAGTGGGTCTGTTCTTATCCACCGTATTTCTAGTCGGATTCCAGGTGCCCCCTATAGTGTGTCTGTTGTTATCTGTGCACAGCCGTAGTGGGTTCCAGACGTCCCAGCAGTGTGCCGCTCCTTACCCACACATAGGCTGTCCCTGGGTTCCAGGCGCCCCTTCTCATGCACCTGTCCTTATCCAGTGGGTTATACTCCCTAGACACCCGGGGGCCCCTCTCGTGCCCCGGCGATATCGGAGAATGGAAGAGGCCATCCCGCCTTCTTCAGGAGCCCCTCCAGCCTCATCAGGTCAACCTGGTCTGGAAGGCACCAACAGGTTGGCAGCCAAATCTAGCGTTAGATCTGCCACCATGACCTCTAGGAGAGCAGACATACAGGACAAGAGGAGGCACCAGGCCTTGGAAAGGGAGTTCTCCAAGGCGCAGAAAAGAGCAAAATTAGCGCCGGAATCACCTCTGGGGCCGTCTACAGATGACCTTCAGCCCATGGACCGAGCCCCAGGCACAAGGGCCCCTCAAGGGTCCCCCGAGGCCACGTTCACTCCCACAGCAGCGGTGCTCCGTACAAGCGAGCAATGAGGACCGTCTAGCTTTACTTATCGCCCAGGCAGTGGATCGAGCCCTGGAGGTCAGAGCGCAGGCATCCACTGCCCGCAAACGCAGCCCACACCGGGAGCGAGGGCGTACGATAGCCCCACATCTCCCTCAGCATCCCAGGCATCGGAGGACTCGTACCTAGAGGAGGCAATGGCAGATCAGGGGGTACCAATGCCTGACGAGGAGGGGGATCCACCAGAGGCCCCCGCCTCCAAAGGACTATTCAACCCCTCCTCCTTCCTGACCTTGCTACGCAAGGCCGCATCCACCGCACACCTGGGACCTGAAATCCCAGCGGCAACACCCTCCGACCCACAGGATACGGAGGCAGAGGCACACCCTAGCTTCGTGGAACCGGCGGTCACGACCAAGCACCACATCCCCTGTCCCTCCATGTTCCTGAAAGCAATCAAAACACAGTGGACATCACCAGCCTCTCTTCCCATGCCGAGCAGTACCGACAAGAAATTGTTCGGTGTGGCCCCGAAATTGGAAGAGACACTGGAAGTACCTACCGTGGATGAACCCCTAGCACCCCTAGTGTCATCCACCACCATTTCAGGAGACCTCGCTGAGGCCCTCAAGACTGAGGACCACAGGGGCGAGGCCACGTTCCGCAGAACGCACCAAGCAACCACTTGGGCGATCAGAGCTTCTACTTCCGCCTCATTCTTCATTAGGGCCGCCCATGGTTGGCTCCAGGAGCTTCAGGGAAAGATCCTGGTGGAGGAGCTCCACACGCAACAAGATCTCAGCAAGGTAGTGGCGGCCATAGAGTATGCAGCAGACACGACTCTCCAGGCCGCTCGGTTTTCATCCAGAGCTATGGCTTCCAATTTCACTGGCAGGCGTCTGCTCTGGCTGAAACACTGGCAGGCAGACTCTAGGTCCAAGTGGAAACTTGCAGCGGCCCCCTACCAAGGGGGAAAGTTGTTTGGGGGTGCCTTGAACCCCTACACAACAGAAAACAAGGACAAACGAAGGGCCCTCAAACACGTGTTTAGGAGACAGGACAGGCGTGCCGGAGCCTACTCACGGCGACAGCCCTTTCGGGCTGGAGCCAGGTACAGTCATTCCCAGACATCCCAGTTCCTTCCGACCAGGCAGGACAGACAGGACAGACAGGAGAGACAGGCTGACAGGCAGAGTCCCAGACCCAGACAACAGCCTCAGAGTAAGCGGCCCTTTCAAGGCACCAACAGACCTTTCCGGAGCTTCAAATGACACCCCATCAGGACCTCCCATCGGGGGCAGACTCTCCCTGTTTGCCCACCAGTGGGAGGTCACCACCACAGACGCATGGGTACTCAACACCATCCGTCATGGCCTCTCCCTGGAATTTGTCTCCACCCCCCCAATCGGTTCCTCCCTTGTCCAAGCCCTCCCAACCGAATAAGGAGGAGGTTGATGGACGAGGCAGTAAACCATTTACTTCACATATGGGCCATAGAACCGGTTCCGATGGACCAGAGAGACCAGGGATTCTACTCCATCCTCTTCGTAGTCCCAAAGGCATCAGGGGGATGGAGAGCCATCCTAGACCTCAAAGGGCTAAATTACCACCTGGCATACCACAAATTCAAGATGCAAACGCTCCGATCCATCTTGGGAAGCGTAAGAAAGGGGGACCTCCTGACATCTATCAACCTCATGGAGGCGTACCTCCATATCCCGATCTCTCTGGCCCACCGACGGTTTCTATGGTTCGCCTACAGGGCGCGTCACTTTCAGTACAGGGCGCTCCCATTCGGCCTATCCTCCGCCCAAGGGTCTTCACCAAGATCCTGGCAGCCCTAGCAGCCAGCCTACGGATGGTGCCGATCAGGGTCCAGTGCTACCTGGACGACATTTTAATCCAGTCCGCGTCCACCCAGTCCGCCGAGTCGGACCTACAGGTGGTGGTAGGGCTACTCCAAAGTCACGGGTTCTCCATAAATTTTCCCAAGAGTCACCTAGTCCCCTCAACAAGGTTACTCCACCTCGGCGCCATCATAGACACCGTAGAGTGCCAGGTTTACCTATCCCAAGAGTGCCGGGAAAGCATAAGAAGCTCAATCCTCCAGATTCACAGGAGTCGATCAGTAACATTGGCCAGCCTATCCCAGTTGCTAGGAAAGATGATCTCGGCCATTGCAATCGTGCCTTGGTCCAGGCTCCATTCCAGGGAGCTGCAATGGTTCCTGTTGCCCTTCCAGAGGCAAAACCTCAGTGCCTCCCCTCAAAGAGTTCGCCTCCTACCACAGGTACTACATTCCCTCAGATGGTGGCTATCACCAGCCATAAGCAGAGGGTCAGACTTCAGGGAGCCGGACCGGATAATACTCACCACGGACGCCAGCCTCTTCGGCTGGGGAGCGCACTCCATTCACAGTGGGCACAGGGCCGGTGGTCCAGGGTGGACCTCCGCCACAACATCAATTGGCTCGAATTACGGGCCATCCACCTTGCCCTCCGTCACTTCCAGGTCCGAGTGGCGCGCCAACACGTCCTGGTCCTCACCGACAACGTGACAGCCAAGGCTTATGTAAACCATCAGGGGGGCACTCGGTCCCGAAGCCTCATGGCAGAGGCTGTCCTTCTGGGAACCTGGGCAGAACCCAACCTAGCTTCCATCAGGGCCGATCACATATCAGGGTAAGCGAACACTCAGGCCGACTTCCTGAGCAGAACAATAGTGGACCACTTGGAGTGGCGCCTTCATCCGAGGATCTTCAAAGAGATCTGCCACCGTTTTGGCTTGCCACAGGTGGACCTCTTTGCTTCCCCACACAACGCTCAACTGCCCCGATTCTTTTCCCGTTTTCCAGCCAGGGAGGCAGAACAGACGGACGCCCTCCAGAGTCCGTAGCCACAGGGCCTCCTTTACGCCTTCCCCCCCGCCCCTCCTCCCAGCAGTGATATGCAAGCTCATCAGGGAATGAGCAGTGGTACTCCTGGTGGCCCCCCACTGGCCAAGGAGACCATGGTTCGCCGACCTGATGAGCCTCTCCCTTGCGGAACCCTGGAGGATCCCCCCCAGAGCGGATATCACTCAGTCAGGGAGACATTCACCACACAGATCCTCAGTGGCTCCAGTTAGCCACCTGGCACTTGAGTGCTCAATCCTAGCAGGGGAACTCTGCTCCCCGGGGGTCATCACCATAATCCAGGCATCCCGACGCCCTTCCACCAATCTATGATGCCTCATGGAAAAACTTCCAATTGTGGTGCTCCAAGCGGCGGCTGCTGCTCATGGACCTCACAATTGCCCATATTCTGGACTACTTGCTAGTTGGACTCGACAGGGGCCTGGCCCCAAACACACTGCGCAGACAAGTTGCAGCGCTGGCAATGGTGCTCACATGCGACTCAGCAGGCACCCTGAGCCGTCATCCCCTCATCCGGTCCTTCCTAAAAGGGGCCTCCAACTCCAGACCCCTGACCGTGCACAGATACCCCTCATGGGAGTTACCACGGGTCCTCCGGTCTCTCACTCAGTGGCCCTTCGAACCCCTAGCGACATGCGACGTGCGCTACCTGTCCCACAAGGTGGCGTTCCTAGTGGCAATCACGTCCGCACGGCGCATCTCCAAATTGGCAGAGCTCTCAGTCAGGGAGGACTTGTGCATCTTCCATCAAGATAGGGTGACCCTGTGCCTCGATCCCACCTTCACCCCGAAGGTTAATTCCCTATTCCATAGGTCGCAGGACATAGTGCTACCAGATTTTTGCCCCAACCCGTCACACGATAGGGAGCGACAATGGCAGAGCCTGGACGTCCATAGGGCGCTGAAGTGCTACATTGCACATACAGCGGAATTCCGTAGGTCCAAAGCCCTGTTCATATCGTTCCACCCTTCCTACAAGGGTCGGAAGGCATCCTCCTCCACAATTGGCAGGTGGATTAGAGCGTGTATCGCAGGGGCATATCAGGCGGAGACCTTGCCAGTCCCAAGAGGGATCACGGCCCACTCCACACGAAGTGCAGCTACCTCCACGGCCTGGTCCACACAGGCATCCATCGAGGAGGTATGTAGGGCAGCCACATGGACTTCACCATCCCCTTTCATTAGGCACTACAAGATTGATAGGTTTGCCTCGGCCAAGGCTGCCTTTGGCCGGAGAGTTCTCCAACAGGTCATTCGCCAAAGTGCCACACTGGACCAGTCTGCTGCCCACCCTCAGGGACAGTAGGCTTTGGTATGTCCCATTGGTGGATTCTCCATCTCCTAGTGCTGGAGAAGGGGTGTTGTCTTACCTGAACGCCTTTTCTCAGCACGGAGATGGAGAATCCACCCCCACCCTGATAGGTCATTTAGGCCTAGGATTAGCATTAGTGGAAGGAGCCACGATGTCACACAGTCAGTCAAGGGCTACGCTCGCGTCAAACCTGGGATAAGGTCCAGGAAGGGGCGTGGCAGCTTTGGCTGACTTGATCTGATTGGGCAGGAATACAGTCATAACCCATTGGTGGATTCTCCATCTCCGTGCTGAGAAAAGGTGTTCAGGTAAGACAACGCCCCTTCTCTCCTCTTGTCTGCCCCCACCTATTTTTTTTTACAGCTGGGGAAACTAGGGAGGGTCTTTTCTGAGCCTTTTGTCCCACCCACTAGCCAGCTGCAGGCCATACTGTCTCTTATCTGATTGTTCCATTGGCACCATCTCTTTGCCCAGTCTCCCAAGATCTTTTCTGCATACCATTATAAATACATCTGCAGCGCATCAGATATGAAATGTTGCCCTAGATTCAATATAATAGTTTCCTATACTTTACTGTATTCACAAAATTCACTGAGGATTATAAGAAAAGGAAAGAAAATGCTTTGCACAAAATTTTATGGATGACTGCAGCTTTAAATGTAATTTTTATGCACGCTTACCTAATGGTAGGTCCTAATGTAGCCAGTAGCTCTTCTTTGCTAATTGAGAAAAAGATTGCAACTTTAAATTGCTGCTTGGGCATTTTACATCAAATTGTGTAAAAGTATTCAAATTAAATTATTATGCAAACATTAATCTGATATTTGCATCCTATTTGGCAATATTTATTTCTTGATACTGAATCTGAACACTTCCCAGTTTCCCTTCAGTGCAGTCAAATCGTTCTGATTCCCCAGCCCCAAAGAATTTAAAATAGATTTTTTTCCTTCATACAGGAAATAATGTATTCATCATCAAAATATGATGTACCTTTAAACATTATTTTGGTACCATTCCAAACATTCATGATGCTTTTTTTCATTCTTCCAGAAGGTTTTAATTCAGAGATCAGGGAAATATTACCTATGCTTCAATTCTTGCTAAGAATTCTGCGTTCAGCTTGATTGGGGTACTCTTTTTGCTATAATACCCCATTTCTTTTAGGATATTGTCCTTTCATGTTCAGATAGAAAAAATATATAATATTTTAATCAGGTATGGAATCAGTTTGATAGCACATCTTTTTGCATAAATATTTCCCTGTCCTTCTTAGTTGACCCCCGAATGGGCAAGAATTATTAGAGTAAAAAAGATTTCCCTGTCCAGTCATGTCTGACTCTAGGGCATGCCGTGGACCAATACCGGGTCGCGGCATGCCAGCAGCCAGTCCACACAAACAAGCAAAGCCCCATCTGCGGGATGCAGGCAGCACACAAAACCGCACACTCTCCTGTCCGTGGAAAAACCTTTCTCCACAGAACTGATCCCTGGTGCCTAGAAGATTGGGGATCTCTGATCTAGGGCACATTGCTCATCTCTGTTTCTTGGCCCATGGACCCAGAATTGTCTGAAGATACTTTCTTTGGTCATGTGACCAGCATGGCTATATGCCAAAGACATATGGAATGCTGTTACCTTCCCACCAAAGTGGTACCTATTAATTTACTCGCATTTACATACTTTCAAACTGCTAGGTGGGCCGGAGCTGGGGCATTCACCCCACTGCATGGCACTCGAATCTCAAACCCAGGCTGTCAGTTTTCCAGTTGAGAAGCTTAGCATTTTTAATCACTGAACCATCAAGCCCCTATTTAATGGTGAAAAATCCATGTTTTGAGGCAACCTATTGACTAGCATCTATGCTATCCTTAATTCACATGACTCATAGTTCCAAAACCAAGTTCTTTGTGGGAGAAGATGGGGAGAATGTAATGTAATGTAATATGGAGAATGACAATATATGCCCACATTAATGGTCAGGTCCTGTTTTAAAAAAAGCATTGCATTGTAAAATCACTGAAAAATAGTTACAGAATTTGAAATAGCATAGTCAGCTTGTCTGTAAAACATGCCAAGAGATTAGATGTTGGTAAAGAAGAACTACTTAGAATGCTTATATCTTTCCTCATCCATTACTCAGAACAATTTGTGGAGAGATCATATGATTATTTTTAAGTTAGCATGTAAGGGGAATTCACATCTTAAGACAGGATTGGGAAGCCTGTATCCCAAGGGCTATATAGGTCCCTGAGTCTAGTTTTATGTGGCTTGTAGAGATGGGATGGGAAGTGAGAGAATGACAGAAGCTCTGAGGGATCAAAGCAGATGGAGCAGCAAAAAAAGCATTTGTCTGCATTTTTTCGCCTTATACTTAAGTTTATTAAAAGAGGAGAATTACTTTGCAACAACCTTATTGAAGTCAGTCTTTAGGTTCAATAAGAATTGTTCAAATATCCAGAACCTTTGCAAGCAGGTTTCAGAATAGACTTAAAACTGCTCTCAGAATTCTGAAGATTAACACTTATCACTGAACCTCAGTCCGACACCCTAATGGTAGCCACTGCAATTTTAAAGGGAACATTTTATACTTATTGCACCACAGAAGAATTCTCCTGCATCTTTTTTGTAGAGTCTCCCCTAATTTGATGAGAGAAAATTACTTTTCAGAATTGCACAGTAATGATGGTTAAGAGGTCCTGACTTTCATTGGTGAGCCCTGGTTTCTCACAAGGGCTAGCAGTTCTTGATATTCATATGCAAAAAGATGTTTTGTAGCACTATCATCTGTCCATCCATCATCTCTCTCTCTCTCTCTCTCTCTCTCTCTCTCTCTCTCTCTCTCTCTCTCTCTCTCTCTCTCTCTCTCTCTCTCTCTCTCTCTCTCTCTCTCTCTCTCTCTCTCTCTACCCTCTCTCTGTCTCTGTCTCTGTCTCTGTCTCTGTCTCCTCTCTCTCTCTCTCTCTCTCTCTCTCTCTCTCTCTCTCTCTCTCTCTGTCTGTCTGTCTGTCTCTCTCTCTCTCTCTCTCTCTCTCTCTCTCTCTCTCTCTCTCTCTTTCTTCCCCTCTCTCTGTCTCTGTCTCTGTCTCTGTCTCTCTCTCTGTCTCTGTCTCTGTCTCTCTCTGTCTCTCTCTCTGTCTGTCTCTCTCTGTCTCTCTCTCTCTAACATGTATGCTACCCATCTCACTGGCTCACAGACATTGGATAAAATGCAGAACAAAATATTAAAACAATATATAAAATCTTAAATTTAACAATTGAATTAAAATAAACCTAAGTAGGAGGGAGAGGGAGGGCATACAGAGCGGTGGAGTGTTCTCTACTCCATTAGCCACCTCCATCATGCCCACCACCCACTGGGGCCCCAGGTTAGTTGGCAGACCATGTCTTTGAGGTGTTTTGGAAGATATTCCTGAGGGTTGCAATCACTGGAGAAAAGGGTCTTCTTCTGGACCCTGCCATTTGAAACTCCATGGCTAATGGGGGTCTGCAGCAAGACCCTTCTGTGAAGTCCTAGAACCCCAATTCCTTAAATCAAATATATATTTTATCCAAGATAACACAACAGCTACAGTTTTCCTTACCTACTATGTTCATACGTTTTGAACTCTGTAGCACCTTTTTGCCTTTGAATCAAAAAAGCTTGCATAGCTTTCTTCTCTGCATGTCCCAAAAGAAGACATCCTCACAGACTTCCTTCTATAAAGCTGTTTCATATTTGGAAAAATGGGGAACCAGAAAGTGATAGAAACGGATGTCACAGGAAACAAGACCCACTGCAAAACCCTCCTCTTATAAAATAAACTCAAAATATCACTTAGAAAAGTCTTTTGCAGGCAAAGAAAATTTCTGAGGAACTGAAGACAGGTTTTTTTTTTTTAGTGTGAGCAATGAAATCTGGCAACAATGTGAAACTGTCCACTACTGTATTAGTTCTGCTTTCTGCCAACTCTGATCTTGCCAGTGGTTGTTAGCATGGACCTCCTGACAATTTATCTTCACTTTTCCAATTTAGTTCTATAATTTCTTGATAGTTTACTTTCTAAGTACTAACCACCTAATATCAGCCAAGGTTGGCTAGGTGCTGTTCCTGGCTATCATCAGATGGTAGTGTATTTTTTTTTCTCGATACCTTTGAATCACCCTCAATTCCTGGTGATTGCTTGTACAAGTCCCTTGCAATTTTCTCAGTAATATGTTGGAACCAGTTGCCATTGTTGCCTTCTTCCCAGGGCCAAGAGAGAGTGGCTGGCCCAAGGTCACCCAGTTGGCTTTCATCCTAAGGAGGAACTAGAACTCACAGTCTCCTGGTTTCTAGTCTGATGTCTTAACCACTACACTAAACTGGCTGCAGTGCACATCAGAGGGGCCATTTGTAAGAAGTGCAAACAATGTCATAAAGATGGTTGGCATTTGTTGAAGACTAATCTTCCTTCCTCTGCCCTTACCACTTTCTATAGAGGGATGATTGAGAGCATCCTGTCATACAGCATTACAGTCTGGTTTGGAAGCATCACTGCTTCAGACAGGAAGTCGATGCACAGTGTTGAGGATGGCAGAAAAGAGTATTGGCAGTTCATTCCCTTTTATCCAGGACATAGCATATAAGTGTTGCTTGAGCAGGGTCCATAGGATTGTCTGGGAAACCACACATCCTCTTCATGACCTGTTTTCCTTGTTACCTTAGGGAGGAGGCTCCATGGTATCCGAAGCAGAACATCCAGATTCAGTCACAGTTTTGTTCCATACAGTATTAACCTTGTGAACTCTCAAGCTTCTTTGTTCCGTAATGTATTCAAGATGAACTAAAAAAGAGGTGTCAAACTTGCAACGTCATGTGACGTTTCATGACATATTATGACTTTTTTTCCATTGCCGGCAATGGGGTGGGTGTGGTTTCGCCATGACGCATCCGCCCATGGGCCGGCAGTTTGACACCCTTGGACTAAAATGTGCTATTAGTGGCATTGTGGTTTTCTTCTGTACTTCATTCTGTCACTCTAAATCCTCCATGGCTCCCCATACTTGCGAGTCTGAGAAAACCCAAAGTCAGGAATGTCCTCATGATGCCTTCTCTTGCAATTAATTGGAGAATGAAAATTCAGAGGAGACCACTAGAGAAACAATAGTATGATGAGAGAAAGGACATGATTTGAATCTTTTCCTTTATATGTGCAAAACATATTCAGCAGTATTGCAAAACATATTTTCTACTATACCGTTGAACCTTTTTTGATGCTTACCGCAGTCTTCTCCCTATCTTTTAATTGCAGAAAGTTCCTATCATTCATAATGCCTCAAAGTTTTGGGATAGGTGTTTGTGGCTTTGTGGGAGAAAAAAAGAAGGCGGCAACATCAGGGTTAAATGATTAACGGCCCCAGAATTTTATTCTGAGCATGACTTAATTTTATTCTGTCTTAATGGGATATTCTACAGTGATTTTACACATGCCTTTTCCTTTGAGATGAAGCATTTCTAAGTTTCTGCTTCTGACACATGGATAGATTAAGAATCAGAGCAGACAGTGTACAGAATCCATGTAGCCTGTCTGTCTCAAATACCCTGAAATAAAAAGATTGAAAGGACTCTGAATGAGTCAGTATTTTGAGAATTCCCTCCTGGGTCAACTTCTTATTCAGTTTGTTTCCCTTATAAAGCAATTGCCATCCAGTCTTCTCAGAGAAATAGTACATAAATGTGAATCACTTGACATGAGCCATGGAGCTGAGGTGGTGTGGTAGTTAGAATACAAAATTGTAGGCTAACTCTGCCCACAACCTGGAGTTTGATCCTGACCAACTCAAGGTTGACTCAGCCTTCCATCTTTCCAAGGTCAGTAAAACCCCAAATTGTTTGGGGAAATATGCTGACATTTGTAAATTGCTCATGCAAAACACCATGGAATGATATATAAGTTTAAGAGCTATTGCTATTGCTAGAGAGACAACGATCTCAGGCAAATATTATTGGCCCTTGGAATACTCATGGCTTTTACTTGTTTGTTGGATGGCAAAAGAGTGTATGCTACCTGGCCTATCCTGGACAACCTGACTTATTGGGCTTCTTCT